>CM076584.1:475114715-476314715 GCA_034641835.2 Pinus albicaulis
TTGTTGAAATTTGTGATTGTTGCCATTGTTAAGCATTTTGACCGAGGAACAAACTGGGGAATCCCGAGCATTACAGCAGCTAATGAGGAGTGCAAACTACCTTTATGTTTGAGCATGTTCCAGGTGGCCTCTTGAGGAAAAACGCATATGGGCATGATCCACGTCGTGCCTACATGGTGCGTTGCTCGTCATGGAAGAGGAAATGAATTCTGGGTACGGTTATGCACGTGTGAACACATTTGTGAAGGAAGACTCCTACTAGGACTGTCACAGTCCAGGTGTCTTTTCTCCTTCACGAAGCCACCTCAAAGACTCCTAAGATGATTTGGATAAGGAAGACATCATTCCTAAATTATTGTAATTATTGTTACTTGCATTTACTTTATAAACTCTTGAGTAGGCCGAGAGCTTAGTTAGAGATTTTGTATTAGATTTGCTGCTAGATTTTGTGAAAACTCTGTGTTACGTCTTTGAAGACACAGAGCATTATGTTCAAACTATTGCATCGTTAATGGAGCAGAAAAAATTATCTTGAAGGCGTGATTTAATTTTGAAGTTGAATGCCGTCAAGTGGTAGAGGGCCCCTGCCCCTTGAACGGATTTCTTTTGCGTAAACTAGATAATTTTTTCCTAGCTGTCTTTACGTTCTGCATTTGAATTAGTAGTTGTTTTGTTTTCTATACTGTAGTCGTATTCATTCCAGTTCTTCCACAAGAAGACACTTTGCCAATAAATTAAAATGATGAATGTTTAAATGACTATGGTATTGTAGGATAGGAGTTAAATTTGTATTTGTTTTTAACTAGCTACTGTAGTCATATTCGTTCCAGTTCTTCCACAAGAAGACACTTTTCCAATAAATTAAAATGATGAATGTTTAATGACTATGGTACTGTAGGATAGGAGTTGTATTTGTTTTTAACTAGATACTGTAGTTATATTCATTCCAGTTCTTTCACAAGAAGACATTCTGCCAACAGATCATAACAATGAATGATGAATAGCTATAGTATTGTAGGAATTAGTTGTAGTTTTTAGTCTTCACTATCACAGTTGCACTTGTCCTAATCACTCTTCCACAAGAAGAAATTCTTCCAAGACATCCTTAAGAAGTTCAAGATATGACCGTGATGTGATAACTAAGTTTTTCATTTGCTTTCAATTGCATACAAGTCCACAGTCAGAATTGTTCTACCTCTTCCACAAGAAGGAATTTTTCCAAAATACCACTAATGATGAACAAAAGATTGTGTAACTTCATAGGATAATGCATGTTAATTAGAACGCTCCGGAGTTTCATTTTGCATTTAATTCATGTCCAGCTACTTCGTTTCAAATTTTGATGATGGCTTATGGTTTAACATTGTTCTAGTTTAGAAGCATCTTAAGCTCATGTTTAAATCAATTCATTGCACTTACATCTCATAGTCACATTGTCATCCTTTGCACAGTAAATCACTTTAGTTGATAGGACTCATAAGATAGCCCTCATTATTTACAAATATCTTTTTGTTCTGAAAACCACCAATGATCCATAACCTTAGGAACAGAAGATAACATCATTACAAGGACTGAAATATCTCTGCAAATTCCTCACCATAAACAGAGCTCTTCCTCAACAGAACTACCTTGAAAAGAAACCAATAACTCTTTGAGTATAGGCTCTGTGACATTCAATTGAAATTTCAGAATAGAACTAGGAATTAGTCATGGAATAAATGAGCTTAGAATAGAATGTTGCATCATGATTAGTGTCTAACTATCTAGTTAGAAAACTTGCATATTTAGTGATCATTTCTCAAAGTCTAGTTTGTGTCATTTGTCATCATTAAGCTCTTGTTTCTATTCAGTCATAGTTTAGATGTTGTTTCAGTGTTTTTGATTACATTTTCCATTCCATACATTAGGCTCAACTGTGTTCTTGACCACCAATTTCTTTTCATTAGTTTTCTAGGCATTTTCATTGTAAACATAAAACTTCAAAAGACCAAAAACATCATAAATCAACATAAAGGACCAAAACATCACAAAACACTACACACAACGCACTAGGAAACAAGCACCTAGGTACATATGGTACATTTCACTTCAGCAGTTTACAAATCCTGGTTGACAATTAAATGAACTCAGTTTAGGAAACTAGATTGAGACACAACATTTTGGCGCCGTTGCCGGGGAAGTGAAAACTAGGTAACCTTTGTTTCTTAGCATCCAAAAACAATTTTATGCGTAGGGAGAGAGATTCAAGGGGAAGATTTATAAGCAGCAGAGGCAGAAGTTTGACATCTAGAACACCACTTGTTTCACCTAGATCCAGAACTAGTACACCTTCAACTCAAACCCAACTTCCATCCTTTACTGATCCTGGACTTCTAGAAGATCTAAGGTCACCTATTCCATTAGAGAAACCTTCCACTTCATCCACTGAACCTGCCATAGAAGAGGATTCAAAAACCTTTGTTGAGGATACAAACCTTTCTACTTCCACAGGAGAGTCAACCATGGCAGAAGAAGGAGGAGGAGGAGTTGTTAATGGAGAAAACACATTTGGAGGAGGTAGAGGAAGAGGTAGAGGAGAAGGAGGAAGAGGAGGTAGAGGTGTAGATGGAGGAAGAGGTAGAATAGGAAGCTCTTTTGGGTTCCCTATACTTGATGAAGAAACCAATACAACCATGAAAAACATTTCACCTTCTGTCCTTCTGAACTTCTATGGACTTAAAACTGAGGATCCTGAAACTTTCTTATTCGAATTTGAAGTGCTGTGTAGGACTTATGACTATCTTCAAGATGCTCAAAAATTGAAATTATTTCTTTCAACTCTGAAAGGAGCAACATTGAAGTGGTTTATGAGCTTAAACAGTAGTTCCATTAGGACATGGGAAGACATGAAACAAGCATTTCTAGAGAGATACTTGGATTATTGTATGCCGGTTAATCATAAGGAAGAAGTGTTCAAGATGTTACAAAAAGAAGATGAAAACTTAGAAGATTTGTTGGAAAGATTTAAATACAACATAAAAAAGGGCACAAATGGAAAACCTAGATCAAGACACTTTAAAATCTCTTTTGTTGAAAACCATTAGGGATGAATGGTTGGATATCCTTAACATGATGGGAAAAGGGGATATATCACAACTCACATTACCTGAAATATCTGAGTTATGTATCAACCTTTTCAGAGGGAAATCCAAAACTGTCAAAGGTCCAAGAGATCCTGCTCTTGCAAGAGCAAGTAAATCTGCTTCTGGGACAGTAAGTAGATCAGAAATAGGACACATGCTTGATGATTTTAAATCTGACATCTTGGGGAGTCTTAGTGAAAAAATAGACACCCTCAAGATACAAAACAAGCAAAAGGCTGAATCTGATGCCTTGGCAATCTTTTGTCCCAAATGTAGGAAGAAACATGCCTTGAGAGAGTGTCCTTTAGATGTAAAAGTTGTAGAAACCTGTGTTATTTGTTCTGAGAAACATGAGACCAATAATTGTCCTTCTCTTCCTGGTCTCAAGGCTGTTTTTCAGGAAGAAACTCCTACAGATTCCACAGAATCTCTTAACTTTGTATCTAGAAGACCTTGGCAGGGATCTCAGACACGGGGATTTCATGATCAAATGTATAATCAACCTCCACCTTGGAATTCTTGGCAGCAACCTTGGCCCCAATTTCAAAATCAATCTCAAGCTTGGGCACAAGGATCACAAGGTCCCTATGGAAGATACTCTCCATATTATCAGTATCCACCATCCTATCCACCATATCCACAATTTTATCCTCAAAATCCTCAACAAAATTTTTCTCAAAATCTTCAACAAAATTTTCAACAAAATTCTCAACAACATCATCAGAACCAACCTCATCAAAATCAACCACTTCCATTACCATTCCCTCAAAAATCCAATCAATTACCAGCTCAGCCCATACCAAACCCCAATAATAAGAATCCTCAGAATACATATATGATAGAAGGACAACAATTTCCAACTTACTTAATTACTCCTTTAGACCTTAGTGATGTTCAACTTAGGTCTGGAAGGATACTTGAGAAGAGAAAACCTTCTGTGATCATACAAGAACAAGATAATTCTGAGGAAGACTCCCTACGGGTTAATAAAAGTCTTGAGGAAGAAACATCCTTTCAAGGCCAAAACATTGAAAAACTGAAACACAAAGATCCAATAAGCCCAACTCCAGTATTAGAGCAACCATCCACATCTACTTCTATACCTCCCTTTCCGGAAAGATTACAAATTGACAAAGGTGTAGAAAAACAAATAATGGTGCCTAATTATGATTTCTTGGATGAATTGAGAAATGTTTGCATTAAAATTCCATTATTGCAAGCCATCAAGGAAATCCCAATTTTAGCCAAAACAATAAAGGAGTTGAGTATGAAGGCAACAAAGAAAAGAATAAGAGAAACCAAGAAAATTCAACTGGTAGGACAAATAGCAGACATTATGATGGGTAAGACTACTATTCCAAAGTACCTTGACCCAGGAAATCGAGTTGTCAAAATTCACATCAATGGAATTGAAATTCAAAACACACTCATTGACTTAGGAGCAGCAATAAATATCATGAGTAGACAAATCATGGACAAACTGAAACTTCCTAATCTTCTCTTTACACCCACACTATTACAACTAGCAGATAGATCTGTGATCAGACCATATGGGGTAATAGAAGACATTCCAGTGTCCCTAGACTCTTGGGAGTACCCTGTGGATTTCATGATCCTGACACCCAAGAATAATCTAGGAGGCCATCTTGTTATACTAGGAAGACCTTGGTTGGCTACAGCTGATGCTTTTATTAGTTGTAGGTCCGGTGATATGTATATTTCTGATGGAAGTTCAACAAAGAAATTCACTTTATATCCTCCGGCTAGGACAATTACAGATCTAGATGACACTCAATGGATAGAGGATGAAGAATATTTGCAACCACTCTTCACAATTTCAGAAATTAGTGAAGATAATCAAATTCTGAATACTCTAGAAAATTTTGAATCTTCTCCAGAGCACAAACAAGAATCATTTCAAGAGAGATCCAATATTGAGTTCTTGTCATCTAGACAAATGTCTCTACATTCTATGGACAAATTTGGCAGTTCTACAAGTGAAATTTTTCCAGGCAAAACCTTGAACATAAACAAAAACCTGGAAAAATCTCAACAAGAATAACTAGTCAAAGTATTACAGAGACATTCTTCTGCATATGCATGGGAATACACTGACATGAAAGGGATAAGTCCCAAGACTTGTACTCATCACATCTATATAGAGGCAAATTGCAAACCAATCAGACAACCTCAAAGACGGATGAATCCAAATCTTAGGAAATTGTCAAGGAAGAATTACAAAAATTGTTAAATGTTAACTTCATCTATCCTATTTCAGATAGTCAGTGGGTTTCCCCTTTAGTAATTGTACCTAAGAAAAATGGAAAATGGAGGGTGTGTGTTGACTACCGAGAACTGAATAAAGCTACTCTTAAAGACCATTTTCCCTTACCTTTCATAGATCAAGTATTAGATACATTAACTGGCAAAAAGTACTTTTCATTCCTAGATGGGTTTAGTGGTTACAATCAAATCCAAGTAGCACTTGAAGACCAAGATAAAACCACATTTACTTGTCCTTGGGGTACTTATGCCTACCGAGTATTGCCATTTGGGTTATGCAATGCACCTGCAACATTCCAAAGGGCAGTATTAGGAATTTTTTCTGATCTGATACATGACTGTGTAGAGGTGTACATGGATGATTTTACAGTTTATGGGGATACATTTGAAGAGGCTTTAGAAAACTTGGAAAAGGTCTTAAAAAGATGTCAAGAAACAAACCTTTCTCTTAGTCATGAAAAATGTTTTATGATGTTCACTGAAGGTATTGTTTTAGGGCACCACATTTCAGGGGATGGGATTAGAGTTGATGAAGCAAAAGTTGAAGTTATTTCTAACCTATCCATTCCAAGTTGTCAAAGAGATGTAAGAAGTTTTCTAGGATTTACGGGGTACTATCGGAGATTTATAGAAAACTTCACCAAACTAGCATCTCCTCTCTTCAAATTACTCACCAAAGATTGTGAATTTAAGTGGACTTCTGATTGCCAGTTAGCTTTTGAAACCCTGAAAACCAAAATTTCTGAAGCACCTATATTAAGGGGACCTAACTGGAAGTTACCTTTTCATATCTCGATAGATGCTTCCGATACAGCTCTAGGAGCAGTATTGGGACAGAAAGATTTAATTCCCTATGCCATCTATTATATCAGTAAAAATTTGACTCCTGCAGAGTTAAACTATACTGTAACTGAAAAAGAGTTTTTAGCTGTTGTTCATGCCATTAACAAATTTAGACACTATATAACAGGCTATGAGACTTTTATTCACACTGATCATTCTGCCATTAGATATTTAATGAATAAATCAATCACTAATGGTAGAGTTATAAGATGGTTGTTATTATTTCAAGAATTCAACATTACTATTCTAGATAGGCCTGGAAAACAAAACACTGTGGCTGACTTCCTGTCTAGAATTCAAAATATCAAAGATGACACTCCGGTTGAAGATCAATTTCCTGATGAATATCGTTTTGCAGTTTCTACTCAAACTCCATGGTTTGCTGATATTGCTAATTATTTAGTTTCGGGAAAATTTCCTTCAATTATGAATGCAAGGGATAAAAGAAAAATCATTAATGATAGTGCAAGATATTCATGGGTCGCTAATGAGTTGTACAAGACAGGTCCAGATTTGATCATTAGAAGGTGTGTTCGTGAAGATTAGATGCCTGAAATTCTCAAGGCATGTCATGATGAACCTTGTGGCGGACACTTTGCAGATAAGAGGACAGCCTATAAGATCCTTAATTTAGGATATTATTGGCCATCTTTGTTTAAAGATGCAAGGGAGTATGTAAAAAGGTGTGACAGTTGCCAAAGGGTAAGGAAACCTTCTCCTTCAGGTGAGATGCCATTACAACCTCAGGTACACATTGAACCTTTTGAAAAATGGGCCTTGGATTTTGTAGGACCTATTAGTCCTCCATCAAGACAAAAGAAATACATATTAGTTTGCACTGATTATGTTACTAAGTGGGTAGAAGCTAAACCATTACTTATTGCTAATGAATCATCTGTAGTTACTTTTCTTTTTGAGGATATTTTTACTCGTTTTGGTGTCCCGAGGGAAATTGTTACAGATCAAGGAGCTCAATTTACATCAAGGCTAGTGGAGCAAATGATGGAGAAGTACAAAATCAGACATAGAACATCTACTCCTTATCATCCACAAGCAAATGGTCAGGTGGAATCCACAAATAAAGTCATTGAAGGAATCCTAACAAAGATTGTTCATCTACATAGAAGAGATTGGGTAGATAGGCTTCCTGAAGCCTTGTGGGCCTATAGAACTACATGGAGAAACACAACAGGCCATACTCCTTATGAGCTTGTTTATGTAAAGCAAGTTTTGTTTCCTATAGAGTTCCAAATCCAAACATTCAAGATGGCAGTTCAGCTAGGACTTGATCTAACGGAGGCACAAAAGCATAGACTGGAGCAAATTAATGAATTGGATGAGATCAGACAAGATGCAGTTCAGAAAACAAGTCTAGTCCAACAGAAAAGGGCTAGATGGCATGACAAGTATATCAAAGAGAAGAAATTTAAAGAGGGTGATTGGGCTCTCTTGTTTGATTCAAAATTCAAGGATTTTCAAGGGAAATTTCGGACACATTGGCTTGGGCCATATGAAATTGTTCGAATTTTTGATAATGGGGCAGTAAAAATCAGAACTATAGATGAAGAGGAGGTCACTTTTCTTGTGAATGGCCATAGACTGAAGCTATACCACAAGCCACTCTCAAGAGAAGAGTTTGTCAAGAAGTTCCAAGGAGACAATGATGTGAAGTTAATGAAGAAGAGTCTCTATTCTTCATCAACTTGATTAAATTTTCTGAAGCATTTCTCTTTTGAAAAAAAAATAAAATAAAAATAAAAATAAAAATAAAGGTATAAACATGAAAACCAATCAATGATTGGCATGTTTATGCAGAAAAGATAGGGTGAAAATCAGAGTCTCTCTGACACTCTAACTTTTCCCATTTTTGTTTCTAAGCAGCTGTTATAAAAATCACAAGTTCAGTGCCATAGTACTTATGATTCATTTCATCTCACTCCATTCACTATCCATCCATACTTCATCTCATCCATCATTCACATTTCACTCCATTCCACATCTCATTCATTCCACTCCATCTTCCATTCACTTCATTTTCATGTCAAAACATAGAATTTGATATCTTGCTGCAAGTGAATAAAAATATGCCATGAATTGCAGTACAGCCCTTATGTTCCTTCATTCCATGAACTGAATCCATTTTATTCCATTATCCACTTCATAATCCATCATCCATTTTCATCCATTTTCATAAACATTTCACCCATCTTCCAGAAACATTTTCATTTTCATGATTAAAGTATTCTACAGGAACATTCTGTAGCTCAGTGGACATTCTGCAGCTGATCACCTTTTCTGCAGCCCGACAGTCTTTTTGCAGCTATAAACCCTGAAGGCATCAACCAGCAGACATCAGAATTACAACAAAGTGATCCAGTGAATTCATGAATCAAAAATATCAAGAAAATTGTGAAATATTCCTCCAAAGATGAGCAGAGAAGACAAAGGCTACACAAACATCAAATAAGGGGCAGAGGTAACAAATTTAAATTACGATGGCAATTCATAAAAATTTAGCATAGTTTAGTTGTGGATTATTCGAAAGGTTATTTTAATTATTTTATTGATCAAACACCAAACAAAACCCTCTACAGACTTTGTATTAAATCTTTCAATTCAAATTTTCTATCCGATAGCATTTGAGCGGTGAAATGGCCAAAGCATTTGAAATTCCCACGACTCTTAACCAAGTTCTTTAATGATGAAGATTTTTCCTGCCGTCGTAAATCCTCCGCCGTCTCCTCAAATCATTAATGCAATCCTCCACCTCACTCCACCACTCTATGCCATGACCATTTGCCATAACGTCATTCCGTAGCCAGTATTCCATTCCGAAGGCAGAAGCATTATTATCATCAGGAGCAGAACAGAAGAGGTAAATTGGAAGCATAACGGTGTGAGAACTCAATGAACAGATAGCATATCACTGAGAACGAAGTTTGGAGCATTCTCACTGTCAACACAGAATTGTGGCCGTATAGAGTTTAAAGCCTGTTGCTACCAGAAGACAGAGGTGCTAAAATTGAAGACTTTGCTACCAAAGACAGAGGTTGAGTTTGAAGTCTGTTGTTACTAAAAACAGAAGTGTTTATCAGTGATTGAGTTTGAAGTCTTTCTGTTATCAAGGACGGAGGTATTGCACAAAAAGAAACTTGAAACCATCTACCACTGTCTATCAGAGACATATTAGCTCGAAAATTGAAATTGCTTTCATATTTCTTCAAAGTTCAACAGAAGTACATCAGTCCGAGGTTTCGAAGGCATTCTTCATTATCAAACAGAGGCATACAAACCAGAGATTTTGAAGACTGTTGCTATTATAAATCAAAGGTATGTCCTTCCAAAATTAAAGCCATTTTCATTTGGAGCTTGAAGCCATTTTAATCCGAAAGTAAAAGACATTGTTTTGTGGGTAGAGTGTTAATTTGATATTGAAAAAACATCATGGGTTTCATCGTAAGGACTGAGCCTGTGGGATCAAAATATTTAGAAGGTTACCCAAAATGCAAGGAGATGCTACAACAAATAGGATGGCTTCAATTCTGGGAAAAATTTAATGGCTTCCATAAGGAAGTCACCAAAACATTTGCCAGATCATTCCAAGGTACTGAAGTTGAAATAGGGGATGTCAACTTTACTGTTACTGAAGTTTTTATAGCAGAGGCTACAGGATTGTCCAGAACTGGAGAAAGATGGTTTAAAAATAGGGAATTCCACAATGACTCATGGAAACAAATTTTAAAATCACCAAATATGGATGTTAGTGTGTTCAAGAAAGGAATTCCCAGTACAACCTTGAAAAGCAAATGGAGAAACATACTACTTCTTTTACAAAAGTTTGTTACATGTGAGGGTAGATATGGGACATTTTATGTCTACCATATTAGACTAATGTTGCATTTTCTAGGAGAGGATTTGAATCTACCATATTTCTTGTATTAAAGTCTGAAGAAAATGGCTTCCTGTGTTCAGAGAAGAGTTCAGTTTTTGGAGACAACCCTGTATCATCATGGGTTAGTCAAAATTTTAATTGAGCATCATCTATCTAAATCAAATGATACATGGGATGATTTCTTAATAAGAAATCATTTTGAAGAAGCAAAAGAACTATCACCTGAACCACAGCCCACAAAAAGAAGTAGGAAATGGAGGACTCCAAAAGGTAAAAATGACAAACTAGTTCAAGAAAGCAGTGAGGAAGTCATTTTGGAGAAGTTGACTCGGATCAAGAGCCAACTAAAGGAAAAGAAGATAATCAAGGAGTCTGTTATAGAGAAAGGAGAGGGGTCCTCTCAACTTAGGAGAAGCACCAGATTAAAAGGAAAACTGAAGAAAACATCAATCAAACAAACAGGGGTAATCAATATTGAAGATGAAGAAACATCCATGGAAGAGTATGATGATGAAGATTTTTATGAAGGCACCCCTGAGATTGATCTTGCTCAATATAAAATCTATGATTATGTGGAAACTTTAGAAAGGACAGCTTCAGAAAGAGAAGAGAGAACCCCCAGTCCTCCACTAACTGAAATTGATATATTGAGGAGGGATAGGTATGAGTTGGAATTGTTGAATAGACACATCAAAAATGAGAATGAAATTCTCAAAGATCAAATCAAGCTCAAAACTGACATGAACTCAACCTTATCCCTGCATATAGACAAAGTGGAGAGGACCAATGAGAAGATGAAGACAAGGAACAAAAAGTTGATCAGAGCACTCACAAACCTCAGGTTCAAACTTGTGATCAGGAAACCCAGAAGGCCTCTAGCATTCAGAAAAAGGAGAAGAAGGGGATTAGATGTCCTTGCAGAAGCCTCAGAATTCATAGGATAATTTGCATGAGGACATGCAAAGAGACAGCAGTGGGGGTATGTTGAGCCTCAAATTTTTGCTTTCCTTCACCTCATTTTACCTCATTTTTCCCTTGTCCATTTCCATTTTAAACCCAATTGATCAATAAAAATAGTTAAAATTACTTCTAGAATGGTTTACATGACTGACTTGTTGAAATTTGTGATTGTTGCCATTGTTAAGCATTTTGGCCAGGAACTAGGCTGCGGGAATGCGGGCATTACGTAGCTAGCCGCGATTCTGCGGCTACCTTTATGTTTGAGCATGTTCAGGTGGCCTCTTGAGGAAAAACGCATATGGGCATGATCCACATCGTGCCTACATGGTTTGTTGCTCATCATGGAAGAGGAAATGAATTCTGGGTACGGTTATGCACGTGGGAACACATTTGTGAAGGAAGACTCCTACTAGGGCTGTCTCAGTCCAGATGTCTTTTCTTTTCACGTAGCCACCTCAAAGACTCCTAAGATGATTCGAATAAGGAAAGACATTATTCCTAAATTGTTGTAATTATTGTTACTGGCATTTACTTTATAAACTCTTGAGTAGACCGAGAGCTTAGTTAGAGATTTTGTGTTAGATTTGCTGCTAGATTTTGTGAGAAGCTCATTAATTACGTCTTTGAAGACACAGAGCATTATGTTCAAACTATTACATCGTTAATGGAGCAGACAAAATTATCTTGAAGGCGTGATTTAATTTGGAGTTGAATGCCGTCAAGTGGTAGAGGGCCCCTGCCCCTTGAACGGATTTCTTTTGCGTAAACTAGATAAGTTTTTTCCTAGCTGTCTTTACGTTCTGCATATTGAATTAGTAGTTGTTTTGTTTTATATACTGTAGTCGTACTCATTCTAGTTCTTCCATAAGAAGACACTCTTCCAACAGACTAAAATGATGAATGTTTAAATGACTATGGTATTGTAGGATAGGAGTTAGATTTGTATTTGTTTTTAACTAGCTACTGTAGTCATATTCGTTCCAGTTCTTCCACAAGAAGACACTTTTCCAATAAATTAAAATCATGAATGTTTAATGACTATGGTACTGTAGGATAGGAGTTGTATTTGTTTTTAACTAGATACTGTAGTTATATTCATTCCAGTTCTTTCACAAGAAGACATTCTTCCAACAGATCATAACAATGAATGATGAATAGCTATAGTATTGTAGGAATTAGTTGTAGTTTTTAGGAACTGTCACAGTTGCACTTGTCCTAATCACTCTTCCACAAGAAGAAATTCTTCCAAGACATCCTTAAGAAGTTCAAGATATGACCGTGATGTGATAACTAAGTTTGTCATTTGCTTTCAGTTCATTTGCTTTCAATTGCATACAAGTTCACAGTCAGAATTGTTCTACCTCTTCCACAAGAAGGAACTTTTCCAAAATACCACTAATGATGAACAACAGATTGTGTAACTTCATAGAATAATGCATATTAGTTAGAACGCTCCGGAGTTTCATTTTGCATTTAATTCATGTCCAGCTACTTCATTTCAAAGTTTGATGATGACTTATGGTTTAACATTGTTCTAGTTTAGAAGCATCTTAAGCTCATGTTTAAATTAATTCATTGCACTTACATCTCATAGTCACATTGTCACCCTTTGCACAGTAGATCACTTTAGTTGATAGGATTCATAAGACAGCCTTCATTATTTACAAATATCTTTTTGTTCTGAAAACCACCAGTGATCCATAACCTTAGGAATAGAAGATAACATCATTACAAGGTCTGAAATATCTCTGCAAATTCCTCACCATAAACAGAGCTCTTCCTCAACAGAACTACCTTGAAAAGAAACCAATAACTCTTTGAGTATAGGCTCTGTGACATTCAATTGAAATTGCAGAATAGAACTAGGAATTAGTCATGGAATAAATGAGCTTAGAATAGAATATTGCATCATGATTAGTGTCTAACTATCTAGTTAGAAAACTTGCATATTTAGTGATCATTTCTCAAAGTCTAGTTTGTGTCATTTGTCATCATTAAGCTCTTGTTTCTATTCAGTCATAGTTTAGATGTTGCTTCAGTGTTTTTGATTACATTTTCCATTCCATACATTAGGCTCAACTGTGTTCTTGACCACCAATTTCTTTTTCATTAGTTTTCTAGGCATTTTCATTGTAAACATAAAACTTCAAAAGACCAAAAACACCATAAATCAACATAAAAGACCAAAACATCACAAAACACTACACACAACGCACTAGGAAACAAGCACCTAGGTACATATGGTACATTTCACTTCAGCAGTTTACAAATCCTGGTTGACAATTAAATGAACTCAGTTTAGGAAACTAGATTGAGACACAACTTTCTATTCAGTCATAGTTTAGATGTTGCTTCAGTGTTTTTGATTACATTTTCCATTCCATACATTAGGCTCAACTGTGTTTTTAACCACCAATATCTTTTCATTAGTTTTCTAGGCATTTTCATTGTAAACATAAAACTTCAAAAGACCAAAAACATCATAAATCAACATAAAATACCAAAACATCACAAAACACTACACACAACGCACTAGGAAACAAGCACCTAGGTACATATGGTACATTTCACTTCAGCAGTTTACAAATCCTGGTTGACAATTAAATGAACTCAGTTTAGGAAACTAGATTGAGACACAACAATGCCCATAACTCCTGGGAAGTGAAGCATAGCTTCCTTCATCTCAAATCTCTCCAGGTATCATCATCCAAAGGCCCTCAACCCTAGTTCCCCTTCGAGGGCGGAACCCTCATATCTTTCCCCCTTGGCTGAAATTTTGGTTTTTAGGGAAATGGATCTCTCGTCCTTGGCAAGGCATCCTGTAGATCCCTAGCCCTCCCAACCGCCTCTTAAAGTGTAGCCGGTCTAGTGGATCTGACTAACCCATGTAGAGGCTTCACCAATCCATTGATAAAAATATACACCATCCTGGCCACAGAGAGATCTGGAACCATCACTGAGATATTTAGGAACTCAGATATATAAGTCTCCGAGTGCCTTGTCTGTTTGAGCTTGGCTAGCTCAAAAAAATGTTCATCTGGGTCCTTTCGGTAAAAGCTCTCCACTAGTCTTCGGGTGAAATCTGCATATGCAGTCACCCCTGCATGACCCAATGTGGTCATCCCATGGAACCACCAATCATGAGTTTCCCCTTCAAGGTGCAGTGTTGCCACCCTGATGGCCTCTACCTCTACCATTTGGTTCAGCTAGAAATAGATGTCTAGATTCTCCACCCAAGCCTTTGTCATACTCTTTGAAGGCCCATCAAAAGTAGGCATAATAAGTCTACCCACGGTATGTTGTGGGTCATTTCCTCGCATGTACCCACCTCTTCTGTTATAGTTGTGGGGTCTACAGCTTTCCCTCAGCTGAAAAAATTCATTGAAGGTAAATTGATCTTTGAACTCTTGCCCATGAGTCATGTACTCTGTAAAACAATCGCCATAGTGATCCGACCGTGGCCACTAAGGTCCTCTTGCTCCTGTCTCTACTGCTAAGAAAGTGGGCATGGTAGAGCATTGTGAGGTATGTGGCATTACCATTTGCTCAAACCAATGGTGAAAGGTTCCCGATCCCTCTCCATTCTGAAACCCCCTTGGGATTTCCCTTTTTCTGCTTTCTTCGGCAACTTTTTTCCCCATATCTTCTATTTTCTATTGAGCTCCTACACATATTTAAGGAGGAGGTTTCCAAACTCCTTCCCTTCATCCTCTTCTTCCATTGGTGCCTTCCCTTTATCCTCCTCCACTGGAACACAGTCTCCTTTTCCGGATTTGATCTCAAGCCTATGTTCTCTCCCTCTGTATCACCTTGTTCGGTCCAATATTTCTTCTTTATCTCCAGGTGTCATAGAACATTTGCTCCATAGGCTGAGATAAATCTATGACCTCTGATACCACTATAATATTCTAAATAGGAAAATGACAACAATACAAAACATACATAGACTAAAACTACAACAATATGGAAAATACATCAAAAACACCATGAAAAGAGCCAGAACTACTGATCCATTTTACTAAAATACTGGAGATGAAAAATAAGTACAAAAGTGCTCAAAAGATAGCAGTCTAGCCGGCTAAGCTGGCTGGAATGGCCCTCAGATTCTTACACCCAAAACACTGCTCTATTGTTGCTATGTTGGACTCTCCTTCTACGCTCCCCTGTTGGAAATGCTGGAAAATGCTGCTGCTGGTTGAATAGGGATGTGTAGATGAGGTTGATCTATTGCTCAGAAAATGCTAGGATTTTAACCACAGTCTCTACTCAAAAAACCCAGAAAACTCAGAAAGGATTTCCTGAAAGGATGACCCTGGAAAAATCACCCTCTTAGGGTTTGAAAACACACAAATGTTGGGTATGCAGAGCTATAGGCTGAAGTGATAGTTAAATTGGCTGCAATTGCTCCCCAAAGCTCAAACATTGAAGGGTTGATCCCCTCACTAGATTCCAAGCAGAAATGGCTTGGAATTTCTCCCTCTCTAGAACCCATCTGTTGCTAGACTGCGTAAATCATTTGGTAACTACTACTAGACTTCGTAAGTCACTAGCTGATTGCGTTGCTATGGGAGGGATTGCATGTGGCATAATTCCGAGATACTGAATCGGCTCCCATCAAACAATAAAACTCCTCTCCTGAGCAGGCATTTGAAGTCCCCCGAGGATGAGGTTGGGATCTCCGCTCAGAGAAACCCATGTGCTAAACAACACTGCAGACTTGGCTAAATATCTCAAGCGTGCTCAATTCGTAAATACAAGAAAACAAAAATATGCAAGAATGATTTCCATGGCTACCATTACCCCCTTCTTATTATTGTGAAACCCTACATCCTTGGGTCCACTCATTAACTACACTACTACTTGACCCCTTGAATTTCACACTTACTGCACATCCCCTCATTAATTGCGCTGCTACTTGGCCCCTTGGCTTTCACACTAGCTACGTTGCCCTCTTAGCCTCTTGGTCCCATAAGATTTTTTTTGTCCACATTAGATATAGAACAATGGTTTTATTCTAACTGTTGGGTTTATGGGTCCCTTCACCCTTTCTAATTAGTTGTCAGCTAATTAGGAATATTACAATCATCCACTAAATTAGAGGAAAGTGAATGTGAAGAACATGAGGAATGCATTGAAATAACATCAAAAGATAGAGTAATTACACCTCCCTGACAAAGTAGAGAATTTACACTTCCTAGACAAATAAGAGAGGTTAAAACTCCTAGACCCCATCATAGAAATAGTAAGAGACGAATTTCCATAAGAATGTCTATTGGTACATCCGCTGGAGGAAAAAGAGCATGCACTAAAGAAACTGTGGATATATGCAGTGGAAAATATGGGGATAGTTATCATGGATTCCCTATTGAGGAAGAAGGGCCTGAGATAGAGACTGTTGAAACAGGGGAAATTGGAACAATGTCAGCTGAAGCAAGGGTTCCTAAAACAAAAATTCTTGGGGAATCTAAGGAAGTATCTGAAAAATATACTCCTGTAAAAATTACGGTGAAAAAAAGGAAATTGAAGAAGGTAGAAAGTGAAGACCAAGAGGTAAGTGCTGAAACAAAACCAGAAGATGGAGGAATTACACCTCCTAGACAAGGTAGAGCAACTACACTTCCTAGACAAAGAAGAGCGGTTACACCTCCTATACCCCTTCACAGAATCCTTAAGATATGGAGTTCCAAATAATTTTTGCTAGTACATCTGCCGAAGGAAAAATAGCATGCACTAAATAACCCATGGATATATCCAATGGACAACCTGAGGATAGTTATCATGGATTCCCTGTTGAGGAAGAAGGACCTGAGGAAGATAATGTTGAAACAGGGGCACCTGGAACAACATAAGCTAAAGCAGGGGTTCCTGAAATATAAATTCTCAGAGAATGTAAGAAAGAATATGAAAAATCTACTCCTGTAAAAAATATGATGAAAAAGAGGAAATTAAAGAAGCGATTAGGTGGAAATAATCCCAAGAAGAGAGTGTGTAATTGTTACACCATAAACTACCCCAATCTCTAAGGAATGTACTGATACAATAGAACCAAATGGATTTTAGGGACAACAAAATGAAGAGAAAGAAGAAGAATTTGTAAAATAACAAACCCCAACACCTAATGTTCATGTTTTTCCACCTGAATCAAAGGAACATGAGGAACAACAGAAAGAGGAGGAGCTCATAAATGAAAAATAAGATCTATTTTTACCAAGTAAGTATAAAACAAACCTCCTTATTTATAAAATTAATAAATTAAATGAGGAAAATGAGAATTTAAGGAAACAACTTACCATGGTTTAAGGGCATCTTTAGTGTAGAAAACAAAATGGTTTAGAAACCCTGCTAGAATTGGAATAAGTAATGCCATTTATATTATGTGATGGACGTAAGGAACTATTGGAGGAAGCAAGTTATGAAAGGCTAACCATTATTTCAATTGGAATTCAAGTTGAAGAGCAAGATGAAGAATTCCAAACTGTTGTTCCAAAAGAACTTGATTTAGATGTTGTTGTTACACAAGCACCAACAGTTGAAGTAGAGTGGGATGGAGATTTTGGGGCATGAAATCATGCAGATATGGACATGCAAATACTTAAGTTGGGGGGAGATATTGGGATATGAAATTGGCATCTTTTTGCACTCATTTTCATACCTTTTCTAAATACCTTCTTTTATTCTCGAGACCACACTCTGCCACTGTAACAACCATTATCAACCTCGATATGTCTCTTCTTATATTTCATCATTATTATCCAATTATACTCGTGATTTGGCATGAGAACTATTTTTTTATGCTATTTTTCTTGTGAAACTGACAACTGGGTTATTACAGGGTTTGTGGTCTGTTGAGATGTTGTTGTAGGATTACACTTTCTTGTTTTTCCTTGGCAAGGACAAGACACAGACTTGATAAGCATTGTTGTTACACATGAAGATATATTTTGGATGTGTTGACCTCTTTCAATTAGTTATGAACATCAATTTGGAAAGCATCTGGTCAAAAGATAGTTCGACTATCAAAGGATAAGTTTCCATACAACGCAACTGAAACAGTTAGGATTTCCAATTGATATTTATTGTAATTCGGAAAATTTGTTACAACTTTTTCCTGACCTTGGAAATTGTTATCAAATTTTTAATGTGTATTCTCAAATTATATCACATGAGAGTTGAGATATTGTGATGATGATCTTATCATTGCAATTTGAAATTATAAAGAGGTGTACTCTCTGCTAATGTGAGATAGACATACAGAAATAGATAGACAATGATAGAGGGGGAGAGAACTAGCATTGTAATCATATATGTTTCATTAATGAAACCTCAATCATTGGTGGTGCCATACCTTTCTTTTGACTATCTTGTGTGTTGTGTAGTGTTATTGTTATTGTTAGTCTTGTTCATGCTTTAACGCTTGCATAATTCTAACCACTTTATTGTGTAACAACATAGGTCCTAGACCAGTCCCTTTGTTAGTGTGAAATTTATTTAATTCTTGTTACATTTTGATGGTGTGTTCATTTCAATTGAATTTGTGTTTCAACATTTGTTGAGAGAATGTTTCCAAGAGTGCTCTTTTTTTCTGAATAAGAGTGACAGTGTGACAAAGTGATTTTATTTTTCATTGTGTGTTTATTTATTGAAAGTGTGAACAAGGTTTGAGAGTGTAACATCCAAAGTGTTGAGTTGCTGAGAGTATGAACAAGGTTTGAGAGCGTAACATCCAAAGTGTTGAGTTTCTAAGGGTGTGAACAAGGTTTGAGAGTGTAACATCCAGAGTGTTGAGTTGATGAGAGTGCGATTGCAATGATTGAGGTTGAGATTAATTAGCATTATTCATCACTTTCCTTTGCATATATTTTGTGTAATAGCCTTGCAATAACAAAACCTACCTGGAATGAATTTTAAATTGAACGAGGGAGAAATCAATGAGGAGGAATTATGTGATGTGCTCCCTGATCTCCTGATTCCAATGACCCTTTCCCTTCCCTTGACCCTCCCCACATCCCCTAATCCCCTCGACAATTTGGCTCCAATAACATGGCTCCCAATGGGGGAGCAACCCTTGACTCCTCCATTCCCCAAAGTCAAGCAATTTACTATGAATAATATGCCCCAAATCCTCCTGACTCCTTTGTAAGAATGCAAAAACAGGAACAAAAAGTGACAGATGGATGGATACTGACATGCAGGAACCCTAGGTGCACCTAGAACAAGAGAAAAGAAGCACCAGTATTTCACAAAGCCAAACAAGATAATATCCCCAAACTGCACATTTCTCTGGCGAGGTTAAATAATAATATTAAGTAAATGCATGACCATGGATTGATCTACAAGTTCATCGGGGTCTAGCCAATAGAGAAGACACTCCTAAAATGGATTACCTTGTGTTGGAAACCAGAAGAACACTATGATGTCAAACTGGGCTCCAAGGGTTTTTTTCATGGTGATATTACCCATCAGGATGGCCTCAAATATGTCCTATAAGGACGACACTATTTCCTTAATTAAGCAGGTCTCTACATGTGAAAATGGACACCGTGCTTCATCCCAGAAAAGTGGGATTTCTCCGGGGCATTGGTCTGGGTCTGACTCTATTCGCTTACCTACAACTACTGGGACCCTGATACTATCCCTGATATAGGAAACAACATGGGAAGTTTGTATATCTCTCAGAACAAACCCACCAAGTATTCTATGTTTATTTTGCGAGAATGTGCATCTACATCGATATTTTCGGCTCTCTCCCAGAACTTATAGCCCTAGAATCCAAATATAGAGACTATTTTCAAATTTTCAACAATGAGCACATTCCATTCAGGTGTAGAAACTGCCATCAACATGGCCACTTGTTCAGGGAATTTCCCCTCAACGACCCCAAGCCGGATACCATCAAATCCAGTCCACCAAATGAGGATGGATTTACAAAGTTCCCCACCAAGCGAAGGAACACAAAGAAGAAGGGACAATCCACAAAACTAAGCGTCCAATGTCCAACAATTTTTTTGAAGTGTCGGAAGATCTATTAGAGGACACCTCAGACAACCCAGAAGGAAAAGTCAAAGTTGAACCCAACACAACACAAGATCAATCCATGGCTTTGGACAAAGGAAAAGGCCCGACATCCATAGAAATCTTAGAATCAAAGGAATTGCAGCCCCAGGAAGAAGATGCCCCCATTAGGGGAAATTTTAGGTCTAAAATGGGCCTCCTAAGGAGATTATAAAATAATAGTGGAAATAATAAAATAAGATTTGATTACTTCATCAAATTTTAGAGGGAAAAAAGAAAAAACTACTTTTTCAACTCATATTTTCAACTTATCTCCCAAAATTTTTAATCAAATTTTGAGTGGGAGGAGTCATTGGATTCAAAATTTAATTCCTCATCCAAGGAGTACCCATGTTGCATACTTTCGATGGACCCCTCTACTCGAAAAAATGAGAAATACATGAAAAACGTGATTGCAATCATGTTTTTTAATGTATTTTTCATTTTTCGTGTAGCATCGTCCATCAAAAGTATGCAACATGGGTACTCCTTGGATGATGAATTAAATTTTGCATCCAACGAGTACTCCCGCTCGAAATTTGAGTAAAAACTTTGGAAGATAAGTTGAAAAAGTCGTTTTATTATTTTATTATTTTTTAATATTTTTACCCTTTTACTTAAAAATTGGTGAATCATTCCCTATGGTTGACATCATCATCTTGAATCCTATTGGTTCTTATAAAGTTTATTTTGGTTGTACACTTTTCTTAGGAGGCCAGTTTTAGACCTCAAAATTCCCCTAATGCATGGAAGAAGATGATGATTTCATGGAATTGTGGAGCTTATACCTTATTGCAATGGAAGAATCACGGTGCAGGAATGAAACCAACAAAAATCCAGAAAAAAAAATACACCTTCTTGCAACATCTACTTAGAAAGCGAAATCCAAGATGCAGTTATGGGTCCAAACCATGGCAACCAAATATGGAAATAAAAGTGGCAAAGAATTCAAGAAGTAAGGAAGGAAGTCTACCCTCCAAATATTAGACACGTTGGGCTACAAGTTGGTTGAATTAGGACAATACAAGAAAATCTTGGATATTTTCTCCTCCTATTCTAGCCTTTCACCATGAAGATCATCTCCTAGAACATAAGAGGACTAAAGAACCCCTCAAAACACCAAACTAATTGTAGAATATCCAACATGACCTTCCTGCAATCCTTCTCATCCAAGAAACCAAGTGCTCTAACAATGACTTCGCATCAGTAATCTCCAAGATTTGAAAATTAGATAAAAATTTTGTCGTGGATGGGGAAGGAACTTATGGTGCCCTACGAATCACTTGGAACCCATTTCTAGTAGGTATTGAATCCCTCTCTCTCAACCTTGCAGTTATTAACTCATATTTCCATCTTCTAGGAACCAAACTTCATGGTACCATCTCTAATGTCTATGGACCTCAATCGCCTTCCAAAAAACAAGCCATGTTAGAAAATTTGTCCTTTATGAAGACTCGACTTGACCTCCATTCAGGAAAATAAAGGTGAGTGCAGAAAGTTAGACCATGAATATAAAATTCCAAGTTCCTTCATAGAGGAAACCAACTTGGTTGACATAAAAAAATCCAATTGTATTTACACTTGGAATAACAAGAGCGGGGGATTTACCCAAATCTCCTAATGTCTTGATAGGTTTCTAGTCTCAAAGGAACTCCTGGTCAATGGGCATGGGATATTTACAAAGATCCTACCCTCCTCGAGCTCAGATAATTTGCCCATTTCCTTCTCTTGGAGAACCTTTGGAAAACTATTAAAGAAACCCTTCACATTTGAGAAATTTTGGATTATCGACCCCAACCTCATCTCCATGATTGAAGGCTAGTGGAAAGGGTTGGGAAACTACAGGGGGCCCAAAATGTACACATTTCAATAAAATCTCAAACAATTCAAGCTTCTCATCAGAAAATGGAACAAGGAAGTGTTTAGAAACATCTTCCAGAAAAGAAGACTCTAGAAAAAATTATGGCCTCCCTCTAGCAAGCAATTATCCTTCATGGCCACTCTAACGAGACCAATTCCTGTGAGGCTAACATCTCCAAAAATCTAGAGGAATGTTATAAACATGAATAGATATATTCGAAAAAAAATCAAGAGTACGCTGGCTCAAAGAGGCAGAATGCAACACCTCCTTCTTTCATAAATCCACCATCCAACATAGAGCCAACAACCAGATTACCCTCCTTAGAATAGAATTTGGTACTATGGTGGAGACCTAGGCGGACATAGAATAAGATTTGTTTAATTACTTCTCGAGTAGTCTCCAGGGACTGTTTATTCAGCATAGAGAATCCATCAACCAAATCACAACCAATATGTCTAATAGGGTTATAATAGAGCATAATGCTGCCCTCATGAGACAAGTCACTGAATCTAAGGTATTGGAAGCTCTTACTCAAATGGAAGGTCGCAAAGCCCCAGGTTTGGATGGCTTCAATGTCTCCTTCTTCAAAATATGTTGGCACTTCCCAGGCAATGAAATACATGACATAGTGCAGGAATCCAAAAGCTCCAGTTCCATCCTCTATGCCTTCAAAACAACCTTCCTATCCCTCATTCCAAAGGAGGAAAATGTTGCATTTCCAGGTATATATAGACCCATATCCCTTTGTAATTGCATTTGCAAAATCATCTCCAAAATTATTTCCAATAGTCTCAAGCCTATCCTTCCCCTCCTCATCTCCCTGAAGAAATCTTGCTACATTTAAAGTCAACAGATTCTCGATGGAATTTTCCTCACCCATGAGACCATCCACTCTCTTAAAACCCTAAGGAAAGCTAGTATGTTTCTCAAACTATACATTTCCAAAGAATTTGACAAGTTGAGCTAGGAATACATCGAAAACACTCGAAAGGCATTTTGGTTCTGCAAAATCTAGATTCAATGGGTCATGTCTCTCATCACCACCCCTTCTTCTCTATATTGGTTAATGGTTCCCCTTAGAAAATTTCCTTCCCTCCAGGGGCATTCATTAGGGAGAACCCTCTCTCCATTCCTCTTCATACTCATGGCGGAGGGCCTAGGATGCTCCATTAAGTTTACTAAAACAAAAGGATCAGTCAAAGACCTATCTATTCATGCCAACTCAACTCACGCCCACCAATTCAAGAGGCCAGAGAGATCAAATCCATTCTCAACCTCTTCTCTTTTTCCTCCAATACTGTCATCAACCTAGATAAATGCCAAATATTCTTCTTCAATACCCCTGCCATCACTCAATGAAACATTCAGTGTATCCTTGGATTTTCCATTGCCTCCCTTTTCTCTAAATACCTGGGATCCCCCCTCACCAACTCTTCCATAAAGCACTCATCCTGGAGTGACCTCATTGATAAATTAACCTCCAAACTCAAATCCTAGACTCACCAAGCCCTAAATATATCCAGAGGGAATGTCCTCCTCAAATGTGTCCTCCAATATATGCCCCTATATTTGTTCTTAGTCCTAGATGCTCCCAAATGGGTCCTTAAGAGCATAAGAAACATTCAATTCACCTTCCTTTGGGGAGGGGAAAACGTCAAGAAAAAATTTCCTCTTTTCAAGTGGGACACTCTTTGCCTCCCAAGGACCCATGGAGGACTAGGACTTCAAGACTCGAAAGTAGTCAGCAAGGTCATGGAAACCAAGGTCTAGTGGAAATGGATAAAATAAAATCAAGAACCAGGGACCCATTTGTGGCATGAAAAATATGCCAATAATACGCCCCAACACGACCTACCTTGTTCACTTGTCTCATATCCCTCCTAGCTCTCTAATATGGAACCTAGCCAATAAAAGATGGCATTTGGTTCACTCCCACTACTTATAGGAGGTTAGAGATGGATAATCAACATATTTCTGGAATGACTCCTGACATCAACAACCAAGCATGGCCACCATCCTTCCCACCCTTCTTAGTCGGGCTCAAGCTCTCAACACAAGACACATATCAATTCTATAGTTTTGGAAGAACTCAGAATACACAGTGCATCGTAGTGGAGTCCCATACATCTTAGTCCATGAGAAATATAATGAAAACAATTGCTCTCTCCTTTGCCAGGAGCTTCTAAAATTAATAATTGGTTAAAAGGATGGAAAATATGTCCTTAGGAGGGGCTATCAGAATTTTGGAAAATTATTTGTGAAAGCACCATACAGTCTCCACTCCTTCTCTAATATTCTTGAGTCAGACCCCTTTTAGACCGATATTTGAATCCTTGACACATGGCCAAAAATAAAAACCTTCCCATGGCTTATTTCCAGGCGTCGTGTCCTCACGTGGGAAAACCTAATCAAGAAAGGATTTTATGGACCATCCTGGTGTGTCCTCTGCAATGAATATCAAGAGACTTTGGACTATCTCTTCCTCACCTTCCCCTACATTGAAAGTCTTTGGCACAATATGGAGAATTAATTTGTCAAATCCAGTAGAGAAGAAATATGCATAGCCAAAACCTTCAACCAATGGTCTGTCTTACCCTTCAACAACCCCATCATGAATTTCATATGGACCATTTCCCCTCTATTACTGGCTTAGGAAATTTGGAAAGAGCATAATCTCATAAGCCTCAATAATTCCTCCAAACCTCCTAAAGATATTTGACATCTTTTCCACAAGCATATGGAGGAACCGATTTTCCTAGCCAACTGGTATCCCCAGTATTATCAAGCCCCCATCTAAAAGAGAGATTATTGCATGGTGGAACCTAAAACCACCAAACCTTTCTTCAGATGCTTCTCAATCTTAAATTTATACCCCTTCCCCCCATCCTGGGACACTCCTCCCCAGCATCTAAAGCTAAAATTTGATGGAGCTTCTCAGGGAAACCTAGGTGTGGCAGACATCGGTGGGGTATTAAAAGACCACATTGGTCAAATCATTCGCATCTACAGGGGTCACATTAGATTTGAAAGAAAAAATATGGTAGAGTAGGAAGAACTAATAGAGGGAATCCAAATTTCCAAAACCAATAATCTCTTCCCTGCAATTGTTGAAGGATACTCTTAGATCACTATCCAAATATCCAATTACAACATCAATGGTTCCCCTGCCACCAAATAGGCGATAAGCTGACACCTGGAATATCATGTTCAACACCTAGATCACATCCTCTCCCAACAAGAAGCCATCATTTTCTCCCATTTCAAGCACAAAGCCAACTCTCTTGTTGATTTCATTTATAATAGAGGAATCGAAGATCTACAACCCAAAGAGAATTGGCCTCCATCCTCCTTAACGAGTGCAGACTAACTTCCCCATTGTCTGAATCTGGAAGATCGAGACCTTCCCCCCTAGATCTGGGTGATCATGGGAGGATTAGTGTGACTCCCTAGCTCAGTTTGTTGTAGTCACCACTTGTGTAATGTTCCCAATTTTTAGCCTCAAGCTAAATGGAACATTATAGTTAGCATATTTTTATTTTGTTGAATAAAATGGGTAAGGAGACCCCTTAACCCCTTTTTATGGAGAAATAACACTCCTTGTGTGAAAGGAGGAATAATAATGCAGCTGAATTGAGCACCAAATGGTGTGAACAGGATTAGATCAAGCTTGATCTAGCCATTTTGACCAAGTCAACTAAAACAATCTAGATACATTGCACCTACTTGGACAGCGCAGTTTTAGTGGAGGCTCCACCTACTTGAGCTAGAAGCAAGTGTTAATGGGACCCATGGTGAGAAGAGTTCATTTTCTTTAGAAGTAGGAGATGGCAGCGCATTTTCAGAATGCATTAGCTTATTATTTTCATTGGGTCTGCAAAGACTTGCATCCCTGGGATGTTTAGCAGGGTTTGTAGGGTTCTTCAGCCAAGGGTGTTCCCGGTCGGGAATCCCTACCTCATCCTCAAGGAAGGAGAGGGTTTGGACTTCATTTCCTCATTCTGGCATTTGGCCAAGCTTATCTCTATAGCTACAACATTATTTCTGCAGCAAATTAACGTTGTGTTGCTGGGAGCAGCAACAGAGGAACTCATTGAGTCATTCTATGGCTTGTTTTCCAGTGGATGGCTTATCTATTCATTGGAGGAACAGTGAGGAGGACTCCCAGGCTTATTTCAGATATTTGGCACCAGGCCAAACACTCACCATCTCTCACAGCACAGTCTTGGGCAGAAACTGCGTTATTTTCAGAGGCAGTTGCTGGGAGAGTCATTTGTGCTTATCAGGAGGAGTTGTTTCTAAGTAAAGGGACCAGCCTTTTGCTTAGATTCACTATCAGAGGAGGGAATTATCATATCAGATCTACTACAACCTCATTTATATTTTGATTCAGTTGCAGTGACAATTTATTTGTCACATTGTACATTTTCCGGCATTTCTAGCAATCTCTCCTAGATTGGCTAGAAATCTTGTATTAGAGCCCATCCTTCTATTTATGGGCATTTATTTATATATATCAGCCATTTATCATGTGTATGCATCTATAGCAGTAGCTACTCTAATATAGGCAGTGTTGTCACTGCTCTCCGGCATTTTGTGCAGTTGCAACAACTCTTGTATCTCATGTGTTGATCATCAGAGATTGATTCCAGTAGCTTGAGTGGCTTGTCCCTCAAGATATTTCTGTATATTGTAGCTCATATATTAATAGACATGATGGCTGTCTTATATTCCATTTATTGATGTGTACATATTTGCAGAGTTTCATGGTTATGTTCATGTATTGCTGTAAGCTCTCTCATTGAGCATTTTCTGAGAGATCTATTTTGGGGAGATCTGTATAAGCCCTCTAGGCTTATTTCTTTGAGCTAAAATTCTGGAAAAGAAGTTTTTAGTGAGTTAACAAGGGGATACAAGCCCCCTTTCAGCTTATTTTTATACTGCCTCTCTTATACAACGTCCTTGAGGACCACATTTCAGAAATTCTCGAAAAAGGAACATTATAGTGGTATCGGAGCATGATCTTTGGCTCAGCCTGTGGCTTCAAGACAAAGTGATGAATCCCTGAAGGGAAATATTTCAAGATATATAGACAGAGTTTGCAGATGGCTAGGTAGCCTCTGGATCTCATCCTTTTTCTCAAAGGTGACATATCCAGTAAATGCCCCTGCAGTCAATCTCTGGAATAGAATTTTGATATTATTGAGAAGGGAAATTTACAGCTGTGCAACCCAAGATAAAATGCCATTAGAAGGAGAAGCTCCTAATTTGGAAGAGGAGATGTACAGAAAAAAAAATAGAGAGGAATGACAGAAGAGGAGGTTTCCCTTCTTTTTTTCCAGACCCCTGAGGGTATCATTGAAGATTTTGAGGAGATAGAAAGGGAAAATTGGAAGGATTTTCTGAGAGGATTTGTGGATGAAACAAAACCTAGCTATTATTACGATGCGTGTGAGCATTCAGCCACACATGCAGATCCATAGCGCAGTCCATTTCCTACTTGCACTGCCGGAAGGATGGAGGAAGGAGATGCGGCCATTGGATCAGCAACGCTGCAACTCAAAGGTATGGCTCATGATAGTTGGTTTAAAAATTTTGTTTCATGTTGTCATGCAAAATTTAAAAACATATGATGATTTAACTAAGAGTTTGGTGAAGAAATATGATGGGAATCCATGTGAATCATCAAGTATCATAACTTCAAACACTTTTCATGCAATGGGTGAAACCATAAAACCAACTCCATTCTTTACTACCGAAGGGGATGAAAACATATATGATGACTTGCTAGAGGCAAGTTTCCCATTGTATGAAGGGCACTCTTCCATTTGTGATAACATGGAGATCCCTCTTTCAGAAGAAGACCAAAATCCATGGTCTCTCATTGAAGGGGAGTCATACTCACATATGGGTGAAGAGAATGTGCATAGAAGGACCCACAACGCTGTATCATTGGAGGAAGATCCATCACCACATGGGGATGAGAAGGGAGTCATAGCTTCTATGGGAGGAGTCCTTGTTTCTATGCAAGGGATTCCAAGAGGTACAACATGTGGGAACCAAAGCACAATTCCGGAGCCATTTGTAGCAGCTATTGGGGATTGTGAGATGGAGGGAGAAGAGAAGGATCAACAGCAAGGGTTGATACACCCTTATCCACTCCGGAAAGTCTTTGCACATGGGAGAAAGACTGTATAGCACAGTGAAGAGAGGGACAAATCAATCCTCTTATACATACATTCCACTTTTGAGCTTGATGTTTCACTATATGGAGGCATTACACCTGGGAGGCCACCTGATCTAGAGTTGATGAGAGGCATCTTGTCATTTGGTTCACCACTCTTGGATTCCGGGGAGGTGAAGACATTAGAGGAGTCCAACATAGCACAGAGAGTTTGGGATAGACCCAAGGAGGAGAGAGACACTCTCTTATTTTCAGCATCACCCACTCTAATCAGTTATACTGCGCTGACAGAGTTTGCTGCAGGGATGGAGGATGGAATCTTCATGATGCAGGTTGACTGCTCCACAGATTTGGAGAGGAAGAGGATACTTCCTTTGAGGGAGGACTCTTTCACACATGGGAGTAGATGGAGGTTACTCATGCTTACATTGACTAGGATTGGGAGATTCCTTTTGGATGGCAGCTTCTCATGGGAGGCTAACTTCCCAGGATCACCATTACTATTTGAGCATGAGAAGCTGCATGATGGGCATGGCAGAATTTTGGAGGATGAATTTGGCATGAGGAATGTCAAAGTAGTAGGCAGCAGTGTGACAGGAGCTTCACATGCTAGATCATCGATGCTGTCTATGAGGAGGATTGATCCGTATGGGAGGTCTCAGCTTTTGGTAGTTCTCCCAGGATCTTGGTGCATGCATGATTCCTGATGACCTAGAGGGAGATGAAAGATACATGGTGGATGATATGGTCATCTATTGTTATGGCAGGATCTTCTTCGCTAGAGTTTCTAGTCTCAAGGAGAAACTATTGCATGCAGCACATGAGGACTTTCTAGCTATGCACTTTGATGCATATTTTTATTTGCTAGGGGAGTTCATTTGGGAGGGAATTTAGCATGATCTATATCAGCATATGGACAGGGGCATAGCCTGGATGATTTTGGAGAGGTTGGAACAACCATTTCCCTACTCATTGGAGGTGAGGCAGAGCATTCAGATGAGCCATTTCAGCTCAAGGACCGGAGTACATGGTAAGGAAGGTATATGTTTTCATTTTGGTTTAAATTTCTTTACTTTATATGAGAAGCTTGATGAGCTAAGGATGATCACACCTCCTTATGCTCCATATTGTGATGTACTTGTGGCCCATTGCAGCAATGGGAGTGGTTATTTTCATGATGGTTTGTGGGGGAAGCCACATGCTTCTTGGTGTGCACCATTGGAACCAATTTGTATTTTCATATTTTCATCTTATGAGATGTTTGTGGCAGAAAAAAAGTGGCTGGAAAAGAACTTATTGTTCTTATTTTTGATGCAAGAAAGAGGTGCACTGCATTGGTCCCATGAATGGAGCAGTGACCCACTCTCTAGTTGTCTTGTGACAGCTTGCTTCCATTGCATGTTGCCTGCTTGTATTGCTGATGTTTATATATTCACAAGGAGCACTATTGTGAGAGTGTTGTATATTTTGGTATAGCCCATTGGGATCATGATTCTCCCCATTGTATATGTTTTATCTTGTAGGAGACACCATGGGCAAACCATGATTGCCACATTGCTACTTTTATCTTATTGTGGGAAAAACCACTTGGAGAACTTGAGGGGGAACTTCATGGCTAATTTTCTTGATGCGGAAGCTTGGTCCATTCTTGGAGGCCATACCATTTCAGCCAAAGGACAAAGGAAACCCCATGTGTACCACAAATAGAGAGAGAAACACCATGGGAATCAAAAGCCCCACTCTCCATTCAGCCCCAACACATTGCATACACCAGGGGTTGATACTTTTATTTGGATGATAGCATGGATGAGAGGATCATCATTAGGGATAAATTTTTCCATGCATGTCATCACTCCTAATTTGAGGAGGCCATAGCACAGCAAGAAGGTTTCCACCTACACCTTCTATTTTTCCATGATGAGCACCATTCCGGTTTGCATATTTGGAGGAAGCATGGGAGGACAGATTTATTGCAACATATCTTGAGCAGTGGTGGAAATTGTTGAGGAGGAGGCCACAAGAGAAGAAGGGGGAGGAATTTTTTTCTCTCTATGCAGTTGCTTGAGGAAAAGCAACTTGTGGGAGGGGAGGATTGTAATGTTCCAAATTTTTAGCCTCAAGCTAAATGGAACATTATAGTTAGCATATTTTTATTTTGTTGAATAAAATGGGTAAGGAGACCCCTTAACCCCTTTTGATGGAGAAATAACACTCCTTGTGTGAAAGGAGGAATAATAATGCAGCTGAATTGAGCACCACATGGTCTGAACAGGATTAGATCAAGCTTGATCTAGTCATTTTGACCAAGTCAACTAAAACTATCTAGATACATTGCACCTACTTGGACAGCGCATTTTTAGTGGAGGCTCCACTTGCTTGAGCTAGAAGCAAGTGTGAATGGGACCCATGGTGAGAAGAGTTCATTTGCTTTATAAGGAGGAGATGTCAGCCCATTCTCAGGATGCATTAGATTATTATTTTCATTGGGTCTGCAAAGACTTGCATCCCCGGGTTGTTTAGCAGGGTTTGTAGGGTTCTTCACCCAAGGGTGTTCCCGGTCGGGAATCCCTACCTCATCCTCAAGGAAGGAGAGGGTTTGGACTTAATTTACTCATTTCAGCATTTGGCCAAGCTTATCTCTGCAGCTACAACATTATTTCTGCAAAAAATTAACATTGTGTTGCTGGGAGCAGCAACAGAGGAACTCATTGAGTCATTCTCTGGCTTGTTTTCCAGTGGAGGGCTCAGCTATTCATTGGAGGATCAGTCAGGAGGAATATCAGGCTTATTTTCATATCCTTGGCACTAGGCCAAACACTCACCATCTCTCACAGCATAGTCTTGGGCAGAAACTGCGTTATTTTCAGAGGCAGTTGCTGGGAGAGCCATTTGTGCTTATCAGGAGGAGTTGTTTCTAAGTAAAGGGACTACCCTTTTTCTTAGATTCACTATTAGAGGAGGGCATTATCATATCAGATCTGCTACAGCCTCATTTATATTTTGATTCAGTTGCAGTGACAATTTATTTGTCACATTGTACATTTTCCGGCATTTCTAGCAATCTCTCCTAGATTGGCTAGAAATCTTGTATTAGAGCCCATCCTTCTATTTCTGAGCATTTCTTTATATATATCAGCCATTTATCATGTATATGAATATATAGCAGTAGCTAATTTGATATAGCCAGTGCTGTCACTGCTCTCTGGCATTTTGTGCAGTTGCAGCAACTCTTGTATCTCATGTGTTGATCATCAGAGATTGATTCCGGTATCTTGAGTGGCTTGTCCCTCAAGATATTTATGTATATTGTAGCTCATATATTAATAGACATGATGGCTGTCTGATATTCCATTTATTTATCTGTACAAATTTGAAGAGTTTCATGGTTATGTTCATGTATTGTTGTAAGCTCTCTCATTGAGCATTTTCTGAGAGATCTATTTTGGGGAGATCTGTATAAGCCCTGTAGGCTTATTTCTTTGAGCTCAAATTCTGGAAGAGAAGTGTTTAGTGAATTAACAAGGGAATCCAAGCCCCCTTTCAACTTATTTTTACATTGCCTCTCTTATACAGCGTCCTTGATGACCACATTTCAGAAATTCCAAAAAAAGGAACATTACAACCTGGTGCAAGCCTACTAACAAATGAAAACCATGAACCTTCAATTAACCTGCTGAAATCCATAGGCCTCATACCCTTCTCTCCTTCCTATCCAATCCAGCAATAAAAGACCAAGAAATATGGCCTCCAAGAAGTGTCTCTCTTGGTTCATTCTCCTTAAGGTTCCCTCTGTCTCCTCAGACTCTAGCTCTATGATGCGGGTCCTATGCAACCTAACTATGAACAACGACATAGGTAGGGGATGGCACCTTGGTAGAGTTATGGATTGTGGACACCCCCCCCACCTTTTATGAAGCCTTTTTTGTTGCCCTTTTCGACCATGGAATTCCAAATTCCGTTACAAGAGAGGTCCTCGCTCTGGAGGAGGCAAAGACTTGTAGAGGTCGTTCAATGCTCTGGGCTCTCTGGAACCTCCTCGCTCACTAACTCAAGGAGAGTGATTAGAAGAAATAGAAATCCACCAGATGGATAGAGTAGCTCTTTACCTTCTAAAGCCACTCTTTCTCCTCCCTCAAGTGTCTGGAAATAGACATTAAGATTGAATCCCACCCAATGTTTTATCCTCCTCCTCTCCCTCGTGCTCCCCTCCAGTTAACTCTTCTTCTCCACTTGTCACCAACGCTCCAATGGCCCCTCCCCTATCCTCGCATCACCTCATTCCTTTGGTTTTATATTCTCCCATCCCCTCTCCTCTTGATCCGGATTTATGCAGGAACACAACAGAATACACATATAACCATAAGCACAGAGATGCAGCGGAAATAATGCTTCATTTTATTATAATCAAATGACTGAAATAAAATAGCTAGGGTGCTGGTAGCGTATCTCTGAGAAGAGATGTGGTAGCTACAAGCCTCTGAACTATGTTACAATGAGACATAATGGAAATGAATATCTAGGGTACTGGCAGCACTTATCCCTGAGAAGAGATGTGACGGCTACCAACCCCTGAACTATGTTACAAAACTGAAATGATGGGAACCAGCAAGCTAGGGCATTGGTAGCACTTATCTCTGAGAAGAGATGTGTCGGCTACCAGCCCTTGAACTATGTTACAATGAGGCTCAAAGGCCTATTTATTGTTGAGAAACAATGTAAAATCTGAAATGTCCAAAAACCTAACCCTAGGAGATGAAGCGCCAAAACTGTGGGTCTCGTTTGGGTAAATTGGTGTTTCAACTTCCCGAGGACGTAACTTTGGCATCCGATCTCCATTTGACGTGCTCAATAGCTCGTTAGAAAGATATATCTGAGGGCTACAACTTTTGAGTGAGCAACATCGGTCTATGACCCATGTTGCTCCTTGTTTTCCCAAAAAACGTCGTTTAGGGCCTCAAAACGGCTTCGAAAGTTCACGACCCGAAAAACTCCTAAAAATAGCAAGTTGTGCTGAAACTTACAAACTGAAAGAACTGATGGTGGGGGTTCAAATGGACTCATATGGTGGCCACTAATATCCACCTGGATCATTAAGTCCCCAAATGAGCCCTGGGGTGGTGGGGTGATTTTAAGAAACTCCAAGCAAAATAAAAGGAACAGCCCTTGGGTTTAAAAACTCGAAAGAAATTGATGTCCCATTCAATGTGGAATAGGTGGGAGTGTCACCGATTCTTCAATCGGGATCAGTTCTTCCTCTTAGGAAGCAATGGTTCTGGCTATGGCTTTTCTAAAATTCTTCATGGGGGGGGAATTGCTAAAGAACTTGGTAATGGATTTGTCTGTGATGTTTCACTGTTGTGGTTGTTTGCCACGGGGATGTGCCACCCCAGAACGTCGAAGTGATTCCAGTACCTTCATTCATCATTTGTCTTTTTTCGAGGGGCATCTCCCTTTTCTAGCACACTGATAGGATTCTCCGTTCCTCACCTTTTCTTTCCATCATGGGGTCAGCTTGTATGAGAGTGTTGAACCCAAGATACCTCGTCAGCGTAGAATAATAAAAGAAAAATGGCAGAGAAAGAGCACCGTTCATACCACTAATCCGTATATAGCAGTAGAACAAAACAAAATACAGACATAACCACATACGAGATGCATCGTGAACATGTTTATCAAGAATCAAATGACTGAAATAAGATAGCTAGGGTGCTGGTAGCGTATCTCTGAGAAGAGATGTGGCAGCTAAAAGCCTCTAAACCGTGTTACAATGAGACATAATGGAAATGAATAGCTAGGGTACTAGCAGTGCTTATCCCTGAGAAGAGATGTGACGGCTACCAACCCCTGAACTGTGTTACAAAACTGAAATGATGGGAACTAGCGAGCTAGGGCATTGGTAGCACTTATCTCTGAGAAGAGATGTGTCGGCTACCAGCCCCTGAACTGTGTTACAATGAGGCTTGAAGGCCTATTTATTTTTGAGAAACAATGTAAAATCCAAAATGTCCAAAAACCTAACCCTAGGAGATGAAGTGCCAAAATTGTGGGTCTCGTTTGGGTAAATTGGTGTTTCAACTTCCCGAGGACGTAACTTTGGCATCCGATCTCCGTTTGACGTGCTCAATATCTCGTTAGAAAGATCTATCTGAGGACTACAACTTTTGAGTGAGAAACATTGGTCTATGACCCATGTTGCCCCTCGTTTTCCAAAAAAATGTCGTTTAGGGCCTCAAAACGGCTTCAGAAGTTTAGGACCCAAAAAACTGCTAAAAAATAGCAAGTTGTGATGAAACTTACAAACTAAAATAACTGATGGTGGGGGTTCAAATGGACTCAGTGGGTGGCCACCAATATCCACCTAGATCATTAAGTCCCCAAATCGGCTCTGGGTGTTCAGGACTTGAAAACCTGCTAAAAATAGTAAGCTATGCTGAAGCTGAAAAAATGAAAGAATTGATGCTGCGGGTCCAAATGGAATAGGTGGGAGGCCACCGATATCCACCTGGATCATTCCCCCCTCCTTAGGAAGCAATGGTCTCCATTGTGTTAAGTTCCTCCATGGGGGGGGGGGGGATTTTTCTAAACTTGGTATTGGATTTGTCCAGGATGTCACGGACCTATTGGCGGATGTGCTGGATGTAGATGTGCCATTGGTAGGCAATCGTTGAAGGATCTGGGAAAATTTATCCATCATCGTGTTCCTTTGTTTCTCGAGGGCATCCTCGAGCAAGACTTTGATAGGATCTCCTTCTCCCTCATCTTTCTTTCTTTCCACCATGGGGGGTCATCGGGGTTGCAAGGTTGAACTCCTTATACCCTGGCCACGATGGGGACATGAAAATAAAAACAGAGAAAGAGCAGACCGCTCTGATACCACTGATCTGGATTTATGCAGGAATGCAACAGAATACACATACAACCATAAGCACAGAGATGCAGCGGAAATAATGCTTCATTTTATTATAATCAAATGACTGAAATAAAATAGCTAGGGCGCTGGTAGCGTATATCTGAGAAGAGATGTGGTAGCTACAAGCCTTTGAACTGTGTTACAATGAGACATAATGGAAATGAATAGCTAGGGTACTGGCAATGCTTATCCCTGAGAAGAGATGTGATGGCTACCAGCCCCTAAACTGTGTTACAAAATTGAAATGATGGGAACCAGCGAGCTAGGGCACTGGTAGGACTTATCTCTGAGAAGAGATGTGTCGGCTGCCAGCCCTTGAACTATGTTACAATGAGGCTCGAAGGCCTATTTATTGTTGAGAAACAATTTAAAATCCGAAATGTCCAAAAACCTAACCCTTGGAGATGAAGCGCCAAAACTGTGGGTCCAGTTTGGGTAAATTGGTGTTTCAACTTCCCGAGGATGTAACTTTGGCATGCGATCTCCATTTGACATGCTCAATAGCTAGTTAGAAATATCTATCTAAGGAATACAACTTTTGAGTGACCAACATCGGTCTATGACCCATGTTGCTCCCTGTTTTCCCAAAAAACGTCGTTTAGGGCCTTAAAATGGCTTCAGAAGTTCAGGACCCGAAAAACCGCTAAAAATAGCAAGTAGTGCTGAAACTTACAAAATGAAAGAACTTATGGTGGGGGTTCAAATGGACTCGATTGGTGGCCACCAATATCCACCTGGATCATTAAGTCCCCAAATTGGCTCTGGGTGTGCAGGACCCGAAAACCTGCTAGAAATAGTAAGTTGTGCTGAAGCTGAAAAACTGAAAGAATTGATGCTGCGGGTCCAAATGGAATAGGTGGGAGGCCACCGATATCCACCTGGATCACCTCCCCCTCCCAGTCCCTATGGTTGTTACATCTTGGAGGAAATTCATGCGGAATCTCGAAATATGTAGCCCATGGTAGCACTTAAGTCCAGTGTGGTCCTAACATGGTATCAATATAGTTTCAATGCAACAAACACTAATATATCAGGATCCATGGTGACCTATAGGTTGGTAAAATTTAGTCTGGTTTGGTTCATCGGTGACTACAACAGTTGAAATTTTGGTTTGGTTTGTGAGCATTCGGCACAGACCCACTAGGCTCATTGTTGCATTTTTTATTCCTCTTTAATTTTTGTTCATAGATGTGTGTCACATAGACACCATGCTTCTTATTTTATGTAACACAATCCTCCCATGTTTACCTAAGCTTACCGGTCCACTGGGGTAAACATGTGATGAAGAGTTACTATGATGTTATTCAACTCCCCATGTACAGTTAAGGAATTGGAACTAACAAAAAAAACCAACCTGACCTTCCTCAGGAGCTACAAAACCTTCAAGAGGCAACCAACCCTTCCAGGCGCCTAACCCCTTAGAAAACTTTTCATTTTACTAATGCAGACCCTTAGCTTCTCCCATGACCAGTCTTGCATGCGATTGAGGACCTCTGGTCACTCCCATAGCAAGGCATGCCAGCGACTGTGCCCTTTTTGAGGAAGTTTTGAGCTAGTGACCCCGAATTTTGTGACAAATTTTTAGGTCTAGGTCTCGGGCCTCTGCCCAAGACTTCATGAAACTTCTAGAAATTATAAATAACTATGAATTCAAGCTACTAATGCAACATTGGTACAAGGAGTTGACATGACCTCTACTATCCATGACAGGAATTTCACCAAAAACATCATAAACATGCAATATACAAGTTATAACAACATATAGGAACATAGGGGTTTCGTTATTATATGAGAATCATTAAGGAGGACTGATATTTCCTCCCAATAGATACAATGTCATCTATTAGGTCATAAAGCCATGACAAGAGCCATAAAACATGATAAGAGCCATGCATCAAGTTTGTTATAAAGCATGCTCATAACCAACAAATAACCAGAGATATATCAATGATAGAATAACCATTAAATCCACATAAATAAAAAGTACATTTACAAATAAAACTCAAGAGGAAAAGAGCTCTTATTAATCATATGAAAAAGGTAACCAAGTCAGGGACTTCCACGTACCACCCGACCATAAATTGGGTTGAACCAAATCTTTCTTTCAACCAATCACCCTCGTGCCATATTCCAAGCATGAATGTGGGACTCACAACAAAAACAACCAAGGCTTCATCGATATTTACTGTATATCCCACCAAGGGACTCCTAGGCCAAAAACCCTCATCAATACAACTAGGATTTACCACAATCCCACCAGATCACTAGGCCTATACAAGCATGGATGCGTCCAGATCTTTCCACCTAAACCATAAGAAATTTTTCTGTCTCAACCTCTTGAATTTACTATGTATCCCTCCATTACCAGTCAAGGGATTCCTAGGTTTATGAGGTGTCAAACCCCAAAATTGTTGTACTTAATGGACCTTTTTATCCATATGATGCCCTACTTATTCCCTTGTTTTACCAGTTTATGAAAATTTTCTACATTCTTTTAATGCAATAAAGCAGATTCGTTCTTGGGTTGTATTTTATATAAGAATACCTTTGTTATATGCATTTCTAGGATTAATGCTCATTAAAATGTTGTTAATGTAGATTTCCTTGTTCCTGCATCACATAAGGATCCTGCACCAAGTATATGTGGACCGCTTCATCATTTAAAGCTTGCCACAAAGGAAAATGATATCTTGTATTACAAACACATGTTTTGAACTATTTTGGATCCCTTTTTACAGTCATAGGTGAACTTATATTTAACTGATATGTTCTTGCACTAAAGAGCAACATTCCTACACTAAAGAGCAACCAATTTGGGGATTCGACATCCTTGAACACTTTCAAAGAAAACAGAGGGTGTTTTTTGTCCAAAACAATGTTTTAACACCTCTACATGAGTTGGAATGCAGAAAAGTTGCATGTGTGGGTTTCTAGAAGAAAATCAACAAATCTGCTCAAAATTCGCAAAGTTTTCAAACTTCCAACTTTGACCTCGATTTGCGTGTCGATGGAGGTGAATCTAAAAAATATGAGCATATGGGCTTTTTCCTAGTATATAAACCCAAACCATTTGCAATAAATTACTATGTTTAGGAAGGTACATGAGGTTCTTTGAATCATTTTTGTAAAAAAATGCAGTTTTTCCAGAATTCTAGGATCTTGCCTAGATTTGCAAAAAAATAGAAAATTTCATATCAGATCTATATTTCCTTGATTGCATTATGGTTTCACTGGGTATCCATAAATGGTAAATAGTTGGGATTCAATTCCTTATCTTGTTTTGTAATGGATTGGTTGTCGTAAAGCCAAATTTGTATTATTAAATGTATAAAAAAGCAGAGTTATGGCTAGAGAGGTCAGCAAGCCATTCCTTGCACTCTCATGCTGCTGGTTTAGATTAGGTGGAAAATATATTTTCAGTGTTGGACCTTGAGTATCCATGATGTAGAAGGCTGAACTATATTTTCAATACAATAACGTATTCCATGTTTTACTTTTTAATTTTCATTCAATTGTGATTTTGTAATTTGATTCATTCCAAGAGGCAACAAACTGGTTGGGTGACCCCCCCAACCCAACATGTTTTATTCTCTCATTTCCCTCCTTGTGCATTCATTTAACTAGGTTTCAAGTCTGTTAATTGGTGTGGGACATCTTTTATTTGGTATGCTAACCAACTTTGTTGACTTCTCTCTTATTTCCCTCCTTGTGCATTCAAAATATATATTTGTTGGAGTGGTTGATTCGATTTGCAAAGTGTGGTGCATTCCATGGATTTTATTTCCTTTAGACTTGCATGATTAATCAATAATATTGTGTGGTATTGGAAAATATGAAATTTACTTCAATATTTGTATTATAAGTGGGGCAAAATGTACATCAATTTGGAATTGAATTTATCAAGTGCCACTTTCCCAAACAATGCTTAGAATATCAATTTATTCTTTCAAGAGGGATAAAGGGAATATAACATATTGAATTGTCTTATTTAAATTACATGTTTCTTTGTTTGAAAGATCCGATATACAAAGATATTGCTTATTCAAACTTATAGATCTGGAAAGTTTGTACTTGATTTTATTTATACAAAAATTGTGATAATGGAATGGATCAATAGACTTCTTACAAGGTACAATTAAGTGAGGTCAATGATATTTTGTTGAGATATATCAGATATAATGTGATATAAATCCCCGTGTCCAATTTTGGTACAAAAAAAAATCTTATGAGATCCCAAGCATTTTGTTGACATGTGATATCAACCTCTTTGTTTGAATTTCACTAGAACTACAGAAGTCTTGACGTTGTTAATTTGGGCTACATTTTTACCTGTATATGTTGAGAGGATCAAAACATAAACTACAGGCCTTGGAACATTTCTTTTTTATTTATTTGTGCTTACACATAAACAAAGATGACACATGTATAAAGTATTATGATCCACAAAAGTAATGTTGCCATATATATATGATGTGCTCTCCTCATCTCTTGGAAAATAATGATTGCATGAAGGCTCAAGTTAAGAATTGTTTTCTTACCAAGAAATTTCATAATTGAAGTTATTCTTTTGTAACTCTCCCAAATAATTGGTGACAGAGAATGATTCTTGCTTCTAAGCTTGCAGAGTATTTTTTTTATTCCTTTTTTGTGAGAAATGATAATACAACAATAAAAAAACCTACATGTGATTAAGGGAGTGAGCTATTTGTTTGAGAGGTTGAGGTGTGCATGCCAGTTTGCAAGGAAGTGAGAGCATCATATCTTAGTGAGAGCATTTCCATTTGTACATATAATATTGAAACAATGCCTTCAGTAGATTTGAAACTGTTGGTAATCAAATCAAGTGTAGATCAAGAATAGGGCTTCATTGTTCATTTCCTGTTGGGTTTTGCATGAGAGGTGTTTGGTTTTTAACTCATATATTATTAAACTTATCAAGTTAGTCTTTACATTGGAATTGTTTAGAAATAAATGCTCAATTTTCTAGCTAATTAGTAAGTAGGGTTTGTATTTCGATAATTAGAGATTTTCCTTTCAATTGCTATTAGTTAAGTTGTTAATAATCAAGATTTTATTTCAATTATTGGTATATGTAGGATTAATGTTTGGTTTCTAATGAATGTTCATGAGTGCAGGATTAGAGCATAGATTTGACTAGTGCAGGAACTCTAGGTGTGAGTTGTTTCCAGATTATATTAAGGTCTTGTTTTGCAAGATGTTGGAGTCTTTATTTGGAATTTCTAGTGCCGCACCTCGAAGTCCATGAACCCCGAATTAACATTAAATGTTGTTCCGTTAATATGCCATATACTGCACCCAAAATTTTGGTGCCATTTCCAAGGAGACGTTCAGGGGATTGAATTTGGTAACCTAATACGGTTTGGTTTTCTCTTTACCTAGTTTTTCATGCAATTTTTTTGTTTCTTTCCTGCGCATTTTGTTTTAATTTCTATGGTATTGTAAGAACCCCCCTATATATATACTATTATCCATGTGCTGATAGAATATACCAGCTTTCTTGTTGAAGAAAAAAATAAATGGTATTTCAATGAATTTTTTAATGAGGAGCTTGAGGCTAATATCAATCATACACCTATTTCACTAACCGGTTGGCAGGAAAATTCAACGAAGGAGTCTCAAAGTAGTACATGGAGAAAATTTTCTATATTGGGATGAAATGACACACATCATTACATTTGAATTCGCTATCAAAGATCCAGGAGGAGCAGTACAAATGCACATTATTCCCCCATTTGCTCTACAAAAATTTCAAGGTTTGGAAAATGAATACCCAAATACATTCGTATTTTAGTTTGAAGTGCTTTGTAGATGATATGGTTATTGTACTAATACTAGAAGGTTCCAAGTGTTTCCTATTAATATTAAAGGATAAACTCTACGATGGTTCATAAGCCTTGGAGAGAACTGCATTCAAACATGGGAAGACATGAATAATGTATTCTTGAAGAAATGTCAAGACTATTTCCATACCATTGAATATATTTTTGGAATGATAAAAGGGGAAGATGAAATTTTGGAAGAATATGAGGAGCTATTTCGATACAACCTTCAAAAATTAAAACACAAACATTTGGAAAAAGAGACATTAAAAACACTCCTAATTAAAGGAATCAAAGATGAATTTTTAGAACCCTTAAATCTGATAGGAGAAAGTGATGTATTTCACTTAATATATGATTATGTTGTGAATTATGCATTAATTATTAAAGAATAATCTGCAAGACTAGTAAGAAATTTTGAGAACTTTCCTCGCACTTTTTTAAATCTACTACAAAAGCCTCTCTAAATTTACAATTGGATGATTTTTGCTAAGAACAAAAGCAGTGCAAGGAGGATCACCCTATAAACTTCCCATCGATGCTAGGGTCACAAAAAGTATTTAATAAATCAAGTAAGGAAATAAATTGACTTCCAGGTATAATTCAAAACTCGTCATCATTTAATACTTGGAATAATATTTATTATCCCCAACAGGTTCCTCAACAAATCTATAACCCTATAATCTCATAGAAAAATTATATCCCTCGTCCTATTCAATACCCCACCTTATGTACATAGTGGCCCTCTCCCTCGAGCCAGATATTCCCGTAGCCTCAAAGATGGTTTGGAGCCTCCTCTTTATGGAAATTCCCCATGCAAACTCCATTACCTAAGCCATGACAACTACAATTCCTGTCCAATGCACCACCATGTTATCCTTCTCTATGGTCCCAACCATGTGTGCAACCAAACCCTAATTCCAACAATTAAGCTACACATCAATTTAAAACGCCTATTTTTCCTACTCACTCCCCTATCAAATGTAATGGAACATATTTTAAATAGGCGAGAGGAGTGGATTCTGAAACTTCCCGTATTACCAAACAACATTTACCTCAGGAAGAAACTTCAATCCATAAACCATTAGAGGAGAAATATACGATTGGAACTTACTTGAAAAATGTTGTTGAAGGTCATGAAAAATATCAAGAGAAAAACCCTAGAATTTCCCTTAACCATCTTTGTCAATTTGAAGATAGAAAAAATCAAGCTGTGGAAAACTAGTACAAGTTGGAGAACCTTGAATATGTGGGTCCTATTGAAGCCTAGTTCCAAACAATTTTCAGTACACCCCATTCCCTCATCATTCAACAACTCTTGGCACCATATTAGTTAAATAAATTGGTTTCTCATACTTTGGTATGTGTTAAACTCTATTTTTAAACCTATGTGTGAGTATATTTAGCATTCTGTTACACACATGGTTACAGTGGAAGTACTCCTACACTTGAAGGAGATCTTCCTTTCTTTAAATTAGGGTAGGGTAGTATTAAAACAATAAATAAATTTTCTATCTGAAAATAAAATAGTTACAACAACACTCTTGAAATAGAAATTCCCTAGGCACAACTATTGAAATTTCCATTATTGTGCACTCTTGTGGTGAGTCTTGTGAGAATCAATTCATTCTTAATGTCCAATTATTTTGTAAAGTGGCATTGATAATTGATTGGTTGGTTCTTCTTCATATTGTTTGTTCATCCGTGGAGTCACTGAAAGGGATTTTTCATTGTTATGCTTAATACTTTCCAATGACAAGCCAAAACCCTAACCATGTCCTAGTGATTCTAACAGACTATTGTCCAAGAAATATTTTCAAGTTTCTCTTAGAAGGTATTGTTTAAAAACCTCCTATGGTGAACCACTCTTGTAAAACCCTAATGAGCTCTCATGAGAAACCTAGGATGATTAACTCGAGGAACCTTTTAGTTATTATATGAGATGCTTTCTTTAAAAATGAATCTTTAGGGTAGCAAGAGCAACAAGTGAAGATTAGTCATTAAAGAATTTTCATGCCATCCTGTGCTCTTAAGGAGCAGATTTTCCTCCCCACCTATTAAGTAACCTATTTAAGGTCAATCATAATTAAATTTTATTTTAACATAAAATGATTAATTGAGGGATAGGAGGTCTCATTACGATCCGACCTACCATGATCATGGCTCCTAATGAGAATGGAATTACCGCTACTGGTCACCAAGCCAGGGTAATTTATTTAAGTTGAAAAGTTGGAAGACAAGAGGTCTCATCATGAGCCGACTTCTTCATTCTTGTTAGTTCTTGTGAATGGAATTGTCGTTAGTTGGTTACCAAGATAGGACAATGACATTCAGTTAATTTATAAACAAATAAAATTATTTCAATTGACTCTGAATCTATATCTAAGAGATGGGAGACAAGCATTTCATTGGGTTAAAAGGAATCCCTATCGAGGTTATAGACACCTACTGGCAGCAGGGCTATGCCTGGGGTATTAAAGTTAATTTTACACTACGATTTACTTCATCGTTTTTCTCTTTCCCTAAACTCATTATTATATCTCTCTGAGAGTGGATTTAAAATCCTTTCGGTATTATGCTATGGATTTATATCTTTTGGAATAATTAGGCTTTCATGGATGTGGGACCCTTAGTGAAAGTGATTCACTTTGTCTAAGCAAGAGGAGATTCAATTATATGCTTTGATAATGGTAAGATGGTCACCTTGGGAAGGTATCATTTTTTCATATTTCCTTTTCCCTATTTCCATCCATATTTAACATCACGACTTTCAAATCATGTCACTTTTATTTGTAATGAGGATATTGAGGTGAAGACCTACTTATATGTACTTCTCTTAATATGCTTTGTGGAAATTTTGACCGTTGGATATTTCATGATGACACTATCCTTGTAGTGAAATCATTGTTAGCATTGCCATGGGAGCCTTGGAATTATATTTTCTTTTGATTAGTCTTAATGAATAAAGATGGACCAATAGACATTTTTCTGTTAGAACAATAAAATCTAGTAAGGAATGATATTATGAGTGCGAGAACATTTATGTTTCAATTCTAGTTTTTTGTAAGGGAGAATCAATATAGCAGTTAATTTTCTTGCATGAGGACATGCAAGATGATCAACATGGAGGGATGTCAGGCCCCATAATCGTTGTACTTAATGGACCTTTTTATCCATACGATGCCTTACTTATTCCCTTGTTTTACTATTTTATGAACTTTTTCTACATTCTTTTAATGCAATAGCGAATATTATCGATTTTTTTGTATTTTATATAAAAATACCTTCATTATATGCATTTCTAGGATTAGTGATCATTAAAATGTTGTTAATGTAGATTTTCTCGTTCCTACATCACATAGAGATCTTACACCAAGTATATGTGGACCACTTCATCATTCAAAGCTTGCCACGAAGGAAAATTCTATTTGGTAGTAAAAACACATGTTTGGAACTATTTTGGATCATTTTTTACAATGAGAGGTGCACTTATCTTTCATTGACATGTTCCTGCACTAAAGAACAACCAGTTTGGGAATTCAACAACTCAACACACTTTCAAAGAAAACAGAGGAAGTTTTTTTACAAAATAATGTTTAACACCTCCACATGAGTTTGAATATGCTCAGGTCATACTTGTGGGTTTATAGAAGTAAATCAACAAATATGGTCAAAATTCACACAACTTTCAAACTGCCAAATTTGACCTTGATTTGCATGAAAATGGAGGCGAATCTCAAAAGTATGAGAATACGGGTTTTTTCCCAGTACAGAAAATTATCTAAAACAAAAACCAAATCACTATGGTTAGGAAGATACACGAGGTTATTTGAGTGAATTTTATAAAAAATTGCAATTTTTCTAGAATTCTAGGATCTTGCCCGAATTTGCAACAAAATGGAAAATTTCATATCAAATATATATTTCCTTAATTGGATTATGGTTTTAATGGGTATCCATCAATGGAAAATAGTTAGGATTCAATTTCTCATTTTTTTTGTAATGGATTAGCTGGCCTAAAACCAAATTTGTATTATGAAATGCATAGAAAAAACATAGTTATGGCTAGAGAGGCCAATAAACCATTCCTTGTACTCTCATGCCATTGGTTTATATTAGGAGGAAAATATATTTTTCGTGCTGGACCTTGATCATCCATGATGTAGAAGGCTGAAATATATTTTCAATGCAAGAACTTATGCCAGGTTTTACTTTTTATTTTTCATTCAATTGTGATTTTGTATTTTGATTCATTCTAGGAGTCAACAAGTTGGTTGGAAGGGACCTACTACCCAGCTTGTTGTCCTCTCTCATTTTCCTCCTTGTGCATTCATTTAACTAGGTTTTAGATCTTTTAATTAGTGTGGGACATCTTTTATTTGGTGTGTTAACCAACTTTGTTATCTTCTCTCTTGCTTCCCTCCTTGTGCATTAATAATATAGATTTGTTGGAGTGGTTGATTCAATTTGCAAAGTGTGGTGCATTCCATGGATTTTTTTGCTTTCATACTTGCATGATTAAGCACTAATATTGTGTCGTATTGGAAACTCTACAATTTAGTTCAATATTTGTACTATAAGTGGGGAAAAACGTACACCAATTTGGAATTGAATTTATGAAGTGTCACTTTCCAAAAAAATGCTTAGAATATAAATTTAATTCTTTTAGGAGTGATCAAGGAAATATAGCAAATTGAACTGTCTTATTTAAATTACACATTGCTTTGTTTGAAAGTTCTCATATACAAATATATTGCTTATTTAAACTTATAGATCTGGAAAGGTTGTACTCGATTTTGTTTATACAAAATTTGTGATAATGGAATGGATCAATACATTGTTTATAACGCACAATTAAGGGAGGTATATAATATTTTGTTGAGAGATATCAAATCTAATGTGATATAAATCATTGTGTCCAATTCTGGTACAAAAATAATAGATCCTCTGAGATCCCAAACATTTTGTTGACATGTGATATCAATGTATTTGTTTGAATTGCACTCGAACTACATAAGTCATGAAGTTCTTAATTTTAGATACATTTTTACCTGTATTTGTTGGGAGGATCGAAACATAAACTATAGGCCTTGGAACATTTATTTTTGATTTATTTGTGCTTACATATAATGTTAGCCTCTTTCTCATAAACAATTATAAATCCAAAATAATTAAATAAATCAAATATTGAAAATTAGGATTTTATGCCTAATTTTCTACTTTATGTTAATTCCTTTTGATTATGAGTTAGTTTAGGCCTAACTCCTAGATTAGTGTGTGTGGTTGAGATATTTTCTCAACCAAGTTTTCCAAGATAGATGCACTATCTTGAGACAACTTCCTCATCTATTTAGTTGTATTATTACATTCTTTTAATAATGAGAATATGTGAGGAATGCCGTGAGGCTCTCATGCCTTTTCCACCATGTCTGTGTTTCTATGTTGCTGGTGTGTTTTTGGTGTGTGTTAATTCTTTTTAATATTCAACATGTGGTATCAAAGAAACAGTGATATTATTCAGAGCAAAGCTATGAAGGATAAGGGTAGTGAGGCTGAGTATTTTTTTAATAGGTGTTGAGTGTGATGGTGAGGGTGTTGACCGAGTGCTCTTTTTTGTGAGTGCGCTAAGTTGGGAAACTAACTTTATGGATTGCCTATGTGAAGCATCACTAGTGTTGTTGTTGAATTGAAACCTTCCTGCATGTGATCTTTTCTGTAATTGAAATTTCCATATGTTTGTGTTTTCTGCCTGGAATTGTTTGGAGGGTCTGCCTGTCAAGATAAGATTTGCGGTGAAGAGATCAACCTGTGACGTCGCGGGAAGGAAGGGAAGTGTTGGTAAATGCCACGTCCAGAGGAAAATAAAGGTTGAAGAATATAGATATTTGTATGCGGATAACCGAAGATCGAATTCCACTGACGCTGATAGATAAGATTTTAAACTCCCAGGGGGTTCACAAGTGGTCCCAACTAGCAGGTATGTGCACCTTGAAGTTTTAAAAGTCTCACATACGATCATTTTTGAAATAGTGTTATGCTTCTGGTGCTACCAGTATCTGTTTGACACCGATCCTTGCCCAGGAAGTTGATGATTTTGACTATCTGATAAAGCATTGCACTTGGATGTCATGGAGGAATAGATTGAACATTGCAATTGTTGTCAACATCGAGTTGTGGGTTTATTGTTATGTTTTTTTTATTGATTCGTCTTCTCGATTCTGAAGGAGATTGAGTATTAGACGCGTAGGAGGTCCTCACCCATCATTCGTGGAAAACTCAAGGCGGATTATGGTTTTAACATGAAGAAGAGCATCTCTCCAGTTCTCAATTTTCTGGGAGTTGTACGATGTTTCTTTTGTGGATGCACAGTAGCGTATGCTCCATCTTCATTTTTACCCTTGGTGTAGACATCTGGGAAAATTCATCTGGATATTATTGACGATATTGTTGCCATTGAAACAACAACTCTTTAAAAGCTGCCCGAGGAAGTTTGAGTTTGGACAGAATGACTTGTAATCTCTCTAATACGACACTCTGCAAGAAAATTCTGAAGAATAGGAGAAGTAGCTGCCCACATTTTGTTTAATTAATGAGATCATCATAAGTCTCTGCACACTGGTTATATTATTTGATATATGTTGGATCAATTTATGTTGAGTAAAATTCTATAGTCTATGCTGGAATTTTTTTGCTAATTTTCTAAATATTACTTCGAAGTTTCATCATGTTTGCGCCCGCCTCTTTCATGATATGATTGATGGTTATCGTTGCTTCAGATATGCCTCTTTCTCCGGTATTCGATCTCCCTCTGTGACATTGTGTTTAGATTATTAATTGGCAATTTTCACAGAATATTTTTTGTTTTTTTAGTTTCATTCAAGGTAAGGCGCTTCTGTATGGATAAAAACTAGGACCCCTGATACTAGTTGCATTCTCAGTGCAAGAAGTAGATAATTGACACACACAAAACAAAACAAAAAAATACAAGAAGCATCTTGTGGTTAGCTCAAACCTGGATGAGTGAGGTAGCTCCAAAGGGAACTCGTTGCATAAAGGAACTAACGTGAAAAACCAAAGCAGGGATATTTATTTGTGTCAAGCTATGTGGAGCATGTTTGGAAGTGTGAGAAAAGACCAACAACATGAACCTTGAATTTATTACTGCATTGAAAACCATGTACAATTCAACCTATATTAAACGGTGGAAGAGACATCAGATACCAACTCTTTCCTATCATTTTGAGCAGTAATTTAGCGGGATCGAGACAAGGAAGTCTATTGATAAAAACCGATGACTTGGTGTCTACGAAACAGAGGTATTCTCCAAACTGTGCTTGTTAGAAAAACTATGCCTCTAACTCTCCAATATCTGATGAGATATATTGTAAGGTATACGCTGATAGCCTGATGTATATACTTCATCAAAAGGGAAATTATTCACTCAATAATCGTTGATCAACATTGAATATGTAGGAGCTGTTACTCTATTTTAAGCTAAAATTTGATATCTTATATTTTAATACATATGGTGAAGTGTGTGCTCAGTGAAGATTGTGCTCGGTGAAGAGTCTTCTGCAACTGCTTTTTTCAAGAAGAATCGATGAAATCTACCTAGACTATATGTAGAGGACATGTGTGGCTAGAAAATGCAATTGAATTCATCAAATTAAATGGATCATTGAAGGTGACAATACCTCTTGTAAGTTCATTCACAACATATTTGCAACGAAGCCATCACTTTGGTGTGAAGAAGCGACCATTTACTTTAAAAATGATGATGCATTCTACGTAATAGAGGAGTTTCAATATTATTGAGTTTTCAAAGTGGAATGCAACAACATTCATTGGTCAATGAAAAGGGCATGACAAGATAAGGGTATAATTTCTTTCTTTATGACAAAGTTTCTCACTTCAAATATTGAAAAGAAATGTCATTGATTTTGTATGAGATGAGTCCTAAGTTTAGGGAATGGAGTTGAAATTTATGAAAACGAAAATGAAAATATTTATTTTGGAGAGATAAAGTATTTTATTTTTTGGAGTGATAAGGATTCATTTTTGTAACTCTTGGAGTGATAAGTTGAAGTAATTATGTGGAGTGATACATGATTGATTTTTTTTGTAAATTTGGAGTGATAAGAAGAAGCTGGTTGTTGAAGTAACATTTTTACCTCTAGGTGGTCTAGTTAGTTTTGAAGACAAATTGCCTCTACAGAGTTCTCAAACTTTGTTCTTGAGAAGTTTCAACGAAGCTATTGTAAAGATAGAAGGATGATGTACCACATACTTAAAATATATATATATATATATATATATATATATATATATATATATATATATATTTTATGGTACTTGTGTCCTAGATCCGCCTGAAATTTAATAAGGCGATCTTAGGTACACCGTGTGTAGTGAATGTGTGTGCATGATTTGTGACCAATTTATGAAACCACTCTTCTTGTAATATGGTACGCAAAATTACACAACTACATGCACATGAGAAAGCTTAATTATGCATGTCATCACACTTAATTAATCAAGCTCATGTAATCAAGATAGAGTACACAAGCACAAACAAGCACACTGCATTTATGTGACACATCATCAACTCAATAAAGAGATCTTCACATCACTTATTTTAATCAAATAAATCAAGTTGAAGACGCTACAAAATCAAGCATTCCAAGCCAAGACAACATCGACATCAACAACACTTTTTGTATCACTTGCAGATAAACATTTTTTGTAACTAAGTTAAATTGTACGGGTGCATTCTTGGTTGAAACCAACACCCTAATTTGAATTGGTAAGGTGATTACATTAATTATTCAACTGAGTCATCAAGATTGAACTTGTCATTTGTCTTTTGGGTGCATTTTCAACAGTGTTCGACACCCTTCCTTTAAGCAGAATCAAGTGAGTGCACAAGTTTTAACTCTAAAGAAAAAAAACAAAAAATTGACATCTCCTGCAAGCGAGCGTGAGTATTCATTCAAGTGAGCATGAAGTAATCAAGTAAGTTCAAGCGAGCGTTCAAGCAAATCGATTGTCATCAAGCGAGCGTGAATTCAAGAGTTCAAGAAAGCAAGTTCTACAACTCTAGCAAGTGTTTAAAGCAAGTGCAATAAGCAATAGTACAAGCAAGCGTGCCATTCAAGCAACACAACAAGTGAGCCTGTCATTCAAGTAACAAAATAAAGTGAGACAATTAAAATCACGACATATATGACAAGCAAGCCTGAATTCAAGCGAGCGAGTTCACATGGCACAACACATCCAACTATTACAAGTTCTTCACAATTTGATCCTATCAAGTGCTGAAGACATGGTGCAAATCAGCAAAGCAACTCTTGCTGATATTTGACGACATCTACAAAAAACAAATGAAACGATTGAATTTATTCAACTAGCATCCCAACTACAAAGAAATGATTTTCAAGAGAAGAGTGATTCTTCCGAGTCTTTCAACCATACAGATATAGCTGATTCTAAGCCATTCATCCAAACAACTTCAAGTGTCGAAGTTGTTCAAGTTCAACTTTCTTCCAAACCAATCATCAAGCCATGGGAAGAAATCCAAAGTAACAGAAATCGACGAAGATTAGGATATGTCAAAGATGATGAAAACTTACATATCCCAGATTAATCAAAGCCCATCACGTTCATCAATGCAAGATTTCTTGAAAAAATCACATCAACAAATTCTGTGACAGTTGCAGACAAACCAACATGCACATGTTAAGTCCCTGTAATTTTTCAGGTTGGAAAGACCAAATAGACAAGGGTAACATCAAACTAACTTTGGAGTCCTAGGACCTAGCCTTCCTGGACTCAGAGAGGGCTCTCTCTATATTTTTTATAAAAGATATGACTTGTATGATTTATGATAATGATTTTAGGCTAGTTAAAATGATAGGGTTGTTTGTTTTGTTTTGTTTGGTTGGGTTTCTTGTTAAGTAGAACAGATAGAGTAAGAGAAATTCAAACCATTGGGCTATGGAGTCTGTGAAAGGCTTGAAAAGTACAACAATAGATCAAGGATGTTTCATAGGGAAAGTTAACAAAGCCAAATGGATTTTAATAGCTTATGTGGGTGTGAAATGAACATTAAGTTGTGAGTGTAGTAGGTCTAAAGGGAAATTAAGAATCCTTTAGCATATAATAGAACAAGAAGGGTCTTTAAGATCACTATACTTAAGAAAAACCAAAGGACAAGGCATACAATAAACTTCTTTGGCCTAGCTTTATCAAGTAAACTTTAAAAAACAATCCAACAAACACTAGAGAGTAGGGAACTCCTAAATTCTTGAGCTATTTGACTTCAAAGAAAGAAAAAATTTAAGATAAAAAACAAGTGATGATTAAAGAGCAGGGAACTCATAAATTATTTAATCAGACTATAAAAGACCTTCAAAGTGACTTTTCAAGATAGACCAAAAGACATGGCAAAACGTAAACTTCTTTAGCCTAAACCCTAGTAAGAAAACTTCAAAGAAAAGCCTTAATAACAATGTTTGAAGCTACACCAAAAGACAGGGCATACCATAAACTTCTTCGGTTTGACTCTTATTAAACCATTTTCAAGACAACAAGATAGGTGGAATAAGAAAGAAATTAAGAATTCTCCAATCAGACCTAGCAGAGGAAAACATTCAAACAACAGAAAGCAGAGAGATTTAAGGTGCCTCTCAATAACATATCTTAATCTAAATTTTCTACTCTGTTATAAGAGAAAGGATGAACAATATGGAAAACATAAAAGGAAACGATAACTAGGTTAGTATAACATCACCATTTGACAAAGTTCATGAATCCTATGAATGTGCTTGCTCCATTAACATTCAGTCCAAAACAGTTACAAGGCTCTAAAGCCAAACTTCTTTCACAACTCAAAGTCTAAATAATATTTAGCTCAACAATAAACCAACCAAACTATGAAGCATACATGCAATATTTATATGAAAAATGAGGAGGTGAAACCCTAGCTAGAGTTTTGGAAGTCATTTATTACATAGTTAAATGAATTTTGACCTTTGAGACCATGCAAGGCCCAAGGAAAAATATCTAAATCTCATTCATTGCAAAAATAACTTCTAACATAACTATTTGAGCTAATTTTGGAAAAAATTTGACTTTAAGGCAATAAAATATCTCCGGAAATAACTCTTGGTAAGAGCGCAGCCCCAAGGTATAGGGGCACAGCGCTAGTGCAAACGCACAGTGCCAAGACTCGGAAAATGACCTATTTTGCAGCTAACTTTTGGAGGCCTTCCCAGTATCCAAATGAGCTCCATGATAGCTCATTGGAAAGCTTGTCCTGTTTAGTTTCCAAATATTCTTTCACTTTCCAGAGTGGTGCCTATTTTATTGGTCAAAATACACTTCTCCCAAATCTGCTAAACGCGCAGTGCCAGTGCTAAAAAGAGGGCAAAAAGGTGATTTTTTGGTAGTTTTTGGCCTTTTTAAGGGACCAGTTTTGCTCCAAATGTTCTGAAATTTTCTGAGGTTGATGTACTTGGCATGAGGAAAATGAAAATGCTGAACTTTTTTCATTTGAGTACCCCAAAAAAGAGCGCATTGCTAGTGGTGTTGCGCGTTTGGCCCAATTTTCTGCAAGCCAAATTGTCAAAAATTCAAAAATTGCACCAAAGTGCCAAAAAATGATTTTTCTTTGCTAATAATGGTTGGGAGGCTTGGAGGGACACCTCAGCAAGAATATTCAGTTTTCCTTCTCTTTTTCCTCATTTATAGCTTGAATATTTGCATGGGCTCATTTGAGCTTGGCCCTTGCAATCCTGTTTCTCATGGCATAATGTTTTTCCATCTTCCTCTGCATGTTAGTGTCTCTCTTGGCCTTCTCTAGCTGACTCTCTAAATGAAAGTTTTCCTTCTCAAGCCAAGATTCCATATATTTGCTAATTTATATGGCAAGTAGCTCACTTGGAGTGAGATGCTCTGCCAATTCTGCCTTTTTCTCTCTTTCCCGGGCTAAAGCCTTCTTCAACCCAATTTTCCTTGGTCTCTACCTAGGAAGCTGTTGTTCCTCATCCTCACTGTCATAATAACTTCCCAAGGTCTCATCTAGCAAAGACTTGGCTCTTCCAGCCTCTTTCTGAGCTCTGATTGTCCTGACCTCACTGATGACTTGCTTTGTCTTCAACTGCTAGTTTTCTAACTCAAAATAGCTAATCACATCTTAGCCCTACCAAGATTAGCTTGAAGCTCACTAATCTTGGCATCCTTGATTTTGAGCAACATATTGGTAATTCTCTCCTCATTCTCATCCTCAAGGTCAATTAGCTGAAACTCCTGCTTAGTTTCATGTTTGTCTTCCTCCTCTACAATGACATGCTTTGTAACTTTTTCCTTGCCTTTATCAACCTGTTTTGCTAATGAAGAAGGCAGGGCCCCTTTCACCTCAAGTGAAGAAAACACCTATCTGTTGCCTCTCTGATAGGTCAAAGGAAATGGTTCAATATCATGCATTTTGGTGCCAACTTTTTCAATGTTCCTTTATTTGCTTGATGCTCCGGTGTCATGAGATACGGGTGAAGGATTGTGGAAAGGTGATGAGGAAGGATCATCATGAGGTGAATGGATGTGAGTGGATGGTGATGCATGAACAACAGGATGTGATGGAGAAGTGGATATGGGAGAATGAGAAGATGAAGGAATATCTTGTTGATGATGGCTCGATGGAGTAGTGAAAACCTCATTGGCAATGAAGGTCTCCCATGGAATGTTTCTTTGCTATAGTTGATGCATGACCACCATCTTGATGAGTGAATGATGAAATAGGCTTTGCATTTGCTGATTGTAATCTATCTTTTGCACAATGTAAGCCATTTTTTCAATTCTATGGAAAATATAATATGGTATATGCAACATCCTAACTCTAGTGAAATGCATAATAAGACGGATGTGGTAAGAGTAGAGGCGGGAAAAACTTCCCTCACAAGTGAAATACTTTATTATTATCCTCATCATGGGTTTATATCTATCAAGAAGATGAGAAAAAGGGAATATGGACTTTTGGTGATCTTTATACCTAGGTTTAAGGTATGGCTCAAAATAACTCATGTCTAGGTTTGCTTGTTTGAACCACTTTTCTCCCACACTTGGTATCCCTGTAGCAGCTGCAATGGTATTAGTGGTCATCTCAAATGTAACCCCAACAAGATTGACTAGCTTGTCATGTAGGTTAATGATGAATAATCTTGTTAGCTCTGGGTGATTTGGGACTTACTGCACCTTCTCACAAAACTCAAAGCAACCCACATGTTTAAAGCAGGAAACAGTAAGAGGAGATGTCATGAGTTCCCTTGTATTGAGGGGTTCAAACCTGTTTATCTTCCCTCCCTTATGATCATGTCTCCTTGGAATTTTTGCCTCACCACCACTGCCACTATCTCCTTCCTCTGACATTTTTAAAACTCTGTTTTATGAATCCCTAGAATGTAGGTTAAATGAATGAGGGGAAGGAATGAAATGACAGCTTTGCAAATGAAGGGGTATAGGTGTAGGAAATGAGTGAGGGGAAAACTAACTCAATTAAAACCCTCAAGCAATGTAATTTCCCTTTTTTGTGACTGAATTTATTTAAGGAGGATGAAGTAGGGATAAAAAAAAGATCTTAAGCTAAAACTTAGGGTTAGATTAGGGCTTGATTAGGGTTTCATTTCCATTGATTAAATGATGACAAGGTTAGCTTGAAAATGGGTTATGGTATGAACTTACCTCTTATCAGTGCCTTAGAAGACTTGAGAAAATATTTGAAGAAGTTTTGATGTGATTTGAGTGGTTGGAAGACTCGGAAACCATTTCTGTCCAAGCACGCAGCGCCAATGGTTGAGGGCGCAGCGCTAGGTTCTGAGCGCGCAGCGCCAAGGAAAATTCACATGGTTCTATTTGGGTAAGAGCACAGCGCTTTGGCAAGGGCACAACACTAACTCCTAGGCACACAATGCCTTCAGAATTTTCGTGGAGGAAAACTGGCAAGGGTGCAGTAGCAACTCCCAAGCGTGCAACGCCAAGCCAAACGCGCAACGACAAGGAAACTTAGCAGAATATCACTTGAAAACTCACAAATTCTTCTCCTCTTGAAACTTCTGAAGCTTTGAAAGGCAACAATGGTTCTTTTGAAGTGCTTGACGGGCTTTTATAGGCTTGGAGATTTAATTTAACTTTGAAAAACCCACTTTCTAATGTCTAAAGTCCTTTTTCTTTTCTCACTAACCCTTTTTGACACTTTTTCCTTGAAGGTTGCTGAAGTCATTGAATTGGATTTTATTTTTCTCCTTGAGGCATGAAAAGTTCACTTTGAAAACTTTGGGATTTAAACACAAAGTAGCATCATCTTCAAAATCTTTTGTAGTTTCCACCATAAAACTCAACTCATATTTTCCACCTTCATGACTATCTTTTTCAAAACCCTAGGCGTCTGAAGTTTCTTTACAACAATCATCAGTGTTATCTTCTAAGTTCTCTATATCCCTTTCAATTTCATTCATTTTTGTCCAGGTCACCTTACCTTTTTCCATATTCCATCTTTTTCTGATAGACTTTCTTGATGTTTGGCCTTATGTGCTTCCTCCATGTCATTTTCTGCAAGTGATCACTACTTTGGCACTGAAATGGACTAACCAGTTCATAACCTTAGTTATCTACAAGACCAAGTGTTTCCTCTTTCCCTTGATGTAAGTTGTTTTCATTCATGAGTAGACAATTTACATCATCAGTACCTTCTGTTGATAAATATTTCAACAATCCTGCAAAAGTGCTAAACTTTTTCCATTTTTCTCACTTGCAGGTTCTGATCTGAGAAGATAATCCTCTTTGGATGTTTTAGGTCCTTCTTGAATAACCATGTCTTGACATTCTATTATATTTGAGCGAGATTATAGCAAAGGAAAAGAAGTGCCTGAAACATCCAAGGATGACCTTGAAAAAATGTAAAACCCTAATGACCTAATGGGAGTGTCCTTTGACCTGATTTTGAATGAAATTTGACTCAGATATTTTCAAGTGAAAATAGAGTATTGTCATAGGTTATTATTCCCAAAGGGACTTGGGAATGAGTTAGCAAGAGGAAACCCTAGAGGGAGGGTGGAGTATATTGACAGGGAAAATAGGGCAATGAGGCTATAGATAGGAAAGAAGGATGAAAATGGGAGGCATAAGCCCATAAGGAGATTTTTAAGAGCAACAAGGTGACCTTGGGAAGACCGACTGAGAAATAGTGAAAATAGGTTTATAATGATAATGAAGGCAGTGAGATTTCTGAAACTCAAGATATTCAAGGAATATTGTTTTTAAAAAACTATAACCATCCTATAGTCATCTAAATATAGTGAAAAATACTGATGACTAACAATGGATCCACTTGGGGAGGGTAGCTCCTTTAAGAGGTGTCAAGAACCTCAGATTTCAGATTTCTGGAAATTTTTAATCAGTGTCTTTTTTGGGCTTGGCAGATTTCTTCCTTCTTCAATTGCTAATTTACTCCTGTTCTTTGAAGTTGTGATCTTACAATCTGAAAAAACATGATTGCTTCAATATCAACTCTACCTGCCCATCCTACTTTTCCAAACATTTTCTCTTCATTTGGGTGCATTTGGATTGGAAAACCCTGAACATCATCTTTTCTTTTGAAATAAAAAACTATCTACTTCTACCCTTATATCATCCAAAGGCTCAGTTTAGATTGATGAGCTCTTTTATTCTCTATCTAATCTGCTTATTTGTCAAGGTTAAATAGTTTGACAGATTTTCATTCTCTAATCTACTAACATAAAATTTAAAACATGACCAAATCAAGGTTGAGCAGTTTGATTTGTCATGAGCTGTGGCATTTTGGACAAGTTGCACACAGATTTTATTTTTACACAAGTAAAACTAGAAACTTGAGGGCTATAATTCAAAACTTGTCACTCATCCCTCTCTTTTGTTTTTGGTTCAGGTTTGAGATTTGGGAACCAGTATCTTTTTCCTAGACTAGTCTACTAATAAGCCAAGTTTAAATAGTTTAGAAAATCATCATTTTCTAACTTATCAACAGAAATTTAAAACATGTTCAATCATGGTTAGACTGTATGACTGAACAAGACTTTCCTTTCTCAAAAGTAGTGGCATTTGGACTTGCACACTTTCAGAAAAATTATGTTGGTATCCTGTGATTTAGTAGATTGGCAGACGAAATGCATAGGGTAACTGTTGAGATTGCAACAAGATGATGAGCTTAGTGAAAAGAGTCGCCTTCACTAAGTGTGCCCGCAGGCTATTTTTGGCACAAAGTCTATTTTTAGACTATGTCTATTTTTAGACATGTGGATCATATTCTATGAGTTGTAGGATGCTATTTGTGGATGGTTGGTGAAGTTGGAAAAAATAGATGGACTTATATTTTTAGACATACTGGGCGGAATCTATTTTTAGATTGCCAGTCTAAAAATAGATATGTCAAATATTATTAGCTCTTAATAATATTTAGACTCTAAACATTATCTTATTCTCTTGGAGCACTTCAGTTAAGTGCACAGATGTGGCACAGGAGCTGACAGAAGGAATTACGCTATTCCTAGGGGTTAAGCAGAGCTATTGCATGGAGACTTCAGTTAGAACTCATGTGACAGAGTTTGGTGGAGTTGATTGAGGAGTTAATGGAGTTGTGTTCAGTTTAACTAATCTAAACATAGTTGAACTAGTTGTATTTAGTCTATTTGATTAATATACTAGTGAAGAGTGGTGCGAATTAATTATTAATTAATTCACTAATTATAAACTCATTACTCAACTAAAGAATACATCAGTTAAATTTAGTGCATGGACAGTTTCAGTGGAGACCAGTGCAGAAATAGGTGAAAGAGCAGGTTAACTATCGGTTGTGACTATACTGTTGCATATTTGAAACAACCAGTGATTGGAGGAGCCCATGAGGATTGCGCAGTACAAGCCAGGTGGTTTATGTTATTTAATGAGCCATCCTACATCATTGATTACGCAATAGATGCTAGCTATCAGGTGGTAGATATTGGAGCATGTGTTTTGCTAGATCTAGCTTGATAGTGTGTAGCAATTTGAGGTTTTGCTGAGAGCTTGTGAGGAGCTTTGTACTATGATTGTTACATGATCTCCATGAAATATAATATACAGATAGTTGGGGTTTTGAACTTTAAGCTTTCCCATTAAATATTGTGCTCATATGTGTGATTGTTTATGGTTTTAATGTGTGCATGCGATTGTTTATATTTCCGCAATTAATGATCAATGGTAGAAGAGATTTTGTATTGTGCATGAAGCTAAAATAGTTTGTGATCAGGAGAATCTCGGTGAATAATATATCAGTTATTCAAATTTTCTACATGGTATCAGAGCGAGATTGATCACTGGAGAAATTGCAAAACATTGAAGCGGTTGAGTTTTGAGCTGGTGGAATTCGAATTTACAGTAGTGTTTTCTTGGTGTCGAAGTTGAGATGTCTTTCAACGGATTGCGATTGGAGTATGCCCTTAAGGGTAGCTCGAATTATATTGCATGGAAGGACAGGATGGAGGCGGTGCTGGATGACAATGGGTTGAAGGAGTTCATAGATTCAAAAATTCCAAAACCTACTTCTAGTGATGTTGCTGTACTTGACACATGGCAAAAGAAGACAAAAAAGTGTCGAAGGATTCTATTAGAAGGTGTGAAGGATAACATAGTATCCAACCTTCATGGTAAGGCTTCTCCATTCTTGATGTGGAAAGCTTTGAAAGATTTATTTCAAAGCAAGAGCGACCAGAGGAAGTTGGCGCTCAAGGATAAACTCATAAACATAAAAATGGAGAAAGGCGACAGTATGCCCAAGTACCTCACGAATTTCATCCAATGCAGGGTTGAGCTGGGAAGTGTGGGGGTTACTGTTAATGACGAGGACTTGGTGAGCTTGGCTCTCCTTGGGCTTCCAAAGAGTTGGCATTCCTATCAGGACTTTGTCAATGGTTGGGAGAAATTTCCAGGATGGGAGCGACTTTGGTCGGATCTTGTGCAAGAGGAGATAAGGCGAAGTACCAGGGAAGGATATTCATTAAAGAACTCATATGAAGAAAATTGCGCTTTGGCTACCAAAGCAAAGAAGGGGAAGAGCAAGAAAGCTTCTCAATCTGGTGCGAAAGGCAAGAAGCAGGACATGTCCACGGAGAAGTGCTTTCACTGTCACCAACACGGACATTACGCCATTAGTTGTCCACAAAAGAAGAAAAATAAGCAGGCTGTTGGATCTGCAGCTGGAGAGGCATTAGTCTCGCAATTTGAGCTGGATTTTTCGCTGATCGCATGCTTGGTCTCAAGTGTGTTGGGTTCAGTGTGGTTTCTTGACAGTGGTGCATATTTTCACATGATAGGAGATCGAGATTTGTTTACTGATGTGGATGAGAAAGATCTTGGAGTGCACATTGAGATGGGCGATGATGGTAGATACAGTGCGACCGGTATCGGTACCATTTCCTTTGAGAGGGAGTCTGGTAAACCCTTCGTATTGAAGGAAGTGATGCATGTTCCAGGATTGAAGAAGAATCTGATCTCTGTGGCAATGTTAGAAGACGAGGGGTACGATGTTGTCTTCAGCGAAGGAAAGGCTTTCCTGCACAGTAAGAAAACTGTAGAAACCTGGAAGATAGGGGTTCGAGTCAAGAACCTTTATCAATTGCATGTAGATGGTGGTGCAACAATGGCATGCAAGGCTGAAGGAGTGGTGAGCCGGGATGATGGCGAGCTGTGGCACCGGAGATTGGGCCACCTTCACCATAGAGCTTTGAAGATACTGCAGCAGATTTCTACTGGGCTTCCTAAGGGCACTCTTGCGCAGTGAGATCAGTGCAAGGGGTGTACCTTGGGAAAATTTGTGAAAGCCACCTTTCACGAGGAAAAGGATAGTCGCGCCACGACGATCAGCGGAAAATTCACACAGACGTGTGTGGACCTTTCTCAGCAGCTTCGACAACAAAGCATAGGTACTATGTGATATTTGTTGATGATTTTTCTCATAAGTGATGGATCTTCTTCATGCAACAAGATGATGAGCTTAGTGAAAAGAGTCGCCTTCACTAAGTGGGCACAGAGTATTTTGGCGCAGTCTATTTGCTGGGCCTATGTCTATTTTTAGACATGTCGATCATATTCTATGAGTTGCAGGATGCTATTTGTGGATGGTTGGTCAAGTTGGAAAAATAGATGGACTTCTATTTTTAGACATACTGGGCGGAATCTATTTTTAGATTTCAGTCTAAAAAATATATATGTTGAATATTATTAGCTCTTAATAATATTTGGACTATAAACATTATCTTATTCTCTTGGAGCACTTCAGTTAAGTGCACAGATGTGGCACAGGAGCTGACAGAAGGAATTACGCTATTCCTGGGGGTTAAGTGGAGCTATTGCATGGGGGAACTGGTGATTTAAAGACTCATGAACATGTGAGTTTGGTGGGTTATGTGAGGATTAATGATTATGTTTGATGATTTAATAATCTAAACATAGTTGAACTAGTTGTATTTAGTCTATACAGTTAATACATAATGGCTTAATTAATGAATTAATTATTAATTAATTCACTAATTATAAAATCATTAATCAACTAAAGAATACATCAGTTCTTAGGTGCATGGAGCCAGGTTTGGTGGAGACCGAGTGCGAAGGCGATGGGGTGAAAGAAGCGGTTAACTATCGGTTGTGACTATACTATTGCCATATTTGCAACCTTCCGGTATTGGAAAGAGCCCATGATTCTGTATTTCCTTAGAGTGGTTTATGTTATTTAATGAGCCATCATACAACATTGATTACGCAATAGAGGCTGACTATCAGGTGGCAGAGATTGGAGCATGTGTTTTGCTAGATCTAGCTTGATTAGTGTGTAGCAATTGGAGGTTGTGCTGAGAGCTTGTGAGGAGCTTTGTACAATGATTGTTACATGATCTCTATGACATATAATATACAGATAGTTGGGGTTTTAAGCTTTAAGCTTTCCCATGAAATACTGTGTTCATATGTGTGATTGTTTATGGTTTTAATGTGCGCATGCGATTGTTTATATTTCCGCAATTAATGATCAATGGTAGAAGAGATTCTGTATTGTGCATGAAGCTAAAATAGTGTGTGATCAGGAGAATCTAGGTGAATAATATATCAGTTATTCAAATTTTCTACAGTAACATCAGACCAGTCTTTGGAGTCCTAGGACCTAGCTTTCCTGGACTCAGAGAGGGCTCTCTTTATTATATGCAAAGGATGTGAATTTGTTTGCTTCTAGGGTTTTGATTTTAGGCTAGTTGTTAAGTGTAGGGTTTGTTGTTTGTTTTGGTTGGGTAAGATGGTCAAGTAGAATAGGTGGAGTGAGAGGTATTCAAATCATTGGGCTATGGAGTCTATGAAAGTCATGGATATCTCAACAATGAAACAAGATGCATAACATGGCAAATCTAGTATGGTCCAATGGATCTTTAAGGCATGTGTGAAGTGAAATGAACATAAGGTTGGTGAGCGTAGTAGGTGTGTAAGGGCAGTAAAGAATCCTTAAACAAAAGCAAGAAGGGACTTAAATGCCTAAGCATGAAGAATATATCAATAGACGGGGCAAACCAGTAACTCTTTCATTCAACTTAAGCAAATAGTCATTCAAGAAAAACATTCCAATGAAATATAGAAGGCGAGAAACTCATTTAACTTCTAGTGATTTCACCTTCAAGGCTAGAAAACATTCAAGATAACATATAACTTTAATCAAAGAAGAGGGAAATCCTAAGCATCTATGATCAAGCTACGAAGAACTTTAAGGCAACTTATACAACATGGACAAAGGGCATGATTAGAGCATGGCCTCTTTGGCTAAAACCTAACAAGTAGTACTTCAAAGAGAGATTCCAAAACCGAGTTTAAATAGCATCAAATAAGCAGGGCTAACCATAAAAAACATTTGAAAAATACTATATTGAACCATTCATGGAATAAACAAGCATAGGTAGGTCTAATAAACAACTAAGAGTTTCTTAAACAAACCCAACAGAGGAAAACATAAAGGCAATAGAAAACAGGAAGGACTAAGGTGCCTCAAACAACATTTCTTAGCCTATACTCTTCTATTTTACTACAACATAGAAAGATGAACATAATGATAAACATGAAAACAAGAACTAATAGAGGCACATCACCATTAATCATGCTCAGGGATCCTGCAAGCTATCCTCCTTCATCACCAATCCAAGCAAGCCATTCAGAAACTCCACAAGACCAATTTCTTCTTCAAACTCAAGAAAACCATGTATTGCTCTCAAAACTCATCAAATGCCAACCCAAATAACGAGCTCAAATGTAGTATTTATCTGAAAAATGAGGAGGTGCTGCTAAACTAGGGTTTAGATGTCATTTATTACAAAGTTTAATAAGTTTATGACCTTTGAGACTATGCAAGGCCCAAGGCAGAAGTACCTGACTATGTTTCTTTGAAACAATAACTCATAACTTAACTTCTGATTTAATATATGTAAAATATTTGACTTTGGGGCTTAGAAATAACTTTACAATAACTGTTGGTAGATTGAAAATATCTCTGACTAAGTATAATAACTGTTTGATACTTTATTGAAGGAAACAATGTTGTAGGTGGCAATTTTTTTTTGAAGAAGTAACAGCCTCTGTAGATCTGATCTTTCGATTATGTTCATGTGCCTAATCAGTCTTTGCTTTATCATTGAAACTCTGCTTTTAGGTCTTTAATCATGATTTATCCTTTAAGCTTCTTTTTCATTGTCCTTTTCTTCATTGCTACCTTTATCTCTGTGTTTTAGGATTTAATCCTTTTGATTTAATATTTTGATCTTTGTCCTTATTTTTTCAATATCTTTAAACTCTATTTTACTAGCTAATCCTCAAGATTTATCTCAAAACTATGATTAGCCTTCAACCTTGTCTTTTTCTTGGTTACAATCCTTTGATTGCCTTTCCTCTTACAGTGCTTCTGTTTATCTGTATTTTTTTTGCAGTGACGCGTTTCTTTTGCTGAAGGAGGGTTTAAATAACCAATTATGATCATGTTTCATCGATGATAAATCTTGACAGAGGGCCTTTGGTCCATTTTAAATATAGATTAGCCCTTGGATCATCACCCAGGGCTTCATCTATCATTCCCGGACCATCGGAATGCGTTTACTTGCATTTCCGCCATCATACCTACACCTAACACAAAAAATTTAGTATTTTTATTCATCTGATTTTACAAAGGTCTTTGTTTGGGTTTAAAAAAATTTCTTCAAAGTTTGGATTTAAGAGCATTTCTTGGAAGCAGACTGATTTTGCAAAGAATTGTTTTGTGTTTAAAGAATTTTCTTGGAGGACATTTCTTGGAGGCGGCCTGATTTTGCAAAAAATTGTTTTGGACTTAAGGAATTTTCTTGGATGTACATTCAAAGGACATTTATTGGAGGTATGTGATACATTTTTTTGAATGTTTTTTGTGCTTCATTTTTTTTTAAATTATAGAGTTGGGCTTAATTTCGAAAAGACATTTTCTGGAAGTATTTTTTAAAGTGACATTTTTTTTTAAAAGTTGGAAGCATTTTTTGAAGTGAAATTTTTTTAGAGTACGTGTTTTGAGTTGAAGTAAATATTTTAAGCTTCGTTTCATTTTTATAAGACATTTTTTTCTCGAATTTTTTAAAGTAAGTGTTTTGGATTGGAGTATGTATTTTTTGCAAAAAATTTAAAATGAATTTTTTTTTAAATTAAATCTTTTGTGATGTTTTTTCTAATTGAGTTATTGTCTAATTTTTTGAAGGAAATTTTTTGAACTTCAGACCCTATTATCATGGGAAATCGAAGGACTTGTGCGAGAAAATATGATCGAAAAAGAGACCCTGAGGAACGTAGAGAAGAGACGAGACAATCTCGCAAAAGGAAGTCAGAAGCCCTCTCAAATATTGAAGAGGAAAATCAACCTCAAGCAGAAATTGAAGCAGGTATGTAAATGTAAATATTATGATCTATTGATATATTTAAAATTTTCCTAATGTAAAATGTGAAGTTTAAGTTTTATTTGATGAACTAATTTGAAAAATATTTTGTTTAATGTAAACAGATAGAGATATTCCTCAAAACATTGATGATGAGATACAAAATTTTGAAAGAGAAAGTGAAAGAGATATTGAACCAATGATTGAAGATGGTGAAAATATTGAAAGAAATCCAAATAAAGAAATTGAATCACAAGGTATGTACATATATATATAATATATATTAAAAACATGCACGTATTATTGAAATTATAGATATATTTATTAATTTAGTTATTTATTGAATATGTACTATTTTTTCGAAAATGTACAGATGAAATCACTATCGATAATGAGATGTTAGAAAACGTTGACACTCACACATATGAAGATAAAAAACATGACCATGCTATACGATATCATGTTAACTGCATTTTTGTAAAGTATTTCTTAAATGAGCGGGTGACAGTTCAGGCTCAAATGTTGAAAGGTCTCCTATCATTAAGGAAATTAAAAGAATCTACGACACTCCTGGGTATTCGAAAATCAACCAAAGATAAAAAAATGAAGGAAGATGTGATAAAAAATATGAGTAGTGCTATAAAGTAAATTAAGAGATCTAGAGAGAAAGATGTTTCAATTGTACGTAGAGGAATACAGATGGCAATGGTTTAATCAAGTACTCAAGAGAATCGTTTGGTAACATCTATGGCATGAGCACTGGGAACCTCGCGAAAAAATTTGCACAAACATCAGAAATTTCGGCTGCAAATAGATGTAAATGATGAACTCGCTTGTTGGAGAGCTATTTGTAGGCAACCATACAAAGATAGACTTGGAGAAAATGTTAAGAAAATAATATATGAATATTGGGAGAAAAATTTGCGTGTTTTGCCAACTGCAAGGCATGTGATGCGAAGAATAATAGCACGAAATCTGTACGAAGAACATGAAAAATATTTCTTGGAAACCACTCAGATAGAGTTATTCAACAAGTTCAAAGAAGAGAATTTCCAAATTCATGTTTCACTCAGTGCTTTTGTTCAACAAAAACCATGGTATGTAAAACCTATCACCGTACGCGACACTTGTTGTTGCCATTATCATGTGGAATTTGAGTTATATTATGACACATTCCTTGATTTCGGTAGAAAATTATGGAAGGATTCACCTCCTCCTTCCACTATCCGTGATTTCATATCTCAAATTCTATGTGAAAGAGAAAGCGATGAACTATTTTACAGAAAGAAATGTGTTGGTGGTAAAAAATGCAATGATTGTGGACTTTTGACTAAATTTAAAAACAAATATCGTATTGATATAAATGATCAATCATTGTCCAACATGAAAGTGAAATGGAAGAGATATGAATATATCGATACATCGATTCAAGGTGCAAATAGTGTTAAAATAATTGAATTACTAGAAGATGAAATTTTTCTGATAGACTTTTTGAGAAAGTTTGAGGCAGAAATTTACAAATATACCAAGAATTCCCATAGAGCTCGATGGCAAGACTTGCAATTCAAAAAATCTCATGAATTTTTTCCACCAGGGACCATTTTGTCAGTGATTGATTTTGCAGAAAACTACACATTTGTTCCACAAAAAGAAATTCAGAGTGAATACTATCATTTTGACCAAGTCTCCATGCTCGTCCATATTATATATAGACATGCTGAACAAAATGTCGATCATATAGAAAGCACGAGTGAAAATCGACATATCATTAAAGAATATCACTTTTATATCAGTGACGATCGTACACATGATACATGTTTTGTACAACATTGTTTTGGAAGAATTTATGATTCATTGAAAAATCGTGGAATAACATTCAATGAACATTGGATATGGTCAGACGGATGCACAGGTCAATTCAAATCTGCACGATCATACTTTTGGTTGTGTTGTCTTCATAAGAAAACTTGCATTAAACATTGTTGGAATTTCTTTGAAGATTTGGCCATGAAAAGGAGAACATGAGTGCGGGGAGCATGCATAAAAACTGAGCACTTCAAGATATCAAATGAACCACTCTGCAGCCGACTTGTGAGCAGCTAAAGAAGTTTTTCAATGGTGCATTGTTGCACTAGCCATGAGACTAACCGATCAAGGGAAGGACGAAGGTACATTCAATTTAATTTTTATTGGATATCCAATTGTAAACAATGTACATTTATCACAATGATTGTCTTTGATGGTATTTTGATATCATATTTTACAAATTCTTCTTCTATTTTCCATATAAGGTTTTCACAGCGTATTGCAGTTGAAGATGTTGATAGATCAATTGATGACGTTGAAACAATAAAGGGACTCAAAATTGCATTCAATTCAAACAAAGTCGTCTAGAAAATGTGATTGTTTGCATTGGATACAAAAAAAAAAATTCTTGTTTTTGTGATGTTTGCATAGACAACACAAAATCCAACGTTGCAGTAAAAAAATGTATGCGAACGATTGAAACATACAAAACATACGAGCTAAATACAAAGGAAAAATGTACGTACAATGTTCGAAGAAATGCAATCGGAAGGAAACTACAATATCATCCGATGAGTGATCGAGTTTACGTCTTGTTAGAGAAGGTAACATTTGAATTATCTTCTATTGATTTAAAGATCTAGAAATAAATTTAAATATGTATAATTTTGTTTTAAGTTTGTTTTATTGTGAAGGAGATGTTTTTTATGTAATTGCACCTATTGACAACGATGAAAATGTGAAGTATTATTTGATGCGTTGCACTAAATAAAAAATGAAATTATTACAAAACTATAATGATCACAGATTTCAATATGACAAAGGGTCTATTATAAGAAAATGTTATTTTTTCAGAAAAACTCATCAAAGTGGAGACTTTGTTTACTTTGAAGACTATGAACCTAATTCCATAAGTTGTCAATATAGTCACTTGGTGTGTGCAACACACATAAAGTTGATAGAAGTTCAATCAAAGAAAAAATCGAAAATTAAGAGATGGAAAATGTCAAAATCCGATCATGAACGGATTATTGAAGATGGAATTCCATTATAATTTTTTTGATTGAATTGTCCAAAAATTTATTCTCTTTGGATTAAATATGTTTTAGAACTTCCAGTACTCAACTAAAAATTGAGTTTCTTATGTTATTTGTGCAAGTGTTTGCACATGTACAAATTGTTTTGGTACAAGCACGTGCTCTAGTAGCTTTTCTATACATGTGCATTGATGAAAAATGTTACATGTATTGGATATATATATATATATATATATATATATATATATATATATATATATATATATCTATTCTCTAGAATGAAATTAATTGTTCAAGTAGTTTTACTATGTGCATTGATGAAAAATTATTTATGTACTCAATATATATGTTCTAGAATGCAATTAACTGGAACTAGTTTTTCTATGTGCATTGACGAAAAAATAGTTGGATTTTCTGGTAAAAAGTATGGACAAAATGTAAATATACCATCTGCAGTATATTTTTGTACGAATATTCCTTTCAGACAAGAGACTTGGAGCACTTATCCGACTTTTGGTGGGATTTGACCCACATCTCTATTCCTGATTGAAAATCTAGTACAAAATTTTTTTGTCCAATGGTCGGATATGTTAAATGTGCATTGATGAAAAATGTTACTTGTATTGGATAGATATGTTCTAGAATGAAATTAATTGTTCCAAGTAGTTTTTCCATGTGCATTGATGAAAAAATAGTTGGACTTTTTGGTAAAAGGTATCCACAACGTAAATAAATCATCCGCAGTATAGTTTTGTACGAAGATTCCTTTCAGAAAAGTGACTCGAAGCACTTCTCCGACTTTTGGTGGGATTTTACCGACATCTCTATTCCTGATTGAAAATATAACTTACAAAATTTGTTTTTCCAATGGTTGGATATGTTCAATGTGCATTGATGAAAAACTTTACTTGTATTGGATAGATATGTTCTAGAATGCAATTAATTGTTCCAAGTAGTTTTTCTATGTGCATTGATGAAAAACTAGTTGGATTTTCTGGTAAAAAGTATCCACAACGTAAGTAAATCATCTGCAGTATAGTTTTGTATAAATATTCCTTTCAGACAAGAGACTCGAAGCACTTCTCCGACTTTTGGTGGGATTTGACCCACATCTCTATTCCTGATTGAAAATATAACTTGCAAAATTTGTTTGTCCAATGGTTGGATATGTTCAATGTGCATTGATGAAAAATGTTACTTGTATTGGATAGATATGTTCTAGAATGCAATTAATTGTTCCAAGTAGTTTTTCTATGTGCATTGATGAAAAACTAGTTGGATTTTCTGGTAAAAAGTTTCCACAATGTAAATAAATCAACAAGGCTACCTATTTGAGTGCATTAACGACATTGACCCAAATTCAACAAACATATATATATGTACTAGACTTATACTTCCAATCAAAATTAAAGGGATAATTTGTACATATATCTACTTATTTTTAAACTCTTTTTTCAATTAGAGCTCAATTGATACATGGTTAGTTGCATTGAAAAGCTAATATGTTCTTCCTATTGGAATTTTTTTCATTCAAACAAGACTACATGTAGAGAACAAAAGAAATCTTAAGATTCCAAATGTACTTCAACCATCCAAAAGGGATTTGTGTAAACATTACTTGACATGCCATGCCAATTATAGCGAACAACTATCCAATAGAAACATTTAATATTATATACCACATGTGCCAAATGTATATTGAAACCATCCAAAACTTTAAAATTTTAAAAACTTTTTGATAATATATCATGCAACATTAAAACATTAAACATTTAAAACATTAAATATCACATGCGAAATATAGATTGAAACCATTCAAAACTTGAGTTTTAAAAACTTTTTGATTATATATATCGTGCAACGTTACTTCACATGCCATGCCAATTATAGTTCAACTAGATCCAATAGAAACATTTAACATTATATACCACGTGTGCCAAATGTAGATTGAAACCATCCAAAACTTAAGTTTTAAAAACCTTTTTATTATATATCGTGCAACATTAAAATATTAAACATTTAAAACATTAAATATCACATGCGAAATGTAGATTGCAACCATCCAAAACTTGAGTTTTAAAAAATTCACATGCCATGCCAATTATAATTCAACTATCCAATAAAAACATTTAACATTATATCACATGCCAAATGTAGATTGAAACCATCCAAAACTTTTAACTTTTAATTTAACAAAAAATTATAGATCACAACATTACTTCACATGCCAAATGTACTCCAAGCATCCAAAAATTAAATTTTAAAAACAAAAAAAAATATAACACATGTCATTACATAACATGCCAAATTTAGTTTAGATGACAACATTAATTTATAAATGACAACATTACTTCACATTCACATGCCAAAAGTACTAAAACCATCCAAAATTAACTTTTTGAAACAAAAAAAAATATATTAACAGTGTAATAAAATATGTCCAAAAATTGTAGATCTCACAAGTATCAAACTGTATCAAGTTTAACAAATTTTAAGACCATCTAAATCTTGAAATCAAATCTACAAATCATGTCCATCAAATAGAGATGGATCTAGCATCTTTCCTATCAGGGTCTCAATCCACGCCCTCTCATGTGAAGCATCATGGGAAACCTACATACACATTGCGCATGTACTTGAACATTAAAATTTGATGTTTTAAAAATGAGTGAGAATATATATATCTAGAACTTCATGTAAAAAACAAAATATAACGAAAAAATCATGCAATACCTCATGAAGTTCCCTCTCCATTTGATGAACAAGTTCTGCCCCCATAGGAACATCTGCAGCTGTAAACTGTACAATATACATGTACAGTTAAATATATATATATATATATATATATTTATATAAATTAAAAACTTTCAAATGAAAATGCACGTGTACATATATAAACTTATTTTCAATAATATTAAAAAAAGGAACTAAAGACAACTTGTTCAAATGTTGTGGATGTTCCTATCTCCATTGCTAGAGTCCGCAGATTAAAGAAATCTTCTATAGGAACCTAAATTCAAAATTTTTTAAATAACTCAATATACATATATATATATAGATCAATTTTTAATGGAACTTTTTGAGGTAGAATATATATATATATATATAAATTTTAAACATAAATTTTAAACTTGTGAAAAATTGTCCATACTTGTGGCTCATCTCCCAAGGAAGTAGAAGGTACATCTCCCAAGGAAGAAGAAGGTACCACCATCCCAAAAACATCGGACGGAATCGGTATCTGTTAAAACATTTTATCAAATTATATATACATACATGTACATGTGTGCACAATTATTTATTTTAAAATCACTTAAAAAACACTAAAATTTGCCAACATATCTTGATGGTCAGACCCATCTGCATTGTTTGAACCAGAGGTCCCGAACGTGATATTAACATTTTCGTCATGCATCATGTGTGAGAACTGAAAATGGTGTTTTAACATATAATCATACATTTTTGTTAGATTAATGTAAATACAAATAAATGTATACATGTACATACACATGTATTTATTACAAATTGTACACATGTATATGTATGTTAAAATAATTTCAAACCCTAAGGTCATTAGTTACACATACCATTCTGGTGCCCTCTTCTTCATGAAGAATTGGGTCTTGCAAACCATTGCGACAATTTTTTGCATATATTCAGAGATCTTCAACATTCATGTTGTCAATCTCCTCATCTGTACAATACAAAAAATTGGCACGTGCATTTTCACGTGCTCTTTGTCGATTTAAACAAACATCAACTCTACCCAATCTGCTGCAAACATTGTCTATCATAACATCCCTTTCTTCTCAACTTATTTGAGAAGTCGCATCCATCTCTGACCGCAGAGTTTTGACCTGAAAATGTCGACTCACCAATGGTGGCTCAGGGTGAGGCAACTCCACTTCTCGCTTAGCACCCTTACAATTATATAATTGACCTTTCCCTTGGCCAAAACATTCTGACGAAAGGTCATTGCAGTTGGGTTTCATACCCAAAAAAAATTCTGCATAAAATATTTGAGCAAAATAAACAGGAACCTCATCGTTCCATGGGAGCCTTCCATAGGCTGCAAGGTGCCTATCATACAAAAAGCGAGCTATGTCTGGGTGCTTGAAATATTGCACCTTCAACATTTTTCTTTTTGGTCCTTCCTTGAAATTAAACATTGACTTGGCCACATCTTTTGTAACTTTTTGTTTTACATCCTCCCATTTATCTGAACCCATTACTGTTTCCTTTCTCTTTCTCATCACTTCGACAAATGTATCAGTCATTGGCCCAAGAGTTTTGTACACATTTACAATTTCACCCAATGAATGTGTAACTACTTCAAGGCTTTGTTGACTCTCAGCAGGTAGAGACAAAACCACGAGATCTCTCTGCAATTTTGCATGAAGTCTTTCACACCTTTGTAAGGTGCATTGCGCCATGTTTGTTTCCCATGGTATATCAGTAGTTTCAGCCGGATAAGTTGTGCTGGGTAGACAACCTTCTTCTTGAATGTAGCGGTTTTCCCTGCATCTATTTTGACCATTAGTTGGAGCATTTTCGGCCTCTGCATCAATATATATAAAATTTCGTATATTAGAAAAAACACATGTAAAAAAAGTTATACAAATTTAATGAAAAAAATATTGAAATTGATGACAACCTTGACGTTGTTGGTTAGCATCTTCTCCAACATGACCCTGCTGAGAACCAGACCCAAAATGACCCTGTTGAGAACTAGACCCAAAATGACCCTGCTGAGAACCAGCAGCCGTTGATTGGCCTTCGGGGGAATAAATATCACCCCCTTCACGCAACCTGCTACCACTCATTGATGGCCCTCTAAGTGGATTTGAACCACCACCAACCTCTCGAGACGAGAGAGAAGCTTCATAAATAAATGCGAATTTATAATCAATTGAAAAATACATTCATGTGTACATATAAATACATATACATATTCATTGATTAAATTGCGTGAACCATACCACGATTCGTTGAACCATGAGCACTCTTCATGGACAGAGTAGAAACCCTCTCCTCTTACCTCCTAAAAATTAAAAAATGAAACTTATTAACAACTAATTTAACTCACAAAGTTAATAAAAACTCAAATCCATATGTACACTCATGTATGGAGATTTAAGATTATATTTAAATACCGTGAACATCCCCCGATCCCTGAACCTCCATATGGGATTCGGCTGATCTTCGTTGTTCATCCTCCATGATATATATATCTATTGGTGGACATTTACACAAAATAGATTTCAGAAAATCAATTTGTAATTTAGTGTACACAAATTATGTAGAACACAACTTTCAAAGCAATAATTGATGTGTGAAACTCAATTTAAGAAAAAAAGAAATTATAAAAATGATAAGTTCACCAAATTGCGCTTTACATGGTGGGAGCACACTTGGTATAAAATTTACCACTTATACACTTTAGTTTGTGAGAGAAATGACACATGTACATAGTTTACCTTAAAGTTGTTGTGTTTTATGGATATTAAAATTAAGAACTTCTATTTAGATCCATTCCAGAGATTGACTGTAGGGGTATTTACTAGATATGTCACCTTTCATAAAAGATGAGATCCAGAGGCTACCCGGCCCTTTACAGATGCCTATAGAACTTGTAGAAGTAAACACTAGAGGCATTAACAATATCAAAGAACGTTTTCATGCTCAGACATGGGAATGTGTCTCTTTCCCTACGCAAAAAAATAGTTCAAGGTAGTTAATCTTCATAGACATGTCATCAAGCAGGTCAATGTGATCATCCCCAACTTACTTTTCATGAAATTAGGCTTGGAATCCTCTACAACTTGGTGGATGGAGTTGAATTGGAACTAGGTCAAGGCCTTTACAAAATACATGCTAGTGAATAACACTTACTATGTTATGCCAACAAATAAAGTGGGAGAAATGTTTTCTCCTCGAGGTTATCCAATTGGGTGTGTAATACCAACTTCACCCATTTCCTAACAAGTTTCTCTCTTAGGTTACAAAGTGTCTTAGGCCATTAACTTCCATAGACCTCAATAGATTATTAGAGCTGGAATTCTATTTCTCAAGTGTGTAAGAGAAGAAATAATTCTTGTTTAGATTTTAACAATGGCTAAGATGGTCAAATTTTTATTTCGGAAAACAAATAAAATACATATGCAAGACTTCATTATTTAGATGCAATTTTTTTTTCAAATGCAAAAGTTAGTAGGATGTGCAATATCTATGCCAATTGCAAGAATATTTAGGGGATCTCTTTGCACTATGAGTAGGAAACAATTTATTGGTTCTCATACTCCTGAGCTGCTTTCTCTATGGAATCACAAAATTCTAGTAGAAGGCCAAGTCATGAATCTAATTTTGTTGATTGCTAAAGGCGAGAATCACCATAGATAGTCCATGTAGTCCTCCACCACTACCCCAGATTGATAAGTTGTTAACAATTTTACTCATTATTTCAAAGAATAAGAAGCCAACCAAATATTTTTATCATGTTAATGATGTTTGAATTTACATTATCACAATTTTTTAGGAAAATAATAATGGTTGTGGTCCATTCCTAATGACAAATAAGGTACCCCTTTAATTGCAAGTTTCATCATGATAGTTAGTGAATTGTTTGGAAATCTATGAAAACTGCTTTTGTGCCTTTATGGAAATAATTTTGGTTTTTCCCCCTCTTATTTCAAGCAGATTTAAAGAAATTTTTCTTCTAAAATTTATTTACATGTGTCAATTTTGATAGGCTTTATGTTGTTGGGAAACTTTTTATAGATACAAGGGATTTTCACATGACTTTTTTCAATCGTTGAGGCTTCTCAATTGGGAACCATTTTGTGTGACATTACTAACATGTAATATATTTTATTGATAGTTAAAGGAAGCATTTTATATTGAAAATGAAATAGAAAAAAAACTTTCAACATTGAAACTAGGATTCATCACGTTTAAACATTCTTCCATAGAACATCCATTGCATTAGAACTATAGAAATGAATAGGAAAAAAGCTATGGTAGGACATGATGTCATGATCCTCATGATGATTGAACACTGAAATTGATGCACACTAACTACCCATTACTAACAATATTCATGATGTTAAGCACAAAATGTGTACAGTATTATGCCAGATGTCATCTATTATCCGGGTAGCAACCCAATCCAGCACAAATGATTTCCTATCTTGTGGAATTTTAGTTTGATCTTATTCAAAACCTTATTAATTATATATTTTTCAATTTCCCGTGGATTCCTTGAATTTTCTCTCCTACCATATCCCTCTCTCACTCCCCAAATTATTGTCATCAAACATGCCCCATTGAGGATCTGGAGTAATGTTTGCACCATACTTAGAACTGTCATTGCTGCTAATTGAAATAGGAGAGTCATGTATACTAGATTGCTTGCTTTTGGTGGCTCTTACTTGGACAATATCCTGAGATGAGTTTGACATGATGGTCATATGAGGCTGGAAGCTACTTGGTGTAATTTTCCTTAAGTATTGAAAAAAACAGAGGAAAAATGTCATTTTCGATCATTTTTTATTAAAGATTTTGCATACAACAGATGTTATCACAATTCCAACACAATCATGTTCCATGAGCATGAATTATGAATTTTGCAAGCCAAATTGCAAGGAAATTTGCATTCATTTTAGGCAAAAGAAAGCTACGACATTAAGGTCCATGCTAGAAAAAATTATGCAAATAAGCTTGCTGAGTCAATACTTACCATGTGTTTCAAAGCCATAACAAAGGTTGGCTTTGAGAGTGTCCTCCCAAAGCCCAGTCTTGAGATGAAATTTAATGCAATGTCTCTTATAGTTGCAAGGTGGAATTGATAGAACTATTTGATTTCTTTACCATAGATAGATATCTCCTTTCATCTATACCTTTCTCTACCATCTTATTTCCAAGTGAAATGGGAATTTTCAGATTTTGAATGCCATTACCATGTAGTTTGGTAGTCAGATAGCTAGACCTATCACAAGTAAGGTTGTCATACCAAACTATTTCTCTTGCTCAACTCAGTGACCATGAATCTCTTCTCACACTGCTTACCATAGGATCTTCAGTTGTACATGTCACGCAAAGTTGGGGGTTCTAGGTCTACACCTATTAGGTAATGTTGTATTTTATGGCATTGTGGTCCTTAAATTTGGAGGTGTTCCACCTGAAAAAGTAGGCATTAAATATGGATGAAAAGGATTTGTTTTAACTTTGATAGAATTTCCTTGTGGAATTACTGAATTTCTCGACGACATGATGCTAGCTTTGCTCAGAGAAGAAGGTTTTGTAGGATAAATTGAATTATTTTGACTTATTTTTGGCATTGAAGTTTGAAATAGTAGTTTTGATGACTCCATTGATGACCTTGCTGAGGAATTTGATGCACACAATATTGAATTTGAAGATGGTTTAGAAGAAGTTGTAGATTTTGGTGTTTTCATTGAATTTTTCTTTGTTGTTGGACTTGATCAAGACACAATTTAAATTTACGAGCAGATTGAAGACCTTGAAGAGGTTTTAGATTTTGTTGTTCTCACTGAAGGTTTTTGTCTGGTTTTGTTTCTTAAACCATCATTTACATAGGACATTTTTGGTGAATAGATTCTTGACCTTGATGAGAGGATATGATACCTTGAAGAGGCTACATCTTTTGGTGACATCACTAATTGTTTCTCTGTTATTGTTTTTGTTAAACTTTTTTATTCCAGAGGAGGGTGTTATCCAATGTGAATTTGAAACCCCCCTCACATTTTTCAATGAAGGTTCTATCTGAATGTTATGGAGATACACATTATAGAAATTCAATATGATGTGCCAAAAACTTTATAGACATCCCAAAAACAGAAACCACCTATTATATGTCAATTAAATGTACATGGAACCAACAAGAAATATGGTAAAATATAGAATTACGAATCCCTTCAATTAGTAAAAAAAAAAAAAAAATATGAAGAAAGCACCCAGAAGACTAGAAATAACAATATAGTAGAGAAAAAGAATAGTATCTCAGCAACTATAATTGCAAGTCATAAATTAATATCATATATTCCAATTTCAACACTAAAAGCAAACTCAAAATAACATAAAAGTAGAGACAACATTGTTTTACTTGTAAGTAAACATTGTTAATGGAAATGTGTAACATGGATTGGCATAATCATGCCTTTATCAATGAAATTACATCAGACCATTGAACAATTGTGCGCTAACAATATTTAAATAAGCTAAAGGAAAAAATTGACCTATATTGTACAGTTTATGGGACAGAAATAAATATGTAGAAATATTCACTTGGTTTTTATAATTGGGTAGAGGAATGACTTAAAATGACCTTGTATGTCTTCTCGTTTTAGAGCTCAAATTTTTAGGAAGGATTTAAGTATCCACATTTCAAGAATCACTGGAAGAGGTTGATAAATAATATAGGAAGACAAAAGACTAACCAGTGGTGTAATAAATGGATTTCTTGGGAGGTAGATTGGCATATGGACTTTTGGTAGCTATAACTTTTCCAAATAAGTGAATGTATTTGAAAACCGAACCTATAGTTTAATTTGGTTTAGACAAGGTCTAGAATTTGAAAAGTGAATTCCCTCTTTCTTCCTCTTACATGTCCAATGATCAGAATCTGGATTGAGGGAGAAAAATTTCCAAAATAAAAATTTTGCATTTTATTTGTTGTACACATGAGTTTTTAAAAGCTATTTAACTCATAATTTTCTCACAAAATACACTTAAATCTTGACACATAAACCCCTTCCCAATTGGCTAACTTTAGACGATCCTATTTACACATTTTTATTTAACTGATGAGGGAGATAGCACAAAAAAACTAGTTTTTCCATGTATTCAAATCAAGTTGGTATCAAAGTACAATTTAGCTCATTTTAGTCAAGGTTAGCTAGAAGAATTAGCTATTGGTTTTTGTATTTATGCAAGGAGAGTTTAGTTGTGTGCAAGTTTGTGTGTGAAGAGAAATTCAATATTGAGAGCTCAGTTCTAAAATCACGACATAGAAGCTTTTTATGCATTACAAGTGTGATGGAAGCTTCATCGAGTATCTCTTTTAATCAGTCTTCCTTAACAAAAATCTTTGTTAAAGAGATGTTGCAGAAGCTCTACATCATGAATGATATGGTGCAAGAGATGTATGAAGATAATAGGGAGAACATTATCCTTCAAGAGAAGTTGATTTCCAAGAATGAGGAGAAGCAATAAATTCTTGAAAATATGCATGGGATAGACTCAACTCTATATTGCAAATGAAAACCAAGCAAGGATGCATGACATGGAGATTCAACTCTATGATGCAAAGGAAGCCTTAGCCAAGTATGTGAATGAAAAATAGGTATGCAATTCAAGTTTGTCTTCAATTTCCTCTCAAATTGAATGTGTACGTGCTTTTGAGAGACACACTAGAGGAATAAGGTCCAAATTTTTTATTAAAATGGGCTATGAAAGTAAAGGGTTAAAGGCAAACATGTACAAGGCATAGTTGAGCCAAATGTTGTTGAGGAAAGGCCTAATTATTTGGGTCTTGGTTATGGAAAACATGATGGAGAATGCTCCAAAGCCAAGGAGGCACATGAAGCTATTCCAAGAAGGAATTTCATTTCGTGTTCATTACCTCAAGCTTGTGAAGTTTGTGTTCATGATAAATGGAAAAGTATGACACCCACTTTGCAAGAAGATGTTAATAATCAGGTAGCTAATGAGAATGTAAAATAAGAGGATGTTGAAAGCTCTAAAGTCATTGAATTCATTGCTAGTATTATGAGGAGAGCCACTACCTCATCAAATTCACCTCAAGAAGGCGACAAAGGTGAATGTTCAAGGTATAAATCTGCCTTTAATCAAATTGCTTTTGATTATGATAAACAAGGTAAATATTCACATAAGATTTGGAAAAGTTTGCATGTTCCTTTTGTGGTTTGAATAATCATAATGTTTATAGATGTTGGAAGAAGATATCCATGCACATGAAACTTTCTAAATAAATGAGGCAAAAAGTCAAAGGCCCATTGGACAAGGAAAATGATGTTGAAAATAAGATGCAATTGTTTTGTACTCATTGCCATAAGAAAGGTCACCTTGTAGACAAGTGTTGGAATTTGTACCCAACAAGTCATCCACGACATTCAAAGAAGGTGGAAAGAGATATTGACAAGAATGGAAAAGAGGATTCCATAATCGATTAGGGACAGGATGATTCACATGATGATGAAGTGCAGCTGAAAGAAGCACCTTGGAAATGGTTTCGTAAGGGATGGTTAGATTTCTTATCCAATTAAGGCCTTGCATGTATTTTGATGTTTCATGAATTTCTTTTCAAAGTCAAAGTATGGTGCATGTTGCATGAAGCAAGATGTTGAAAGTAGAGTTATGTTGACACACTTAGATGCAACAAATATGGAAATTTGTACATGCTATTATTTGACTTGTGAGTCAGTTGTTTGAAGAGGCATGTTTTGTCGACTTGTGTTTGGTTGATGGTTTTGTACACCAATATGTAAGAGTACATGGATATATTCACATGATGTTAATTTTTTTCTTTGAAGGAGTAAAATGATATGTCAGTGAGCTATGTTTCTTGCATGATGTGTTTTTCAGTTCGATGGTTTTGTTTGTGACAAGACGTCACAAGATTTTGGGAAGGTCCACTCTTGAGCGAGAGCCTCATGATTACAACCTAATCATGAGAATCAAATGGGAGTGCATCCTTATTTTGAAAACAAACCTCTAGATATGATTCTAAGCTACCTAGGACTAAAACCATTATTTTTAAATTTGAAATATCATGGTGTGTTGTTTCAATGCCTAAATCCACAATCCTAACATAAATTGTTTTATTCTTTTTTTGCAGGATTTAGTTGGTTATATTAAAAGTCAGTTGAATTTAAAATTCTTGGCTTAGTGGCATGAACCAAACATATTGTGTATTAAATGAGGAATTTCGCTCTCCCAATCATTTCTAAATCACCCATATCACCAAGAAAAAATGTTTAAGAACATACTTTGGTATGGGAAAGACCTTAGGTCCTTTGACTGTGCACATGTGGTGTGAAAAATTGAAATTGACAATAAAAAAAAGTGAAATTATGAATGAAACCACGAAAATGAAAAACCCAAAAGTGGTAAATGATTTAAATAGACCTAATTAATTATTTACCAACATAAATTCTTCAACTTTTAGCAACTAAATGATAAGTAAAAAAAAAAAAAAAATTGTAATTATGGTTCGAAAGATACATAATATTAAGAAGAGTTTTAAATTAATTCTATCTCATAAAAAGTATCCCTCCTAACTTAAAAAATACTATCTCTTCCCATAAGGTTCATGACCTCCCTTCCTTAGCACACAAGACATAAATACAATTAATATTTCAATATGTTAATTCCTATTGAAACAAATGAAAAGTTCTATAGATGGTTTCAAAGCGAACAAAAATGGAAATGTAAACACAAAACGTACATGGACTAAAGAAAATGTTGTAGTAAATTGAGGATCATCGTGCAAAATATGACTCATAAATCTTAGACAGTTACACAAGAAATTTTAATGGTCAGAAGCCACGAGGGCCACCAGACCTGAAAACTTGGTACATCCATGCTGCAACACACGTGAAATAATACTGCTGCCAAGAGTATCCAAAAGAGGGAAAACTAGCCCAAAGTAATTTGCACGAGAACTGGAAAAATTCATGAATTATTAGCAGAAAAGAGATTCACGACTCATGGGACGCTGTAATTTTCGGTAAAATACCATTTGAAAATAAAAGTAGTGAAAACACTACTGTGTGTAAGACTTGAGGATCATTGTGAAAAATATGACTCGTAAATCTTAGACAGTTACACAAGAAATTGTAATGGTCAGAAGCCACAAGGGCCACCAGACCTGAAAACTTGGTACATCCATGTTGCAACACATGTGAAATAATACTGCTGCCAAGATTATCCAAAAGAGGGAAAACCAAACCAAAGTAATTTGCACGAGAACTGGAAAAATTCATGAATTATTAGCAGAAAAGAGATTCACGACTCATGGGACGCTGTAATTTTCGATAAAATACCATTTGAAAATAAAAGTAGTGAAAACACTACTGTGTGTAAGACTTGAGGATCATTGTGCAAAATATGACTCATAAATCTTAGACAATTACACAAGAAATTGTAATGGTCAGAAGCCACGAGGGCCAACAGAGCTGAAAACTTGGTACATCCGTGCTGCAACACACGTGAAATAATAGTACTGCCAAGATTATCCAAAAGAGGGAAAACTAGCCCAAATTAACTTGCACGAGAACTGGAAAAATTCATGAATTATTAGCAGAAAAGAGATTCACGACTCATGGGACACTGTAATTTTCGGTAAAATACCATTTGAAAATAAAAGCAGTGAAAACACTACTGTGTGTAAGACTTGAGGATCATCATGCAAAATATGACTCACATTTATCTTAGACAGTTACACAAGAAATTGTAATGGTCAGAAGCCACTACTACAATCCATTCATTCGTGTCTTAAGTTCGAAGAGAATCTAAATACTTGGGCTCATCATGCTATACTCATAGATAAAGAACAACAAGCAGTTTATGCTTCAGTAGTCACTTTTTTACCAGCTTGAGTATTCATTGGGTTCAAGAAATGGAGCATTATTCTTTATTCCGAGCCTGGTATAGTTCCCAATCCCAACCATGGTGCACATAAGAGAAGCTTGGCAGGACAAGGCCGGTGGTTAGGCAGATGCCCCATTGTTCGGGGTAGGTCATGCTACGTCCAAGAACAATTGCTCACCAGACACTGTAGCACTACTCCCATCCAAAACAATTGAGTGATTGGAAACTTACGTAACAAGCGGAAATAATACAATTAAAATTCTTCCGGAAAATAATACAGTCATCTCAAAACTTTGGATGGACAATGTCATTCATTATTGACCTAGAGTACATCCATGAGGGCCACCAAACCTGAAAACTTGGTACATCCGTGCTGCAACACACGTGAAATAATACTGCTGCCAAGATTATCCAAAAGAGGGAAAACCAGCCCAAAGTAATTTGCACGAGAACTGGAAAAATTCATGAATTATTAGCAGAAAAGAGATTCACGACTCATGGGACGCTATAATTTTTGATAAAATACCATTTGAAAATAAAAGAAGCGAAAACACTACTATGTGTAAGACCTTGGTAGAAGAGGTGAATTTATATTTATGAGCAGTGAGCTACAAGAGTCCATGATTAGCACAGAAATCTGAAAAAAAACTAGATGTTTTTCTTTCTTTTTTTGGGTTAAATGAAAAATGTAGGATGATCCAGTAGGGGTCAAAATGTAAAGAAAACACGTTGTTGTTCTGTGTGTTTTAAGTCAACTTAAAATCTACTAGCTAAGACATAGGGGAAAAAAAATAGAGCGTTGTCTTTCTAGGTTGGGACTTACAAGGACGTCTAAGGTCTGCTACATCAGGCATTCAGAAACATAGAGAAAAATAAACAAACCAACAATAAATAAAAAATATACGAATTATTATAATGATCAAAGACTTAAAACCAGAAAATCAAAGAATTGACATATTTTCGACTATAACCAGAAAAGAAACCATTTAAAACAATATTTTCGACTATAAAAGAACTATACACCATTTTTATTGCCCATACCTGGTATTGCAGTAGACCAACAGTGTGGACGGGAGGAGCAAAAACGTGCGAACAAATAGACCTGCAGTAGACCAACAGCGCGGATGGGAGGAGCGAAAACGCGCGAACAGATAGACCAGCAGCAGCAGTGACAAAAATACACGCGAACAAAGAGACCATTAAACAAATCAACTTCGCGGGCGATTTATTTATAGAAACTAGTTCGGCCGAACTATTTTAAAATTAAAAGTTCGACCGAACTCAAAGTTCGGTTAAACTTTTGTTGGAAGTTCGGCCGAACTTTTGTTGCCGGTTTTCCCATCTTCGGCAAGAATTCTGTTTTCCCACGCCGTCAGTGTGCCGTCATTCTAAACAGAATCATGAGTCCAGCCGAACTTTCTAAGAAAGTTCGATCGAACTATTAAATAGTTTGGCCAAACTTTATAAAATGTTCAGTCGAACTATTGCCGAAAAAAGTTTTCGGTCCCCGATTCTCACAAAAGTGTAACCCAGCTTCACGTTTCCACCCGCCTGCAAAGAGGGTTTACTGTGTTTTTTGAGGTTTATGGGCTATCGAAGGTCATTTATAGAGGAGGAAAGGGCGTAGGTGGTAGGGTTATGAAGGTGGAACCAGGAAATTTAGCATGGAGGGATGAGCGGTTTTGACAAACCAGAGGTGGTTTATTGCTCGACAAAAGGGTGGTAAATGGTTTTCGAGGGCGGTGGTACAATTCCATTGGGTGATTGCCGCGTGGCAGGGTGATACCGTCCATTTCGCATGGGTCACAAGATGCTAACCCTAGTGCTACTTTATTTGTGATATGTAATTCGGATCATCGGATCTAGGAGGGTGGAGATCGACGCTGATCGCATAGTGAGGAGCGAAGGGTAGGTTTGGAGGTGGAGCGGCGTGGTCCGAGGATAGGCGATGGGGTGGCTTTTGATTGGGCGTGAGGTATAGTGAAGAGCGGAGCCTAGGTTTTAGAAAATAAATTAAAGGCGAATGAGGCCTTTTATAAGGTTTATAGGGGGAATATATAACGAAGGCGGAGGTGGAATTATTTTCTTTGAGGGGGCTTATAAGGTAAGCAGAGTTGGGGTCAGATGAGTGCGAGGGAGTGAGGGTTTAAGGTGAGGGAATCAAAACCCTTAAAGGGTCAGGTTTTTAGAATAAAAGGTTGGGTTTTTAATATAAAACAGGGTTTTGTAAAATAAAACTAAAAGACCTGATAGGTTTAATATTTTGATTTAAAACAATGTAAAAGAGGATCTTTTACATTGTTTTAATAGGTAAAGACAAATGAGGAATGCAGGACTTTTTTAAGAAGGGTTCTGAAGGGAAAAAATGGTTTTTTTAGAGGGGGAAAAGGAGTGAATGAGAGCGTGGGTAGGGGGACTGAAAAATAAGATAAACCAGCCCATGGTGAGTCCTTTATGGAGCAGCAAGGTAAAATTCAGAAGGAAAATAGGAAATATATAGTAAAATATGTTGATTTAGGATAATCAAGGTAGTGAGATTTCTAAAACTCACAATATTCATAATTCTTGTTTTTAGAAATCTAGGACAAATACTTAGTCATCTTTAAAACAACAAAAATTACTGATGACTAACAGTGGCTCCACTTGGGGAGGACATCTCCCTTTCAGGAGGTGTCCAGGACTTTCAGATATCAAATCTCTGAGTTTATGAGAACCAGTGCCTAATCTAATGGGAAGATTTTTCTTCTTTCTTTTGATGATGTTTCCTCTCTGAAGTTATGATCTCATGAATCTGAAAAACATGATTTCTTCAACCTGTTAGCCACCTATAAATTTTGTCATATCAAGTGGTGGCTAAATCATTTAGGACAGCCTTCAAGAAACAATTTTATTGCCAAAATTGTTGGTGCTTAAAGTCTTCTGAATATTTTCTATCCTTTGGTTAATCGTCACTGTTGTTTCCCTTTAAATTCTGAAAACCTACTATTTTCATAGAGAAAGGACTGCTGCAAAATCCCATTTTCCCCTCCTTCACTAAAAACTAACCTTCATTTTATTCCATTTTTTCTCCCCATGAAATTCCTCTATTTTTTATGAATTCCCTTCTTCCCTTCATGAAAATCCCTTTTACAAATTCTAAAACTCATTTTTAGACTTTACCGAAACCACAAAATCCATCAAAAACTGTGAAAAATTTCATAAAAAATAAGTTTTTTAAGCTGCAGGCTTAAGCCCCCTTGGGCTAAGTCCCAAACCACTTCCCCACCATATGTCTCGGTCCTGGAACCAAGCACTTAACCCATTAGGCACTTATCGCATCGGAGAAACTAGAGTGCGCAAGTCTATTTCTTATGGTAAAGCCTTCGATGCGATAAAGGCCTTTGTCTTATAAACCCCGATCTTATTGTTGTTACATATAAACACAGAGCCCGCATCTGGCACTTAAACATTGTAATAAACCATCTCTGATGCATATTCCCTTTGTTAATTCAAAAACCCACTTTTCCTAAGTTTTGGTCTAACCCGCCCTAACAATGTTTTCTTTTTATGAAAATGGGTAGATTGAAAAAGCCCCGCATCATTGTTCCGATGTGATTGGCTCGTACACATATAAGCCCTGGGCCTATCGCATTTCATATAAACCAATGGCCCCATAGATGGGCGCCAAGCCATAAACCTTTGTATTTTCCTTAATTTTCGGTTTTCATATAATATAATGGTCCACGCTCATTCAATGGTCGGAGCTTTTCTCCACCGTTGATCTCGAGCTAATCAAATGGCCTGCGCAATATCGCATCACAAGATTTTGTCGGGCGCATTTGTTCCCCCTTCCGATTGGCATCCCCCGATCCATCCTCCGCCGTTGATCTGATCTGCAGATCAACAGCCCACGTCTAATCACTTCGGCACTCCCGTGTCCATCACCTCTACCGATCGCATGCCTCCGATTGCATCTGGGCCATCCACATGTCCAGATCGAATGGTCTAGATTGCTTTTCCCGACTTTGGTTTAAATCATATGTCCCGCTTCATATTGTTTTTGGCCACATCTCAGCCGTCGATCCTCTACATCCAATGGCCCTTATTAACCTCGACAGGCCTGCCTCCTGTGGGTCCTGCCTTCCTCAGTTTTTAATCTCAGCCGTCCAATCCATGATCCGACGGCCTATATTGAAACCACCCTACCTGCTATCTGCCCACGCATCTATCCAATATCGCGCTCATTCTTCATCGTTAGATTTGAGGTCCCAGATCTAACGGTCGACGTTCCATATCGCGTAACTTCAAGCATGAATGTTAATCCACAAAATTTACGCGATATAAGCTGTTTTGGAAAGACACGTGGCGGGCTCTGACGCATATCATGTTCAAAAAGGTAAAACCGCCTCCCCACCCTTTCACCGCGCGAAACCTGTGGTTTTACCTCCCGAAACAACTTTCCTTATTTTCTATTATATTGCATCGTGCGTGCTTCCCGCCATTGATCTTTGCAGATCAACGGCTCAGATCTAATCTAGCCATACGCCATCGCCTTTCGCCTATCCAAAGGGTTTTCAATGTGCAATCTCCACCATTGATCTCGTGGCTTGATCTCATCCGAGGCCCACGATCATCCCGAAACCCCAAGTTCAATTCCTTTGCATTTTCCTTTGCCAAAGGGTGTTTAACATTATTTCTTTGCATTTTCTTCTATTTTCACAAATAATGTGACCCCTTCGCATTATTAATTCACTGCTAAATCTCGACCGTTGATCTTCTTGGTCAATTATAGATCAACGGTTCTGACTTAATATCTCCCACCAATCTCCTTTTGACCACCACGCGCAAAATCTCCACCGTTGGATGTTGTCATCCAACGGCCACGCTCCCCCCCACATCCTCTGAAGCAGTTTTACCAAATATGCAGGATTTCTTAATTATTTTTGTATTTTTGTAGGTGTTAATGGTTTTTCCATTATATAAAAGGAAAATTGAAGCCGAGGATGACGATCCTCCAGGATTTTTGCATTAAATAAAGATTGATCTGCGAGGTTCTATACCACGTCTCGTCAATACATCATGAGTATTGATGCCATATGAGTCCCGTGTCACCTGCACATCAACAAGACACATCAATGCCTAATCAAATCAAAGAGTATTAGTGTCGAAGACCCAAACACAGCAAAAATGAAGGATTAAACGTTGATTATATAGTTTAATGGATTACGGCTAAAGTCGATTATCAAAGGCCTTATCCATTGAATTAAACATAGCTAAAGGAAAATAAAGAATATTTATCAGACAGAGGATGCCTACACTGCCACATCAGAGGCAAATTGATTCCTCTCAGCTACCAGATTGCCACCTATGGCTTCACAACATTCAAACAAAGGCCGAGTAATGACCAGAACAGAGCATATCTACCCAATACAACTGAACAATTAATTCAGCCCAAAAGATTAATTAAAAAAATATCAGCTGAGTTATTACAGAAATGACACAGAGCCTTAAAGTCAACATTAGCTTGTAGCAAGCTTAAATACTTAATGCAAACTAATTAATACAGGAAAATATCTATAAAATTCTCCCTTGAGCCCCTCAAAGGATGAGAAGCATTAAATGTATTAATTGAACTCAGAATATCTTTTCTCTCTATCGACCTCCTCATCCCTCTATAAAAACTTGTTGATGAATCCATTGTAAACGTTGGTTGGTTGGTTAGTTGATCACTAGTTGTAATACTGAAACTCTCTGAAATAATACATAGTCTATAGAAGTTGAAGAAGAAATTGAAGTCTTGGAAGCCCTGATGATGCTGTTGCATGCTTGTTTTTGAGAAGGCTCTATTATTGGATCCATGAGATTGGATGTTGGTGAAGTATTCTGAGCTGATTAATGTTTTCCCCTGTTTTCATTTTGTTCCATAAATTCTTACCACAGTAGGATGAAATTTTTAGGCTAAGAAATGACTCTTGGAAGCACCTTAGACCTGTTTATCCTTCACTGTTTTATGTTTTTTTTTGTTGAGGTATTTTAGAGTCTTTAATCCCTCTCTTTAGTCCTCATGCTTGTTTATTTCCTTAATAGTTCAAAATTTTGGTTTTAGCATGATTTATGGTTCTCCCTGCTTGTCTGCCGCCACTTAAAGGCTGTTATTGAAGTCTCCCTTTGAAGTATATTTGTTTATAGTGAGCCAATGAGGTCTGTTCTGATCATGCCCCTTGTCCTTGCTTGAACATCTGGCTTAAAGGTCTTTATAGTTGTTATCATAGATGTATTTAGGTGTTCCCTCTTCTATGATCGTAATTATCAGTGATTATTTTATGTTTTCTAAGTCATTTGAAATAAAATATTTGAGGAAATAGGGTGTTCCCAGAATCTTAGATTTCATTTTAAAAATTTGTTTTCAAGTCATTATTTGCTTAAAGTGTGATTTGTAGAATTCATGGTTATCCCTGTCTATCAAACAGCTCTTTATTGTTCAAGTTGTGCTTTCAAATTCCCTTTGTTGAGAATGGAACTTCTCTTTCCAAATCATTGATGTCCATCTCATTCCAAAACCAAAGGATCCTGCGGCCAAGTTAGATTTTCCCTTTGATATCCCATATCCATTGATAAGTTTGTCATAACCTTTTTTTGACTCCATTACCCAATGAAGCTGACATTTTCCCTTTCTATTTATCTTTCCTAGACCTTTTAGGTTCTGTTGTATCAATTCAACCAAACAAACAAACAAACACTTGCACCTAATAACTAGTCTAAAACCAATATTCAAAGCACACAAGATAAACCTTTGCAAAAAACAAATAATTTGAGAGATCCCTCTCTGAGAGCAGGAGGACTAGATCCTGTAACTCTAAAGATTGGTTCTAATGTTGCCTTGTCTTTTGATTTTCCAAACTATCAAAACATGGGACACCAACATATTAGCGATCATGGTGGGACCTACTGAGAATAAAGTGGCTTGAAAACACTTCTTAAAACTCTTTAAGCCCTTAACTTGATAAAGAACACCTTGTGGACTTATCCCACCGCTCACACCAACATAATGGCGATCATGGTGGGAACCTAAGTAAAATCTTTAAAACAAAACACTCCCTATCCAGTATAACATATGTAGCCTTCTTCAAGCACTGCCTAACAAAAATGGTAATCATGATAGGACTTAATTGAATCAGTGACAAACTAAGTAACCCTTAGGATTCCCGTAAGACCTTATCAAACCTTGAAGGAGCCAGTTACCAAGCCATAAGAGTGAACTCTGTATGTTTAAACACCTTAGTTAAGTGTTAAATCAGATTTAGGACACTCTCTTAACCCATAGGATTAAAAACTCAGAAAAAACCCAAAAAAAAATTTCAGTTTGGCTTCATAATAAACATGGTGGTGGAACCATCCAATTTTTTACCTTCATAGAAGCTAAATAGTTTCCACTTGGCGACTCCATTAGCCGCAGTAGGCCTATTACTCATCTATGTCCCCAGTTCTCTTTAGGACTGTGTTAACCAGCCTTAAAGAAGTTTAGAAGCCTAGTCCCATACTAGATAAGACACTGTGAGACGTAAAACTCCCAAAAACAATCCCTAAAAATTTAACCTCTCTCATTTTTGAAAATTAGTCTGGCTTCACATAGGATCAAGACTAGATCCCATCCAGACCCAAATCCTCCTTTAACTGTTGACAATTCAGAGAGAATCCTATGGCAAAATTCTAAATCTGGAGAATCAGCTGCTAATAGGAGCCTCTTAAGAACAAAATCTTTCCCTGAAAACCTTGTTGTCTTAGAGGATTTACGCTTTGATTTACATCATACAAAGAACATCTTTCAAACTAGATCTCAAGGTGATTTAAACTAAGCTGATCTTGAAATTGCAGAATTGCAACAAAACTTCAGTAGAGAAGCCTCACCTTCCACTCCTCCTGATTCCCACCTTCTTCATCACTTTAGCCTTCTCCATAACATGTCTGCTCAAAATTAGTTTTCTAGCCCAAGTGTTTCTTCCACTCCAATCCATACTACCATTGTGCAAAACACTCCTGTTCAACCCACTTTCACACTTGTAAATCCACCCTTATTTCCAGCCATGGCAACGTGGTATGCCCCATTAGTGTTACCACAACCTCTACTTCCCTTACTAAATGATTACCAGTCCAAAATTCCTCATTTCACTGGAAAAGAGTCTACAACAGCTCAACATTGTGTAGATAGGATGGAAGATGCATTTGATTACATGGAGATAGAAGAAGAAACTGTGAAGATGAGGATCTTCGCCCAAAGCTTAGGAGGAGATGTAAATAAGTGGCTTAAAAACCTACCTCCTAGCAGCATAAATGATCTCCCTACCTTGCATCAAACATTCATCAACAAATGGGAACTCAAAAAGAACCCTCTCCAAATACTAGCAGAATATAGCAGCCTCAAGAGAAATCAAGGGGAGAGTGTTCATGACTAGTCCACTAGGTTCAATAGTGTTTACAATTCTCTTCCACCTCACATGAAACCTCCCCAAGGCATGGCCTTAGTAAGGTATCCTGAAGGTTTTGATATTGAAATGGCTTATAAATTGAGGGAGAGAGATTACTTAACCTTAGAAGACATGCAGAAGGGAACTGTGAGCGTAGAAGCAAACATAATTAAGAAAAGAAATAGGTTGAGATTAAAGAAGAGGGTAACTTATAAAGATGACATTACACCCTCAACTTCAACTTCTGACACAAAAATCGATAACCTAGTGAAGGTGATGGAGAGGATGCTTGAAAAGATCAACTTGAATGACAGAGTGCCACCAAGAGAACCTCAAAATAACCAAAATAGAAATAAAAATCAGAATTATAGAAGAGAAAACAATCAAGATAAGCAAAAAGAAAGTTACCAACAGGTTAGACCTCCCTTCCAACAAAACTATCTGGATCAATATGAGGAAGATAGGGAAATGGAAAGGTTGGGAGAAGCTCATGTAAACTTGATTGGATCAGATAGTGGGGATGATGTTCTCCTCACTGAGGAAGAACAAGGTTTCTTCTCTGATCAAAATACAAACACCTATGAAGATTCCGATGATTATAGATTGGGGTTTGAAAATGCAATCATGGAGGTACACAAACAGTATGATCTTAGGAGTAAAGGGAATGTAGTAGATCTGATAAGAAAATATATAGAAATATAAAATCTGCCCAAGAAATAACACCATAGAAGACAAAACTTCAGATCTTCATCAATATCAAAACCCTTAAGGTAGGGCAACACCATACATTCACTCCTTAAGGAAGGAGATCACTCCACAAGCCATATGCTTGTCCATACAATAATCCTTGACATCTCTCAATGGAGAGTCTCTAACCTCTATATAGGTTTCATACATGTAATACCATGAGTAGTTACCATGGGTCTCTCAATACCACACATCCAATACAATGGGCTTATCACTTTATTCCCTCTCTACATGTGGTCCCTTACATAATGTGGGTTAACCACTTTATTTATTAACTATGGCCCATTTCTTTATCATTCTTATATTAATACATCATATTATTCCCTTGGGTACCTCCCTCTGTACCATATATTATCCCCCCATAGGTACACTACATTACACCCCCCTTAAACATGTTTCGTCCCTGAAACATGAGAAGAACACAAATAATAAGATCTACTCAAAAGAGTATTCCATTGATACCATTCACATGCATCCAGCCATCCAAGAGAAATGTGAACACTCGATCTAGTCGTTGCCTCGCTCGCTTGAGATGGAAGCGGGTTCACCCTATATTATCCCCCCATAGGTACACTACAGGGAATGCAGACAATTCAAAAGATAAGAACACTAGTACTACTGTCAAGATAAACGCAGAAAGTCGGCCTAAGAAGACAGAAGACAAACCCATCACTTTGGCTAAAAAACCATATTTAAACAAAGAGAAAAACAACCAGCCAAATCTTGAACAGAGTACTCCTAGCACCTCAGCTAGCGGTCCTAACAAAACAATCCCAATTACCAGTCCAAACAAAGTTTAGCAAATTAAAACTGCTGAAAAGAATTCAATTGAAAAGATAGTTGTAAATATGAAAAAATCAATTGTTCCTTTTAGCCTTGAGGGAGAGATTGCTAAGATAAAAATTACCACCCCCCTAGCTGAACTAGTAACCTAAGAAGTGTACAAAAACCAAGTTTTAAAAGCTTTGAACCTAGGAAGTGATACTGACACCTTAAACTTGACAGATGACAAACCTGAGTTGTTGTTTGGTCTAGAAGTTGAAGGGAAATACCAAGAAGGGGCTGTCCCTCCCTTCTGTGTTAGTTTGAAAATACATGAGAAAATTCTACACAATGCCATATTAGATTCTGGAGCTTCATACAATCTAATGCCCAAGGTAGTAGTGGAGAGATTAGGCTTAGAAATTACTAAACCATACAAATATTTGTATTCCTTTGAATCAAGCAGAGTCAAATGTTTAGGTTTAATCAAAGATTTATGTGTTAACTTAGCTAAAATCCCTGCTAAGAATCTAGTAATGGACATAGTTGTAGCTGACATTCCCCCTAAGTATGGCATGCTCTTATCAAGATCATGGGGAGCCAAACTTCAGGGAAGCCTTCAAATGGACATGTCTTATTCCACCATCCCTGCTTTTAACCAAAACAGAAGACTGTATAGGGAATATCGCATGAAGTACATGGTGAGCAACATAGACAAACCAAACAACTCTCCAATCTATTCTATTCAATCAAGTTTAGATTCCTTTATCTTGTACAACGAAGATGAAATTACTCCATAAGAAAAGGAAAACATACACCCAACCAGGTTACCAGAACAATCGGAACATCCCTCAAACCAGATACAAAACATTGGCAATCAACAACAACAAGAAAATGAAAATGAAGCAAATATACTTTGGACAATAAAATTCGATGGATCCTTTAATAAAAAAGGTGCAGGGGTAGGTGTTTGGATTCAAAATATGAATTAGAGTTTTTCATATAAATTAGATTTCCCATGCACTAACAATATCGTTGAGTATGAAGCACTTCTTCTAAGCTTACAATTGCTTAAACAATTAGAAGCCCAAAAGATATCAATCTTAGGAGATTCTGAACTTATCATAAGAAAAATCAAAGGAGAATACTCAGCTAGAAATCCAAGGCTTAGGGAATATCAGAACGCTACCCTTGATTTATTGAAAACTTGTGAAAAGTATGAACTTATTTTCATTCCTAGAGCACTGAATCATCTAGCAAATGAACTCGCTTTCAATGCCAGTAACTGCCAAATACCTGAGATAAATGAACAACTTAGCGTAAAGGTAAAACATAGGCCTGCTGTGCCTGATAACGAAGACCACTGGCAAGTGTTTGATTCAGACAAACACATAGATGATTTCTTAAAATCAGAAAATGATTTCGACATACCAATATCAGAAAATAGCCATAAAGAAAAAGGTTTGTATATTGAACAAATCCCAGAAGTTGAAATGACATATTCTGCCAATATTGATCATTATGAAAATCCTTTTGAAGACAAATTAATTGACAATGCAGACCAAGAATACTTGGAAGTTTTACAATGCAAGAACGATACAATTCCAAGAAGTCTCACACCTTTAGAACACCTTTTCAACTTTAACGATGTAGCCAAAGAACCAAGAATGGAGCCTGCGGAAACAAATGTAGAAGAACATAACATAGGAAGCCTAGCAAAACCCAAGATGATTAAACTATCCAGCACTCTCCCAACCCACATAAAATTGCAATACATAGAGATGTTCAAAGAGTTTAAGGATTTTTTTGCTTGGGGGTACAAAGACCTGAAATTGTGTGATACCAACATCATTCAGCACAAAATCCCTCTCAAAGAAAATCAAAAGCCTTTCAAACAAAAGCTAAGGAGAATAAACCCTGTTTTACTACCTTTAGTTAAGGCAGAAATTGAAAAGATGCATGATGCTGGGATCATAGTACCAATTAGATATTCAGAATGGGTATCAAACTTAGTTTCTGTTAGGAAGAAGACAGGGGAAATCAGGCTCTGTATTGATTTCAGAAATTTAAATAGAGCCTATTTAAAAGAAAACTACCCCTTACCCAAGATGGACCATATAATTCAAAGGGTACTTGGGTCAAAAATAATATCCCTCTTAGATGGGTTCTCGGGTTACAACCAGGTGTTAGTGCTCCCAAGTGATCAAATCAAAACTGATTTTACCACAACTTGGGGCACCTTTATGTATGTAAAAATGCCTTTCGGATTGATGAATGCAGGGGCCACCTTCCAAAGGGCCATGGACATGGCCTTCTCTGAAGATATTGGCTATTTCATAATCATTTACCTTGATGACATAACCGTTTTCTCAAAAATTGATGAAGAACCTTTGATTCACTTGAGGAAAGTTTTTGAGAAGTGTAGGAAATTTGGCTTGTCATTGAATCCCAAGAAGACACTCTTTGGTCTCCAAGAAGGTAAACTTCTTGGCCATATAATTTCAGAAGAGGGAATCAAAATAGACCCCACAAGGATAGATGGCATATTACAAATCAGCCATCCAAGAAGCCTCAAAGAATTACAATCTTTCATTGGAAAGATTAATTTTCTGAGGAGGTTTATCCCCAATCTTGCTGAGCTATTAAAAAACATTACAAACATGCTTAAGAAAGATGTAGGTGTAAAATGGACTTTACCAGCTAAACAATCATTCGAACTGGTCAAACAAGCTCTTACTTAAACACCAGTCCTGATTATTCCAGATTTCACCAAAGAATTTCATATCTTTTCTTTTGCATCTGAGCATACAATAGCTGCAGTATTAATTCAAAAGAATGACTCGGGGCAAGAAAAACCAATATCCTTCTTTAGTAGGGCCTTAAGAGATTCTCCTCTCAAATATAACATCATGGAGAAGCAAGCCTTAGCATTAGTGAAAGCTTTAAAGGAATTTAGAGTCTATATTTTACACTCTCATATAATTGCTTTTGTTCCACATACTGTTGTCAAGGAAATTCTAAGTCAAGACCCTGATGGTAAAAGGGGAAAATGGATTGCAAATATTCTTGAGTATGAATTAGAAATCAGGCCCACCAAGTTGGTTAAAGGGTAAGGATTAGAAAATCTTATGGCCGAGTCTAACTTCCAAGCACTAGACATGAATATGGTAGATGTGTTGGAAGAAATAGAAGAATCTACTGCTCCTTTCATTAAAGAGACATTTCTGAATTCTCCTTGGTATGTTGACATTATTTATGTACTTTTATATTTGAATGCCCCTCCTTCTTTGTCTAAAACTATAGCTAGATTTTTGAAACAAAAAACTTTGAGTTATTGCATCTTAGATGGGGTATTATATTGGAAAGATGCTGTTGAGCTAATTTATGTACCTAAACTAACACAATTATTTATTATCAATCCGGGTTGTTTATGCTTTGAGGCAAGTTCACTGTATGTGAAGATCAGATATAATCAAACCTTGAAAGATAAGCTATTCAAAAGCTGAAAGTAATACATTCTATAACTCTAACTCAATTAGTTTAAAAAGAGGAATAATATTGAAATGGTTCTTGACTCAAGAAATCCACTTTCACCTTAATTACCACTTAATGAATCAGAGATTAAAACCAAGAACTTAAGATGGATAAATTATTAATGAAAGAAGCTCTTAACTTAAGAGACATATAAAGTATTCCATTATAATTCATTCATCTTAATATCAAAAATCTCAACAAGAAACTACTTGCACACAAACAAAAGAAACTAGTTTTAATTCATCATTTTAGTAGAAGGGATGCTCAACTTGAACACCTGTTTTTCCAACTTGATAAAGTGATGAATAAGCTATGAATTAATGAAATCAATCACTATGCATGAACCATAAAGCAATCTGAAATAAAGCTTTGAAGAACTAGTTCTACAATAACAAGATTACATGGAAATAAAACTAATTAACAAGGAAGTGTACTTAGCTTGGAATGGGGGCCCTTCCACCCTTGCCTTGCACACTTGATAAATGATCTCAGAAGCTTAACTTTATTCACACATCCATAGCATTGAACAGCAAAAGAATAACAACACAAGTCTTCAAATTAACTCCTCAATCCAAAGTTGTCACACATAAAAGTATCATAAGTCAATAACAATAATAGTCATAATACATAAGCCATCAAAGCTTTGGCTTTAAATAAGAAGTCTCATGAAACAAACTGATCTATTTTTACTCAAACAAACCCATCTACTCTCATCCACCTATCTAAGTCGAATTCATTATTCTTATCCCAAGAAATATGGCCAATCCCATAGAATCTCAAAACTGCCCTATTTCTATGGGATTTCTAAATGACTAGTCATGATTGACTAGAACCAAATGGGCCTAATAAAGCTTGTTCTGTTCGAACTAAGCATAGGTGGCTTAATCCTAGTTGCCAAGCTGTCCATCCATGCATTCAATTCGTGCCCAAGTGTCCTGCAATCACATCAACCATATAGCTATTACGGGAATTTCTGAATCTGCCAATTTTGCACTAAAATCAAACTTTCATAAAAACTTTAGAATTTGAAAAATTAAAATTAAATACCTGAATAGATATCAAATATATGTCAAAATGGAATAAATGAATGGAAAATGGATGGAAAATAGATGGATTAGTAAGTTTCTTTGAGCAAAATAAGACCAAAACTAAGGCCCAACATCTCTCCCTTGCTTATCATCAAGCATGTCCCCATGCTTATCTGTTCCTCTTTGACCTTCTTCTTTCTGAAGTAGATGTTGTACCTGTGGATGCTTCCTGTTGTGCTGCCCTTGCCAAACAATCCAAACCTGTGTCATGTCTTTCTTTGAACAAAGCTGCTTTAACCTTCTGTTTTTCATACTTGGCCTGCCACATATTCTTTTCCTTCAACCACTTAAATGCTTGTTTAGAAATTAGATCATTTTTCCTTTTCAATCTCCCCAACTCTTCTTTCAATTTTTCATTTGTTTTGACCAATTTAGCATTATCTTTCTTGTTTGCTTTGTTCTCTTCTTTTAATTGTTTTTCCACAATTTTGCTAATTTCTAATTGGTCAGTTAAATCCCTGATTCTTCCATCATTGATTTCTTTTTCAAAATCTTGGGTTGTTTTCATTAATGATGCTGCTGCTTCATCATCATATGAAGAATCCCTCTCAAATTCTTCTTGTGGAATGTTATTTTCTTCTTGTGGTCTTGGAAAATATATTTCTTCTTCCTTGTCTAAATTAATGGGACTTTTATTTGTAAATCTTTTGGGAATAGACATTACAGATATTTCATTTTCCATGGCCATGTTATTTTGCTGTTTGGCTCTTGTTCTAGGATATAAGGGTGAATTCATCAATCCTCTACTTTCCTGCTCTGTTTTATCCTGCACCTCTTTAATCTGTTCAGTAAAATGATTTTTAATCATGAATTCTCTCCACTCCATGCCCTGCAATCTCACCTGATACTCAACTAGGATTTTAATCAATCCTTGATGATACATCTGTCCTGCCTTAGGCCTGTTTTCATGTCTTGCTGTTTCAATCATTCTTAAGAGGCTCTTATATAGGAAATAAGGTAAATTAATCCTATCTTCTCCCTTAATGTGCTGTAGAAGTTTAACATGATATAAATGGGCAACACTATATCCTCGGTCACAAGTCAAGAACTTTTGGATGATCAAGACCAATTCTCCCCATGGTTCATTAAACCATTCCCTGGGTATACCTTTTGTCCTATCAAATGTCCCCTTCCGGTTTTTCTCAAGGAAGAAATTCCACGCTTTCTCCTTGAAGTGTAGCCCTTTATAATACTTTTCTCCTATCATTGGCAAATCTAAGGCTTTGGACAAGTATTCTTGGGTTACTGGGACAATGATTTCTCCTACTCGAGTCTGGTCTTGACTGAAATTCTTTATAAAATCTTTGGTTATCTCCTCAGAATGGCCATTAAATTTCTATAAGAAGCCTATCATCCCTGCCTGATAAAGTTTTTCTATAGTCTCTTTTCCCCAGCTTTCTATTTGAAATTTTGGCTCTACCCTGTTTGCCATTGTTTCTGTAAACCAATCAATGTAGGCCTCTGCTGTTACTAACTTCATTTTAATAAAAATTTATGACTATCGTTTTTTTTTAAATGAAATTCAGTAAGCAAAGAAGCTTACCTTCCTCTTCTGACTCAACTCAACTCTGCACTTTTTAATCTCTGATATATTCCCTTGCTATAGCACTCTCTGAATTCCCTGTTTAATGCAAACAACACCTGTATACTTCTGTTAATACACTGGTCTCTGTTTTTTTTAAATTAAATACACACACAGCATCACAAATCACACAAACATGATTTACTGTGTATATATAAAATAAAAAAAAAACTAAAGAGTGCTCTCGGCCTCATCAAAATTTCCACAATGTTTTTGGCTTAAGCAAAGGTGTTTGCAAAAATTATTGCTTGCAGACTCAGCATAAAAATCATAAATATGCAAAAAGGCTCTCGGCCTCAACCAAATATAAACACGGCTTCAGCAACCCGACTCTCTTTGGCAACCACAGTTCAATGTGACAATCCGGCATTCGATCCCCTGTTTTAAAAACAAAAACAAAAATGCAGTGGCAGCAAGTGTTTATGGCATTTTTCGTTTTCATGTTAACTGTTTGTCAAAATATTAATGCGCACAATTCACTCAGCAGAACACGGTTTAGTGCGCAATTAGTCAACAACCACTGCCATGCCACTTCAATCACAGCATTCCGTTAAAACTCTTAACGTGTTACTCATGCAATGAGTTTCCATCAAAATGCTGCGCATCAAAATCTATCAACAATCCGTAAGTGATGTCAATCTGGAGATAATCACGGATTTGTAGTTACCTGAATGTCAACGAGCGCGTGGAGTGTAACCGGGCGCTCCAAATCCCTATTACTTCGGTTAATTGAGCTAGTGGCAAAGCAAAGGATCTAAAAGTTAATGACAAGCAATATCCCATAATCGCTGAGTGTAAATGAACTTCACTGTTACCTGACTTAATCCTGAAAATCTGCTATCTCTGATCGTTGAACCCGGAGCGATTTCCTTTCTTAAATCCGCCTTCTTGCTTTTCCGGAGTGATTTTCACTATTTCGCTGCTTCAAACGCCTTCTCTCTTCTCCGGAATGATGTTTTGTTTCAAAGCGCCTTCCTTCTGAGCTCTGGCAATGAGGACTGAGGTCGAAACGGTCATGAACTGACCGAGTTCATGGTTGTACTGTGCCTATTGGTGTTATGATGCGCAGTTGGTATGGCCGTCCTCTTTGACCAGTCGCCCGACTGTGTCATGAGGATGCCAAATCATCATTTTGTTTTGAATATTATTGCCACCGCCGTGTGCTATGCACGTATGATTTTCATTGTCATGTGCTATTTTTAAAATGATATGCACGTATCATTGCCACCAACGCGTTTTACTTTGAATGATATACCCGTATCATTGCCACCGTCATGTGTTATTTTGAATGATATACATGAACTATTACCTTCGCCGTGTGTCTATACGTGCAATGATACTCCTGCATTGTATATGCAATTATCATTTCACCATACCCTGTCAATCATACAAGCCTGCCAGATCATAACAATCGTGCCCGTCCTTCATTTTGTATGCGCCATATACCTTCGCTTATCCTTATACCATATGCGCGTTGATTTTATATACCATTAACCTTATATCTTTTGCGTATTAACCTTATGTATTAACCTTATATCCTTTGCGCTGAATTTTTATATAGATGGTTTTAACGCATTCCTTATTTACACTATGGTATATAGTTTAATATAGCGCATTATTTGTTTTGCCTTCTATGCACATCTTTATGATTTTAAAATGACCATCTTAGGTCATGTTTAAAATCATCACCATACTAATGCTTGATTTGTATATGCAGGTGGAAAAAGTTGTCCTAGCTTGGTCTTTTTCTCTTAGGATTATAGGGAATATGTATAGGAAATGTGTATGAATGAAATGGAATATGTATAGGGGTATTATGAATATAGGATATGTATAAGGAATAATGAATATCCTCAGGTACTAACTTTAACTTAACAAAAACTAAAAATTCTTAAGAAAAATTTGAATTTCAAGTACAAAAATGACTATACATATACTTCCCTGGATGATGTTTGTACAGGTGGAATGAAATCAGATGTTGTAGATGAATCAAAAAGTAAATTTTATTGCTGCTCCTTGTTCTTCATGCTCTGGTTCTTGAATTGAACAATCAGGTCCCTTTGTAATGATTCTTTGTTTCAGGTCCCTCTGCACTGCTTACATAATATGCACATGTTGTTTTGACATTGGCAGGTCTCTCAGGTCCCTCTGTATTGATTTCTTCTTTCAGGTCCCTCTGTTGACAATACAAGTTCCTTCTATACTTCAGCTCTCCAGCTAAAGATCTAATACAAGTCTCCCCCTTGTTTAAGATATGACTTGTCCTCAAGTCAGTTGTTGATGGAGAGTACATGTATTGAAATTATGTGAGAATAGTAGAACAAGAAAAGGAATTCATAGAGTCCAAGTTGCCTTGATTTTCCCCTATGAATTCGTGTTTGCATAGTGCCAGTTGCCTGGTTTTCACTAGCAAACAAATTATTATTTTTTTATGTTTTTTTTTTATATTTTTTTTTATATATTTTTTTATTATTTTTTTTATGTTTTTTTTTTTATATTATTTTTTATTCAACTACAGGACTGGAAGATGGCTGAGCCTGGTGTGCCATGACTTCCAGTTCTGTATCTTCTGTCAGTTGTTTCATAAATGCTTCTTTACTGATAGGCCTATTATAAACTTTGAGCCTATGTCCATTCACTATAAAGGAGGTGGAGTCCTGGTCGATTGTCCTGATCTTGACTGCTCCATTGTCAAAGATTTCATCAATTTCATATGGGCCTAGCCAGTGTGTTGTGAACTTTGCTTTGAAGTCTTTGAATTTGGAGTCAAAAAGTAATGCCCAGTCTCCCTTGCGAAATGTCTTTGTTTTGATATATCTATCGTGCCACTTCATTCTTTGTTGTTGCACCAATGTAGTATGTTCTATGGCTTGTTGACGATGCTCATCCAACTGATTCAGTTCCATGATCCGTTGCTGTTGTGCTTCTGTCAGGTCTAGTCCTAGTTCAGCTGCTAGTCTGTATGTTTGTATTTGAAACTCTATAGGCAATAAGGCCTCTTTTCCATATACTAACTGGTATGGACTAAAACCAGTTGTATTCTTCCATGTAATTCTATAGGCCCATAGTGCATCTTGTAATTTTTCAGACCAATATTTTCTGTTCTGCTGTACTGTTTTTGTCATGATATTTTCTAGGACTTTGTTTGTTGATTCAACCTACCCATTTGCTTGAGGATGATATGGTGTAGATGTCCTGTGTTTGATCTTGTACTTCTCTGTTAGATCTCGTACCAGTTTTGATGTAAATTGTGTTCCTTGATCTGTTACAATTTGTCTAGGTACTCCATATCTGACAAAGATTTCTTTAAAAAGAAAGGTGACCACTGTATCTTCTGTTGCTCTATTCACTGCTTTAGCCTCTGCCCACTTGGTTACATAATCTGTACATACTAATATGTACTTCTTTCCATTTGATGGTGGATTGATGGGTCCAACAAAGTCAAGTGCCCATTGCTCAAATGGTTCTATGAGGACCTGTGGCTTCAACGGCATCTCATCTCTTGTGATTGGTCTCCCTGTTCTTTGGCAACTGTCACATTGCTTGACATATTTTTTAGAGTCTTTGAAGATGGATGGCCAGTAGTAGCCCAGTTGCAGCACCTTATATGCTGTTCGTTTATCTGCAAAATGGCCACCACATGGTTCATCGTGACATGCCCTTAGAATATCTAATATTTCATCTTCTCGCACACATTTTCTAATTATCAAATCTGGACCAGTATAAAATAAATCACCATTTACCCAACTATACCTAGAACTTTCTCTAACAATTTTGTGTCTTTGCTTTTTAGTGAATTGGGTTGGTAACTTTCCAGAAGATAAATAGTTTGCCATGTCTGCAAACCATGGTGTTTTTATTGTGATAGCAAACAGATGTTCATCGGGAAAGTTATCTGCAACCGGATTTGGATCATTGGGTGAATGTATGCGGGACAGAAAGTCAGCCACTTGATTTTCCTTGCCTGGCCGGTCTTGTATTGTGATATTAAATTCTTGCAATAACAGTAACCATCTTGTTATTCTTCCATTGGTTATAGGTTTATTCATCAATTATTTGATTGCTGAATGATCTGTATGAATGAAAACTTGATATCCTGTTATATAATGTCTGAATTTGTTTACTGCATGTATAACGGCTAACATTTCTTTCTCGGTGACTGTATAATTCAATTCTGCAGGTGTTAGATTCTTGCTTATAAAATATATTTCATAATTGAACAAGTTCTCTTTCTGTCCAAGGGAGGCACCTATTGCAGTATCAGATGCATCAGTTGATATATGAAATTGCAAAGACCAATTTGGTCCACGGAGAATGGGTGCAACTGATAATTTTTCTTTCAGATTTTGAAATGCATTTTGACAGTCATTTGTCCAGTGAAATTCAATATCTTTTGCTAATAATTTAAACAGAGGTTGGGCTATTTTACTGAAGTTTTCAATGAATCGTCTATAATAGCCTGCATAGCCTAAGAAACTTCTTACCTCTTTTTGTGTTGTAGGAGGTATTAAGTTTACTAGGACTTGGATTTTTGCTGGATCCACTTTAATTCCTGAAGCAGAAATATGGTGTCCCAGAACTATTCCTTCTGTCAACATTATATAGCATTTCTCATTGCTTAATGACAAATTTGTTTCAATGCATCGTTTCAACACTTTCTCAAGATTATTTAGGCAATCATTATATGTGTTTCCATAAACTGTAAAGTCATCCATATAAACCTCTACACATTCATGGATTAGATCAGCAAAAATTGCAAGCACTGCTCGTTGAAAAGTTGCAGGTGCATTACATAAACCAAATGGCAAAACATTATATGCATAGGTTCCCCATGGGCAAGTGAATGTTGTCTTGTCTTGGTCTTCTGTTGCTATTCTAATCTGGTTGTACCCGCTAAACCCATCTAAGAAAGAGAAGAATTTCTTTCCAGCTAATGAGTCTAACACTTGATCAATAAATGGTAGAGGAAAATGATCCTTGAGTGTAGCTTTATTTAGTTCTCGATAATCCACACATACCCTCCACTTTCCATTTTTCTTTGGAACAATAACTAGTGGAGAAACCCATTGACTATCTGAAATAGGATAGATGAATCCAACATTTAACAATTTTTGCAGTTCTTCTTTCACTATTTCTTTCATCATGGGATTCATTCGTCTTTGAGGTTGTCTTACAGGTTTGATTTGATCATCTGTATAGATGTGGTGGACACATGTGTTAGGATGGATTCCTTGCATGTCAGTATAATCCCAGGCAAAAGCTTTTGAATATTTCTGTAATAATGCAATTACCTCTTGCTCTTGTTCTGATTGCAACTGGTTTCCAATGTTTAAATATTTTCCAGGACTTACCTCAATTGTTTTTATTGTTGGATTGGAAATTGTGTTTACAGGAAAGATGTCTATAAAAGAATTTCGCAAAGTTTGAACAGTACAGGTTTCCTGAAAACATTGATTCAAAAGGTTATTTGCAGCTTCATATTGCACTTCTCTAAGCTTCTCTGAAATACTTGGTTCTAAAATGAAAAGATCCATTAAGTCTTCATTCTCTTCTTCTTCTCTTAAATCAAAGAATTTATTTATACTTAAAACTGATTTAGTTTGTTGTTTTTCTTGAGCTTCAAGTACTGATTCTAAATAAGTTGATTGTGCAGGTGAATAAAGAGCGATGTGTTTCTTTTCATCTCCATGTGAAATAATCATGCTTCCTGATCTGCATCCTATAAAGGCATCAGCGGTAGCTAACCATGGTCTGCCTAAGATTAGAGGATGTCCTCCCAAATTTGTTTTTGGTTGCAGAATAAGGAAGTCAACAGGATACTCCCATGAATCCAAAGAGACTATAATATCTTCCAATATTCCTTCAGGAACAACTTTAGATCCGTCTGCTAATTCTAAGATTGTAGAGGTTGATCTAATGTTGTTCAAATGAAAAGTTTTCATTGTCTCCATTGTCATTACATTTATAGCTGCTCCCAAGTCTATTAATGTGTTTGGTACTGAGAAATTATTTATTGATATAGTAACCATAGGGATACCAGGATCAATATATTTTTCTACTTTGGTTTCTGTAGACATGAGGCTTGCTAGTTTACCAATGACTTGGATTGTAGTAGGATCCGTCTTCTTTTTCTGTGATTTCTTAATGCACAATTCCTTTATTGTTTTAGCATATATTGGTATTTCTTTAATTGCCTTCAACAAAGGAATTTTTACATAAGTATTTTTTAACTCATCTAAAATATCAAATTCAGGAAGGGTTATTTCTTTGTGTTGTTCCACTAACCTTTCAGGATAAGGTGGTTTTTGTGTTGTAATGTTTGTTCCTTTCTGAATTTGTATCTTAGTTTGTGATGTTTCAGGTGATTCTCCTTGTTCGGTTGGTTCTTCTATAATTGGAGGAGAATCCTTTTTAAGCACTTTTCCAGACCTTAGATGGACTTCATTAAGAGGAAGAATTGAATATGTGGGAAAACATGTTGCTTCCTCTACAATGTATGCAGCTTTTTCCACCTTATTATTCGGATTTGCAATTGGTTGGGCTGGTAATTGAGTTGGTCTGGGTTGATTTGTGGGTAGTTGTAACTGTTGTGGTTGGGTCAACAACGGTGGAGGATTCTGCTGCGGATATGGGATGGATTGTGGATATGCAGAATGTTGTTGTTGAAATGGTATGGATTGAGGATATTGTGGATATGTGAATGGTTGTTGGTATTGTTGCTGGTATTGTTGTTGATATTGTTGAGGTGGCTGGTTTCCATAACCATATCCTCTCCAACCTTGTGCAGGTTGTTGTGGATATTGTTGTGGAGGCCAAGCTTGCCATGGCATTGGAGGGGTCCAAGGATTTTGAGGTGGATAGAGGTAATTTTGTTGAGGAAATTGTTGTTGATTTTGTTGAGGCATCCTAGGTTGCCATGGTCTTCGTGGTGCTACATAATAAAAACCTTCCATTCCTGGCACTTCTTCCATTGAATTTATTTGTAATTATTTCAATTTTAGACAATTTTTTGTGGAATGTTTTTCTGTACAAAGCCCACAAACCTGAACACTCTGAACACTATCCAAAGGACATTCTCTCAATGGATGTTTGTTTCTACATTTGGGACAGAAGATTGCTAGAGCTTGTTCTTGTTCTTCTTTCCTCTTATTTGCCTTTAGCACATCTACTTGTGTCCCTAATGTACTCAAAAGATCTGTTTTGAAATTCTCCAATAAACTTCCTATTTCAGCTCTTGTTATCCCTCCTGCAGCTGACTTTGCTGCTTTTGAACTTACTTCTCTTCTTCCTGTTTTTGCTCTTCCTCTAGAATATTTTTGACATAAGTCAACAATTTCATCGAATGGTAGGTTTGAAATATCCCCTTTACCCATCACATTCAAGATGTCAAGGTATTCATCCCTTATACCCTTGAGAAATATTGTTCGAATGGTTTCTTGATTTAGAGAGTGTTGTTTAGATTTATGTAGATTATACAAAAATCTTTCCAAATATTCTTCTAAACTTTCATCTTCTTGTTGTGTCATTCTAAAAATATCTTCCTTTGAATCTCTAGATCTACAATAAGCTTGATATTTTTTAAGGAAGACTGATCTCATATCATCCCAAGAAGCTATTGTATGTTCTCCTAAACCCATAAACCATTTCAAGGCTGCTGATTTTAATGTTGCAGGGAAAAGACGAAGTTTATGAATGTCATCAGTGTATCCATATGTTCTACATAGAATATCAAATTCAAACATAAATGAATCAGGATCTTCTGTTGACATTCCATAAAAATTTGGCAATACAGAAGGTGGAATATTTTTCATTTTCACTTCTTCTCCTAATATTGCACTTGTGTCTATTATTGGAAAGCCAAAGGTAGTCTCATCTTCTTGTCTTTTCCGATCGTTTTCTATTTTTCTATCATTTTCTTGTTTTGCATCCTCCTCTCTCTTTCTTCTCCATTCTGCTTGTTATCTTTCATATTGAGCTCGTTGTTCAGGAGTGAGAATAACAGATCCATGTCCCTCTTCTGCCATTGGTTGATTTGTTTCAATTTTAAGTGGAGTTTCAGGTTGGTCGAAGATATGAGGATTTATGGATGGAAATAAAGATTGTTTTCCTTTGATAATTTATTTTTGTTTTCCAGAAGTTGAAGATTGTTTTTGCTTTGCTTCCCAAGCTAACAAAGTTTGTCTCTCAATCAAAGTTAATCTTTGTCCACTTCTTTGTTTTTCTACCAATTCCTCAATGATTGGATTACCAGTAACTGGGGTGTTTGATGATCCTATCTCTATTTGTGGGGGGTTTTTAATAAATCTACCATGAGGATCTCTATGTCTAGGCATAAAGAATCATAACTAAAAAGTGTAACTACTGTTTTTGTGTTTTTTTTTTTTCTATTGACTATGCCGATATTTGCCTCCCCGGCAACAGCGCCAAAATGTTGAGCTAATTTATGTACCTAAACTAACACAATTATTTATTATCAATCCGGGTTGTTTATGCTTTGAGGCAAGTTCACTATATGTGAAAATCAGATATAATCAAACCTTGAAAGATAAGCTATTCAAAAGCTGAAAGTAATACATTCTATAACTCTAACTCAATTAGTTTAAAAAGAGGAATAATATTGAAATGTTTCTTGACTCAAGAAATCCACTTTCACCTCAATTACCACTTAATGAATCAGAGATTAAAACCAAGAACTTAAGATGGATAAATTATTAATGAAAGAAGATCTTAACTTAAGAGACATATAAAGTATTCCATTATAATTCATTCATCTTAATATCAAAAATCTCAACAAGAAACTACTTGCATACAAACAAAAGAAACCAATTTTAATTCATCATTTTAGTAGAAGGGATGCTCAACTTGATACATCTGTTTTTCCAACTTGATAAAGTGATGAATAAGCTATAAACTAATGAAATCAATCACTATGCATGAACCATAAAGCAATCTGAAATAAAACTTTGAAGAACTAGTTCTACAATAACAAGATTACATGGAAATAAAACTAATTAACAAGAAAGTGTACTTAGCTTGGAATGGGGGCCCTTCCACCCTTGCCTTGCACACTTGATAAATGATCTCAGAAGCTTAACTTCAGTTACACATCCATAGAATTGAACAGCAAAATAATAACAACACAAGTCTTCAAATTAACTCCTCAATCCAAAGTTGTCACAATATAAAAGTATAATAAGTCAATAATACATAAGCCATCAAAGTTTTGGCTTTAAATAAGAAGTCTCATGAAACAAACTGATCTATTTTTACTCAAACAAACCCATCTACTCTCATCCACCTATCTAAGTCGAATTCATTATTCTTATCCCAAGAAATATGGCCAATCCCATAGAATCTCAAAACTGCCCTATTTCTATGGGATTTCTGAATGACTAGTCATGATTGACTAGAACTAAATGGGCCTAATAAAACTTGCTCTGTTCGAACTAAGCATAGGTGGCTTAGTCCTAGTTGCCAAGCTGTCCATCCATGTATTCAATTCGTGCCAAAGTGTCCTGCAACCACATCAACCATATAGCTATTACGGGAATTTCTGAATCTGTCAATTTTGCACTAAAAACCAAACTTTCATAAAAACTTTAGAATTTGAAAAATTAAAATTAAATACCTGAATAGATATCAAATATATGTCAAAATGGAATAAATGAATGGAAAATGGATGGAAAATAGATGGATTAGTAAGTTTCTTTGAGCAAAATAAGACCAAAACTAAGGCCCAACAGATGCTATTGGGATTTTGCTTAAATGTTTACTTGAAGATGATGCAGGAAAAATCATGCATGAGTTGCATGACGGAGAATGTGGAGGACACCTCTACTGGAAGGCCACAACAAACAAAATTCTTAGATCTGGTCACTATTGGCCTACCCTTTTCCCAGATACTCAAAAATATGGTCATGTCTTGCCATAAGTGTCAAATTTTTGATGGCAAAAGAAAACTCCTTCCCTTACCATTACATCCTATCAGAGTTGAGGCACCTTTTCAACAATGGGGTTTAGACTTCATTGGAGAAAGTCACCCATCTTCCTCAACCCAACATAAGTGGATCCTCATGGCCACTGAATTCTTTACCAAGTGGATAGAAGATATACCCTCCAGAAATGCTAATAACTATGTCATTATCAATTTCCTTGAAAAAAATATCTTATCCAGATTTGGTTGTCCCAGAAAAATCATAACAGATAATTTTGTTGCTTTTAAATCTAAGAAGATGGTTGATTTCTGTTACAAATACCACATAACCTTGGGCCATTCTATTGCCTACTATCCCTAAGGCAATGGATTAGTTGAATCTTCCAACAAGAGCATCATCAATATCATCAAAAAGATGTTGGAACAGAATCAGAAATCATGGCACAGTAAGCTGGTTTATGCCTTATGGGATGATAGGTTAACTACAAAGAAGTCAATAAATATGTCCCCCTATTAGCTAGTCTATGGCATGGATGCAGTCTTCCCCACCTCATTAGGAGTTCCAGTCATGAAGCTCCTTCAAGAAGTGCAGGTCGAAGAGAATGATATGTAGAGGAGAATCAACCAAACCATCCATCTACAACAGACCAGAGAAGAAGTCTATGAAAGGACGTAGTTAGTCCAAAAAAGTGTAAAGAAAATATTTGATAAGAGGACTAAGACAAACAATTTCTAGGTTGGAAATGTTGTTCTTAAATGGGATTCAAGGAGAGAAGAGAAGGGAAAACATGGCAAGTTTTAGAACTTGTGGAAAGGCCCCTATATTGTTCATACTGAGAGGGGTCACAATGCATTTTTCTTGAAAGAATTGAATGGAGGAGATCTATATGGAGGTCCTGTCAATGGCAAGATGCTAAAGCACTACTTCTACCAGGAATCATGAGTTTCAAATCATTTTATTTTTTCATTGTAAATATCATAATCTGAACGTTGCATTCAAAGTTAGAAAAATAAAAATACAAAAACAGTAAAAGAAAGAAAAGAGGGCAGATTGTGAAAACAATAAAGGTACAACCCCATACCAAAAAGACAAGCAAAATTTGAAAGTGTGCAAGCTCAAATGCCACTACTGAAACACACTTCTAGTTAGCCATACAACATAATCATGGCTAATTAGTTTTAAATTGACTACTGATAGGTTAGTGAATTCGATTTGCCAAACATCTTAATCTTGGCTTATCAGTAGGTAGATTAGGTTAGAAATTAAAGGTTCAAACATGCTCAAAATCTGAACCTTAGTTCTCAAAGAGAAGAATGACTCCAATATGTTTCAAAGTCCGAGTCAAAAACAGAGGTAAAAATTGGTTCTAATCAGCTCAAAATCTGAACCAGAGAACAAGCAAAGAACAGCTCAAACAGAAATAAAAATAGAGCTGAAAAAAGATGAATTTAGTGCTTTAACTTCCAGACCTTAAGCCTTCCATTTTGATTTAATTTTCTGCAAAATAATATCTATGTGCAGCTTCTTTTTATGCCATAGATCAGCAACAAGTTAGACTGTTCAATCCTGACTTGTATGCTTTAAATTTCTATTTTAGAAATTAGTGAATAAATGATCTGTTAATCCTAACAGATAGTAGATTAGGTAGAGAAATATATGAAATCAACTGTTTAATCTGAGTTCATGGAGAAATAAGAGGTAGAAATAGATTAGATTTTATGCCTTCAAAAGAATAAAATGTTGTAAGAGAGTTTGCCAATTCAATTGCACTCTAAAGAAGAAAAAATGTTAGATTAGTAGGATTAGGTAGGTAGAAAGATTGTGTTGATGAAAATCCATTATTTTTCATGGCTGCTAATATTTTTTCAGAGCAAAAGAAGACCATCCAAATGAAGAAAAGGCAGCCCAATGGATAAGGCACTGATCAACCTCCAGAAGATGCAAGTCTGAAATTCTTGATGCCTTCAAGAAGGCACCATCCCCAAGTGGAGCCACTGTTAGCCACCTATAAAATTTTGTTATATCAAGTGGTGGCTAAATCATTTAGGACAAGCTTCAAGAAACAATTTTATTGCCAAAATTGTTGGTGCTTAAATTCTTCTGAAGATTTTCTATCCTTTGGTTAATCGTCACTGCTGTTTCCCTTTAAATTCTGAAAACCTGCTATTTTCATAGAGAAAGGATTGCTGCAAAATCCCATTTTTTCCCTCCTTCACTCAAAACTAACCTTCATTTTATTCCCTTTTTTCTCCCCACGAAATTCCTCTATTTTTTATGATTTCCCTTCTTTCCTTCATGAAAATCCCTTTTAAAAAGTCTAAAACTCATTTTTATACTTTACCGAAACCCTCAAATCCATCAAAAACTGTGAAAAATTCCATAAAAAATAAGTTTTTTAAGCTGTAGGCTTAAGCGCCCTTGGGATAAGTCCCAAACCAATTCCCCACCATATTCCTCGGTGCTAGAACCAAGCGCTTAACCCATTAGGCGCTTATTGCATCGGAGAAACTGGAGCGCGCAAGTCTATTTCTTATGGTAAAGCCTCCGATGCGATAAAGCCCTTTGTCTTATAAACCCCGATATTATTTCTATTACATATAACCACAGAGCCCGCATCTGGTGCTTAAACATTGTAATAAACCATCTCCGATGCATATTTCCCTTTGTTAATTCAAAAACCCACTTTTCCTAATTTTTGGTCTAACCCGCCCGAACAATGTTTTTTTTTAATGAAAATGGGTAGATTGAAAAAGCCCTGCATCATTGTTTCGATGCGATTGGCCCGTATACATATAAGCCCTAGGCCTATCGCATTTCATATAAACCAATGGCCCTGCAGATGGGCGCCAAACCATAAAACCTTTATATTTTCGTTAATTTTGGGTTTTCATATAATATAATGGTCCCCGCTCGTTCAATGGTCGGAGCTTTTCTCCACCGTTGATCTTGAGCCGATCAAACGGCCCGCGCGATATCGTATCGCAAGATTTTTTCGGGCGCATTTGTTCCCCCTTCTGATTGGCATCCCTCGATCCATCCTCCACCGTCGATCTGATCTGCAGATTGATGGCCCACGTCTAATCACATCGGCACTCCCGTGTCCATCACCTCTGCCGATCGCATGCCTCCGATTGCATCTGGGCTGTCCACGTGTCCAGATCGGATGGTCTAGATTGCTTTTCCTGACTTTGGTTTAATTCATGTGTCCCGCTTCATATTTTATTTGGCCACATCTCATGTTGGCAATATGATGCAATATGTTGTCCTTGATGGCAACCTACTTGGTGAAGTTGTCCTTGATGGAAACTGACTTGATGAGTTGTCTTTGGATAGCAACCTATTTGTTAATGATGTAAATCTGATGTATCTACAGAGCAGTTCAGAAGGAAAAAAGAAAGAAATTCTAGTAAGTGCCAGAGTAATGATTAATAAGATATTTCACAATGTATACGTGAGTTTGTAAAGGCCAAGTCGTGTATTCACACGGATAAGTATGTCCCAAGTCGCGTATGCCCTTTTGCGCTCCAAATTTATAATACCAAGGGGCATTACCATGGTTTTGGCACATAGTATTGAGCGCTGTATGGTTTATTTGATTCCGTCCAAGAATACCATCGGAAGTTGTGTGGTTTTGGCTCATGGTATTGATAAAATCTAAATCTATTTAAGAAGAAGAAGATCATAGTGCAAAGTGTGCATGTGTAAGGGTTGTTGATGAATAAATTCCTCTAAGGAATATCTGCATGGTTGAACTCTGTTCTTAATTGATAGATCTGAATCTTTGATGCACCTATGGATATGATGAAGGTTCTAGATCTATAGATCTAGAAATGATGAATATCTAAGATGATCTGCAAAAGAAATGATGAAGACCTGGCACAAGTCTGATGAAGAAATTGAAGAAATCTGGGTAAGTTTATAGATCTGATATATTATGCAAAATTTATCTTTTACAGATCTACACGCTAGTTTGTCTCGGTAAAAGCACGTATATACGTGGGTTCGCTTAATAAAAAGCGCGTATGGAAGTTAGGGTTTCTGAAGCTTATCTACAGATATTACTTCTGTGATTTCTGTTTTCTCTCTGCTATCATTCAATGAAGACTACTTGAAGTTCCGGGTTGATTGAATATGGAGTATGCTGCTGATTTAATAATGAACAAATCTAATCAATGAGTGAGAAAACATGGTTAAACCTAACTAACTGTCTAAAGGTTCTGCATTGTTGAGAAGGTGTTTTACTGAAAGTCTCAGATATGAATCTGAGATTGATCACATTCTGAAAATCAGTATTCTCAAGAGTATACGCAGGTTGATAAGAAGAAAAGCGCGTATACACGCAGCTTAGGTGAAGAGAAGTGGCATATGCATTTCATGTTATGAAAAATAGTATGCACAGAGGCATACACAGGTTGGTGAGCTGGAAAGCGTGTATACACGCGGCTTCAGTGAAGAGAAGTAGCGTATGCTATTTGAATTGATGAATGTTCAGAGTTGAGTTTGTATCTGCATATTTGTTTTGAAGTCTGGGTTATCTCTGATATTATGGTTACAGTGGTCTTATTGTTATGATGGAAGTTTTGGGCAAAGTATGGTTGTTGATGTTAAGGGGTTGTATTGAAGCTGTTTTGATCCAGTATGAAAATTGATGAAACGTGGTCTGTAGTGGATCTGAGGGTTGAAGCCTTCAGTATGAAAGTAGAAGCTTTCAGCCAGTAGAAGCTGGTGTTGAAATCAGGGGTTCGAAGCTCCCTTTTAGGAGAGCGTGGTAAACGAGATTAGGGGCTTGGAGCTCCCTTCCAGTTATAGCTGGAAAACGAGAGAAGGTTGCAGCCTTGTACAGGTAGAAGCCTACGTACTGGTATAAGTTTGCATCAGTACAATGTTGTAAAAGTTTTTCTATATAATAACTATTGAAGACAGAGACGACAACAACGGTGGTTTTCTCCCGATTTGGGTTTCCAGCTTAAATATTGGTGTTCATGTGTGTGATGCTTTATACTGTTGTTTACTGCTCATAACTTCTGATTATCTAGTCCTATTCATAACTGATAAATCTGTTTAAAAGACCGATTCTCTAAATCTGAAAGGTAAATTAGTATACGCTAGTTTCCTTCTATATTTCCGCGTGCATACACTAGTGCAGTTCATAAAAACCACGTATGGAAATTTGCTCAAAGAAAAAAAATGAAAAAGTTTTCAGTCAGCTCTAAATACTGATTCACCCCCCCTCTCAGTATTTTTCCCAACATCTCAGCCGTCGATCCTCTACATCCAATGGCCCTTATTAACCCCGACAGGCCTGCCTCCTATGGGTCCTGCCTTCCTCAGTTTTTAATCTCAGCCGTCCAATCCTTGATCCGACGACCTATATTGAAACCACCCTACCTGCTATCTGCCTGCGCATCTATCCAATATTGCGCTCGTTCTTCACCGTCATATCTGAGGCCCCAGATCTAACAGTCGACGTTCCATATCGCATGACTTCAAGACGAATGTTAATCCAAAAAATTTACGCGATATAAGCTGTTTTGGAAAGACACGTGGCGGGCTCTGACGCATATCGTGTTCAAAAAGGAAAAACCACCTCCCCGCCCTTTCACCATGTGAAACCTGTGGTTTTACCTCCCGAAACCACTTTCCTCATTTTCTATTATATTGCATCGTGCGTGCTTCCCGCCATTGATCTTTGCAGATCAACGGATCAGATCTAATCTAGCCACACACCATCGCCCTCCACCTCTCCAAAGGGTTTTCAACGTACAATCTCTGCCATTGATCTCGTAGCCTGATCTCATCCGACGGCCCATGATCATCCTGAAACCCCAAGTTCAATTCCTTTGCATTTTCCTCCGCCAAAGGGTGTTTAACCTTATTTCTTCGCATTTTCTTCTATTTTCACAAATAATGTGATCCCTTCGCATTATTAATTCACTGCTAAATCTCGATCGTTGATCTTCTTCGTCAATCATAGATCAACGGTTTTGACTTAAAATATCCCACCACTCTCCTTTTGACCACCACGCGCAAAATCTCCACCGTTGGTTGCTGTCATCCAACGACCACGCTCCCCCCCACAACCTCTGAAGCAGTTTTAGCAAATATGTAGGATTTATTAATTATTTTTGTATTTTTGCAGGTGCTAATGTTTTTTCCATTATATAAAAGGAAAATTGAATCCGAGGATGACGATCCTCCAGGCCTTTTGCATTAAAGAAAGATTGATCTGCGAGGTTCTATAGCACGTCTCGTCAATACATCATGAGTATTGATGCCGTATGAGCCCCGTGTCACCTGCACATCAACAAGACACAACAATGCCTAATCAAATCAAAGAGTATCAGTGTCAAAGATCCAAACACAACAGAAATAAAGGATTAAACGTTGATTATACAGTTTAATGGATTACGGCTAAAGTCAATTATCAAAGGCCTTATCCATTGAATTAAACATAGTTAAAGGAAAATAAAGGATATTTATCAGACAGAGGATGCCTCCACTTCCACATCAGAGGAAAATTGATTCCTCTCAGCTACCAGATTGCCACCTGTGGCTTCACAGCATTCAAACAAAGGCCGAGTAATGACCAGAACAGAGCATATCTGCCCAATACAACTGAACAGTTAATTCAGCCCAAAAGATAAATTACAAAAATATCAGCTCAGTTATTACAGAAATGACACAGAGCCTTAAAGTCAACATTAGCTTCCATCAAGCTTAAATACTTAATGCAAACCAATTAATACAGGAAAATATATGTAAACTTCTCCCTTGAGCCCCTCAAAGGCTGAGAAGCATTAAATGTATTAATTTAACTCAGAAGATCTTTTCTCTCTTTCAACCTCCTGATCCCTCTATAAAAACTTGTTGAGGAATCCATTGTAAACGTTGGTTGGTTGGTTAGTTGATCACTAGTTGTAATACTGAAACTCTATGAAATAATAAATAGTCTGTAGAAGTTGAAGAAGAAGTTGAAGTCTTGGAAGCCATGATGATGTTGTTGTATGCTTTTTCTTGAGAAGGCTCTATCATTGGATCCATGAGCTTGGATGTTGGTGAAGTATTCCGAGCTATTTAATGTTTTCCCCTATTTTCATTTTGTTCCATAAATTCTTACCACAGTAGGATGAAAGTTTTAGGCTAAGAAATGACTCTTGGAAGCACCTTAGACCTGTTTATCCTTCACTGTTTTATGTTTTCTTCTGCTGAGGTATTTTAGAGTCTTTAATCCATCTCTTTAGTCCTCATGCTTGTTTATTTCCTTAATATTTTGAAAATTTGGTTTCAACATGATTTATGGTTCTCCCTGCTTGTCTGCCGCCACTTAAAGGTTGTTATTGAAGTCTCCCTTTGAAGTATCTTTATTTATAGTGAGCCAAGGAGGTCTGTTCCGATCATGCCCCTTGTCCTTGCTTGAATAGTTGGCTTAAAGGTCTTTATAGTTGTGATCATAGATGTATTTAAGTGTTCCCTCTTCTATGACCGTAATTATCAGTGAATCTTTTATGTTTTCTAAGTCATTTGAAATAAAATCTTTGAGGAAATAGGGTGTTCCCCGAATATTAGATTTCATTTTAAAAGTTGTTTTGAAGTAATTATTTTCTTAAAGTGTGATTTGTAGAATTCATGGTTAGCCCTATCTATCAAATAGCTCTTTATTATTCAAGTTGTGCTTTCAAATTCCCTTTTTTGAGAATTGAACTTCTCTTTCCAAATCATTGATGTCCATCTCATTCCAAAACCAAAGGATCCTGTGGCCAAGTTAGATTTTCCCTTTGATATCCCATATCCATTGATAAGTTTGTCATAACCTTTTTTTGACTCCATTGCCCAATGAAGCTGAAATTTCCCCTTTCTATATATCTTTCCTAGACCTTTTAGGTTCTGTTGTATCAATTCAACCAAACAAACAGACAAACACTTGCACTTAATAAGTAGTCTAAAACCAATATTCAAAGCACACAAGATAAACCTTTGCAAAAAAAAAATAATTTGAGAGATTCCTCTCTGAGAGCAGGAGGACTAGATCCTGTAACTCTAAAGATTGGTTCTGATGTTGCCTTGTCTTTTGATTTGCCAAACTATCAAAACACGGGACACCAACACAACCTTATTTCTACCTACCCAGCCTATTTTGTCTAACATTTTTTCTTCCTTGGGTGCACTTGAATTTTCCAACCCTTGAAATTCTTTTATTTTTGAAAACAAAAACAAACTATCTACTTCTATCCTTATTACCTCCAGGAGTTTAGATTATGCTTGTGAACTCATTTCATTTTCTACCTAGAATAACTGATTGTCAAGATTAAGTTGTATGACAGAGTTCACTCTCTAAGCTATTGACATGAAATTGAAAACATGGTTTAAACCAGGATTAAGAAATCTGATTTACCATGGTTTGTGGCATTGGGACAAGTTGCATACAAACACTATTTTTTGTACAAACAAAACTAGAAAAATAAGGGTTGTGTTTCATCATTTGTAAATCATCCCTATCTTTCTCTTTGGTTCAAATTTGATCATGGAGAACCAAAATATTTTCTTTATAATCTATTCCTACTGACAAGTCAAGCTTAAATGTTTTGACAAGCTCTCTTTCACTAACCTATCAGCAATAAATTTAAAACATGTTCAGCGATGATTAGGCTAGATGACTGAACAAAACTCCTTTTTGAACAAGTAGTGGCATTTAGGCTTGCACACTTTCAACATTACTATTTTTGGGTATGGGGCTGTTTTTTTAAATTCTTCCCTCTTTTATTTCTTTCTATATTTTGGTGTTTTTGTTTTACTGATTTTTCATCATGTAATGTTATGGGCAATGAATGAAAGCTTGAAACTAGGACTCTTGACAAAAATAGTGCTTGAGCATCCTGCCATTGACAGGACCTCCAAATAACTCTTCTCCATTTAGCCCTTGTAAAAAGAAAGCATTATTACCTCTAACTGAATGAATGGTGTAAGGACCTTTCCACAAATTCTCAAATTTTCCATGCTTACCCTTTTCTTCCCTCCTAGAATCCCATTTCAGCACTGTATCTCCAATTTGGAAATCATTAGCTTTAGTTATTCTATCAAAAGTATTATTTATGTTTTCTTGCACTATTAGTGTCCTTTTGTAAACTTCTTCCCTTTTCTGTTGCAAATGAATGGTTTGGTACAACCTTCTTTGCATGTCATTTTCTTCTGATTGCACTTCTTGAAGGAGATTCATGACTGGAACTCCTAAATATTTTGGGAAGACTGCATCCATGTCATATACTAATTGATAAGGAGACATATCGATTGACTTATTGGTGGTTAATCTATCAACCCATAGTGCATGCATCAATTTTCCATGCAATGCTTTCTGGTTCTGTTCTAGCAGCCTCTTGATAATGTTCACCAGAATTCTGTTGGAGGACTAAGCTAGCCCATTACCTTGAGGGTAATAAGCTGTGGAATGTCCCAACATAATATGAAATTTATAGCAAAATTCAATCATTCTTTTGGATTTAAAGGCATCAACATTGTCTGTAATGATTTTTCTAGGACAACTAAATCAGGACAAGATGTTGGTCTCAAGAAATTTGATAATGACTAAGTCAGTAACATTCCTAGAAGGGATGAACTCTATCCACTTGGTGAAGTAATCAGTGGCAGTAAGGATCCACTCGTGCTAGGCAGATGAAGTGGGGTGAATATCTCTAATGAAGTCCAAACCCCATTGTTGGAAAGGGGCTTCAATACTGATGGGATGCAAAGGTAAAGGTAAAAGTTTCCTCTTGCCATGATCCACGTGGATATTGGTGGTCACCCGCTTATTCCACTTAGGGCCACACCATTGTCTCTTTCATTTTTTCAGTTTCGGCACAACTTACTATTTTTAGCAGTTTTTCGGGTCCTGAACTTTCGGAGCCATTTTGAGGCCCTAAACGACATTTTTTGGGAAAATCGGGAGCAACATCAGTCCTTGGACGAATGTCGCTCACTAAAAATTTGTAGTCCTCAGATAGATATTTCTAACGAGGTATGGTTCGCGTCAAACGGAGATCGTATGCCAAAGTTACGTCCTTGGGAAGTTGAAACACCAATTTACCCAAACGGGGCCCATAGTTTTGGCGCTTCATCTCCTAGGGTTAGGGTTTTGGATGTTTAGGGTTTTCCATTGTTTCTAAATAATAAATAGGCCCTAGAGCCTTATTGTAACTTAGTGCAGAGGCCTATAGCTGCCACATCTCTTCTCAGAGATAGCTACTAGCGCCCTAGCTAGTTTATTTCCATTTTGTCTGTAAGAAAATTTTAGTTCTTTGATATTAATGAAATGAAGTGTTATTTCCACTGAATATTTGTATTTATGGTTATATGTTTATTTTGTTGCGTTCCTGCATAAATATGTATCAGTGGTATCAAAGCGGTCTTCTTTTTTGCGATAGTTTTTTGCATGTCCCCAACGAGGTCGGGGTATAAGGAGTTAGGGCTTGATCTGGTGGAACCTTTGCAAGATCAGCCTCGCAAGCCCCGACAAATGACCATGGGGGACGAAAAGAAAGATGAGGGAGCAGGAGATCCTATCAAAATATTTCTCGAGGAGGCCCTCGAAAAACAAAGGAACGCGATGATGGATAACTTTGCCCAGATCCTTCAACGGCTGCCCACCGGCGGCACATCTGCATCTAGCAGCCACTTTGGAGGTGCGACTCCTTTTAAGGTACAAGTAAATTTTGAAATTTCCATATTTGAGGGTCAAATAGATGTAGATGTCGTAGATAGATGGTTGAATATATTAGAGTTATATTTCTCGGTTCATGACTTTTTCGACCGAGAGAAGATTATTTTTTCACTCCTCAAAGATACCCCCATGTCAAGGACTGGTGGGAAACCTACTGTGAGAAAAAGGACGACACAGAATCCTGTTTTTTCTCAGCCATACCCACTTGGAATTATTTCTGGGATGCCATCAAGGAACAATACTATCCCGCGGGGAGCTATGAGGACAAGTATATACAATGGACCACACTGCGACAACAAAGGGATCAAGATGTACATGAGCTGACGAATCTGTTTCATACCCTACACACAAAATTGGGTATCAAAGATTCAGAGAAACATCTGGTGCTAAAGTATCATAGTTGTCTACACAGATACATTTAGGAGGAAATGGAGTTCCTCGACATCTCCTCACTTGGTACGGCATACCGGTATGCTGCCAAGATTGAGCAGAAATTCAAACAGAAGAAGCGAGACTTTGGATCTGCGAATCAAAAGCAAGGGAAAGGTTCTCCCAAACCGCAGAAAAAAGGACAGATCCAAGGCATGGTGGCTCAAGAAAACCTGTCGAAGCCACAAGCAAATAACAACACCGCAAAGCCAAAGAAGGACACGGGAAAGTGGTGTGAGTTCCATAAGAGCTCCACTCACAACACAAGTGAGTGTTAGGCCAAGCAGTCGCTGGTGGCCGAGATGAGGGCTTCTGAGTCAGATGCATGCTCTGAATCTTAATCAGAACCTGACAAGGGGAATGAAAAAGGGAAATAGATTATTGATGCAGAGCCCAACGCCATTGTTGCCACTACGAATATCCAGAAGGAGGAACCGAAAGATCCAGAGGAGGAGGAATGTCTCTTCCACTCCCAAATGTGTGTAAAAGGCTCCCCGGTACAGTTCATTGTCAACAATGGGAGCCAAAAGAACCTCATTTCAGTAGATGTCGTGAAGCGGTTGGGCTTGTTGACCACAACTCACCCACATCCATACACCATCGAATGGCTTCACCAAGGACAAGATCTCCGCGTCAGCCAGCAGTGCCGCCTTCCCTATAGCATCAAGCCCTTCACGGATGAGGTATTATGTGATGTTGCTCCTATTGATGTTTCTGATGTATTATTAGGAAAACCACACTTATGGAAGCGTCATGCTGTGTATGAGTCTCGGCCTCACGCTATTATTGTTACTTTGGGAAATAAGTTGTATAGGATACCAGAGGTACCACCTCTTGCCACTATCTCTTTGGTTACTACAAAACAATGTAGTAAGCTCATTTCCCAAACCAGGAAATTCATTTTCCTGATGATCTGCCCCTAGGGAAAGAAGAAGACTATGGCCACGACCTCCAGACAAGGCTCCTTTGCACGACAACAACAAATGGACAAGGTTATGGAGGAGTACGGGGACATCTTCACCTCACCCACAGGGGTTCCTCTGCACTGTCAGGTCAAGCACCTGATTGATCTGACCCCAGGTACGCCGCTACCCAATGGACCGATCTATCGGCGCTCTATTCTAGAGAATGATGAAATCAAGAGGTAGATTCAGGAGCTGCTACAGAAAGGTCATATCTGACCAAGTTCATTGCCCTGTGGGAGCCTGATCGTGTTGGTACAAAAGAAGGATGGGATGTGGAGACTCTGTATAGACTATTGTGCGTTGAACAAGATCACTGTCTGGAATAGGTACCTGAACCCATGGATTTATGACCTTCTGGACCAACTCAAAGGGGAAAAATACTTTAGCAAGAATGAATTGAAGTCTGGGTATCACCAGGTACCAATTGAACCCTCTGATGTGTGGAAGACTGCCTTCAAAGCCAAGGAAGGCCTTTTCAAATGGCTAGTCATGCTTTTCGGGTTGAAGAATGCTCCTGAAACCTTCATGAGGTTGATGGACGACATCTTGCGGCCATTCACCAACTCATTTGTAGTGGTGTACTTGGATGACATTCTGATCTTCAACTGGACTTGGAAAGAGCACCTCCACACATCCGACAAGTCCTCCAAACACTGTGGAAACACAATTTGTGTGCCAATTTGGAGAAGTGCATTTTTGGCATGACCCAAGTTCGATATCTAGGATACATTATTGATGAAAGGGGGGTGCATGTGGATCCAGCCAAGATCCAAATCATTAAGGATTGGCCAGCCCCAACCACTATAACAGAGCTTCGCAACTTTCTTGGTCCTGCTAATTTCTACCGTAGGTTCATGTTGGGATTCTCTCATATCACTTAGCCCTTGAGTCAAGTCACCAAGGGAGGAGCTAGAGAAAAATTCTTTTGGTCAGAATCTCAATAGAAGGTGTTCAAAGAATTGAAAAATCGCCTCTGTTCTACCCTAATGCTCACATTACCAGACTTGCAACAACCGTTTGAGATTGAGACAGATGCCTCTGACTATGCTATTGGGGCAGTTCTTACTCAACAAGGACATCCAGTGGCATATCACAGTGATACATTGTCTGACACAATTCACAAGTATCCCACTTATGAAAAAGAAATTTATTCCATTGTGCAAGCTTGTCGACAATTGAAGCATTACATTTTGGGGAAGGAAACAATCATCCACACAGACCACCGGCCCCTGCAGTTTATATAGACATAAGGGAAGTTGCAGAATAATCGCCATTAGAAGTGGTCCACATATCTGCAACAGTTTCATTTGAACATCAAGTATAATAAGGGTAGCATCAATAATGTTGCAGACTGCCTTAGTCGACCACCGATCGTGGTGCTCACCACCGTTCTCAACTCTTGTGGGCACGAGACTTCTGATTGGCCGCTTCTCTACGAGAGTGACCCAGAATTCGGCCACACATACAAGGCACTCTTGGGGGGTACGCAAGTTCAAAATTTTCACCTCCAAGATGCACTCTTATGTCACCTAGGACACCTTTGTGTTCCTTCAAGCAAGTGTGCCAAGATAATATGGGAAGCACACTACAGTTGATTCGCTGGGCATTTCAAGGTCGAGAAAATAGTAGAATTACTGCAAAAGTATTTCTATTGGCCGAACCTTCAAAAGGATGTCAGGAAGCACATTAAATACTGCACTGCTTGTGCCATTGCCAAAATGACCATTAAGAAGCAAGGCCTATATACTCTGCTACCTACCACTAGTCGACCTTGGGAATCCATCTCCATGGAGTACATGTCAGGCCTACCTTCTACTAAGCATGGAAATGACTATGTTTTCATGGTTGTTGACAGATTCTCAAAGATGGCCATTATGGCGGCCTGCAAGAAGAATATCATAGTAGAAGCCACTGCTAAACTCTTATTTCAACGAGTTTGGGTGCACTTTGGGATCCCACAGTATATCATATCAGATTGGGATAGCAAGTTCCTCAACACATTTTGGTGCAGCCTCTGGTCAATGCTGGACACCAATCTCACCAAGTCCACAGCTTTCCATCCCCAAACAGATGGCCAGACAGAGGTCATCAACAGAATGATTGTACACATTCTGTGCATGTACAATTCAAAGCATCCACGCACATGGGATGAGAGCCTCCCCTATGTACAACATAGTTATAACTGGGCTCTCCATAGCTCAATCGACCATATCCCCTTTCAGGTGGGCATGGGATTCCAGCCACTATGTCCCATTGACATAGCCATGCCATTTGTGGCTACTCAGGCTGATTCGGCTCATGTCTAGTCTGAATTTGACAAAGAAAATAGCTTCATCGAGTGCATTCAACACATCCACCAACAGGTTCATGACATATTGGATAGAGCCAATGCTAAGTACAAGAAACGCCATGATCAACATCGGGTGCCACACAACTTCCAGTTCGGCGACAAAGTGTGGTTACATTTGCAGAAGGAGCGCCTCACTGGACCCCACCACAAGCTTCTCCTGCTCCGATACAGGTCGTAAAACATCACCAAGGCTATAGGGAACAATGCCTTCGAGCTCAGTATTCCACCATTCCTTGTTCTGCACCCAGTATTCAATGTGGACCGCCTTCGTCCTTACTTCCCACCTCTACTGGACACCTCTAACATTACAGAACAACTCACACCAACGGATTTAAACCTAGACTGCATGGAACGGGCCACCACATATTGTATCATGAACATGAAAATCAAGAAAACTCGCCAACATAAGATCCAACTGTATCGGGTTGTCAAAGCTGGCCAACTTCTGCACCAAGGAAAGTGGTTCACCAGGGATCAAGTTCAGCAAAAGTTTCCTCATCTCATGGAGGAACTTAATGCAATGGGAACCATTTCTTCCTAATAGGGGAAGAATGATCCAGGTGGATATTGGTGGTCACCCACCTATTCCACTTGGGGCCCCACCATTGTCTCTTTCAGTTTGGCACAACTTACTATTTTTAGCAGTTTTTTGGGTCTTGAACTTCTAGAGTCGTTTTGAGGCCCTAAACGACATTTTTTGGAAAAATCGGGAGCAATTGGCTTCATAGACCGATGTTACTCACTCAAAATTTGTATTCCTCGGATCGATCTTTCTAACGAGGTATGGTTCGCGTCAAATGGAGATCGTATGCGAAAGTTACATCCCCAGGAAGTTGAAACACCAATTTACCCAAACGGGGCCCATAGTTTTGGCACTTCATCTCCTAGGGTTAGGGTTTTGGATGTTTAGGGTTTTCCATTGTTTCTAAATAATAAATAGGCCCTTGAGCCTCATTGTAACTCAATGCAGAGGCCTGTAGCTGCCACATCTCTTCTCAGAGATAGCTACCAGTGCCCTAGCTAGTTTATTTCCATTCTATTTGTAAGCAAATTTCAGTGCTTTTATATTAATGAAATGAAGTGTTATTTCCACTGAATCTTTGTATTTATGGTTATATGTTTATTCTATTGCATTCCTGCATAAATCTGGATCATGCCATAAAAAATTTGGCACTTATGGCAAGTCATGACTAGTTTTTGGGTATCAGGGAAAAGGGTGGGCCAATAGTAGCCAGCTCTAAGGATTTTTTTGGCTATGGTTTTCCAGTAAAGATGGCCTCTACAGTCTCCCTCATGCAGCTCATGCATTATTTTACATGCATCTTCCTCAAGCAAACATTTAAGCAATATTGCAACATAATTTTTCCAATACAACATTCCATTCAAAATGCAGAATTTTAAAGCTTTTTGTTTCAAGAATATAGCTTTTGTCTTTGATAAATAAGGAGGAGTTTTAAGGTAAATAAGCACATATAGGATATCAGCATACCAATATGAATTCATAAATACTTCTTCAATATGTGGAGCTGTGCACTCTTCTTGTTCTTTTAAAGCATCAACCATATTCATATATAATGCTTGGAAATTTGATTCAGCCATAAATTTTGCAAGTACTTGTCCTTTAACCAATTTATTGGGTCTAATTTATAAGTCATATTCTAAGATAATTGCAATCCACTTTCCCCTTTTACCATCAGGGTCTTGATTCAAAATGCCTTTGACAACTATGTCTGGAACAAACGCAATGATATGAGAATGTAAGATATAAACTCTTAAGTCTTTCAATGCATTAATAAAGGCAAAGGCTTGTTTCTCCATGATTTTTTACTTTAGAGGAGAATCCATAAGTGCTTTTCTAAAGAATTCTATGGGTTGTTCTTGCCCTATCATGTTCTTTTTGTCATATTCCAAATTTTTCCTTCAATAAATTGGAATATTACTTTTTGCTATTTTCACTTAGAAGATGAATAATTGAGTGAGGGGGCTCATTCATATTACAACATGGATAAAATCCCTCTAGTATGGAAAGGGATCAGCTTTGGAACAATATTTCACACCCTCATGTGTGAAAGGAGACATTTTGCAAAGAGACTAGGTCTAGTTTGACCAAGTCAAACAACGCGGTATGAAAGGGTGGAGATCACTTTGTGGAACAACACAGTTAAAGAGGAGGGAATATTATAGATGAAGGAAACCCTAATGGAGTGGGACCCATGGAGAGGGAGCTCACAATTGTATAAGAAGAGGGAAATGCAGCCATTTTTCATTATGCATATGATTATGATTTCTGATTTCATGTCTATTCAGAGATTGTGCATTCTATTGCTGTTTAGCAAGAATTGCTGGAGGATTCCTGTTTAGGATTTATTATCCTTATTGAGAAACTCTTGGGGGATTTTTCTTGATTCTCCACATCTCTTGGCTTGAGGCCAAAGCCACCTCCTTCAGTCACAGCATTATTCCTGTAGCAGGATAACTTGTATTGCAGGGTGTTGCAGTGGAGGTTCCACACACCTCTTCCATATCTTGTTTTTCAGAGGGAGAGTCTTTCTTGCCTTTGGAGGATTAGTTTGGAAGCTATCAGAGCTTATTGCAGATCTTGGCACTTGGAAAAAGTATCATATTTCTCCTACAGTGCAGTTACCCAGAGAGACTGCGTTATTTTCATGGTGCACTTGCAGTGAGGGTTTGCATCATTGTTTAGAGGGTGAGATATTGAGTGCAAGGATCAGCCTTCCACTTCTAAGATCCATTAGAGGAGGTCTAATTCATATTGAATATCATATTCGGCCATCCCCTTCTATTTTTTCTTCAGCTGCTAACCAGCAACTTTGGCATTTTGGCCATTTTGTGTATTTCAACCAATCCCTTGGAGGATTGATGTATTATTGCTTCTAAAGGCTTAGAGCTTTGCTCCCTTCATTTATCTAAGCTGATATTTTCATATTCAGTCATTTTTAATGCATAGTTTCAATAGACTACGTTATTTTTGCAGTCCTACTTTTGGTACATGTAAATTGCCGGAAACCCTTGCTGGGTGTCCTTTTCTTTGTGTAAAAGAGGTTAAACCTCTATTTCTCTGCTATTTTATCAATATACGCTATATATCAGTAATATTCCATCATTTTATGTAGCAAACCTAATGGGAATTACGCTCTCATAGTATTCATAAATTTCTGTTTAGCAAAGTCATGGGAAATCAGGGTTTTCTAGACTAGTTGGGAAAGGAGGAACTGTTTAACTTAGCTATAATGATTATTTTGATCTGAAATTTGGAGAATAGGTCCCTCATGACCTAAGCTATCAGATCCCACCGTCCCCATCCCCTGGTGTTACAAAAATCTCTGATATTAAGCTTTTTAGTGCATAAATTGCTGATTTTCCCCATCCTTTGGATTGTAAATCTGAATTAAAGTGGCGGATGTAGTTCAATATGATGTATTTATGTTCCTAATTATTATTATAAGCTTATTCATCAGAGAAATGCTGTTATACAGTTGATGTCTTGCTGAATCCCTGATTTTGGGATATTATAGTGGTATCAGAGCACCTTTCTTGGCTCAGCCTGTGGCCTTCAAGCCCAGGAAAGAATAATAATATCAGAATTTTGAAGAATATGATATTTCTCTCTTCAATATTTAGAAATGATAAGAATATCCTCTCCAAAGAGGAAGAGAAAAAAGAAGAGGAGGAAGGACCATGCACTTCCTATCCTCATCGGGAAGAAGACAATGAAACTCTAAGAGGGTTTCAAGAATAAGAAATCTTCAGTGAGACCTATGAAAGGTTTCAAGAAGGAGAGGAAGACTCATGCACTTCCTATCCTCACCAAGAAGAATATTTGTGCAAAAGAAACAAAGGCATGACAGAAGAAGAAATCTCCATACTCCTTCTTCAAACTATGAAAAGTATTGAAGAGAATCTCAAGGAGAGGGAATGGGAGGAGAACCATATCAGATATATCACACCATGGAGGTGCAGCCACATGCATCAAAAGTTGGGGCAGCCAACACTTTTGAGGAAGGAACCATTGCAACCATACAAGAAGTTCCCAAAAATCATCAAGGTATGAAAATATTTCCACATTATTTTATTGCAGCAAATTCTTTTGATCAATGTGGAGATTTAATTTTGCATGACCAAGGGTCAAATCACACTGCTACCATAGAGTAGCTTGGTTGCACTGTGCTGTGCAACATTGAAACATTGAAGAAAGAAACAAACCATCATTCTCATGAGCCATTGTTGGATTCTACATCACATGTGAGGTTGGGGTTTGAAGACTTGAAGGAAGATGGGAGACATCTTGGATTGAGAAACCCTTTCTCCTTTCAAGATGAAATTTTCTCGATAAGCTCCTCTCAGCTCAAAGAGGAACTTCTATTTTTAGCAGATCCAAGACCTCATTTTTTTTGGAAGACTATTGTTGAGAGGGAGGTCTCAAGAAGATATCTCATTGGAGGTGCACTTCCACACACCATGGAGTGCAAATATTTACTTCCTTTCTCATGGGAGCAGATAGAAGATGGAGGACATCTTAGGATGGATAACATCTCTCATGCTTGTGTTGGAAATTCCTTGAGCCACACACATCATTATGGGAGGTTTTTTCCTACCACCTATTTGGATCCTTATAGGGTCTCATTGATCCTTGAGAAGATTGCATTTCAAAATCCCATGAAGTGCAAAGACAGGAATCTGATTTGGGAGAATGGTAGCCCTCATGGGAGGAGTGCCAAGATGAAGAGAAGAATAAGGCATCCACAAGTGATTGAGTGGATGAGATTGATGAGCAAGGAGCTAGGAGGCTACTTGTAGATATATGACACCGGGCAGTAGGAGGCTTGGCTGCGCTGGTTACTCTTGAAAGAGTTTGGCCATCCCTTGGCATACACTCTTCCTAAGTGTAGGAGGATGGAGGAGAGATGGAATGATACTTGCATCATTGGGCAGCATAGAGTATGGATGCATGGTGTTTATGTGATACTCATATCATTTATTGTGTCTTCATCACATGAGTTGTATGATGGAAGTATGGGGATGCAGCAAAATCTTTTGTTGCTTTGCTTGGAAGAGCAAGAGCAAATTTTATCTTACACTTTGCATGATGTTTCAGGAGGAGGAGATGGAATTTTCTCCTTGGATTTTGATGATATAGAGGTACTTCCACCTTGGTAGGGACTTCTTATGTATTGCAGCATTATGGGACACATCTTTGACAAAGAGCATGTCAAAGAATGGAGCTTGGTATGGATGAGAGCCTATGTGCATAGGCCAACAACGTTGTCTCTTTGGAGCAGTAACCTTTGGATGAAGTGTGCCCAGCGGAAGTGTGGTGGATCCATAACCCACAGGTTCAAGGATCATTTAAGATTTGATACACTTGATGATCAAAGAGAAGATGAGATAGATGAGGTAGTGGATGGAGACATCTATTACTATACTACGTTCTTCTTCACTTGGATTCCCAAGCATGAGAAGAAGGATCTTCTTGCTGCACATAGTTCATTCCTCTTCATGGAAGCATGCCAAACATCTATGGAGGGTTCATTCATGGGTTCATACATCATCTTACTCCTGGAATATGGTAAGAAATCTATTTTTACATTTGCTGATTTGTATGCTCTTACCATTATTTTGCAGTGCATGAATCTACAAGAGGGAAAGCTTGTCACATTGCTCCATGATCATTGTTGGGCCAATCTATATGATGGAGGCAGTCATCTCTCACATGGCCTTCGGAATTTTTTTTTCTATTACACATATGTTAAACTAATTCTTATGATTAGCCATATATCACAAAATGTTTTTCCATGTATCTTTCCAAAGCAGCAGTTTGGAAAACTGCACTGTATATACTTGGGAAATTGTTGGTACCTTCAAGCCTCATGTAAAACCAACAATATTTCTTTCATTTTGTTGCTTATCATGACTTGATTTGCTGATAGAGATCAGATTTATATAGGAAGCATGATGATGAGAGAGGCACATGAGTTGGATGCGTCCTTGAGGGGAATGTATTCCCACATCTTTTGCATTGCATGTTCTAATGGGAACATGAGAGGAGTTATGGCCACCATAGCCAAGTCTATGTTTTCTTTTGAGGTGGGCCATGAGTTGGGTAACCATTAATTGTATAACCATAGGAAAGTGATTGATTATGCCTTGCATGTTCAGTTGACACATTCAACCATTTACTTTCCATTAGTAGATGTGATGATTTTCACTTCTAGTCATGTACCAACATACTGCTTGCCATGCTATTTTTTGAAGATACAGTGGATGAATAAGCACTGTGTCCTCTTGATAAATTGTTTGCACTTTGTAGCATCATGTAAAACCTACAAAAAACTTCTCATTTGGATATTCTATGATTACCATGTCCTATTCATCATGGATGATATGTTTTGGGCTAGCTTGTTCTTCATTGATAGAGGGAATATCCTTGGAGGATTGTTCTTAATTTTGCCACTTATGGGAAATTCTATTGCAGCCCATGTTTAGCACACACTCTACACTTATCATAAGTGGAGAGAAGGACAGTGTGGGGTAGGCTATGATGCTTACCATATTCAGATTTTTAGCCCACCTTCATTTCCAGAGCTTGAGGTGGAAGAAGATTTTCAGGAGTTACCTTGTTGGGAGGTGGCTCATTTTATTTGGATGATTGCTTTGGGAAGATGTTTTCCAAAAACTTTTAAGTCTCCATGATTTTTGGGACAAATCCTCAATTCTAACATGGCAGTTGCTTGAGGAAACGCAACATTTGGGAGGGGAGGACTGTAATATTCCAAATTTTTCCTTCAATAAATTGGAATATTACTTTTTGTATTTTCACTTAGAAGATGAATAATTGAGTGAGGGGGATCATTCATATTAAAACATGGAAAAAATCCCTCTATTATGGAAAGGGATCAGCTTTGGAACAAGATTTCACACCCTCATGTGTGAAAGGAGACATTTTGCAAAGAGACTAGTTCTAGTTTGACCAAGTCAAACAATGCAGTATGAAAGGGTGGAGATCACTTTGTGGAACAAAGGAGTTAAAGAGGAGGAAATATTCTAGATGAAGGAAACCCTAATGGAGTGAGACCCATGGAGAGGGAGCTCAAAATTTTATAAGAAGGGGGAAAGGCAGCCATTGTTCATTATGCATATGATTATGATTTCTGATTTCATGTCTATTCAGACATTGTGCATTCTATTGCTGTTTAGAAAAAATTGCCAGAGGATTCCTGTTTAGGATTTCTTCTCCTTCTTGAGAAGCTCTTAAGGGATTTTTTTTCATCCTCCAAATCTCTTGGCTTGAGGCCAAATCCACCTCCTTCAGTCACAACATTATTCCTGTAGTAGGATAACTTGTATTGCAGGGTGTTGCAGTGGAGGCTCCACACACCTCTTCCATCTCTTGTTTTTCAGAGGAAGAGTATTTCTTTACTTTGGAGGATTAGTTTGGAAGCTATCAGAGCTTAGTGAAGATCTTGACACTTGGCCAAAGTATCCTATTTCTCCTACAGCGCAGTTACCCAGAGAGACTACGTTATTTTCATGGTGCACTTGCAGTGAGGGTTTGCATCATTATTTGGAGGGTGAGATCTTGAGTGTAAGGATCAGCCTTCCACTTCTAAGATCCATTGGAGGAGTTCTACTTCAGATTTTAGATCATATTTTGTCATCTCATTCTATTTTTTCTTGAGTTGTAGCTGCTACCCAACAACTCCGGCATTTTGGCCATTTTGTGTATTTCAACCAATCCCTTGGAGGATTGATGTATTATTTCTTCTAAAGGGTTAAAGCTTTGCTCCCCTCATTTATCTGAGCTGATACTGTCATATTCAGTCATTTTTAATGTATATTTGCAGTAGACTACGTTATTTTCTGCAGTCCTACTTTTGGTACATGTAAATTGTCAGAAACCCTTGTCGGGTGTCCTTTTCTTTGTGTAAAAGAGGTTAAACCTCTATTTATCTTCCATTTGATCAATATAAGCTATATATCAGTAATATTCCATAATTTTATATAGAAAACCTAATGGGAATTACGCTCTCATAGTATTTATAAATTTATGTTTAGCAAAGTCATGGGAAGTCAGGGTTTTCTAGACTAGTTGGGAAATGAGGAACTGTTTAACTTAGCTATAATGCTTAGTTTGAGCTTAAATTCGGATAATAGGTCCCTAATGACCTAAGATACCAGATCCAACCATCCCCATCCCTTTTTTTTACGAAAGTCTCTGATATTAAGCTTTTTAGTGCATAAATTTCTGATTTTCCCCATCCTTTGGATTGTAAATCTGAATTAAAGTGGCCGCTGTAGTTCAATATGATGTATTTATGTTCCTAAAACTTAGTATAAGCTTATGCATCACAGAAAGACCGTTATACAGTTGATGTCTTGCTGAATCCCTGATTTTGGGATATTACACTTTTGCAATAACACTGCAGCAATAGTATGTTCAGATGAAAATGAGAAAATGTAGAAGTATTTGGTAAAATTAGGAATTATTAGAACCGGTGTTTGGGTGAGTGCTATTTTAACCAGTTCAAAATATTGTTTAGCTTCTAAGGTCCATTTAACACCTATCTCCTTTTTTAGCATGTTTGTAATATTCCTCAAAAGTTCAGCAAGGTTGGGGATGAACCTCCTCAAGAATTTGATCTTCCCAATGAAGGAACACAACTCCTTGATGTTTATAGGATGGTTGATTTTCAATATGCCTTCAATCCTTTTGGGGCATATTTTGATTCCTTCTTTAGAGATGATGTGGCCTAGGAGTTTTCCGTCCTGGAGACCAAACAGTGTTTTCTTGGGATTCAAGGATAGGCCATACTTCATACACTTTTAAAAAAAAATTCTCAAGTGGATTAAGTGTTCTTCATCAGTCTTAGAGTAAATAGTGATTTCATCAAGGTAAATGACTATGAAGTAGCCTATGTCTTCTGAAAAAGCTATGTCCATGGCCCTTTGGAAGGCAGCCCCCACATTCATCAACCCAAATGGCATTTTAACATACATGAATGTACCCTAAGGTGTGGTGAAGGCAGTTTTGTGTTGATCACTTGGGAGTACTAGTATTTGGTTATAACCAGAAAAGGCATCAAGTAGTGAAATTCTCTTAGAGCCAACTACCTTTTGAAGAATGTGATCCATTTTAGGCAAGGGGTAGTTATCTTTTAGGGAGACTTTGTTAAGATTTCTAAAGTCAATGCAAAGCCTAATATCCCTGGCCTTCTTCCTAACTGACACAAGATTGGAAAACCACTCAGAGTATCTAAGGGGAACTATGATCCTGACATCATACATCTTTCTAATCTCTTTCTCAACTAAAGGTATTAAGACAGGGTTTATTCTCCTCAATTTTTGTTTGAAAGGTTTTTGATTTTCCTTAAGAGGAATTTTATGTTGAATAATGCTTGTGTCATATCATTTCAAATCCTCATACCCCCATGCAAAAACATCTTTAAACTCTTGAAAAAGGTCAATATATTTCTGTTATATGTGAGGAGGAAGATTCTTGGAGAGTTTGATCATTTTGGGTTCCTTTAGGTTGCCTTTGTTATATTCCTCTACATCATTCTTGGTGGATTCTATCTTGGGATTTTTAGCCACATCATTAAAGTCGAACAACTCTTATAATGGTGTAATTACCCTTGGTAATGTATCATATTTACATTGTAAAACCTCAAGGTCTCTTTGTTCTAGATCCTCAAATAATTTTTCCTCACAAGGATGTGCAAGCAGATTTATATTAGCAGTAGAGGACAACTCTGTTTAATGGGCTTGTTCTTCAACAAAAACACCTTTACCATGTAGAAATTTTAATAATTGATATATTATTCACCGAGATTCTCCTGATCACACACTATTTTAACTTCATGAAAAATACAAAATCTCTTCTACCATTGATCACTAATTGCGGAAATAAAAACAATCACACACACACATTAAAACCATAAACAATCACACATATGAACACAGTATTTCATGGGAAAGCTTAAAGCTGAAAAACCCCAACTATATGTATATTATATGTCATAGAGATCATGTAACAATCATTGTACAAAGCTCCTCACAAGCTCTCAGCACAACCTCAAATTCAAGCACACTGAATTCAAGCTAGATCTAGCAAAACACATACCCCATCTCAGTCACTTGATAGCCACTTAATATGCAATCATAATGTCAAAGAAGTCATTTCCAGTAAATAATTTGAATCACCCGTTTGTATCAGGTAACTTTGATTGTAGCTCTTCCAATCACCGGTTGTTGCAAATATGCAACAAAGATAGTCACAAATCGAGAAGAATCCCTGCCTTTTCACTGAGACTTTCCAATGGCCCCACCTAAAAAAATTCACACCAAGTTAACTCCTTGTATTATTCAAGCTGATTAATAAGTTATTATTTAGTGAATTAATTAACTAATTAATTCACACCACTCTCACTAGTGTATCAATCAGTTAGACTAGATACAACTAGCTCAACTAAGTTTAGATTAGTTAAACTGAACACAACTCCATTAACTTCCTCAATCAACTCCACCAAACTCTCTCACATGAGTTCTAACTGAAGTATCCATGCAATAGCTCCACTTAACCCTCAGGAATAGCGTAATTCCTTCTGTCAGCTCCTGTGCCACATCTATGCACTTAACTGAAGTGCTCCAAGAGAATAAGATAATGCTTATAGTCCAAATATTATTAAGAGCTAATAATATTCGACATATCTATTTTTAGACTGGCAATCTAAAAATAGATTCCGCCCAATATGTCTAAAAATAGAAGTCCACCTATTTTTTCCGACTTGACCAACCATCCACAAATAGCATCCTGCAACTCATAGAACATGATCCATATTTCTAAAAATAGACATAGTCTAAAAATAGACTTTGCGCCAAAAATAGCCTATGGGCCCACTTAGTGAAGGCGACTTCTTTCCACTAAGCTCATCATCTTTGTTGCACCAAACTTCCTCTGGGTACAAGATATGATTTTCATTCATACCATCCCGCCTCCGTGGTATTCTTATGTAATTTGCTCCTTGTGAGCGCCTTCGTCAAGATGTCAGCATCCTGATCCTCCGTGGGAACATATGAAAGTAACATGATTCTCCGCTGCACACAATCTCTGATATGATGGTACCTGATGTCGATGTGTTTGGATCTATCATGAAATACTGGATTAGCCGAGAGTTTAATGCAACTCTATTTATCACAATAAATCATGGAGACCCATGGTAAACCAAACAAATCTCGAATTAGATCTTCCTTGATCCATATGGCCCTGTGAGTGCACCAAACTCATCGCTACATACTCTGCCTGCTGGAAATGAGGTTACCTGACCGCATCCCGATGGTACCAAGAAACTATTGTCGACCCGATACTGAAGATCCCTCCATATGTGCTCTTTTCCCATCATTGGCCTCTGCCCAATCAATGGACTGCAGCTTGCTGCTGTAGCCTTCCACCTCATCCTGAATGCCTGAGCTATAATCCACATCCTGATGTGCTCTGTGATACCATATAACAGACAGCTTCAAGCTTTCAGTGGGAGCTTGGTAGGCTTAACCATAACTTCAGACAGCTCGGTTAACAACATAAAGACATACGGCCTAGTATTGACCAATACAGCGAATTCCACCAACTGTCGATAAACAGTGGCGTCCACTACCTCCGCCGAACATCCTCCTTCCTCCAACCTCCAGGAAGAGGAGTATCAACAGGCTTGCAGCCATGCATGTTGAACTTCTCCAGTATCTCCCGGGCATACTTACCCTGAGAAACAAACAATCCATCACTGCGCTGCCAAATTTCCAATCCCAGGAAATAATGAAAGAGGCCCAAGTCCTTCATCTCAAAATATTTTGCAAGATCATCCTTGCATGAGAGTATCAACAGCTCATCACCTGTCAAAATCAAATCATCTACATAAAGTACAATGATCAACAACTTACCCTCCACCTCACCATCTGGGTATAGAAGCCCCATTCCGCCCACTCTTGGAGAATCCAAGTCCAATGAAATAGTTGTCTACTCTGCAAACAAGCACCAGTGCACATGCCCAACTTACCACTCTCTTTGTTCGTTAACATGTCACTCACCGCCGATGACCTCCAAACGCCTGGAAGCCGTCGAGGGACACCTCCTCCTCAATAACTCCATTGAGGAACGCAGTCTTCACATCCATCTGATGAATTGTGCCACCCCATCTGCGCTGAGAGAGCAAGGATCGTCCGTATGGAAGAATACCTTGCGACAAGTGCAAAGGTCTCCTCATAATCGATCCCCTCAATCTGTGAAAAGCCTCGGGCAAAAAATCTTGCCTTGTACTTCTCCACACTCTCGTCAGCTGCCTGCTTCACTTTGTAGATCCATCTCGAACCCACCACCGATTTCCCTTCCGGCCTCCGGACAATCTCCCATGCACTGTTCCTGACAATCGAATCATACTCTTCCACCATGGCATCTACCCATGCGGGGTCCTGCACACGGGATCCTCCACAGCTTCCTCGAAAGAGGATGGCTTCGTCACGATACACTTGCTCATCAGAGCCATGTATCCAGTATACCGGTTAGGTGACTGTCTCTGTTTGTGCTGTGATGTAGGTGCTCCTACAACCTTCTTTGCATCTTGAGCCAGTCGCTCAGCTTCTGTAGTGCGCTTCTGCCCTCTAATGGTTGGCACTGCTTGAGTGGTCTCTTCCACTCCATGAACCTCATCTTGTGGATGATCCACATCCTGAGACTCATCCTTAGGAACTAATAGCTCCTCATCTACATGCAGGTGTGGCTCCCTCTCAAGCGAACACTTCATGGATTTCTCCTCATGAAATTTGATATCCCATCGCACAACAGAATTGTGACTGTCTGACAAATACACACGATAGTTGTGGGGAGTATCAGTGTACCCCAAAAATATCTCAACCTCTACGGTCAGCTCCAGCTTCTTCCTGGCATCCTTCATCACATGAATGTAAACAGGTGAACCAAAAATCCTCAAATGGGAAATATCAGGCTTCTTACCAGAAAATGCCTCCTCGGGTGTACTCATGCCAAGTATCCTATCAGGACAACGGTTCTGCACATATACTGTAGTATTCCATGCCTTAGCCCACCAGTGTATGGGAAGGCCCTGATCATGCAACATCGCCCGTGCGGCACCCTCGATCGTTCTGTTCTTCTGCGCTGCAACCCCATTCTGTTGTGGGTTATGAGGTGCTATGAGCTCTCTTTGAATTCTTTCTGTGCTGCAAAAGTCCTTGAATTTGCCAGAGATGAATTCACCACCATTTTCGCTCCTAAGAGCCTTCACCTGCTTCCCCGATTCTTTCTCAACCAGTGCCTTGAACTCACAGAAATTTGAGTATGTCTCACTCTTTTTCTGCATGAAGAAGATCCAGAACTTACGAGAAACATCATCAACAAATATCACATAGTACCTATGCTTTACTGTCAAAGCTACTGAGAAATGTCCACACACGTCTGTGTGAATTCTCTCAAGGATCGTCGTGGCACGACTATCCTTCTCGTGAAAGGGGTCTTTCACAAATTTTCCCAAGGTACATCCCTTGCACTGATCTGACTGTGAAAGGGTACCCTTAGGAAGCCCAGTAGAAATCTGCTCCAGTATCTTCAAAGCTCCACGGTGAAGGTGGCCCAATCTCCGGTGCCACAACTCGCCATCATCCCGGCTCACCACTCATTCTGCCTTGCCTACCATTGCTGCGTAGCTATCTACCTGCAATTGATAAAGGTTATTAACTCGAACCCCTATCCTCTGGGTCTCACCAGTTGCCTTACTGCGTAGGAAAGCCTTTCCCTCACTAAAGACAACATCATATCCCTTGTCTTCTAACATCGCGACATAGATCAGATTCTTCTTCAATCCTGGAACATGCATCACTTCCTTCAATACGAAGGGTTTACTAGACTCCCTCTCAAAGGAAATGGTACTGATATTGGTCGCACTGTATCTACCATCATCGCCCATCTCGATGTGCACTCCAAGATCTTTCGCATCCAGATCAGTAAACAAATCTCGATCTCTTGTCATGTGAAAAGACGCACCACTGTCAAGAAACCACACTGAACCCATCACACTTGAGACCAAGCATGCGATCAGCGAAAAATATAGCTCAAATTGTGAGGCTAAGGCATCTCTAGGTATAGATCCAGCAACCTGCTTATTTTTCTTCTTCTGTGGACAATTAGTGGCGTAATGTTCGTGTTGGTGACAGTGAAAGCACTTCACCTTGGACATGTCCTGCTTCTTTCCCTTCACACCGGATTGAGAAGCATTCTTCTTGCTCTTCCACTTCCTTGATTTGGTAGCCAAAGCGCAATTTTATTCATCAGATTTCTTTGATGAAGATCCATCCTTGGTACTCCACCTTATCTCCTCTTGCACAAGATCCGACCAAAGTCGCTCCCATCCTGGCAATTTCTCCCGACCATTGACAGAGTCCTGATAGGAATGCCAACTCTTCAGAAGCCCAAGGAGAGCCAAGATCACCAAGTCCTCATCATCAACAGTAACCCCCACACTTGCCAGCTCATCCCTGCATTGGATAACTTCGTGAGGTACTTGGGCATACTGTCACCTTTCTCCGTTTTTATGTTCCTGAGTTTATCCTTGAGCGCCAACTTCCTCTGGTTGCTCTTGCTTTGAAATAAATCTTTCAAAGCTTTCCAAATCAAGAATGGAGAAGCCTTACCATGAAGTCTAGATACTATGTGATCCTTCACACCTTCCAACAGAATCCTTCGACACTTTTCTGTCTTCTTTTGCCATGCATCAAGTACGGCAGCATCACTAGAAGTAGGTTTTGGAATTTCTGCATGTATGAACTCCTTCAATCCATTGTCATCCAGCACCGCCTCCATCCTGTCCTTCCATGCAATATAATTCGAGCTTCCCTCAATGGAATACTCCAATCGTAATCCATTGAAATACATCTCAACTTCGACACCAAGAAAACACTACTGCAAATTCGAATTCCACCAGCTCAAAATTCAACCGCTTCAATGTTTTGCAATTGCTCCAATGATCAATATCGCTCTGATACCATGTAAAAATTTGAATAATTGATATATTATTCACCGAGATTCTTGTGATCACACACTATTTTAACTTCATGCATAATACAGAATCTCTTCTACCATTGATCATTAATTGCGGAAATAAAAACAATTGCCCACGCACATTAAAACCATAAACAATCACACATATAAACACAATATTTCATGGGAAAGCTTAAAGCTGAAAACCCGCAAATATCTGTATATTATATGTCATAGATATCATGTAACAATCATTGTACAAAGCTCCTCACAAGCTCTCAGCACAACCTCAAATTGCTACACACTAATCAAGCTAGATCTAGCAAAACACATGCTCCAATCTCTGCCACTTGATAACCAGCCTCTATTGCGTAATCAATGATGAAGAATGGATCATAAATAACTTCAAACCACCTGGCTTGTACTGCGAAATCCTCATTGGCTTCTCCAATCACTGGTTGTTGTAAATATGCAGCAGTATAGTCACAACTGATAGTTAACCTGCTCTTTCACCTATCTCTTCACTGGTTTCCACTGAAAATGTCCATGCACTGAAGTTAACTGATGTATTATTTAGTTGATTAATGAGTTTATAATTAGTGAATTAATTAATAATTAATTCACACCACTCTTCACTACTGTATTAATCAATTAGACTAAATACAACTAGCTCAACTATGTTTATATTAATTAAACTGAACACAACTCCATTAACTCCTCAATCAACTCCACCAAACTCTGTCACATGAGTTCTAACTGAAGTATCTATGCAATAGCTCCACTTAACCCTCAGGAATAGTGTAATTCCTTCTGTCAGCTCCTGTGCCACATTTTTTCACTTAACTGAAGTGCTCCAAGAGAATAAGATAATGTTTATAGTCCAAATATTATTAAGAGCTAATAATATTCGACATATCTATTTTTATACTGGCAATCTAAAAATAGATTCCGCCCAATATGTCTAAAAATAGAAGTCCATCTATTTTTTCCGACTTGAACAACCATCCACAAATAGCATCCTACAACTCATAGAACATGATCCATATGTCTTAAAATAGACATAGTCTAAAAATAGACTTTGCGCCAAAAATAGCCTGCGGGCGCACTTAGTGAAGGCGTCTTCTTTCCACTAAGCTCATCATCTTGTTGCAATCTCAACATACCATGCTCTAGGCTTGGTATTTTTCTTGCAAATTCATTCCTAGATTGCAAAAAGTCATCAATTTGTTCATCACCCTCAAACACTTGCCAATGGTTTATGTTTTCAGGCACTGTAGGCCAGTTTTTTACTTTGACAGTGTATTGTTCAGTTGTATGGGGTATTTGGCAATTGCTGGCAGCAAAGGCAAGCTCATTAGCAAGGCAATTTTGGGCTCTAGGGATGAAAGTGAGCTGATATTTCTCAAAGTTTTTGAGGAGATTGAGGGAAGCATTTTTGTACTCTCTCAATCTTGAATTTTTTGCTGAGTACTCACCTTTGATTTGTTTAATGATCAGCTCTAAATCTCCTTGGGCAGAGATTTTCTTAGCTCCTAAGTCTTTGAGCAAATGCAAGCCAAGGAGGAGAGTCTCATATTCTGCCATGTTATTAGTGCACTAAAAATCTAGTTTGTATGAATGGCCTTCATTTGTGTTATCTATCCAAACACCAGCTATTGAACCTTCTTTTCCACAAGAGCCATCAAAGCTCATATTCCAAAGTGTTTCTAGTTCATGTTCACCACTGTGTTGTTGTTCAGGGCTGCTAGAGTTTTGGATGATATGTTCTTCATTTGAGAACATATTTGATTGTTCTGGTGAGCCTAGACCATTGTCATTTTCATTCACTTATTCACCAATGTCATTTTCATTATACAAGATGAATGAGTCTAAGTTCGAATGAATGGAATAGATAGGGGTGTTTTTTGGCCTATCTAGGCTGCTTACCATATACCTTATGTGGGACTCCCGATATAACCTCCTGGTTTGATTGAAGACAGGGATAGTAGCATATGACATATCCATTTGAAATATGCCTTGAAGTTTGACCATGATCTAGACAAAAGCATACCATACTTCGAGGGAATATCAACAACAACTATGTCCATGACTAGGCTCTTAGTAGGTATTTGTGCCAAATTGACACAAAGGTCCTTGATTAGGCCCAAACACTTGACTATACTTGAATCGAATGAGTACAAGTCCTTGTAAGGTTTAGTTATTTCTAGGCCTAATATTTCCATCAATACCTTTGGCATGAGGTTGTGAGAGGCAACATAGTCTAGGATGGCATTGTGTAAGATTTTATCATGTATGTTTAGGATGACATAGAAAGGAGGGACAACTTCTTCTTGGTATTTTCATTCTACTTCAGGACCAAACAACAACTCCGGTTTGTCACCAGTCAAGTTTAAAGTGTCATTGTCATTTCCTATATTCAAAGCTTTCAAGACTTGATTCCTATATATATCTCGGGTTACTAGTTCAACAAGGGGCATGCTAATTTTGATCTTGGAAATCTCTCCCTCAAGACTAGACGGTGTTAGTGTTTTTGTCATATTTACATCTATTTTGTCACACATAGTCTTTTCAACAATTTTGAATTGCAGATTTTTATTAGGACTGTTATTTAGAATATATTTTCCATGGCCACTAGTAAAGGTACTAGGGCAGCTTGGGTCACCATTGTGTTGACTAGTTTTTCCTTTGTTTTTCTCGGTTTTCTTAGTCATTATGGTGGTATTTTCTGCTATTTTTTCAATGATGTTTTTAGTTGTTTTCTTAACAACAGTGTCTAATTTTTTATTTTTGGAGATTTCTTGGTTCTTTTTGCTCCTAAATTCATATTTCCTATGAACTTCCATTATGGAATTTTCACATTCCAATTGGTAATTTTCAGAATCCTCATAGTTTGTTTCAATTTGATCTGAGGAAAAGAAACCTTGCTCTTCTTTAGTGAGAAAAAATCACCTTCATTATCAGAACCTATCAGATTTACATGGTTTTCTTCAGGTTCTTCAGACTCTCTTCCATCTTCATCTACATAATTGTCTTAGAAAGGGGGCCTGATTTGTTGGTCATTGTCTCTTGGTCTATTTTGGGGAGGGTCTCTTTTGAAGTTTTGATTCCTAGTTCTGTTTTGGGAATTGGCTTGGTTTTCCCTAGGAGGTTCTCTTTCATTTAATTTTATCCTTTCCATCATTTTTTCCATTATTCTCACTAGATTGTCAATCTTGGAATCAGATGAGGTTGAGGCCATAGTTTCCTCTTTGTAGGTAACTCTCTTTTCTGATCTCATCCTAGCCCCTTTTTCAATGAGGTTGGCTTATGCACTAATAGCTCCCTTTTGCATTTCTTCTAAAGTTAAGGGATCTCTCTCTCTTAATTCGTATTTCATGTCTGGATCAAAACCTTCTGGAAATTTCACTAGTGCTAGGCCTTGTGGCGGTTTCATGTGAGGTGGGAGAGCATGGTACACACTATTGAATATAGTGCAATAATATTGGACACTTTACCCTACATTTCTCTTGAGGTTGTTGTATTTTGATAGGATTTGGAGAGGGTTTTTCTTAATTTCCCACTTGTTTATAAATGTCTGATAGAGGGAAGGGAGATCATGTATGCTATTAGGAGTCAAGCTTTTGAACCATTTTTTGGCTTCTCCTCCCAAGCTTTGTGCAAATATCCTCATTTTAATGGTTTCATCTTCTATTTCCATGTGTTCAAAGGCATCATTTATCCTATCTGCATGTTGTTGGGAAATGATGGATTCAGATCCTGTAAAGTGAGGAATTTTGGATTGGTAATCATGTGGCAAAAGTAACAAAGGTTGTGGCAGCGTCAGAGGGGCATATCGTGCTGCCATGATGGGAGTGAATGGGATATAAGGCTGATTTACAAGGGGAGGGTTTGTGAGAGGAGGTGGAGGATGAAGTGAAGTGGTTTGCACAGTGGTGGTATGAATGGGTGTGGTGGAAGTACTTGGACTAGCAAATTGATTCTGAGTAGACTTGGTATGAAAAGAGCTAAAGTGATGGAGAAGTTGAAAGTCAGGAGGATTGGAAGGAGAGGCTTCTCTACTTGAACTCTATTGCAAATATATGGGCTCAAGGTCAGTCTGGTCAATCCCACTTTGTGACTTGGTTCTGAAAATGTTTCTTGTATTATGTAAGTCAAACTAGGGTTCTTGCAAGACTGTAAGATGTTCAGGGACAAATTTTGCTCTATGAATGGTTCTAACAGTAGTTGAGTTTCCATTTTTAGAAGTTTGCCACAAAATATTTTCTGGGTCATCAACTATGGAGGGAGGGTTTGGGTCCAGATGAGATCTGGTACTGATCCTTTGTGAAGCCAAATTTCAAACTCAAAATTTAGAGAGGCTGAAAGTTTAGGACTATTTTTTGGAAGGCTGACCTCTCTCAGTGCTTGGTAAACTCACACAGTATAGGACTAGGTTTCTAAACTTCTTAGGGCTTATTTGACACAATCCTAGGAAAGTTTAAAGAGAACTAGTGAAGTAATAGGCCTACTGGGGACTTATGGAGTCGCTAGGTGCGTATTTTTTGTTGTTTTGAGAATGTGTGTTTATGGTCCACCACCAATAACTCACAAAAAACCAATCTAGGAATTTTTTGGGGTTTTCTAAGTTCAGTTATGTAGCCCTAGGTTTTTATGAGTGTCCTAAAGCTGAGTCATCATTTTTCTAGGATGGTGAAACAACTAGATTCTACTCTTTGGCTATCAGTTGATTTTCTAAGCTTAACTGAGGGTTATATGAGTCCTAAGAGGTATTCACGAAACTATGTACTTAGAAGGCCCCGCCGTGATCGCCAATATGTTGGAGTCCCATGATTTAGCAGATTGGCAAACAAAATGCACAAGGTAACATCAGACTAGTCTTTGGAGTCCTAGGACCTAGCCTTCCTGGACTTAGAGAGGGCTCTCTCTATTATATGCAAAGTATGTGAATTTGTTTGCTTCTAGGGTTTTGATTTTAGGCTAGTTTTTAAGTGTAGGGTTTGTTGTTTGTTTTGGTTGGGTAAGATGGTCAAGTAGAATAGGTGGAGTGAGAGGTATTCAAATCATTGGGCTATGGATTCTATGAAAGTCATGGATATCTCAACAAGGAAACATGATGCATAACCAGGAAAATATAGCATGGTCAAATGGATCTTTAAGGTATGTGTGAAGTGAAATGAAAATAAGGTTGGTGAGCATAGTAGGTGTGTAAGGGCAGTAAAGAATCCTTAAACAAGTACTTAAAAACAAGAAGGGAATTAAATGCATAAGCATGAAGAAGCAACCAATAGACAGGGAAAACCAGTAACCCTTTGATTCAAATTAAGAAAATAATCATTCAAGACAAACATTCCAGTGTGTTGGGGCCTTTGTTTTGAAATAAAATTGTTTTTGAGTTGCAGATAATAGGTGGTAGAACTCAACCACGGTAGACAGAGAGCTGTCACGGTTGCAAAGAACTGAAGATCAGGTGGCACAGCTATTGCGGAAACAAGCACAGATGGCATAAGGAAGAGACAGTGAACAAGCAGTGGAACTCCCAATGATTAGGGAGATGCAGCAAATGGTAGAGTGGAAAGTAAGGGAGAACTTTCAGTCGTGTTGGCAAAGGAAAAAATAGGCAGTCGGCTTTAAGGAGAGCTCTGAAACTTCTCCTCGACAGTGGGATCAGGAAATCCCTTCTGCTCATCCAAGGCATCTACCATGTTAATGTCAAGGGCCTGTAGATTTGATTCAGCCATTAGTTGAGCTAGGCCTTAACCTTTGATCAGTTTGGTGGGTTTTATCTCAAGGTCGTACTCTAAGATCACAACAATCCATTTTCCCCTCTTCCCATCTGGGTATTGGGACAATATGTCTTTAACCACTATATTTGGCACATAGGCTATGGTGTGGGAATGTAGTATGTACACCCTAAAGTCTTTCAAGGCCTTAACCAAAGCATAGGCCTGTTTTTCAATTATGTTGTATTTCAAGGGTGCATCCCTGAGTGCTTTGCTGAAGAAAGAAATGGGCTGTTCCATTCCCTCTGAATTTTTCTGCAGTAGAACTACAACTATCGTATGCTTGGAGGCAAATGAAAAAATCAGGAAATCTTTTGAGAAATCTGGGCTGATTAGGACAGGAGCTTGGGTGAGTGCAAGTTTAACTGATTCAAAAGATTTCTTAGCTTTAATAGTCCACTTAACTCCTACACCTTTCTTCAGCATATTAGTCATATTTCTAAGGTGATCAACTAAGTTGGGAATAAACCTCCTGAGGAAGTTGATTTTCCCAATAAAGGACTGTAACTCCTTGATGTTTCTCGGGTGTGTGATATGTAGTATTCCTTCAACTCTTTGTGGATCTATCCTAATCCCTTTCTCATATATGATGTGTCCAAGAAGCTTACCTTCTTGCAGCGTAAATATAGTCTTTTTAGGATTCAGTGACAGACCAAACCTTCTACATTTTTCAAACACTCCTCTGAGGTGTTCTAGGTGTTCTTCCTCAGTCTTGGAATAAACTGTGATGTCATCCAGATAGGTGACAATGAAGTGTCCTATTTCATCTGAAAAAGCTATTTCCATTACTCTTTGGAAGGTTGCACCAGCGTTCATCAGTCCAAAAGGCATCTTTACATACATAAAAGTGCCCCATGGAGTGGTAAAGGCTATTTTGAGTTGGTCTTCTGGGATTACTAAGACTTGGTTGTAACCTAAAAAACCATCTAGTAGGGAGATCCTTTTAGAGCCTACTACCCTCTGAAGAATATGTTCCATTTTAGGCAAAGGGTAATTGTTTTTGAGTGAGGCTCTATTAAGGTTTCTTAAATCTATGCACAATCTGATCTCCCCTGTTTTCTTTCTCACAGCCACTAGGTTTGATACCCAATCAAAGAACCTCACAGGCACAATTATACCTGCCTCATACATTTTCTTAATCTCTTTTTCCACTGCAGGCAATTGTTTTGGGTTTATTCTGCAAAGTTTTTGTCTGAAGGGCTTCTGATTTTCTTTCAAGGGTATTTTATGTTGTATGATTTTTGTGCCATAGGCCCTTAAGTCCTCATAACTCCAAGAAAACACATCAATGAATTTCTTGAATAGGTCAATGTATTTCTTTTTCATGTTTGTTGGCAGGGACTTAGCCAATTTGATCATCTTAAGTTTATCTTCAGTGCCTTTGTTGCATTCCTCAACATCAGAGTCTGCATGTTCAATAGTGGGCTTTTTTGCTACATCATCAAAGTCAAAAAGGTCCTCTAAAGGCGTCAGACCTTAAGGTGTGTTCTTATCTTTGGCCTGCAACACCTCTACTTCTTCACTATCTACGTTTTCACATTTTTCATTTGGATTTCCAATCTGTTCGTTTAAAGTGTTTATTTCTATATTACAAGCTGTTTCTTCCTCATATGAGGACTCTTCACTTAGGCAGCTACTGTCAAATTTGGAGTCTGAATCAGAAAATTCAAACTCATTTCTGCCTACCAGGAAATCTTCAATCTGTTTATTGCCCTCAAATACCTGCCAATATTTTTCATTGTCCGACACTGCAGGTCTGAATTTGGTCTTAACGATGATTTTTTGGTCTTTGGGAGGCTTATAATACGAACTATCCATGCAGGCTAATCCATTTTCAATTGCGTTCTAGCTCCTAGGGACAAACACCAGCTCGTATTCTACAAAGGTTTTCAATAAATCCATAGTGTCATTCCTATATGCTCTCAGTTTAGGATGTTTCGCTATGTATTCACCTTTCACCTGTTTAATGATCAACTCAGAGTCCCCATGCACAGTTATCCTACGGGCTCCTAATTTTCCCAAGAGGTTTAAGCCTAGGATAAGAGCCTCATACTCTGCAATGTTTTTTGTACATTTGAAGTGCAGGTTACATGCATGGCTTTCTGCGTAACCACTCTTTGTGTTATGTATCCACACTCCTGCCCTAGCAGCTCTCTTGGTGCATGACCCATCGAAATTCATTTCCCATAAGGTTTCATTCTCGTGTTTATCATCGTTTCGTTCTTGGTGTGGTGTATGTGTTTTTGAAGGGTGACTAATCAGCTGACTGCATTCTGCTTCTGGTTCACTTTGAGTTCCTGTTTCAGTGCACTGTTCTGAGTTTCCTATATCATTCTCCTCCGAGTCTAGAGTAGCCATTATGTTAAAGTCCATGGGCTCTATTTCCTTGTTTGTATCTCTATTTTTGCACTCTGACCCTTCTGAGGATTCATCATTACAGAGGATGAAGGAGTCAAGGTCTGTATGTACAGAGTATAAAGGTGAATTTTTAGGCTATTCGGGGCTACTGACCAGAAATTTCATTTGTGCCTCTCTGTACAGTCTTCTAAGTTGGCCAAAGATTGGGATTGTGGCATAGGCCCCATCCATATGCATTGTACCTTGCAGCTTAGCTCCCCATGATCTTTACAATAACATGCCATACTTGGGTGGCACATCTGCCACCACAACATCCATGACCATACATTTTGCTGGAATCTGGGTAAGGCTTACACATAGGTCTTTGATTAGGCGAAGAAACTTTAATCTTCTCGAGTCAAATGAATATAGGTCTTTATAGGGACGGGTTATCTCTAGGCCTAATATTTCCATCACTACTTTAGGCATTAGGTTGTGTGATGCCCTAGAATCATGCATTGCATTGTGGAGAATCTTATCATGGATGTTGAGACTGATATAGAAAGGTGGCACTACCCCTTCCTGAAACTTTCCTTATATATTTGGACCAAACAGAAGGGCAGGTTGATAATCACTCATATTTACAGTGTCACTGTTCTCTCCTAAATTTAATGCTTTCAAAATTTGGCCTTTATATACATCCTGAGTGGCCAGCTCAGAGAGTGGGACAAAAATTTTAATTTTTGCAATCTCACTCTCCAAATTGAAAGTGGATTGACTCTTCGGAATGTTCAACTCTGTTTTGTTAGTCACCACCTTAGTGGCTAAATCAGTGTGCTAATTCTCACTATGTACAGTGTTAGAAACTGTTTTATCAGGAATACTAACTGTAGTGTTAGTACTGCTTGTTGGTTGACCTTATTTATCAGTGTTTTGGTTGTCTTTTTCTTTGTTCTTTCCAGAACTCTCAGCTCCTGATTTGTTACTTTCAACAATCACTTTAGAAGTTTTCTCAGGCCTTTTCTTGATGGTAACCTCAGAAGCTTTTGGTTTGGTAGTGTCTAGGCTCTTTCTTCTTCTAAGTTCATATTGTTCTCTAACCTGCATCATGGCATTTTCAAATCCTAACCTGTAATCTTTAGATTCTAACCATTCCCCATCCCAATACGAGGGTGAGGGCTGATCTTCTTCTGTGTAACAGTTGTGGATTGAATTTTCTGTTTCAAACATGTTTATTTTGTTCCCCTCAAACTCTTCTATGATTCCTGCATCTTCATCTAAAAATTTCTCTTGGAATGGGGGAATAACTTGCTGATTTGATTCTCTTTGTCTGTTAGGAGTGGCATTGTTTCTTCTAAAGTTTTGGTTCTGGTTATGGTTTTGATTTCTGCTTAGGTTACTGACTATGACAACCATTTTTTCCATCTTTTTTTGTAGCTTCTCTACGTTCTTGGATATGCGGTCATTATTGGGGTTAGATGTGGAAGCTACATTGTCATCTCTATATGTTACCCTTTTCACAGCTCTCAATCTTGCTTTTTTCTCAATCAGATTTGCCTCTACACTCACTGCTCCTTTTTTCATGTCTTCCAATGTGTTGTAATCCCTCTCCCTAAGCTGGTAGGCCATGTCAGCATCAAGGCCTTCAGGGTACTTTACTAAAACCATACCTAGGGGAGGTTTCATGTGTGGAGGAAGAGCATTATAAATGATGTTAAACCTTGTAGAGTAGTCCTGGACACTCTCTCCTACGTTTCTTTTCAGGTTCCTGTATTCTGCTAGGATTTGGAGAGGGTTAGCCTTAACTTCCCATTTGTTTATGAAAGTCTGATATAAAGCAGGAAGGTCTTGGATACTATTAGGAGGTAGGCCTTTGAACCATTTCTTCACATCGCCTCCTAAGCTCTGGGCAAAGATTCTCATTTTGACTGTATCATCATCTATTTCCATGTAGTCAAAAGGATCTTCCATCCTATCTACATGGTGTTGGGCTGTAGTAGACTCCTTTGCAGTGAAGTGTGGGATATTTGATTGATAATAATTTGGTAAGGGTACTAGAGGCTGGGGTAAAACCAGAGGTGCATACCAGGCTGCCATGATGATGTTTTGATGGGACAAAGGGTTAGCTTGAGCAGCTGGTATATGGATGACATGGATGCTAGGACTAGCAGAAGCTTGTTGGGTAGATTTAGGGTGGAAGAGCCCCAAGTTTTGAATGAAGTGAATATCAAGAGTTGTAGATGGAGGGGTATGTCTATTCCAAAGGTGTTTACCACTTTGAGGTGATGAAACAGGGAGCTCAAGATCTGGCTGATCTAGGACACTGAATGACCTAGTTCTTTGGAAACTGTTTTGAGTGCCTAGGTCAAAAACTGGGTCTGATAGAGGTGTAAAGTCTTCTGGTGTAGAGCTAGCTCTATGGACGTGGATGGAAATAATTGATTTTTTAGGTGTAGGAGATCTCTTGAAGATGCTCTCAGGGTTTTCAACTATTTCAGGGGGGTTTGGGTTAGGATAAGCTCTTGTGTGAATGGTTCTTGAAGCCAGAATGTTGTTTTCTAACCAAGCAGCTTAACCCTACTTGTTACTTCTATTGTGGTTGATGTTGTTTTGGAGGCTGGTCTCCCAGTGGAGTCTTATGTGAACCAAGATAATCAACAGGCCTACTGATCACCGGTGGAGTCTTTAAATCATTTAGGAATTATGGAGACGCCAGGTGGAAGGTTTAGGATGCTTCTGGAAAGTACACTGTCCACCATAGTGCTTATGAGATGTCCTTTTTCAAGGTCAACTTCCAAACATAGAAAACTCAAACCAGAGATTGACTGGGAGGGCTTTTACCAGATATGTCACCTCTAAAAGAGTGTGAAATCTGGAGGCTACCTGGCCCTTTCCAGACTCTGTCTAAGAGTGTGGGAGAAACACAACAAATGGTATAGAGGTTGATCTATGAATAGGAGTGTTTAACTGCCAACCTAACCAAAGATTGTAGGTTTCTGAGGCTTTTATGATGTAGTGAGGTGAGAAATACTCAAAATATCCCCAGTGGAGTCGCCATTATGTTGGGGTTCCCCTGTTTTGGCCAGATTGGCAAGACCAAACGATGAGACAACATAAAACCACTTTTAGACCTCAGGATCTAGCCCTCCTTGGTCTAGAGAGGGATCTCTCTATGATATGTCAAGGATATATGACTTTGAAACTCAGTGTTAAGATGTTAGGTTAGTTATAAGGCTCAGGGTTTGTTTGTTTGATATATGTTTGGTTGATGGTTATCAGGAAAGAAAGGTTCAATGTAAGGCAAGGATGAGAAAACAGGATTTAGGTAGAGGTGAAGTATTCCAGGGAGCATTCAAGACCATTGGGAAATGGAGTCAGGAAAGGGTTTAAATGCTATTCAATGTGCAGGCTTTCAGTTGGGCTAGTCATCTAAAACATTGGATCTTAAAGATGATATTGTGGTATGGAATGGTAAGGGAGGAGGAGACAATAAGGATTTAGGACACAAAGTTAAAGACCTAAGATCAGAGAGAGACTTTGAACTCTCAATGCTTCGGCCTCCAGCTTGAGGGATCTTAGAAAGGTTCAATCAATTGAAAATGATCCTAGTGAGATAGAAACAGGGTTCTAGACCTCCCAGTGTTCCCAATTATTTTAATTAAATCCTAACAAGAACATCTAAGAACAAATTCATTTAATTCATACATCAGCTAGTAGGCAATAACATCCACTACACTGGTTAAATCAACTGAAATCAATTCTTAGATAACACATTTAGTAGAAAACATTGAAGGCAAGGAGAGCAGAAACATAGGGTACCTAACAAGGGTAAATCCTATGCCAATATTCTGATGCAAGCCAGTAGAAATGAAATAAAATGGAATGTAAGTTAAACGCAAATACAGAGATAGAAAAACATCACCGCTGCTTTAGATCAGGATCCTAAGAAATGTGCTTGTCATATTAAAAAGCAACACTAGTCAAGTACAACATTGCTAATAGATGGATACTCAGTTAGAAAACATCTTCCTCAGCCTATCTTACAACTTTACACGGAGACTATGTCTGAAAAGAAACTGCTTCCAATTCTTTGATAACTGATCAATAGCCTTTACATTGATTTTCTTCATGAACTTATAGCTGAAGTGGAGCAAAGAAGGTAGGTGAAACACTAAATGAAGCATTAACTCAGAAAATAAAGAGGGCCGAAGCCCATTCTATTTTAATCCCTGTGCATTTATCTCTGGCACTCTTTTGATACAAGAGTGGTCTTCTCCAGGCTTCCATTTACTCCGGGCACGTATCTGATGTACTCTGCTGCAGCATTCTGTAATACTTCTGGTGAATAAACAAAAAGGTAAATAAATGATGCTAGGGTCTGCCATACTGTGAATCAAATGCTCTGGTAGCACAGGACCGTTGTCAGGGCCAGAAAATCTTCTCAGGAACACAACATAGAATAAGAACTGCATCGGCGCATCGTCCTTTATGGAAATAATATTCTGCTGATGTGAAAACCCTTTAGTATGATTTTCTGTGCCTTGGACCTTCTGATCGATCCTGAGGGTCTTCGAACTGGTACTTTGCCTCTAAACTGCTGAATTAAGGCTCAAATATCTCCATTTTCATGCCTTAAACTCTCTGCTGTTCCATTTCTGACTCTGTCGGTGAAATTTGCGCTTTTAATGGCTTTGGGGAGCTTTTACAGAGTCCAAACCCTGTTCTTTTAATGCAAGTCTTTTCATGGTTCCTTCCCAGGCTTTCTTTGTTATCTCGGCCTCTAAAAAATGGTCCTTTCTGTGTTTTTTGCCGCTGTAATAAAGACTGTAAAATCATGGCGGCTTTCCCCCTCTGATAACCCTGCAAAACACAAAAACCTATTAAGAAAACCATGCATGGGGGCGGTGGAAGCAAAGGGGACGATGAGAGTGGCCATGCATACTGGTGAGATGGCCGAATAGTGCAGGATCCTGGTGGAAAATGTAGCATAATAGTGGAACATGGTCTGGTGAACATGGGCGGAGCGCAGCCAATTTTTAATAAAAATATTTGAAATTGACCTTTGAATGGAATATATAAAGGGACGGGCGACAATGCGACAAAAAACATGTGGACATATGATGTGGCGGGATGGGGTTAACGACGAGCACGCATTAAATCTAGACCGTCCAATCACAGGAGGAGATCAATGACTGAAAATGCATCGAGGGGTGATGGATAGTGGGCCAGGGGTATGGATGCCTTAGGTTATCTTCCACGCATCTTCAGGGTGCGATGACCGTTGGATGGAGGGCTTCAGATCGGATGGCTGACATGGATATCGCGTCGTGTTTTGTGCCAAACGATAACGTGCGATGGGTGGGCAGTTTTCAAACAATGCCGCTGCCACACATCATTTGATGAGTGGAATCGCTCCGATATGAAAATTTCCACCCAACCTCCAAACGCGGTGTGATGGAAATCGGTGGTTTATGAACAGTGCACATTGTGGGGACCACCAGGCGGAGGGTGAAATACAGACCGTTGATCTACGGGTTGAATGAACGGTTGCGATGCGATGATCGGGGCGGTGGAAATTTGAATTGTAGACGCAGTGGGGGCGCGAAGACCGTCCGATCTATACAGATCGACGGTTTAAAACGCACCCGATATGGATTCTGCGATAAGCGCCTTCCGCCCTGGTGCCTAGTCTTAGCGCTCGGGTCACATGGTGGAATGGCTCAGGGGCTAGGGCCGAAAGGTGCTAGACCCACATGTAAGGAAAACATGGTTTTTTGGCCCATTTTTAGTGAGATTCAAGGCCAGGGAAGGGTAACGGTAGAGGCAATAAGGGTTTTTAAAGGTTTGGAGAGGGAAAAAAAAGTGACTTAGAAGGTTTAAGGGGAATTTGGGGATGTTTTAGAAGATAAAATGGGGGACTTTAACAAAGGGTAAAAGGGTTGAAAAAGGGATATTTTGCAGGGATACAAGGGATAAATGTAGGCCCTACTTTTCTTGTCAAAAAATTTATTGGGGGCTAACACAATCGGGCCTATAAAATCAGCTGCCCATTTCTCAAATGGTTGTAGTGTCCTTATTGGGTGAAGTGGGAGCTCGTCTCTGAGTGATGGACATCCCATCCTCTAACATACATCGCATTTTTTTACAAATTCCTTACTGTCATGTGCACTGTCGGCCACCATAAACCTGCCTGCAGTATTTTCCTTGTCGTCGATTTTTCTCCGACATGCCCTCCCGCAACTCCAAGTGGCATTCCCATAGTACGCCTTCCCTCTCATGATCCAGAACGCATCTTCATAAGATTTGGTCTAGCCCCATCTTATACAGGTATCCTGCTATTAGCTAATACTGTGCTGCTCATACTACTAGATGTCTTTTCTAGATTGCTGTATATTCTTTTGGGCACTGTCCTGTTGTCAGGTAGGTTGCTATCTGGTCTAAGTATTCTGGGATGGCTTCTACTATAAAAATATTAGCATCCAACAGCTAATTGTCAAGAGACCCTCCATTTTCTCTATTTTCCAGCCTTGACAGGTGGTCAGGCCCCACATTAAGTCTCTCAGGTTTCACTATCACCTCAAAGGTGAACTCCTGAAAGAGTAAGAGCCATATACAGATTCTTCCTTCTCAGACCAGTTTTCTTACTAGGTACTTGAAAGCTGAATGGTCTGTGAAAAAATTAAACATACCTCCTAGCAGGTAGTGGCAGAAATTTTGAAGGGAATACACCATTGCTAACGCTTCCCACTCTATTGTAGTGTAGTTTCGTTTCGCTGTTGATAACTTACGACTTACAAAATAAACTGGGTGATCAACTGGAGTGTCCCCTGGTTGAGCCAGAACTGCTCTAAGTGCGATGCTCAAAGCATCAATGTGGACATGAAATTTCTTGTCCCAATCAGGGTGAACCAATATTGGCACACTTTCCATTTTTTCCTTCACAATATTCAGGGATGTCGTGCAATCCTCTGTCCAGCTGAACTGCTCCGACTTCCGCAACAACTTCTCCAATGGGGCTATTATCTTCACGTAGTTGCGGATGAATCACCTATAGTAGCCTGTGTGGCCTAGCAGTGACCTTAACTGCTTCACAGTTTCTGGTGCCTCCATGTTAATTATAACTACTACCTTTGCTGGATCAACGCAAACTCGTTGGTTGCATATAACGTGTCCTAGTAGTGTTCCAAAAGGCACTGCAAAGATGCACTTCTTGAGGTTTAATGAAATCTAGAGTTTCCTACACCTGTCAAAAATTATCCTCAATAATGTTGCATGGTATTTTAACAGGCTATAGACAGTCTAGTCATCCATATAGACTTCTAGGAATTTTTGGATGTATTCATGGAATGCTGCTATCACAATGCGTGAAAATACTGTTGCCGCATTTTTCAATCTGAATGGCATTGCCTGATATGCAAAGGAACCCCATTCGGTGGTGAAAGTTGTATTTTTCTTATCTTCTTCCGCTATCCTTACCTGATGGTATCCTAAAAATCCATCCATAGAGGAATAAGCCTCATTCCCCGCAACGTTGTCAAGGAATTCGTCACTGAACGAAGTAGGGAACGGGTCATTTATACAGGCGTTATTCAAGCTCCTATAGTCAACACAGACTCATATTTCAGACTTATCCTTTTTTCTTTGTATGACTATTGGACTTAGCCATTCTGCTTCTTCCACCGAGAATATCAACCCTGCCTTTAGCATTTTTTCAATCTCTGCCTTAACCTTTTCTTTCACTCTTGGATTTAGCTGATAGGGTCTGTGCTTGATTGGTCTTGCATTGGGCTTCAAAATTATACACATCTCCCCCATGTCTCCTTTTATTCCTTTCAACTCCGCTACTGATGAGGGAAACTGTTATCACCATAAAAGTTTTTTCTAAAAATTGGAAAGTTTACCTTGTTTTAGTCATGGTATTAGATAGGTGTTAAGTCATTTTAAGTTTTTAGGGGTTAAGTGATAGGGTTAGAGTCTCATTTTCATTACAAAATTAAGTCCAACAACCTTATCTCGTACCTTGAGTGTCTCATATCATGTTTAGAAAGTCTTGTTTTTAACCATTTTTTTTTTTATTAAGCCATGAAACCACGTTTTTGTAGTGCAGACAGTGTTAAAAAATTCTTTTGTGCTATGAAAATGTTGCTCCTTTCGTAGCGCAAAACCCTGAAATTACATTAGGTGTGCTACGAAATCGTGGATTCGTAGCATGTCTTGTCAAGTTATCAAATCCATCAAATTCCGTTAATCTTTCATGATTAGGTGTCAACTAGGAGTCTTTTCTCATACATGCCATCATTCATAACCATCATGACATTCGTTAGAGGTAATTTATGTTAGTCATTTTCAAATTTGAAAAGGGATGGTTCCTAGTTTTATTTTCTTATGCAAGAAACACCGCATGCATGCCCTTGTTTCTAATGGTAAGCTCATGGTAAGCAGAAACCAAATCTTATCTCATTTATCAAGCGAGGTTGAATCCCTAATCAAGAGAGGTTGAATTCATAAATCAAGCGAGGAAGCTTATTCTGAAATCAAGCGAGGCTGATATTACAGCTTTTCAAGAAACACACAGGAATTTCAAGGGAAAGATGACATAAGAAATAAAGAACCACAGGTTAGGCCACTATTTAAGGATGGAGCTTGAAAGCATAGAGGATCTAACCAAGGAAAAATCAGTTGAGGATGCCTTCAAGAAGACAAGATGTTGGAAATTCTATGAAAAATTGCAGGGAGGTCATAATCAAGTGACAAAAGAGTTTTCTCTTCATTTCACCGGTTCAAATACAAAATTTGGAGTCTTAAACTTGCCAATTTCCCTTGAGATCATATCATTATTGACATAGATTCCAAGGAGAGAATAAATCTGGTTCAAAATTCAGGTTTGAGATGGAACCTTGTAAAATATTTCTGAAGCCAGAGTTTGCAGAGACAAACTTGACTAAATCAGTGCCAAGAAGTTATATCAAGAACACCTATGCCAATCTGCTCTTCAACATTCAAAGGCATTTCACCTGTGAGGGAAGATACCATAAAGTGTATTCTCATCATTTCAAACTCCTGTTGCATTTTACTTGAATGATTTATTTAGATTTGCCTTTCTTCTTGTTTTGATGTTTAGCTAAGATGGCAGATAAAGTGCAAATGAAAACTCAAGGATGTGAAACTTCACTTTTCCATCATGGTCTAGTTAAATTGATAGTTTTACATGAACTTCAGAGGATAAATAGAGAATGGTATACATTTTTTTGTGTGTGTGGATTTGGGGTGGAAACACAAGAAACAGGTATTAGCCCTAAGGCCAAAGAAAAATCACCATCAGAAACTAGTGATCCTGCAGAGACAAGATCAAAAAGATTTGTCAAGATGAAACCCAGAAAGCAAGTGAAAGAGCCAGAAATTAAAACATCAGTGATTATTCGAGAGACTCCTCAACCTGCACAAAAGAAGACAACTAAAGTTAAGGAAAAAGTATAGGAACAATCAACTAGCAAATCAGTCTAGAAAAGACTGACTAGAAGTCAAATAGCAAAGGAAAAGGGTAAAACAGTGGTTTCAGGAGAAATTCTAGGTTTAAAGAGTGATTTGAATGATATTTTACAGGCTATTGATATTGAAGACTCTCCTTTGGTTCAGGCAGACTTCATAAAATTGGATGAAGGGAAATTTAAGAAGATGAAATCTTCTAAAAAGCTAGATTTTGATGATGAGATTTTAGAGTTTGTATTCAAGCCCAGAAAGCCTTTAACTAGGCAATAAAAAAAGTTGCAAGAGCTGGACATGGAGTTAGAGAAAATAGGGAATATTTCCAATGTTTATGAAGAACATATAGACCTATCATCACCAATGCCTGAAGCTGACAAAAACAGAGTTTTTCATAGTCAAACAGAAAAGAGAAGTCATGAAGAAATTGAAGAGAATTTGAGATTAGCTAATTTTGAAATTTCTAAGATCAAGAGGAAAGCAAGAAGACATGCTGCTAAGAAGACAAATTTCAATAGAATAAAGGCTCTATGGGAGGTTGAAAGAGTTTCAAAACCTGAAACAGTCAGCAGTGAAGCTCAATATTTTACCTGGACTGTTCCTACAATCAAAGAGGCTAGATTTGTGAGAATGATAAATGTTAAATTAAGGGATACTAACAGGAGGCTGAAGAGGAAAATTGAAGACCTGGAAATTCAATTGACAAAGTATGAAGGTAAGTTAAAGTAGAGATAAAACATAGTAACAAGTAACAAATCCTTAAAGCAGTTTTGTTATTAAGAAGGGAATTAGTTTTTGAAGACATTTCAAAGTCAACTTGTTTTGCCTGTTAAGGTCTATGGAAATCATTGCATAAGTTTAAATATTGTTAAGACTGCAAATTTTGAAAAAACTGTGTAAACGAGGCATTCATAGCAGTTTCGTAGCATGCTACGAAACTGCTGTAGGTGAATTTTGGGCATTTTTCATAGGTGTTTTGGGGGTAAAAAAAGTTGATTTCCAAGTTTTCATGCTGCTAATCGTGGAGTAATGATCACATATAAATATTTAAGTTTCAAAGAAGATGAATGAAAGGTTAAAAGGAATGTTTCAAAGTAATACAAATTCTGCGCTACGAAAACAACTGCTATTTTTGTAGTGTAGATATATCCCATCTACTTTATACTTTTTCGAGGTTTCCTTTTGAACAGGTGGAAGGGTGAATTTTCAAGGAAATGTTAGCACATGTCACATATCTAAAATAGTTAGCATTGCTAGCAAAATATGTTCGAAGATCAGTATGGAAGATAAAGGCTAAAATGCAGGAAATGTGTTCCCTAGTTTTTAGGACAGTCAAGACATGAGTCAGCAGGATCTCACAACAAGGATGGAGGCATCATCAAATTCGAAGATATGGAGAAGCAGTTGTCAAAAGAGAATATTTAAGTCTTAGATAAGGTTGTTTTAGACATAATAAGGAGTTTTACTCCTATTTGTATTAGGACTCCTAAAGAGACAGTTAGCTGTCAGTTGTAATTAAGTGTCTTTTTTAGGAGTAGATAGGTGTCAAACTTAGAAATTCGAATTCTCTTCAAGATAGATAATGGAATTCAAGCTTGTAATGATGACTCTATAAGAGACATGAGGTCGAATTCCTCAAGGTTGCCATTTTTTTCATTAGCAAGCAAACTGTGTTAATGTAGCAGAATGTGTATTTTCAGCTTAATACAGATTGGCTTTACTACTTAGGATTCAAAAAGAGTTTTGTTGGTGTTTGATCTCTCTATGGTTTTCCTCATCTACCTATTTACAGTGGTATGAACATGTGTTACTTAGAATTCATTGGAAAATTCTCTAATTTCCTTCACATGTTTGTAGACTGTGTTTTATTCACTATGTTACTGTTTTGTTTATAAACCTAAAACTCTAAGTGTCCTGACTTCCATGTTGAGCTGATGTTGACGTTTTGTTGGAACATATCTTGACTCCATAGCCCAATAGATGTTTTTTAATTATTAATTCAACTAGTTATACACTTTTATCCATTTTATTCCTAGAGTTAGCCATCTAATCCTTAATCAAAAATCTTAAACCTGTTGAGAGAGCCCTCTTAGGTTGAGGAGGCTAAGACTCAACCAAAAGATTTGTTTGAAAGAGTTACTCAGAGTCTACTTGATCAACAGTCTATCAAGGTCAAATTTTGTGATAACAGAAAGAAGTCTTCATATTCTTGTAGCAGATTGAATATCTCCTTAGTCGTCTCGGCATCCCAATAATTGCCGATTGACGCAATTTTGGGCTTTTCATCGGTCCCAATGTTCATTTTCTTGGTTTTTTGTTGTAGCAGATGAATTTCTTCTATTTTCAGGTCTTCTTTAATATCCCGCTCCCCCTCCTTTTCCTTGAAATAAATATGTCTAAGACCTTCTAGATCATCATCATCCAGTTCATTGTTTATCTTCTTACATGCTACTGACTATCTGATGCTTTCATTTGGGAGTAGTTGATCGTCCTCTTCCTGAATCTCTGGGAAGAAAAATACCTTTTTAATAGCCTACAATGCTTGGGTGACTGGTTGTATTTTTACTTTAAATAATAAGCACTATGTAAATTTCTCTGCAATGGCTTGCCAAGAACTGGTTCCTCTTTTCCTCTCTTCAGTTAGGTACCAAGCTTGTGGAATCAAATCCAATGAATGTATAAAATTGTGTACCCATAAATCTTCTAAGTATCCTGCATTTTTCCATTGATCCTCATACTTTTTCAAATGTTTTCTGGGGTCTGAGTCCCCTTGGTATTTTTTAGTGAACTGTGGTTCTTATTCTTCCTTAAACCTGGCTTTCAATGATGTTGCAACTTTGTCCCATCGCGAAGTGAGTTGCGGTGGTTACTCTACCTCCTTGTTGATGTGGATTGTAAGGCCATATCCATGAGTGGGACCCTATGGTCCGCTGGTACCTTATCTTCTATTCTGGAAATAAAAGTATTTACAACGTTCATATTTGACAAAGGTGGGTAATCTCTTACCTCAGTCCCGATCCAATTGATTCTTCCGATGTTGGTGCATCTTCTTGTATTGATCTCATATCCCCCTTGCTGCCAATCATCCCATGCTATCTCTGAGCCTAATTCTGAGCTTTGAATACTTCTCCAACTCACAGATCCGCCCACTATTAGGTCAATATAATCTTCCCTTTTTCCTGCAGTCATCTGATAAAGATGATCAAGAAGCTGAGCATCTTCTCTGTTGTCAACAGACTCTGTGTATTAGGGACCTTGATACGGGTCGATTGGTTGGGTGATCCTCACCTCCCTATCCTCAAATATCATCAGTTCCTTCTTTAAATCTATTACTGTGTAGTTTTCAGAAGCCCACTCGATCCCCAATAATGCTGGATAGGGTATTTATCCCTCATAATGTCTATCACCTCGAAGTTCATGTATGTCTTTACTCCCGCAACATCGACTTCAACCTCCTCCAGTCTGCCTATCAGCACAATGTAGTATTGGTTTCCCATATGGAGTTGAATTGGTGAATAGGTTAGCCTCAGTTTTTCCAATGCTTTCAATGAGTTCCTTGGAAATATATTTACATCTGACCCTAGGTCAAGCATTGTGTCCTTAATTTGGAATCCTGCAACTTGAGTATACACCTGAAACTCTTTTCCTATCCTTCTCTTATTTCTTTTGACTTTTCGTATGTATTTATGTGTTGTACCATTTAACTCCCCTGGTCCTGTGGCCTCCTGCACCACCCTTTCCAGGTTCTGCTTTAACTGTTCCAACATTGGCGCGTTGTTAACAATATTTAGAAATAGACGGAACCATTCTTCAATCATAGTACTTGTACTACCTTGGTTCTCGTTATCTTCCTTGGCCTATGGAAACTCAATGCCTTTGCTTCCCCCAAGTTGGGAAAAGGTTTCCACTTCTTCTTTAAAGTATTTCTTTTGTCCTTCTGGCTTGAACAGTGGCTTTGGAGATGTTGGCCTTATCAATTTTATTGGTTCCATCATCTGTGCTTCTTCCCCGGTTCTTTTTCCTCCTCGCGTCACTATGGCTACATTCTGCATAGCTTGAGCCTCTATTATTCTTTGCTCTGCATTTACCATATTTGTTCCTCTTTTTCTTGCCCCATATTTTAATGAGCTCTGGGCAGTCTTCTGTTGCATGCGTGTTAACTCTACACTGAGAGCACCAGGGTTTTCTAGGAAGTGGAAATTCCCTAGCTACGTGACCTTCTTGGTCACAGTTTTAACATCGTACTAGCCCTCTTCCTCCAGCTCGGCCTCCTCTCATAGCTCCCCCTCGTCCCCTAGGAGCCTCATTCACTTGATATGAAGGCCTGTCCAATCATTCCGATAATGCATCTAGAGCTCTACATTTCTTTGTGCTGTGTGTGGTAGAAGCACATAACTCACAGTATATGTTGTTCGGAACATTGGAGTATTTTTGCAAGATTGGGCATAGGCGGGGTGGATGACCCATGCTTTTGCATATCTCACAATATTCAATTGCGGCTGGATTTTGTTGCACGGGGAACCCCGTGTACTGGTGTTACGACGGATATAATCCCTGGGTGTTTATCTGTGCAACTCCTCCTACTAGCGGAGCTCCCTGTGCCCCTGTTGCTGACGTCCCCACATTCTAGCCCCACAACCTCGGACATTCGGTTACCACTTGTCCTTCCATTAGACAGTGCGTACACCATACATTTGGTCTTTCCGGCCGCATTGGTTGAATTTCTTTCAGCTTCTCTATTAGGCTAGTTATCTAATGTTGTAACCCCAGTATGGAAGGGTCTGGAGCCAATGCTCCTCCTTTAAATTCTTGCAGATATGCCGCCATGGCCTTTATCTTCATAGCTTGCTCCAATGTGTCTTGTAATGTATCGATCTTCTGTTGTGTTAGCGAAGTTATTGTTAATGGAAGAAGGGCCTCGATGAAACAATCTCTCTGATGGTTAGGATCGATTGGATAGCTGAGCTTTCCAATTGCATCCTTGAATCTTCTCATTATATCCCATGTAGTTTTCCCCTCTTGCTGCTTGATCTCCCACATCTCTGACAAATGCTGCTAATCTGTTTTGGGTAATTTTAATTCCTTAACGAAAATCTCTTCACATTGCCTATTGTTGGGTTCTGATGAGCCTCAGACCATTTTATAAACCATCGTAGAGCTCTTTTCCTAAGAGTAGTTTTAAATTCTATCAACTTAGCTACCTCTGGTGTTTGTCAAGCCCTCCATATGGCCTCATAGAGGTACCAATGTTGTTCCACATCATCATTACCCCTCCCAAAGAACTCTGGGTATCAGGTAAATGATCCTGTCATGATTTCTTATGCGGGGGTTATTAGAACAAAACTCCTGACTCCCGGTTGTGAAATGGTATTACTTGCACTACTGCTAGTTTGTATTACTACTATAGACTGAAAACTATTCAACTTACTCAATTCCCATAACTTAACAAAAATTTCACCTAGTGGATGATAGAGTATCAAGGGAAGGTCGAGACTAGAGCTATTTGAACTTTGGGGAATAGAGTTACCTGGGGTTATGGGTGCCGGCCCCTCTCAGAATAACTGCTACATCGAAACATGCAACTCCACATTGGATGTCTCCTTGGGGCGCGCGTCATCTGCGTCGTACTCCTTTCCCTTCTCTGTTTGGGCTGGGCTCCTATACACCTGCCGCACTTCCTTGATGGTCCCTCCTATATCTTGGGAACACACCAAACCTTCCATCTCCTTTGTCATCTGAGGCACCTTCTCTTTGTATTTTCTATTCCTTTCTTGTTTCTCCAACTCCTTCATCACCCTTTCTCACCACTTCTCAGTGATTTGAACCCTCTGATGTGCTCATAATTCCCCCAACCTACTGGAGGTCCAACATCCATATCTCTCCCTCAGCTCCTTCCCCAGTACTGGAGGTTTAGGTCTCCATCTCAGATTTTTTAAACTCCATTAATCCTTCATCCACCATAAAAGCTTTGATCCACAGAAGGATCTCCTTCAACATCTCTCCACACAACCTTGACCTGAATATGTCCTCCGCTTTCGAGAAATATTGGTAACACTCAGCTGCAAACTTGACTATGTATCCCTTCAAGGTAGATTTCACCCAGAAATCTACCGCTCGGGTCAAATCGGTATCTAACCGATGGAGTGCTACCAGATCTATGTGAAACCACTTGCTACAAACCTTCTGCGAGCTTCTTTCGACTGTTTTGGTCTGTAGTCTCCTCGACTAGTTGTAGAGCTCCTCTGGAAAATTTCCCCAGAAGATCTCGTAGATATCACTGGCAGATTCAGAGAATAGAACCTGATTCTTAACAGCTGTCTCAACTCTTCTTGCTAAGCTATGAATTGATCTAGGTGGTTATCTCACCAGTTTCGTATTTCTTTCTCGAAGATCCGCGATACCATGATCTAATTCCAAAATGGAATTTCTAGTCCTGGCAACGGAACCATTTTTTGGCAAGGAAGAAGGTATCTCGGGCAAGACCCAGGTTTCAGATGGAGGCCAACAAGGTTTTTCGTAGTAGTCTAACACAACGTCGTCATTTCACCCTACTCCGAAGAGCAGAGAGTCTCACCTGAGGCATGTCGTGACCTTACTAACATTAGGATCAGATTAGGTATCGATCAAACATAACATATATCCTAAAATAGACAGGAATAAGTGCTCCAAATAAGTGTAGATACTCTACAAATGACAATACTCATGAACATATTTCAGGATAGAAAACAAAAGCAATACTTTTAAGAAGCAGTGGAAACCTTTGCCCAAATTGGGGGAAGCAAAGGCATTGATTTTCCACAGGCCAAGGAAGATAATGAGAACCAAGCTAGTACAAGTACCACAATTGAAGAATGGTTCCATCTATTTCTAAAGATTGTTATGCCCTATCACGAGTAAGTTCTACAGTTCAACTGTCAATAACTCTCGTAACCGAGAGGAGTCAATAGGGTAGATTAGATTAGATATATTCAATAACTCTCTCACACCTGAGAAGAGCTTATATAGAAATACCAATAAAGAAATTTTAAAGCATAGAAAAACTCAGAGTTGCGATGCAGAGACCGCAACACAACCTTTTGTGGTCGGGGGGTGGGTAGTGTCCAGTATGTCATCCATGTCAGAGAAAAAGCATGTAAAATATTGTTCCATCATCATGACTCATATTACCCATGTCAGTCCATAGGATTACTGAGATTTGAGAAGTAATTTCTATAATTAGCATCGTCCATACAGCAATAATTTTTCCATAATAGGCCATAACCATTACCCATCGCGTCTGCCCAACTCCCGAAGTCACAGTCATATTTTTCAGAACCCACCTCATCCTGATAACTAATCACATGATTATAGCCGCGGGGTAAGTCAGGGAAAAATAATTAGTTATGGGGTCTTATCAACCTCATGTGTGCCAATTACTTACATAACTTATGTTGGTACCATTTCATGACTTATTCGTTCACCTAAAAATTCATTTTATCCATCATATTTCCTCATTTAACCTTCCTAAATCCCTCATATTCCTTTGAAATTGATCAATGTGATGCCATTATTGTTATTTTTACATTGGAATTAATTTTAGGAATTTTTGTGTTAAAACTAGGATTTTTCATAAAATTACAGGTTCTCGTAACTTCCTGTAATGGCTTTACGATCTGACACGTTTCATGATAGTTTGGACAAATAGAAGACTGAGGGCTTATTCCTGAATATAAAAGGATGGTGAAAAATCTATCCACCTCCAGATTTGAAGTCCACAGGTGGCTAGTCAACGCTGGTCAACCTTAGCCATTTTAGCAGAAAATCATGAGCAATTAATGAATAGACTTGATATTTTTCTTATAAAAAGGGATCTGAACTAATTCGACTCCTTTGGGAGATTAGTTAGGATTTTGAGGAATAGGAATAGCCCCTTTTTGTTATGTAATTCAATGATAAATAGTTAGAAGAAAAATATTGAAGGCTAGACACAAGACATGAGACATTTCATGACAAGCTTCAAACTTTGATTTATGTAATTGGTTTTCAGACTTAATACATAGATTCAGTTCTTCATGGTGTTATAGTCCATCATTTTCTTCATTTGAGTTATCTCAAGTGTGCTTGCAAAGTGTGGAGGGCCCCCACTACAGCGCTGGTACACTTTCTTTGTGTTTTTCATTTACATTTGCATATTCAGATTTGATAGTACATTTCTATTCTTATGATGCAAGTTCATGAATCAGAATTAAAAGTTGTCTTTACTATTTCATTTATCATTTCTGCTTAATGGTCATGGTTATAATTGCAAAATTCAACTAAGTAGTCTAATGACTGAACCTTGTAAGAGGATTTAGCTATTGGTTGACTTCAAGATTATTACCTTGCTTTCTGTCTTGAATGAGTATGATTGATGAGTGTGTTGGTTTAAGACTTAAAAGAGATAATTGATTTCAGTGTGTTAATCTAAGAATTTGGAAGAGGTTCTATGAATTGAGTCCTTGTAAGAGAACTATAATCCCAGACAAACCATAAGAAATTTGTTTTTAGAAGATTAGATTTGTTTTATTTAAGGAGGTGTTAAAGTGTGTAAGGAGACAAAGAACAATCTATTGTAAAATAGTATTGAATCCTATTACAAAAAATCCTCATTTAGGAAACAAAATCTTTCTAGATCTATATATTTTAGATAAGTACCTCTAAATGTACCTACTCGGATTGATAAGAAATTGAAGCCTAATCTACACTAGCAGATTGGCCCAAATATTTTGGCACCGTTGTCGGGGATGTGCAACTAGAAGGATTTTTCTTTAAAAAAAAAAACAAAAACAAATCTACAAAAACAAAAACATATAATTAGTTTCAATTTTTCATTTTGTTAAGCCATGATTCCTTATGTCTAGACCTAGGGATGAAAAAGGCATATTTATAAAAACCCCCCATCCAAAAACTAACCCTTCATTGGGAGAAGAAACTTCAGAGAAGGTTGAATTTACAACACCAACTGGAAAAGTTACTGTAGAAGAACTTGAAGAAAAACAAAAATCAGGCCAGAGACTTACTCTTATTGAAAGACAAATTCTTTTGGCTTATGAAGCAAAGAGAAAACATATACCTGAATCTTCTATAGTAAGAGAGAGTGGTAAAAGAACCCAACAACCTCTTATTGAACAAATTGACAGAGAAAAGTCTCAAGAGGAAGAGAAATTAGAAAAATAATATACCAAAATGGCTGAGGAAGGAGGAGAATCAGCAAGAGGACCTACTGCAGAATAAATAAGAGAATATGAGAGAAAACCAGAAGAAAGGAGAAGACAAAGAGAACTTGAACAAAGACAAAGAGAACTTGAACAAATAAAAAAAGAACTTGAACAAAAAAAAAGAAATGATCAAAATCGAAACCCAATAGAGGAAGAGGAGTCAACATTTAAATTTCCTATTCCAGAAGAAAACAATGATGAAGAAATTAAAATGAAAAATATACCCCCATCTGTATTACCAAATTTTTATGGCATGGCATCTGAAGACCTTGATTCATTTTTATTTGAATTTGATATAGTATGTCGAACCTATGGGTAACAGATGATGCACACAGACTTAGACTCTTTCCTGCCACATTAAAAGCATCAGCACTTAGGTGGTTTATGGGATTAGGTGAACATGCAGTAACTGATTGGAATGGTATGAGGCAAATATTCTTGAAAAAGTATCAACCTTACTGTCGATAAAAAGATTCCAAAGATGAAATTTTTATAATGAATCAACAAGAAGATGAAACCTTAGAAGAATACTTGGAAAGGTTTGTATATAATCTGCAAAAATCAAAGCATAGAACCATGTATATTGATATTATTCGAACAATATTCCTAAAAGGCATCCAAGAAGAATATGTAGATGACCTTAATCTAATTGGTAAAGGTGATATCTCTAATTTAACCTCTGATGAGATTGCATATTTATGTGAAAAATATTCTAAAAGTAAAGCAACGAGTGGAAAAAGAACTATGACATCTAAAGCCATTAAATCTACCACATCAAGTGTTACAAGAGCTGAAATAGGAAACTTGTTTGAAGACTTTAAAACAGACCTATTAAGCACCTTGGGAAATCAAATATATATGATAAAAACAAAGAAGAGACAAGAAGAAGAAGACCAATTGATGGCTATCTTCTGTCCAAAATGTGGGAAAAAACATACTTTAAAGCAATGTCCTTTAGAAAATGTTTAGGTTTTTTCATTTTGTACGGAAAATCATGATATTTTTAATTTTTCTAAGATGAAGGTTTTGTAGAATTACAATTTGGAAGCTAATGCAGAAATGGAGAACTTATATCTCATGGGAGCTAGAAGACCATGGAAAATGAGACCTCGAGGTATGTTTCAATATCCAAATTTACAATTTCCTGCACATTATCAAATGCCTATTCAAAATTCTTGGAACATTCCTATGCCTTGGCAAAATTTTTCTAATCAGCAACAACAATCTTATCCATAACAAGGATGGAAAGGATATTCATATCCTCAACAACAAATTCCTTCACAATATCCTCAACCATATCAGCCATATCCTCAACCATATCAGCAATACCCTCAGCAATATCCTCAACAACCAGTTGTTTATCAACCACAAAATCCTCAACAAACAATAACTGCTCCTCCACCAATAAATTCAGCACCATTACAACTACCTTCTAACTAGCCTCCTAGACCTAGTCAAATACCTGCTCAACCTATAGCTAACCCAAATAATAGAGTAGACAGACCAGCATATACTGTAGATGAAGGAACATCTTACCCAATTCTACCTCTACAAAACATTGAGCTTAGGTCTTGTCGAACTCTTCAAACAGAACCTCTAGTAGCCACAAAGAAAAAAGAAAACAAGAATGATGAACATCCAAGAAAACAAGATGATGAAATACAAAACAAACAAATGCAAACAATAATCCACCTCCTTTTCCTGAGAGATTGATCCAAGAAAAATTACCAATGCCTTTGCCTCAATTTGATGTTCTAGATGAATTAAGAAATGTTTATGTGAAAATTCCATTACTATAGGCAATAAAAGACATTCCAATTTACACCAAAGCCATTAAAGAATTATGTCTTAAAAAGCCTGCAAAGAAGAGATTTGATTCACAAACCATTCATGTCATTGGAAATTTAGTTGGCCTCATGTCAAATGTTATTTAAATGGAGAAGTATATTGACCCTGGTATTCCTAAATTTACCACAATCATTAACAACATTTCCATTCCAAATACCTTGATTGATCTTGGAGCTGCCATCAATGTGATGACACTGGAAACAATGAAAACATTACAACTCACAGACTTACAATTAACACCAATTATCCTGGAATTAGCTGATAGATCCAAAGTCATTCCTAAAGGGATATTGGAAGATATAATTGTCTCAGTAGACTCTTGGGAGTATCCAGTGGACTTCCTAGTACTCCAGCCAAAGTCCAATTTAGGAAGACATCCTATCATACTTGGTAGACCATGGTTGGCAACTGCTGATGCATTTATTGGGTGTAGATTTGGCAACATGACCATTTCTAGAGGGACAGAAAGAAAAAAACTTATCTTATACCCATCAGCACAATCTCCAGCAATAGCTCATAACCTATGGCTTGATGACAAATATAATGACAAAGAAGAAGTTCACTCTATTTTGAGCATTAACCAAATCTATGATTTTCAAGAAGATAACAATGAAGATTTGGTAGAATTGTTTATTTCTCAACCTGATATTTTAGAGGAATTGAGAAATGAACAATATAATGCTGTAGATCAACTACTAACACAATGCTTTTAGGAAACTTGTACCATCTAGTCTCTACAAACATTGTTTGAAGACATTTTTCCTATTCACTCCATGACAAACACACAAAGAAAAACCATAGAGATTAGTCCAAGAAAAACATTAAACATTGGACCACTCCTAGATTCATCTCATGAACAAAAGTTGATTAAATTATTGAAAAAATACTAAAAGGAATTTTCTTGGGACTATACTGATATGCAGGGAATCCACCCAGAAACTTGCACTCACCATATTTACACAGACACTAATATAAGACCAATGAGGCAGCCACAGAGAAGGATGAACCCTATGCTTCAGGAAATTGTAAGAGATGAATTTAAAAAGTTACTAAAGGTCAATTTAATTTATCCCATCTCTGATAGCCAGTGGGTGTCTCCATTAGTGATAGTACCCAAGAAAAATGGTAAGTGGAGAATCTGTGTTGATTATAGAGAGCTCAATAAAGCAACCCTTAAAGACTATTTTCCATTGCCATTTATTGACCAAGTCTTGGACACATTAGCTGGGAAATCATCATTTTACTTCCTTGATGGTTTTAGTGGTTATAACCAAATCAGCATAGCCTTAGAGGACCAGGAAAAAACAACTTTTACTTGCCCCTGGGGCACATATTCTTACAATGTTTTACCATTTGGATTGTGTAATGCTCCAACAACATTTCAGAGAGCAGTATTAGCTATTTTTGCTGATCTAGTTCATGAGTGTGTTGAAGTATATATGGATGAATTTTCAATATATGGTAACTCTTTTGATCAATCATTGCAAAACCTTCAAAAATTCCTGAAAATATGTATAGAAGCCAATTTATCCCTAAGTAATGAAAAGTGTTATATGATGTTGAATGAAGGCGTAGTATTGGGTCATTATGTTTCTTCAGAAGGAATCAAAGTAGATCAATAAAAAATTCAAATTATTTTTAATCTACTAGTACCAAAAACTCAAAAAGATGTGAGAAGATTCCTTGGCTATGCAAGTTATTACAGGAGATTTATTGAACATTTTAGTAAGATAGCTTTGCCTTTGTTTAAGCTTCTTGAAAAAGATGTATCTTTCAATTGGAATGATAATTGTGAAGAAGATTTTGAAAAACTTAAAGAGAAGTTATCCACTACTCCAGTTCTAAAAGGACCTAATTGGAATCTACTCTTCCACATCACCACTGATGAATCTCAACAGAAATAGGTGATTCATTAGGACAAAAAGAAGAATCTTTAAGTTATGCCATTTATTTCATCAGTAAGAATCTGACACCTGCAGAAATCAAATACACAGTAAATGAGAAGCAAATGCTTGCAATTATACATGTTGTGAACAAATTCTGTCATTACATAACTGATTATGAAGTCTTTATTCATACTGATCACTCTGCCATTAGGTACTTAATGAATAAACCCATAACTAATGGCAGAGTCACCATATGGTTACTATTATTATAGGAATTTAATGTTACAGTGTTGGACAAACTAGGTAAAGAAAACCAAGTGGCAGACTTCTTTTCTAGACTCCAGAATCCAGGTGAAGTTGTTCTAGTTGAATATTCTTTTCCCGATGAACATTTATTTGCAATTTCAATATTGAATCCATGGTATGTTGACTTAGCTAATTATCTCTCAACATGAAAAATACCTCCATCCTTCAGTTCAAAGGAGAAGAAAAGACTAATCAATAAAAGTGCCAGATACTCATGGGTTAATGGAGATTTGTTTTATACTGGTTATGATATGATTATTAGGAGATGCATAAGAGATGATGAAATTCTTGTATATTAAAATATTTCCATGATGAACCTTGTGGTGGCCATTTTGCAGCTAAAAGAAAAGCATTCAAAATCCTCAGTCTTGGCTATTATTGGCCATCAATTTTCAAAGATTCAAATAAATATGTAAGAAGTTGTGAGAGTTTCCAACGCATGGGCAGACTAACTACCTCAGATTAGATGCCACTACAACCTCAAGTACATCTAAAGCCATTTGAAAAATTGGCTCTAGATTTTGTTGGACCCATTAATCCACCTTGTAAGGGTAAAAAGCACATCTTAGTATGTACTGACTGTTAGTTATCTGTAATTAGCACTATTGGAAAAGTCCAATCACAGAAACAACATCGTTTCAACCACTTTGGGATTCTAGGATCTGGCCCTCCTAAATCTGGAGAGGGATCTCTCCAATAGGTGCAAAGATGGATTTGTCTTTGAAGTTTGGGGTAATGATATTAGGCTAGTTATGAAGGCCAAGGGTTTGTTTTGTTTTTTGGATGGTTGAGCATGATTATTATTTTGAGGAGAAAATTCTAAGTGCAAAAATTTTCAAAGGTGAGAAGTTGCAAGTGAATAGAAAAGCTTTGTCTAAAAAGATAGATATAATGCTGGTTTTTAGTCCATTGGGCTATGGAGTCATAATAGGGCTTTAATTGAACAACATCATCAAGAGTGATCCAAGGGGCAAGTCATCTGTATCAGAAGACTATGAGATTAAAATGATGGAATGGAAACAATAAAGTGTTGGAGGGGTGGAAACTAATAATAATTTCACAAGGGATTTATAGTCAGTCCAAACAAGAAAAGCCTCTTAAGTAACTGTTTAAAACTAACCGAGAACAGGGCTAACCATAAATTTCTTGGGCAAGTTTGTATTAAAGCAGCTTAATTGACAAACAATCCAGTAATCTGCATAATTACCTTCAGAAAGTATGAAAACACATAAGGGAAACAAAGTGTAACCTAAGATCAGATAAGGTACTTTTAAACCTAGTCTTCTTTCGGCCAACACCGAGGGAAACCTTCAAAATTTGCCTTGGAGAATAGAAACTAGAAACAGGGCAAACCATCACTTTTCTAGTCTAACTTTAATAAGCGAATGATGAAAATAACTTTCAAAAATAACGTTTAAAGCAAATAGTGGGACGAGGGAACGCCAACATTCCTAATTTCTTAAACTATATTGAATCGTTCTTAAATAAACAAATTGGAGGAAAACATTGAGATAAAGCTTATCAGTTAGAGAAGGGTACTGGTAAACAGTAAATCCTAACTCCATAAATGATGTTCTTTATCAGAGAATAGTGAAAAATATGACATACATAGAAGGAAAACAATAACAAAGAAAGGGGCACTTCACTAGTGATATAGACCAGGATCCCAAGAAACAGCTTGTTATTGATGTCACACCAGTTACAGTCTTCAAGTCCAATGTTTCAGTTCAGCAATCATCTTCACTATTTAGCCTAACTAATCTAGAACAAACAGAGCTCCAAGGGCTAGTGAACACTATTTACAATCAGAAGTTTAAGCTCAAATGTATTTTAAAGTTCAACAACCAACAGTCTCTCATCTTCTACAGAAGTATTTATAGAAGAATGAGGTGGTGAGATCTGATAAAAGATATTTTGGGACAATTAATACAGATTCAAGACTTCTCGGCCTTTGAGGGGCTCAATGGAGAATTTTACAAACATTCTATCTGTATTAACTGTTTTATGTTCATGAATTAAGCTCGGTGGGAGATTTTATTGACTTTAAGGCTCTGTGTCATGTTTGGAGTAACTCTGCAGATATTTTTAGCATTTAAGTTCCTTGCAGAAGTAACTCTCTGGCTGCACTGAGGCGAATATCTTCATTTGATCAATAACTTCTACCTCTGTTTTGAATGATTTGAGGCATAGGTGGCATTTATGGTAGCTGGGAGGAATCAATTCACCTCAAATGTGGCAGTGGAGGCCTTTCGGTCTGTTAAACACTTATGATGTTCCTTTAATTGTGAGTTAATTCTGGGAATTAGGCTTTTGATAATCATTCTTAGCCGTAATTCCCAAATCTGTCTTCAATCTTCTATTCTGCTGCATTTTGTCTTCAACCCTGATACTCTTTTAATTCTGTTTTTAATAACACGGTGTCCTGTCGATGTGCAGGGCCACGTAGGGCTCGTATGGCATCAATGCCTCATGAAGTAATGACGAGACATGGAGTAGAGCCCTTGAATGGTTCCCTTTGATAAATCGAAGGCACATGAATCATCATCCCAGGCCTTCGGCCTTTATATAATGGAAAACCCATCAAACACCTGCAAAACACAGAAAATATTATAAAATCCTGGGTAATTGGGGAAAACTGCTTCAGAAGGCGTGGGAGGAGCATAGCCATTGGATGGCAACATCCAACAGTGGGGATCTGCGTAGAAGAGGTTAAAAAGGAGAGCAGAGGGAAATGGGTTTCAGGATAAATATGAGTCGTCGGATGCGATTAGATCCACGGAGATCAACGGTGGATATTAAATCTGGAGGTCGGTGATCGGGGCGAACAAACAAATGCACCGATGAAAATTTGCGATGCGATGTAGCGCGGACTGTTGATCTGAGGATCAGATCAACGGTGGAGAATGAATCAGGGAAATGGCCGACCGGGGAAGAAACATAACGCACCGATGAAAATTTGCGATGCAGTATAATGCAGACCATTGATCTGAGGATCAAATCAACGGTGGAAAATGAATCAGAGGACTAGTTGATCGAGAGGAACAAAAAAACGCAGCGATTTAAAAGATGTGATGCGATTGAGCACTGGTCATTTGATCGGCTTATGATCAACAGTGGAGATTAGTTTTAGAACGAACCGGGGGAAAACCCTTATAATATTCAAAGCCCCGAAAATTTTAATAAAACAAAGGTTTTGGTGGATCGGGGCAGAAAAAAATATATATACGAAAAGGTGCCCATTTGTGGGGCCATGGGTCTATGGAATATGATGGGCCCGGGGCTTTTCATAACAAGGGGCCAATCGCAATCGGAGCCTCGGGCTCGGGCTTTTCAATCAACCCATTGAACTTTTGCGATGCGATTGGCGCCTTGGGACTTAAACTATCAGTCCTAGGTGTAGGTTACATGAATGGAAAGCGGCGGGGGCGGGGTTTATACATATGGAACTTGAATCGCATCGGACGTTTTGATGCGGTATTTCAATCAACCCATTGTGAATTTCTCCGATGCGATTGCGCGATCGGGTATTTTTAGTCTAACCATTTTATATTTAACACGTGACTTTGGCTCATTAGATCGAAACTTTGGAAAAAAGGGTTTTTTGATTTTATAAAGAAAAACATGGATCGGGAATGGATTTTTCAATGGTTTTAGCGCCCGATGTGGGATCATGGATTATATAAAACAAAGATAAGATCGGGGGTTTTAAATACAAAGGCTAATCACATTGGAGTTTTTGTAATGGCACAAAGACATGCACACTTGGATGTTGGCGATGTGATAAGCACCGAAAAGGGTTAGCGCTTGGTTTCAACCTCAAAGCGTATGGTGGGGAAGTGGTTAGGACTTAGCCCAAGGGGGCTTTAGTCCATAGTAATACAAAACTTGTTTTTTTATGAATTTGTTCAGAGTTTTCAATGGATTTGGGGGTTTCGGTAAGGCTAAAATGTGAGTTTTTAACCTTGTAAAAATGATTTTCATGAAGGGAAGAAGAGGAATCATGAAAAAAAAGGAGATTTATGGAGAAAAAGGGGAGCAAAATGAAGGTTATTTTTGAGTGGGAGAAGGGGGAAAATGATGGTTTTTCAACAATCTTTTCTCATGAAATCAACAGAACTTCTGAGTATAAAAAAGGGAACAGTAGTGAAGATTTCGGACAAAGGTACAAGGCCTTCAAGAGTCTTCAAGAGCCAACTATTTTTAGCAATAAAATATATTCCTTGAAGGCTCAAAAAGTCTTAGCCACCTTTTTCTATAACAAATTTTATAGGTGGCTAACAGTGGCTCCACTTGGGGATGGTGCCTTCTTGAAGGCATCAAGAACTTCAGACTTGCATTCTCTGGGAGGCTGACCTGTGCCTGATCCATTGGGCTGCCCTTCCTTTGCTGGGATGATCTTGCTTTGAAACATATTAGCAGCCATGAAAACAATGGATCTTTCATCTACAAGCTTTCTACCTACCCAATCCTACAGATCTCACATTTTTTCTTCATTAGAGTGCACTTGGATTGGGAAACTCTTTGACAACATTTTATTCTTTTGAAAGCAGGAAATCTAATCTATTTCTACTCCTTATTTATCCATGGACTCTGATTAAACAGTTGAGCCCATATGATTCTCTGCCTAATCTATTATCTGTTGGGATTAAACTGTCCAAAATACTTTATTCTCTAATTTCTACAATAGAAATTGAAAAGCATTCAAGTCAAGATTGAACAGTCTAACTTGATGCTGGTCTATGGCATAAAAATAAGTTGCTCATAGGCACTTATTTTGCAGAAAATTTAAATCGAAAAATTGAAGGCTTAAGATCTGAAAATTGAAGAACTTCCTTCACCCTTTTTTAGCTTTGTTTTGACTTTTGTTTGAGCTGTAGCTTCTTTGTTCTCTGGTTCAGATTTTGAGCTAATTGGAACCGGATTTGCATATTTTTTGACTCAAAAAATAAAATAGATTTGAGTCATCTCTCTTTGGAAACTTAGGTTCAGATTTTGAACATGTTTGAACCTTTAATTTCTATCCTAATCTACCTACTGATAAGCCAAGATTAAACAATTTGGCAAATCAAATTCACTATCCTATCAGCAGTAAATTTAAAACTAATTAGTCTGTATTAGGCTGTTTGACTAACTAGAAGTGTCTTTTGCAGGAGTGGCATTTAAGTTTGCACACTTTCATATTTGTTTCTCTTTTTGGTATGGGGCTGTACATTTCTTGTTGTTTACAATCTGCCCTCTTTTCTTTTTTTCACTCTTTTTGTATTTTTGATTTTTCTAACTTTGAATGAAATGGTGGATGAGATATTTACAATGAGAAAAATATAAAAAGGCTTTTAGAACATAACATGGATCAAGAGAAGTAATGCTTAAGCATCCTGCCATTGATAGGACCCCCAAACAATCCTGCTCCATTCAACTCCTGCAAGAAAAATGCAATGTTACCAGTAGCTGAATGAATAGAGTAAGGGCCAAGCCATAAGTTGTCAAATTTTCCATGCTTTCCCTTGTCTTCCCTCGTTGAGTCCCATTTTAAAACTTTGTCCCCAATTTTGAAATTGCTGGCCTTTGTTCTTTTGTCAAAAAGCTTTTTAATGTTGTCATGTTTCTACAATGCTTTGTCATAAACTTCCTCTCTGGTTTGCTGAAGATGAATGGTCTGATTTATTCTTCTGATCATGTCATTTTCTTCAATTTGCAATTCTTGGATCAACTTCATCACTGGTACACCAAGGCTGTTCTGAAAATTTTCATCAGTACCATACACAAGTTGGAAGGGTGACATGCCAATAGATTTCTTCAAAGTTAATCTGTCAGCCCAAAGTGCATGAACTAGCTTTGTGTGCCAAGACTTTTTATTGTCTTCCAACAGTTTCTTGATTATATTCACTAAAATTTTGTTTGAGAATTCTGCAAGTCCATTACCCTGGGGCCAATAGGCCATGGAATGCCCCAATGTTATCTGATATCTATGATAGAACTCGATCATCTTCTTTGATCCAAATGCTGCTGCATTATCAGTGATAATCTTAGTAGGACAACCAAATCTAGAGAGAATGTTAGTCTCCATAAATTTTATAATAACTGAATCATTGGCCTACCTACAAGGTATGGCTTCTATCCACTTAGTGAAATAGTCTGTGGCAGTGAGAATCCACCTATGCTGGGTAGAAGATGGAGGATGGATTTCTCCTATGAAGTCAAGTCCCCACTATTGAATAGGGGCTTCAATAGTGATTGGATGCAGAGGTAGGGGTAGCAGTTTTCTTTTGCCTTCAAAAAGTTGACATTTATGACAGACAATGATCATTTTGTGCACATCATGAAAAAGAGTAGGTCAATAGAAACTAGCCCTCAAAACTTTGTTGGCTGTTGTCTTATAGGATAAATGACCTCCACATTCTCCTTCATGGAACTCGTGCTTAACCTTCTCTACATCTAACTCAGGCAAACATTTAAGCAATAGACCGCTTGCATTTTTCCAATAAAGACATTTATCTATAATGCAATAGTTTACAACTTTCAACTTTAAGAATCTTGCCTTTGTTTTTTTTCAAACCGGGAGGTGTATTTAAATTAAGCAAAACATAAATAATATCAGCATACCAAGAGGAATTCATAAAAATGTTCTTCAACAATGGGTGTTGAGAATCCTTCTTGGTCATTCAAAGCATCAATCATATTAATATCAAGAACTTCAAAATTGGATTCAGCCATTAATTTAGCTAGACCTTGGCCTTTAATGATTTTAGTGGGTTTTATCTCTAAATCATATTCACGAATAACAACAATCCACTTACCTCTCTTACCATCTGGGTCCTGTGTTAGAATTTATTTAACAATTGAATTTGGGACAAAGGTAATGATGTGTGAGTGAAGGATGTACAGCCTGAAGTCTTTCAAGACTTTAACCAGAGCAAAATCTTGCTTCTCCATGATGTTATACTTTAGAGGGGCATCCCTCAATGCCTTGCTAAAGAATGAAATAGGATTCTCTTGTCCTTGTGGATTTTTCTGTAAAAGGACAACAGCTATGGTACGTTCTGATGCAAACGAAAAAATATAAAAATCTTTTGAAAAATCAGGACTTATTAGAACCAGTGTTTTGGTTAACGCTTGTTTCACCAGTTCAAAGGATTTCTTTACTTCCAAGGTCCATTTTACCCCTTACTCATTTTTTAACATGTTTGTGATATTCTGGAGGAGCTCAGCCAAGTTGAGGATGAACCTTCTCAAAAAGTTAATCTTTTCGATGAAAGACTACAACTCCTTGATGTTTCGAGGATGAGAGATTTGCAATATGGCCTCAATCCTCTTTGGATCTATCTTTATACCCTCCTCAGAAATAATGTGCCCAAGAATTTTACCTTCTTGGAGACCAAATAGTTTCTTCTTAGGGTTTAAGGATATCCCAAACTTTTTTCATTTCTCGAAAACCTTTCTTAAATGTTCTAAGTGCTCTTTATTTGTTTTTGAAAACATAGTAACATCATCAATATAGATAATGATGAAGAAGCCCAGTTCCTCCGAGAAGGCTATGTCCATGGCTCTTTGAAAAGTTGCTCCAGCATTCATTAGACCAAAAGGCATTTTCACATACATGAAAGTGCCCCATGGTGTAGTAAAGGTTGTCTTTAATTTATCAGCAGGGTGAACTAAATCTGATTGTACCCTGAATAGCCATCAAGCAAAGAAATTCTTTTAGACCCTACCACCCTTTGTAAAATATGATCCATCTTGGGTAAAGGGTAGTTTTCTTTTAATGAAGCTTTGTTTAAGTCTCTAAAGTCTATACAAAGCCTGATCTCTCCAGTTTTCTTCCTAACAGACACCAGATTAGATACCCATTCAAAATATCTAATAGGGACAATAAAACCGGCATCATACATTTTCATGATTTCCTTCTGAACCAATGGTAACTGAACAGGGTTTATTCTGCGCAGTTTCTGTTTGAATGGTTTTTGGTTTTCTTTGAGGGGAATTTTATGTTGTATTATTTCAGTGTCATAGGATTTAAGATCTTCGTAACTCCATGAAAAAACATCAGAAAACTCTTTAAACAGCTCAATGTATTTGAGTTTATTGTGAGCTGGTAAAGTCTTAGACAGTTTAATCATCATAGGTTTAAATTTACTACCTATATTGCACTCTTCCACTTCAGTCTCTATAGGTTCCAGTTTTGGTTTATTCGCCACATCGTTCAAATTGAACAACTCTTCTAAAGGGGCCAGACCTTTAGGAAAAATTTCATCTTTAGAGCGCAGAGTTTCTAACTCCTATGTTTCAAACTCGGCATTCATTTCTGTTTCATTTTCAAGTTTGCTAGATAACATGTTTATATTAGAAAGTTTAGGAGACCTTTCTTCTTTATCAAGAAAATTTTCTTTACTAGGGCAGTCAGTTTCATATGCTGAATCCGAACTTGGCAGTTCGAATTCGTTTCTAAACTACATGAAGTCTTCTATTTGTTTGTCTCCGTCAAACACCTGCCAATATTTTTCGTTATCAGGAATGGCTAGTCTGAATTTTATCTGAGTTGTGCAGTCTTTGGTTTCATATGGCATAAAGCATGTTCTAGCTGCAAACGCTAAATTGTGGGCTGCAATATTTCTTTTTCTTGGGACAAAAATCAGTTTGGACTGCTCGAATGTTTTTAAAAGGTCCATGGCATTGTTGCAGTAGGCCCGAAGTCTAAGATGATTTGCATTATACTCCCCATTGACTTGCCTAATGACTAATTCAGAATCCCCGTGAAATTTAATTCTCTTGGCTCCTAACTTTTTTAACAATTGTAAGCCTAAAAGCAGGGATTCGTATTCAGCTATGTTGTTTGAACACTGAAAGTTTAATTTACAGGAAACACATTCTGTGTGGTTGTTTTCAGTGTTGCAAATCCAGACACCTGCACCAGCGTTTGTTCTAGTGCATGACCCGTCAAAATGCATACTCCATAGAGGACTGTTTTCGGTTTCATCTATTTGGTAACCGTCCTCTTCAATTAATGTGCTTTCAAATTGTTCATGATTAGTGGCACTTAATTGAATTTGTTTTGACTCATCAGGTTTTTCGTTAAGTGGAGGAACGCTTTCTTGAGTGTCGAGGTTTAAAAGCAAAGGACACATGATTTGTATTTCAAGACCCATATTTGGTTTCCTGTTGTTTAAAGGTTAAACAAAGTGTTTTGACAGTTCTGTGGTATTTACCTCCTCCTCTCTATCAGCCATTAACTCTGTTAAAGTTACTTGTTCATCTAATGTTTCTTCATTAAAAAGGATAAATGAATCAAGGCCAGTGTTTACAGAGTATAAAGGGGAGTTTTGTGGTCTGTCTTGACTTTTCAATGTGTATTGCATATGAGACTCCCTGTAAATTATCATAGCCTGATTGAAAACAAGGATAGTCGCATAGGCCATGTCCATTTTCATAGTCCCTTGTAACTTAGCCGCCCATGATCTTGATAACAACATTCCATATTTTGGGGGAACATCAGCCACAATGATATCCATTACTAAGCATTTGGCTGGAATCTGGGCTAAGTTAACATAGAGATCTTTGATTAATCCTAAACATTTTACTCTGCTTGAGTCAAAGGAGTATAGATCTTTATAAGGTCTGGTGATTTCTAGACCAAGGCTCTCCATTACAGCTTTTGGCATTAAATTATGAGAAGCCCCAGAATCATGCATAGCGTTGTGTAAAATCTTATCATGAACGTTTAAACTCACATAAAAGGGAGGAACAGGTCCCTCTTGATACATACCTTCAATATTTGGACCAAAGATAAGCTCTGGTTGGTCATCATTAAGATTTACAGTGTCCTTATACTCTTCAATGTTTAAAGCCTTCAAAATTTGGGCCCTGTATACATGTTGGGCAGCTAACTCAGTCAAGGGAACAGAGATTTTGATCTTTGAAATTTCCTGCTCTAGGCTGAAAGGAATTTGACTCTTTAAAGTGTTGGTTTCAGCCTTATTAGTTGTCATTCTATCAGCAATATCAGCTTGCTGATTTGTTTTATTTACATTTGACAAAATGGTTTTAACAGGAGTACTAGCTGAGATGTTAGTACTACTAATTTCTGCACTCTGTTTTTCATTGTTTTGAGTGCCTTTCTCTTTATCATTACCATAATTTAAGCCACTATTTTGTCCTTTTGTTTAAAAACTCTAGGCTTGGTTGTAGCACTGTTTTGTGAATATTTTTCAGAGGTTTTGTTGTTGGGGGTTTGATGACTGGTTTTGCTTCTAAGGTCATATTCTTTTTGAGATTCTATGATGACATTTTCCATGTCTTGATAATGATTTTCATCATCATCTCTTCTATCATCATATGGTGTGTATAGACCTTGTTTTATACCATAATGAATCTCAAAGTCATCATTATCTACCCCCAACATGTTGATATCATCCTCCTCTATCATTTCATCTATTTCCTCAACCTCACTTACATAGTTTTGATGAAAGGGAGGAGCGATCTGCTGATCATCTTCCCTACGCATGTTTGGAGGTTGGTTCCTTCTAAAATTCTGATTCTGGTTCTGGTTTATGTTTTGAGGAGCAGGTTGGTTTTGACTGGCTTGTGCTCTCTTAATTATGCTCATCTCTTTCATCATCTCGTCCATCATTTTCTCCATATTTGAGTTGGAAGTAGAAGGTGTGTTTTCCTCTCTAAAAGACACTCTCTTTTCATTTTTCATTCTTGATCTCTTCTCAATTAAGTTGACTTCCATAGAAATATCACCCTTTTGCATATCTTCAAGAGTTACAAAATCTCTCTCTCTCAACTGATAGGCCATCTCAGGGTCAAACCCTTCAGGAAACTTGTTTAAAGCTGAGCCTTGTGGAGGTTTTAGTTCTGGGGAAAGTGCATTATGCACACTATTGAATCTAGTGCAATAAGCTTGCATGCTTTCCCCAATGTTTCTATGGAGGTTCTTGTAGTGGGCAAGGACTTGAAGAGGGTTTTCATTTACTTCCCATTTGTTTAAGAATGTTTGATGGAAGGCTTTGAGATCATTAATACTATGGGGGGTTAGGCCTTTGAACCATTTTCTTGCTTCTCCCCCGAAACTCTGAGGAAATAGTCTAAGATTGATAGAATCATCATCAATTTCATTTCTGTCAAAGTAGTCATTCATCTTATCCACATGTTGTGATGCAGTTGTAGCATTGCTAGCATCATATAATGGAATTTCGGACTGATAGTCCTGTGGGAGATTGACTAATGGTACAGGAAGGACTAAGGGAGCATACCATGCTGCCATGATATGTGGTGTAGGTGGATTCACAAGGGGTGGATTAACAAAAGGGAAAGTGGGCTGAAGTGTAGTGGTTTGAACAGTGGATGTAGGGTGAGAAGAAGTTGATGGACCAGGAATAGTCTGCTGAGCTGATCTTGGATGGGAGACACCTAGGTTGTGAAGGAAATGCAAATCAGGAGGTATTGTTTCTCTACTACCAAGATGTTCACTTGTATCCAGTGATGAAAGTGAAGACTCAGAGTCTAGCTGGATTATATCATCAAATGACCTAGTTCTAAATGGATTTACTAAGTCAGCTTGTGATTGATGTAGAACTGTAAGATTTTCGGGAACTGAATTAGCTCTCAAGGGTGATATGAAAACAATTGATAATTTAATCTTAGGAGACTTCCTAAGGATGCTTTCTGGATTATCTACTATCTCAGGTGGATCAGGGTCAGGATGGGCTCTAGTGTGAATCTTTCTAGGAGCCACTATGTTGTGTTTTTTAGACCCAAATAAATAGGAAAAGTTTAACCAGGTATGACAATATTTAAGAGGTTAACTAATCCATTTACACAAATTTTAATCCTACAGTCCTCTAACTGAGTTTTAATGATATTGCAATGACAAAGGTTCCTCCCAGTGGATTCTTAAGGTCTGTTAAGGATTGTGAAGTCGCCAAGTGGAAGTTTTTAGCTCTTTTCAGAGGTAAAAGGTTTTATGGTCCACCACCATGTTTATTGAATACCAATCTGAAATATTTTTAGGTTTTTTTAAGTTATTTTTCAGTTGTGGTTTCTAAGAGTGTCCTATATCTGTTTCACAACTTAGCTACGGTTATGAGACAAATAAAGTCTAATCTTATGGCTAAGCAAGCTGATTTTTGAAGGTTAGATAAAGACTTATGAGAATCCTAGGGTTTGCCTAGCTTGTCACTGATTCAAACAATTTTAATCATGATTACCAGCTCTTGGTAGTGCTTGAAAAAGTTGCTTTCAACTCACGAAGTTTTATGAAGTGTTTAAGGGAACCTAAGGTGAAAATTCAACTGATCCCCAGCGGAGTCGCAGAAATGTTAGTTGCTGGTGGCTCAGCTGGTTGGTATAACAAATGTTCTTTGAAACAAATCTCTGATGTCCTATGGTTACCTCAAAATGAAAATGATTCTAGGTTCGATCCCCAGTGGATTTGCCAGAAATATTAGTTATCTGTAATTAGCAAGATTGGCAAAGTCCAATCACAGAAACAACATTGTTTCAACCACTTTGGGATTCTAGGATCTAGCCCTCCTGAATCCAGAGAGGGATCTCTGTAATATGTGCAAAGATGGATTTGTCTTTGAATTTTGGGGTAATGATATTAGGCTAGTTATGAAGGAAAAGGGTTTGTTTTGTTTGTTGGATGGTTGAGCATGATTATTATTTTGAGGAGAAAATTCTAAGTGCAAAAAGTTTCAAAGGTGAGAAGTTGCAAGTGAATAGAAAAGCTTTGTCTAAAAAGATACATATAACGTTTTTTTTAGTCCATTGGGCTATGGAGTCATAATAGGGCTTTAATTGAACAACAACATCAAGAGTGATCCAAGGGGTGAGTCATCTGTATCACAAGATTATGAGATTAAAATGATGGAATGGAAAAAATAAAGTGTTGAAGGGGTGGAAACTAATAATAATTTCACAAGGGATTTATAGTCAGTCCAAACAAGAAAAGCCTCTTAAGTAACTATTTAAAACAAACTGAGAACAAGGCTAACCATAGATTTCTTGGGCAAGTTTGTATTAAAGCAGCTTAATTGACAAACAATCCAGTAATCCACATAATTACCTTCAGAAAGTATGAAAACACATAAGGGAAAAAAAGTGTAACATAAGATCAGATAAGGTACTTTTAAACCTAGTCTGCTTTCGGTCAACACCGAGGGAAACCTTCAGAATTTTCCTTCGGAGAATAAAAACTAGAAACAGGGCAAACCATCACTTTTCTAGTCTAAATTTAATAAGCGAATGATGAAAATAACTTTCAAAAATAACGTTTAAAGAAAACAGTAGGACGAGGGAACGCCAACATTCCTAACTACTTAAACTATATTGAATCATTCTTAAATAAACAAATTGGAGGAAAACATTAAGATAAATCTTATCAGTTAGAGAAGGGTACTAGTAAACAGTAAATCCTATCTCCATAAATTATGTTCTTTATCATAGAATAGTGAACAATATGACATAGATAGAAGGAAAACAATAACAAAGAAAGGGGCACTTCACCAGTGATATAGACTAGGATCCCAAGAAACAACTTGTTATTGATGTCAAACCAGTTACAGTCTTCAAGTCCAATGTTCCAGTTCAGCAATCATCTTCACTATTTAGCCTAACTAATCTAGCACAAATAGAGCTCCAAGGGCCAGTGAACACTATTTACAATCAGAAGTTTAAGGTCAAATGTATTTCAAAGTTCAACAACCAACAGTCTCTCATCTTCTATAGAAGTATTTATAGAAGAATGAGGCGGTGAGATCTGATAAAAGATCTTTTAGGACAATTAATACAGATTCAAGACTTCTCGGCCTTTGAGGGGCTCAATGGAGAATTTTACAAACATTCTGTCTGTATTAATTGTTTTACGTTCATGAATTAAGCTCGGTGGGAGATTTTATTGACTTTAAGGCTCTGTGTCATGTTTGGAGTGACTCTGCAGATATTTTTAGCATTTAAGTTCCTTGCATAAGTAACTCTCTCTGGCTGCACTGAGGCGAATATCTTCATTTGATCAATAACTTCGGCCTCTGTATTGAATGCTTTGAGGCACAGGTGGCACTTATGGTAGCTGGGAGGAATAAATTCACCTCAAATGTGGCGGTGGAGGCCTTTCGGTCTGTTAAACACTTATGATGTTCCTTTAATTGTGTTTTAATTCTGGGAATTAGGCTTTTTTTAATCATTCTTAGCCGTAATTCCCAAATCTGTCTTCAATCTTCTATTCTGCTGCATTCTGTCTTCAACACTGATACTCTTTTAATTCTGTTTTTAATAACACAATGTCTTTTCGATGTGCAGGGCCACGTAGGGCTCATATGGCATCACTGCCTCATGAAGTAATGACGAGACATGGAGTAGAGCCCTTGAATGGTTTTCTTTGATAAATCGAAGGCACAAGAATCGTCATCCCAGGCCTTCGGCCTTTATATAATGGAAAACCCATCAAACGCCTGCAAAACACATAAAATATTATAAAATCCTACGTAATTGGGGAAAACTGCTTCAAAAGGCGTGGGAGGAGCGTAGCCGTTGGATGGCAACATCCAACGGCGGGGATCTGTGTAGAAGAGGTTAAAAAGGAGAGCGGTGGGAAATGGGTTTCAGGATAAATATGAGCCGTCGGATGCGATTGACCCACGGAGATCGACGGTGGATATTAAATCGGGAGATTGATGATCGGGGCGAACAAAAAAATGCACCGATGAAAATTTGTGATGCGATGTAGTGCGGACCATTGATCTAAGGATCATAAAAATGGTGGAGAATGAATCGGGGAAATGGCCGACCGGGTAAGAAGCATAACGCACCAATGAAAATTTGTGAAGCGATATAGCGCGGACCGTTGATCTGAGGATCAGATCAACGGTGGAAAATGAATCAGAGGACTAGTTGATAGGGAGGAACAAACAAACGCAACGATTTAAAAAATGCGATGCGATTGAGCACTGGCCGTTTGATCGGCTTATGATCAACGATGGAGATTAGTTTTAGAATGAACCGGCGGAAAATCCTTATAATATTCAAAACCCCAAAATTTTTAATAAAACAAAGGTTTTGGTGGATCGAGGCAGAAAAAAATATATATATGAAAAGGCACCTGTTTGCGGGGCCATGGGTCTATGGAATATGATGGGCCCGGGGCTTTTCATAACAAGGGTCCAATCGCAATCGAAGCCTCGGGCTCAGGCTTTTCAATCAACCCATTGAACTTTTTCGATGTGATTGGTGCCTTGGGACTTAAACCATCGGTCCTAGGCGTAGGTTACATGAATGGAAAGCGGCGGGGGCGGGGTTTATACATATGGAACTTGAATCGCATCAGAAGTTTTGATGCGGTCTTTCAATCAACCCATTGTGAATTTCTCCGATGCGATTGCGTGGTCAGGTCTTTTTAATCTAACCATTTTATATTTAACACGTGACTTTGGCTCATTAGATCGAAACTTTGGAAAAAATGGTTTTTTGATTTTACAAAGAAAAACATGGATCGGGAATGGATGTTTCAATGGTTTTAGTGCCCGATGTGGGACCATGGATTATATAAAACAAATATAAGATCAGGGGTTTTAAATACAAAGGCTAATCGCATCGAAGTTTTTGTAATGGCACAAAGACATGCACACTTGGATGTTGGCGATGCGATAAGCGCCAAAAAGGTTTAGCGCTTGGTTTCAGCCTCAAAGCTTATGGTGGGGAAGTGGTTAGGACTTAGCCCAAGGGGGCTTCAGTCCATAGTAATACAAAACTTGATTTTCTATGAATTTTTTCAGAGTTTTCAATGGATTTGGGGGTTTCAGTAAGGCTAAAAAGTGAGATTTTAACCTTGTAAAAATGATTTTCATGAAGGGAAGAAGAGGAATCATGAAAAAAAGGAGATTTATGGAGAAAAAGGGGAGAAAAATGAAGGTTAGTTTTGAGTGGGAGAAGGGGGAAAATGATGGTTTTTCAACAATCTTTTCTCATGAAATCAGTAGAACTTTTGAGTATAAAAAAGGGAACAGTAGTGAAGATTCGGACAGAGGTACGAGGCCTTCAAGAGTCTTCAAGAGCCAACACTTTTTAGCAATAAAATTTGTTCCTTGAAGTTACAAAAAGTCTTAGCCACCTTTTGCTATAAAATTTTTTATAGGTGGCTAACATTGACTATGTAACTAAATGGGCTGACGCAAAGGCACTGTTAAGAGCAACTGAGCAAACAGTGGTCAATTTCCTTTTTGAAGAAATATTTGTCAGATATGGAGTGCCTAGTGAAATAGTAACAGACCAAGGTACTCAATTTACTTCAAGATTGGTTCAAGACATCACTGAAAAGTACAAAATTAAACATAGAAGGAGTACACACTATCATCCACAGGCCAATGGCCAGGTGGAGTCTACAAATAAAACTCTAGAAGGAATCATCACCAAAACAGTGGCAATGAATAAAAAGGACTGGGAGGATAAGCTGAAGGATGCTCTCTGGGCTTATAGAATCACATGGAAAGATACAACAGGATTTGCACCTTATCAGACGGTGTATGGTAAAGAGGTAATGCTTCCTATTGAATTTCAAATACACACTTACAAGTTGGCTGCAGATTTAGACATTGATCTTAATGAGACTCAAAAAGAAAGGATCATGCAATTGAATCAGTTGGATGAAATGAGACAATATGCATTGGAAAGAACAATACTTATGCAAAAACAAAGGAAGCAATGGCATGACACACATCAAAAAGAAACAATTTCAAGAAGGTGACTGGACTTTACTATTTGATTCCAAATTTAAAGATTATAAAGCCAAGTTTACAACACGCTAGATGGGCCCTTATGAAATTGTTCAAGTTTTTGAAAATGGATCAGTCAAACTTACTACCATTGACCAAGAAGGAAGAACATTTATAGTCAATGGACATAGGCTGAAGATTTATCGCAAGTCTATAAGCAAAGAAGACTTGATTCAGACAGTGGCACAGCAGAAGGAGGTTGAGATAGTACAACAATTAGCTATGATATCTTTACCATAGTTATTTCATTTTTTTTCAATTTTTTTTTTAAATAAAAAATAATAAATAAATAAAAAACAATAAAAGATAAAGGTTTAGATGTGAAAGCCAGACTCTGGCACAATCTAAACTAGAATTATTACAGGAAAACAAGGAAATTGGCCAGTAAGAATTCATTTTCTCATTTCTATAAAAGTTATTTTCTCTTGCCAATTCACAATAATGACTTGAGGAAAAGTCAATGAATAAGTAGGGGAGAAGGAAAAAGTGAATTTTTCATATTTTCTTTCATCTCCTCATTTCTAGAGTTTCAATAAGAAAGAGATTTATTTATTTAATTGATTGATTGTTCAAATAAAGAAGGAGAAGTTTTTTTCTAATTCATATCAGCAGAGGGACCTGTGCATCATCAAAAGGTTTAAGCAAGATTATCAGCAGAGGGACTTGTTCAAACAAGATCACATCAGTTCAGGCTGCATCAACATGTTGGAAAAGTCAAAGGTTTCATTAACATGTCTACAATTCAGATTTTAAAAACTATTAGAGGGACTTGTTGCATGCTCATCTTTAGAAAGGGACCTATTTAGAAGAACAATACCAATCACACCTGCACAAAGCCAATTATTCATACCTGCATAAAGCCAACCAGTCAAAGGGAGATTAAAAAGGAACTAGTAAAGGACTGTAAGATTCTGGTTTTATTACTTAAATTTCTATGTTAATTTCAATGTTAAATAATTAATTTATGGTTAATTATTGACATCAATTTCATAACCTATACTCTTAATCATTTTACCTATACCAATATCTTGGTTCTGTTGTCATTCAACCTATACCACTACCCTTAACCATTTCAACCTATATTCTTAACCATTACCCTTAAAAAATCATGGCCTATATCTACAGCACTACATTCCATTGCCATTAATCCTATATCTATACGCTTTTAACCCCTCACCACTACTCTTAAAAATCCTAAATCCTCAAACCTATTCTATAGCCTATATCTATACCCCTTTAAACCCTTTTGAAACCTTAATTATAAATTTCAAATCTGACAAGCCAGTACCAACAGATCTATAAGGCCTCTCCATGGCCTTATTAGACATTAAACTGGAGAAATTTGTCTAGAAGATTGCTGCCAATATCATTTCACTCTGTCCTCTGCAATATCATTTCACACCATCCTCTGCCACCACAACTACGCTTTCTGCAACCACGATTACGCCCTCTGCAACCACGTCCATATCTTCTGCACCCATGAATATATCAACATCATTCCATCCTTAATTTCATTGTCATCCGCAACCATAACCGTATCATTTCATATACACAGGCGCAGACTTTGAGAGGGGTCGGTGTAGTTTTATTTAAAAAAAAAAAAGGGAAATCTTCAATTGCTAGGTTCTATTGTATAAACGCTGGGGAGAATTGTTGAAGAGAATTCCTAGCCATACACCGACACATGCAAACTAGGATACGCTGCTTGGGCAGAGGAGAAGATATAGCAACCAAGGTTTATCCAAACACGTGGAGGTCAGCAAATAAACTTCAGGAGAAACGCAACAAAAGAGGTAACTGTCAAATACCCTGGGTAATTTTTTTTTTAAGAAGACAGGGTAATTAGAACAGAATAATTTAATGGGAAATAGAGCAGAACCGGAGAAGTTTGACAGTTCGAAATTAGATGAAGACTGTGTTAAAATTTTGAGAGACAGGCAGTGGTTGATATTTTTAGAAAAATTTAATGGGAATAATGAAGAAATCACAAAGAAATTTTCTCCTTCATTTAATGGAGAAAGAGCCATAGTAGGGAGTCTTTCATTCAGAGTTTCAGAGGATACTATAGTTCAAACAATAGGTATCAATCCATAGGGTGAAAAATACTTCAAAACCAAGCAATTTAAGGAGAAATCATGGACACAATTTATATCTAGATCCAGAGTGTCCTCAGTGAATTGGAAAATCGAAGTTTCCAAAAGTTGGCTTGTTCATCCTTGGGATGAAATGGTCTATATACTTCAAAAATTTATCACATGTGAGGGCAGATGTAGTACAGTGTATCTTTATCATATCAAAATGTTGTTGCATTTGAAAGGGGAATGTACCATCAACCTTCCATATTTCCTTCTACAAAGTCTGACTAAAATGTCTAAAACTATATAGAAGTACAAAATTAATATGGATAGAAGCTTATATCATTTTGGATTGGTAAAAAATTTGATTGAGTTTGAATTACAGAAGACAGGGATTTCATGGAAGGGATTTTTAATCTCTAATGAAATCAAAATTGATGAAGAAGAACAGGAAAAGAAAGGGGTTATAGAATTGATGGCTGATGTAATTGAAATAGATGATGAAACTCCAGAATTCAGATCAAACACTTTTGCTCTACCTAGCAGCAGTATAAGAACAAGAAAAATGAGAAAGGAAGAAGCTAAGAGAGCTGAAAAAGATAAAATTTTTACCACTTATACAAGGAAATCTAGAAGGATTAAAGGTAAGACAGTGCAAGATAGTGATGACCTACAGCAAGCCCATGATGCAAATACACAAGAACTGGAAATCAAAAACAGTGAGGAAGAACCAAAAGAGAAAACACTCTCAAACAAAAAGCAGAAGCAATTAGAAAGGAAAATTCAAGATTTACAACAAGATCTCATGGAATCAGAAATGTTGGAAAGAGTTGTGAAAAGAGATAATGAAGCACTGAGAATACAAAGTAAGAAAATTCAAGATTAAAATGAAAAATTGAAGAGGAAAATAAAAAAAATCAAAGCCAACAAGATTGAAATATGTAGATGGGCTACCGAATGGTATAGGCAGACAAAGCTATCAAGGCCAAATAAAAAAACATGAAGATTTAATATCAAGCTTAGAAGAATGTGGATGTTGTATTGTGGGCAGCAGAAGTAGCAAACATAGGAGTCTGACAGGTTAGCATGAGGACATGCAAAGTCTTGTGTTTGGGGGAGATGTTGGTACCATTTCATGACTTATTCTTTCACCTAAAAATTCATTTTATCCATCATATTTCCTCATTTAACCTTCCTAAATCCCTCATATTCCTTTGAAATTGATCAATGTGATGCCATTATTGTTATTTTTACATTGGAATTAATTTTAAGAATTTTTGTGTTAAAACTAGGATTTTTCAGAAAATTACAGGTTCTCGTAACTTCCTGTAATGGCTTTACGTTCTGACGTGTTGCATGAAAATTTGGCCAAATCGAATACTGAGGGCTTATTCCTAAATGTACAAGGATGGTGAAAAATCTATCCACCTCCAGATTCGAAGTCCACAGGTGGTTGGTCAACCTTAGTCATTTCAGTAGAAAATCATGAGCAATTAATGAATAGACTTGATATTTTTCTTATAAAAATGGATCTGAACTAATTCGACTCCTTTGGGAGATTAGTTAGGATTTTGAGGAATAAGAATAACCTCTTTTTGTTTTGTAATTCAATGATAAATAGTTAGAAGAAAAATATTGAAGGCTAATTACAAGACATGAGACATTACGTGACAAGCTTCAAACTTTGATTTATGTAATTGGTTTTCAGACTTAATACAGAGATTCAGTTCTTCATGGTGTTATAGTCCATCATTTTATTCATCTGAGTTATCTCAAGTGTGCTTGAAAAGTGTGGAGGGCCCCCACTACAGCGCTGGTATACTTTCTTTGTGTTTTTCATTTACATTTTCATATTCAGATCTGATAGTACATTTATATTCTTATGCTGCAAGTTCATGAATCAGAATTAAAAGTTGTCTTTACTATTTCATTTATCATTTCTGCTTAATGGTCATGGTTATAATTGCAAAATTCAACTAAGTAATCTAATGACTGAACCTTGTAAGAGTATTTAGCTATTGGTTGACTTCAAGATTATTACCTTGCTTTTTTGTCTTGAATGAGTATGATTGATAAGTGTGTTGGTTTAAGACTTAGAAGAGATAATTGATTTCAGTGTGTTAATCTAAGAATTTGGAAGAGGTTCTATGAATTGAGTGCTTGTAAGAGAACTAGAATCTCAGACAAACCATAAGAACTCTATTTTTAGAAGATTAGATTTGTTTTATTTAAGGTGGTGTTCAAGTGTGTAAGGAGACAAAGAACAATCTCTTGTAAAAGAGTATTGAATCCTATTACAAAAAACCCTCATTTAGGAAACCAAATCTTTCTAGATCTATATATTTTAGATAAGTACCTCTAAGTGTACCTACTCAGATTGATAAGAAATTGAAGCCTAATCTACACTAGTAGATTGGCCCAAACAACTTGCATGAAAGAAAGTGTGAGAATGCCAAAGAATTCTGAGTTAGAACCAGAAACAACAAAAGTAGCAAGAGAAACATCATCAGAAGAAGTTTAGAGGGGGCATCCAGAGGTAGGAATTTATAAGGAAATAGAAGGAGTAGCTCTGCAAGTGTACCAGATGAGAGCGAAAATGACCAAGGTAGCACCAGTAGTTGTTGAGCAGGAGCTCAATGAAAGAATCTAGAAGATGGAGTCGTTAGTGGGAAAATATGATAGCGCATCACTGATCGATACCGACCTGACAGATTCTTTCCAATTCCCCACGATGAAGAAACAATTCTACATGGAAAAATTATGCCACAGAAGCAGGACAAGAAGCAACAAGAGTACTCCTAGAGTTCAGAGGTGTCCAACAATCCACCATACTGAACCTTAGAAATCTTCCAGTGTTCGACACCACAAGGGCTGCGATGCAGTGCACAAATTTCCTTCTAAGAATAATCCACAATGGGTAGCTGTGGCTAGGAAGAGAAATACCAATTCATGTGGAAGACATTCATAGGTTAACCGAGCTATCACAAGAAGGGAGAGACATCTCCATGGCATTCAAAAATGTGTCAAAGAGATCAAGGAAATCAAGAGATGGCGACTACTACAGGAAGTATGAAACCAAGAGAGGAGTAAAAGGGGCAAAGATAGACCTTATCAACAAGCCAATGGTCAATTTTTCCTACTATCTGATTACGAGAAAAACTATGAGACATTACACAAAACGGGAGTGTACGCTGGATACCATCATGGTTGCAGAGCACTGTATCCAGGGGGCACAACTAAATTAGTGTTCATTTCTACTTAATGAGTTGTTCGAAGCTTGTGAGGATAACTACAAGAGAGCCACTGGGTTCATCTACGGTTATCTTCTCATGGCGTTGGCGATGTGGAAATGGACATTCGCAGGAATCAGACAGACTCTGGAAATTGCAACAGGCCAACCGTTAGCAATGAAGTTGACATCCTGGAAAGCATCAGAGGACAACAGCACTAAGGAGGTGAACGAGGAAGCATTCAAGTTTTAATATAGCCAGATGGTTGATGTCATGATGAGACAACAGAGAATCTCAAGGAGCTTGTTGTGTTAGCCACCAATAAATTCTGTCATATCAGGTGTTGGCTAAATGATGTTGGATAGCCTTCAAGAAACAATTTCATTGCTAAAATTGCTGATGCTTAAAGTCTTTTGATAATATCCTATCCTTTGGATAATCTTCACTGATTTTCCCCTTTTCAACTCAAAAATTCTGCTGTCATTACATGAAGAAAAACTGCTGCAAAGGCCCTTTTTCCCTTTTCCCCTTTTCCAAAACTAACCTCTTGTTCTCTCCTGTTTCCCCATAAGGTCCCTCATTTTCATGTTTTTCCCCTTTTCCCTTTATTCAAAATCCCTTGATAAGGTTTTAGGACTCCCTCTTAGCCTTATCGAAACCCTCAAATTCCTTTGCAAACCATTAAAAAACCATTAAAATGCATATTTTATATACATTATGGAATTAAGCCCCTTAGGCTAAGTCTTTAGCCCTCCCTTCCATACGCCCTGGTGCTCAGACCAAGCGCCAGGATTCCAAGCGCTTATTATGTTGCCCAATTGCGATTAGCCCCTCCTCTTTAGCCCCCGGTCATATGACTCTCCATATAACTCATGGCCCCGCAGTTGGGCGCCGAGCCACATTGTAAATTAATATTTTAAAGCTTAGGTTATATTAATTTTCCATTTTTATTATATTATAATTTTTCCGCCGATACAAAGGTTCAAATCAATCTCCACCGTTGATCTGATCTGTAGATCGACGACGCGCTATCCATCACCCCGGTGGTCCCCGCCATCCACTCACCGTTTCAAAACCACGCGGTGTCCATCGCACTGCTTTTGAGTGCGAGGAATTTTTTTCCATTTCGCGGTGATTCCATATGTTGGCTGACACGTGTCTTGGGAACTATTCAAAAAAATTCCATCCATCGCACGTTAAATATCGGACGTGGACCCGACGCGATATTCACATCCACCATCCGATCTGAGGCTGCCTATCGGACGTCGATCGCTCACTAAAGAAACCTGATAGTTAACTAGGCTATGGCGCGACATTAAAAAGATCTCTGCAGTTGATCTGATCTGCAGATCAAAGGCCTACATTCCATCGCCCTGATTCCCCCTCTTTGACTTTTCATCTCCGCTCCCGACCGTCGATCTCTGTGCGATCGACGGCTCCGATTCAAATTCCTTTTTTCGCTCTCCTCCGATTTCTTTTGATCAATATTGGCCATTGGATGATGCCATCCAAAGACCACGCTCCCCCCCACATGTCCTCTGAAGCAATATAACCTATACATGCAGGATTTTCTAAAATGTTCGTATTTTGCAGGGTTCAAAGGTTTTTCCACTATGTCTGAAGAAAATTCGAAGGTAGAGGGTGACGATCTTCCCACCTTCGTTTTATTAAAGGAAAACACTTGTAGGTGTTAAAACCACGTTTCATCAATCATCCATGAAGCATTGATGCTGCATAACCCCTGTACAGCCCTGCACACCAGCAAAGCAGAGTCACAAAGGTTTATCAGTGCAAAAAACCAAAGATATGCTAGAACAGAAGACTGAAGATAGGCCTTCGGGGATTACGTCTAAGATGGTTTATCAAAATCCTAATCCCCGATTAAAACACAGTTAAAGGGAAATTCATAAAGTTTTATCAGTCAGAAAGCCTCCACCGCCACAGCTGAGGCAAATTGATTCCTCCTAGCTACCGAAATGCCATCTGTGCCTCAAAGTATTCAATCAAAGGTCGAAGTTATTGATCAGGACCAAATATCTTCCTCACAATGCAGCAAAAGGATAAATTTTGCCGACAAACTAATAACAAAATGTCAGCAGAGTAACTTCGGCATCACACAGTACCTCAAAGGTCAACAAAAGCTCCCACCGAGCTTAATCTCGATGTAAATTATTCAATGCAGAGGACACTTGTTGTAAGTTTCTTCATTGAGCCCCAAAAGGCCAAGAAGCCATTTAAGTCTGTATTAATTAGTTTTTGAGATATTTCTATCACATCTCACCTCCTCATTCTTCTATATATACTTCTGAAGAAGATGAGTGAGGGGGGGTTGATCACTAGTTGTAATATTGGAACTCTATGAAATAATACATAGTCTGTTGAAGTTGAAGAAGAAATTGAAGTCTTGGAAGCCCTGATGATATTGTTGGATGCTTGTTACTAAGAAGGCCCTATCATTGGATCCATGAACTTGGCTATTGTTGAAGTATTCTAAACCGTTTAATGTTTTCCCTTGTTTTCATTATGTTCCATAATTTCTTACTACAGTAGGCTGAAAGTTTTAGGCTAAGAAATGACTGCTGGAAGCACCTTAGACCAGTTCATCCTTCACTGTTTCATGTTTTCTTCTGCTAAAGTATTTTAGAGTCTTTAATCTCTCTCTTTAGTTTTCATGCTTGTTTATTTCCTTAATAGTTCGAATAGTTGGTTTTAGCATGATTTATGGTTCTCCCTGCTTGTCTGTTGCCACTTTAAAACTGTTATTGAAGTCTCCCTTTGTAGTTTTTGTTTACAGTGAGTCAAGGAGGTCTGTTCTGATCTTTCCCTTTGTCCTTACTTAAATAAGTTGTCTCAAAGGTCTTTATAGTTGTAATCATAGATGTGTTAGGTGTTCCCTCTTCTATGACTGCAATTATCAGTGAAATCTTTTTTTTTTTCTACGTCATTTGAAATAAAATCTTCGAGGAAATAGGGTGTTCCCCGAATCTTAGATTTCATTTTAAAAGTTGTTTTGAAATCATTGTTTGCTTAAAGGTGTGATTTTTAGAATTCATGGTTAGCCCTGTCTATCAAAAAGCTCTTTATTGTTCAAATTGTGCTTTCAAATTCCCTTTGTTGAGAATTAAAATTCTCTTTTCAAATCATTGATGTCCATCTCATTCCAAAACCAAAGGATCCTGTGGCCAAGAGAGATTTTCCCTCTGATATCCCATATCCATTGATGAGTATGTTATGACCTCTTCTTGACTCCATTGCCCAATGAACCTGATGTTTCTCCATTCTATATATCTTTCCTAGTCCTTTCATATTCTGGTGTATCATCCAACCAACCAAACAAACAAACACCTGCACTCAATAACTAGTCTAAAATCCATACTTTAAGCACACAAGATAAACATTTGCAAATTTTTTTTTGAGAGATCCCTCTCTAAGAACAGGAGGACTAGATCCTGTAACTCTAAAGATTGGTTCTGATGTTGCCTTGTCTTTTGATTTTCTAAACTATCAAAACACGGGACCCCAACATAATGGCGATCACGGTGGGACATTGAGTAAAATCTTCAAAACAAAACACTCACTGTCTATTATAGCATAAGTAACCTCCCTCAAGCACTACCAATCAATGGTAATCATGATAGTACCTTTTGAATCAGTGACAAACTAAGTAACCCTTAAGATTCTCATAAAGCCTTATCAAACCTTGAAGGATTCAGTTACCAAGCCATAAGAGTGAACTCTATATGATTTGACACCCTAGCTAAGTGTTAGGTCAGATTTAGCACTCTCTCATAACCTATAAAACCAGAATAACTCAGAAAAACCCATAAAAACATCATTTTGGCTTCACAAATAAACATGGTGGTGGAACCATCCAATATCTTACCTTCATAAAAGCTAAAACGTTTCCACCTGGCGACTCCACTAGCCCCAGTAGTCCTATTACTCATCTTGGTTCCCAGGTCTCTTTAGGGCTATGTTAACCAACTTTGAAGAAGTTTAGGAGCCTAGTCCCTTACTGGATAAGACATCGTGAGAGGTAAAAATTCCAAAAAATAGCCTTTAAAACCTCAACCTCTCTCATTTTTTGAAAGGCAGTCTGGCTTCACATAGGATCAACACTAGATCCCATCCAGACCCAAATCCTCCTTTAATCATTGAAAATCCTGAGAGAATTCTGTGGCATAATTCTAACTCTGGAAAATCAACTGATAATAGGAGCCTCTTAAGAACAATTTCCGTCCCTGAAAACCTTGTTGTCCTAGAGGATTCACACTTTGATTACATCATACACAGAACATCTTTAGAACTAGATCTCAAGGTGATTTAAACAAAACTGATCTTAACTTTGCAGATTTTCAACAGAGCTTTAGTAGAGAAGCCTCACCTTCCACTCCTCCTGATTCCCAGCTTCTTCATCACTTTAGTCTTTTCCATAACAAGCCTGCTCAAAATTAGTTTGTTGGCCCAAGTATTTCTTCCACTCCAATTCATACTACCACTGTTCAAAACACTCCTGTTAAACCCACTCTTACTCTTGTAAATCCACCCTTATTTCCAGCCATGGCGACATGGTATGCCCCATTAGTGTTACCACAACCTCTACTTCCCTTACCAAATGATTACCAATCCAAAATCCCTCACTTCACTGGAAAAGAGTCCACAACAGCTCAACATCATGTAGATAGGATGGAAGATGCCTTCGATTACATGGAGATAGAAGATAAAACTATGAAGATGAGGATATTCACCCAAAGTTTAGGGGGAGATGTAAAGAAATGGTTTAAACACTTACCTCCTAATAACATAAATGATCTCCCTGCTTTGCATCAAAAATTTATCAACAAATGGGAACTCAAAAGTAACCCTCTCCAAATACTAGCAGAGTATAGTAGCCTCAAGAGAAATAAAGGGCAGAGTGTTCATGATTACTCCACTAGGTTCAATAGCGTTTACAATGCTCTCCCACCTCACATGAAACCTCCCCAAGGCATGGCCTTGGTAAGGTATCTTGAAGGCCTTGATGCTGAAATGACTTATGAATTAAGAGGGAGAGATTACTTAACCTTGGAAGACATGCAGAAATGAGCTTTGATTGTAGAAGCAAACATAATTGAGAAAAGAAATAGGTTGATATTAGAGAAGAGGGTAACTTATAGTGATGACCTACCACCCTCAACCTCAGCTTCTGACACAAAAATTGACAACCTAGTGAAGGTGATGGAAAGGATGCATGAAAATATCAATTTAAATGAGAGACTGCCACCAAGAGAGCCTCAAAACAATCAAAACAAAAATATAAATTAGAATTATAGGAGAGAAAACAATCAAGATAAGCAAAAGGAAAGCGACCAATATATTGGACCTCCCTTCCAACAGAACTATGTAGATCAATATGAGGAAGATAGGGAGTTGGAAAGGTTGGAAGAATCTCATGTAAACTTGATTGGATCAGACAATGGAGATGATGTTTTCCTCACTGAGGAAGAACAGGGTTTCTTCTCTTATGATCAAAATACAAACACCTATGAAGACTCTGATGACTATAGATTGGGTTTTGAAAATGCAATCATGGAAGTACACAAACAGTATGATCTTAGGATCAAGGGAAGCATAGATAATTCAAAGGATAATAATGCTAGCACTGCTGTCAAGAAAAACACAGAAAACCAGCCTAAAAAGACAATAGAGAAAACCAACATTCTGGCCAAGAAACTAGACTTAAACAAAGACAAAAGTATCCAGTCAAATGTTGAACAGAGTACCCCTAGCACTTCAGCTAGTAGTCCTAACAAAACTATCCCAATCACCAGTCCAAACAAGGTTCAGCAAATCAAAGTTGCTGAAAGAAATTCAATTGAAAGGCCAGATGTAAATATCAATAAGTCAATTATTCCTTTCAGCCTTGAGGGAGAGATTTCCAAGATAAAAATTGTCATTCCCCTAGCTGAACTAGTAACCCAAGAAGTGTACAAAAACCAAGTTTTGGAAGCTTTGAACTTAGGAACTGATACTGACACCTTGAACTTGACAGATGATAAAATTGAGTTGTTTTTTGGTCCTGAAGTTGAAGGAAAATACCAAGAAGGGGGTGTCCCTCCCTTCTATGTTAGCTGGAACATACACGAGAAAATTTTACACAATGCCATGTTAGATTCAGGAGCTTCACACAATCTAATGCCCAAGGTGGTAATGTAGAGCTTAGGCTTAGAGATTACTAAACCATACAAAGATTTGTATTCCTTTGACTCAAGCAGAGTCAAATGTTTGGGTTTAATCAAAGATTTATGTGTTAATCTAGCTCAGATCCCTGCTAAGAGTCTAGTAATGGATATAGTTGTAGCTGACATCCCCCCTAAGTATGGCATGCTCTTATCAAGATCTTGGGGAGCCAAACTTCAAGGAAGCCTTCAAATGGACATGTCTTATGCCACCATCCCTGTTTTTAACCAAAACAGAAGACTATACAGGGAATCTCACATGAAGTACATGGTGAGCAGCCTAGACAAACCAAACAACACTCCAATCTATTCTACTCAATCAATTTTATATTCCTTTATCTTATGTAACGAAGATGAAATCACCCAACCAGATAAGGAAAAAATACACCCAATCAGTTCACCAGAACAATCCAATCTTTCCTTCAATCAAATTCAAAACATTGACAATCAACAGCAACAAGAAATTGAAAATGAGGAAAATATACTTTGGACAATAAAATTTGATGGATCTTGTAACAAAACAAGTGCAGGGGCAGGTGCTTGGATTCAAAATACGAATCAAATTTTTTCATACAAATTGGATTTCCCATGCACTAACAATATCGCTGAGTATGAAGCCCTTCTCCTAGGCTTACAATTGCTTAAGCAATTAGAAGCCTAGAAGATATCAATCTTAGGGGATTCTGAACTTATCATAAAAAAAATCAAAGGAGAATACTCATCTAGAAATCCAAGGCTTAGGGAATATCGAAATGCTGCCCTTGACCTCTTGAAAACCTTTGAAAAATATGAACTCATTTTCTCCCTAGAGCACTGAATCATCTAGCAAATGAACTCGCCTTCAATGCCAACAACTGCCAAATACCTGAGATAAGTCAACAAATCCCTGTAAAGGTAAACTTCTTGGCCATATAATTTCAGAAGAGGGAATCAAAATAGACCCTACAAGGATAGATGGCATATTGCAGATCAGCCATCCAAGGAGCCTCAAAGAATTGCAATCTTTCATCGGAAAGATTAATTTTCTGAGAAGGTTTATTCCTAACCTTACTGAGCTATTAAAAAACATTACAAACATGCTTAAGAAATATGTCAGTGTAAAATAGATTTTACCAGCTAAACAATCATTCGAACTGGTCAAACAAGCTCTTATTCAAACACGGGTCCTGATTAGTCCAAATTTTACCAAAGACTTTTAAATCTTTTCTTTTGCATCTGAACATACAATAGCTGCAATATTACTTCAAAAGAATGATTTTGGGTAGGAACAACCAATATCTTTCTTTAGCAGGGCCTTAAGAGATGCTCCTCTCAAATATAATATCATGGAGAAGCAAGCCTTAGCATTAGTGAAAGCTTTAATAGACTTTAGGGTCTATATTTTACACTCTCACATAATTTCTTTTGTTCCACATACGGTTGTCATGGACATCCTAGTTCAAGACCCTGATGGTAAAAGGGGAAAATGGATTGCTACTATTCTTGAGTATGACTTAGAGATGATGCCCACCAAACTAGTTAAAGGGTAAGGATTAGAAAAACTCATGGCTGAGTCTAACTTCCAAGCACTAGACATGAACATGGTAGATGTGTTGGAAGAAATAGAAGAATCTGCTGCTCCTTTTATTGAAGAAACATTTCTGAATTCTCCTTGGTATGATGACATTATTTATGTGCTTTTATATTTAAATGCCCCCCCTTCTTTGTCTAAAACTAAAGCTATATTTTTGAAACAAAAGGCCTTGAGTTTTTGTATCCTAGATGGGGTGTTATATTGGAAAAATGCTGTTGGAATTTTACTTAAATGTTTACTTGAAGATGATGCAAGGAAAATAATGCATGAGTTGCATGATAGAGAATGTGGAGGACACCTCTACTAGAAGGCCACAACAAACAAAATTCTTAGATCAGGTTACTATTGGCCTACCCTTTTCCCAGACACCCAGAAGTTGGTCATGTCTTGCCATAAGTGTCAAATCTTTGATGGCAAAAGAAAACTCCTTCCCTTACCCTTACATCCTATCAAAGTTGAGGCGACTTTTAAACAATGGGGGCTGGACTTCATTGGGGAAATCCATCCATCTTCCTCATCTCAACATAAGTGGATCCTCACGGCCACTGACTTATTTACTAAGTGGATAGAAGCTATACCCTCCAGAAATGCTAATGACTCTGTCATTATCAAGTTTCTTGAAACAAATATCCTTTCCAGATTTGGTTGTCCCAGAAAAATCATAACAGACAATGTTGCTGCTTTTAAATCTAAAAAGATGGCTGACTTCTGTTACAAATACCACATAACCTTGGGCCATTCCACTACTTACTATCCCCAAGGAAATGGATTAGATGAATCTTCCAACAAGAGCCTTATCAATATCATTAAAAAGTTGTTGGAACAAAATCAGAAATCATGGCACAGTAAACTGGTTCATGCCTTATGGGCTGATAGGTTAACTACAAAGAAATCAATAAATATGTACCCCTATCAGCTAGTTTATGGCATGGACGCAGTTTTCCCACCTTGTTGGGAGTGCCAGTCATGAAGCTCCTTCAAGAATTGCAGGTTGAAGAAAATGATATGTAGAGGAGAATCAATCAAACCATTCATTTGCAGCAGACCAGAGAAGAAGTTTATGGAAGAACACAGTTAGTCCAATAAAATGTGAAGAATCTATTTGATAAGAGGACTAAGGCAAACAATTTCCAAATTGGAAATGTTGTTCTTAAATGGGATTCAAGAAGAGAAGAGAAGGGAAAACATGGCAAGTTTGAGAACTTGTGGAAAGGGCCCTATATTATTCATGCTGAGAGGGATCACAATGCATTTTTCCTGAAAGAATTGAATGGAGAAGACTTATATGGGGGTCCTGTCAATGGCAGGATGCTAAAGCATGACTTCTGCCAAGAGTCTTGAGTTTAAAAGCATTTTATTTTTTGTAAATATCATAGTCTAGACATTGCATTCAAAGTTGGAGAAATCAAAAATACAAAAACAAAGAAAAGAAAGAAAAGAGGGCAGATTGTAAAAATAAGAAAGGTATAGCCCCATACCAAAAAAGAGAAACAAATTCTGAAAGTGTGCAAACCCAAATGCCACTCCTGAAAAAACACACTTCTAGTTAGTCAAAAATCCTAATATTGACTAATTAGCTTTCAATTTTCTGTTGATAGGATAGTGAATTTGATTGGCCAAACTATTTAATCTTGGCTTATCAGTAGCTAGTTTAGGATAGAAATTAAAGGTTCAAACATGCTCAAAATCTGAACTTGAGTTCCAGGGAAAAAATGACTCAAATCTGTTCCAATTTCTGAGTCAAATGATATAAAAATTTGGTTCTAATCAGCTCAAAACCTGAACCAGTTAACAAAGGAAAGACAACTCAAGAAAAGGTCAAAACAGAGCTGTAGAAAAGAAGAAGGAAATGTTTTAAAATCTCAGATCTCAAACCTTCCAATTTTTGTTTTAAATTTTCTACAGAATAAATGTCTATGTGCATCTTGTCTTTATGCCATAGATTGCAGCAAGTCAAATAGCTTAATCTTGACTTGACTGTGTTTAAATTTATGTTGTTAAAATGTAGAGAATAAAAATCTGTTGGACAGTTTAATCCCAACAGATAATAGATTAGGTAGAGAAACATCTGAACTCAATTGTTTAAACTGAGTTCAGGGAGAAATAAGGAGTAGAAATAGATTATATCTCCTTCTTTCAAAAGAATAAAATTTTGTGAAAGAGTTTGCCAATCCAAGTGCACTCTAAAGAAGAAAAAATGTTAGATCAGTAGGATCGGGTAGGTAGACAGGTTGTATTGATGAAGTTCCATTGTTAATCCATGAATGCTAATATGTTTCAGAGAAAAAGAAGATCATCCACAAAAAGTAAGGCAACCCAATGGATGAGGCAACTGATCAACCTCCCAGAGAATGCAAGTATGAAATTCTTGATGCCTTCAAAAAGGCACCATCCCCAAGTGGAGCCACTGTTAGCCACCCATAAATTGTGTCATATCAGGTGGTGGCTAAATGATGTTGGATAGCCTTCAAGAAACAATTTCATTTCTAAAATTGTTGATGCTTAAAGTCTTTTGATAATATCCTATCCTTTGGATAATCGTCACTGTTTTTCCCCTTTTCAACTCAGAAATTCTGCTGTCATTACATGAAGAAAAACTGCTGCAAAGGCCCTTTTTCCCTTTTCCCCTTTTCCAAAACTAAACTCTTGTTCTCTCCTCTTTCCCCATAAGATCCCTCATTTTCATGTTTTTCCCCTTTTCCTTTTATTCAAAATCCCTTGATAAGGTTTTAAGACTCCCTCTTAGCCTTATCGAAACTCTCAAATTCCTTTGAAAACCATTAAAAAACCATTAAAATGCATATTTTATATACATTATGGACTTAAGCCCCTTAGGCTAAGTCTTTAGCCCTCCCTTCCATATGCCCTGGTGCTGGAACCAAGCACCAAGCTTCCAAGCACTTATCGCGTTGCCCAATTGCGATTAGCCCCTCCTCTTTAGCCCCTGGTCATATGACTCTCCATATAACCCATGGCCCCGCAGTCGGGCGCTGAGCCACATTGTAAATTAATATTTTAAACCTTCGGTTATATTAATTTTCCATTTTTATTATATTATAATTTTTCCGCCGGTGCAAAGGTTCAAATCAATCTCCACCATCGATCTGATCTGTAGATCGACGGCGCGCTGTCCATCACCCTGGTCGTCCCCACCATCCACTCACCGTTTCAAAACCATGCGGTATCCATTGCATCGCTTTTGAGCGCGAGGCGGTTTTTTCCATTTCACAGAAATTCCATACGTTGGCCGACACGTGTCTTGGGCACTATTCACAAAACCGTTGTGCATCGCACGTTAAAGATCGGATGTGGAATCGACGCGATATTCATGTCCACCGTCCGATCTTAGGCCGTCCATTGGATGGCGATCGCTCACTAAAAAAATTCGACAGTTAATCAGGCTACGATGCGACATTCAAAATATCTCTGCCGTCGATCTGATCTGCAGATCGATGGCCTAAATTCCATCGCCCTGATTCCCCCTCTTTGACTTTTCATCTCCGCTCTCGACCGTCGATCTCTGCGCGATCGATGGCTCCGATTCAAATTCCTTTTTTCGCTCTCCTCCGATTTCTTTTGATCAATCTTGGCCATTGGATGATGCCATCCAACGGCCACACTCCCCCCCACATGTCCTCTAAATGAGTATAACCTATACATGCAATATTTTATAAACTTCTCGTATTTTGTAGGGTTCAAAGGTTTTTCCACTATGTCTGAAGAAAATTCGAAGGTAGAGGGTGACGATCCTCCCACCTTCGTTTTGTTAAAGGAAAACACTTGCAGGTGTTAAAACCAAGTTTCATCAATCATCCATGAAGCATTGATGCTACATAACCCCTGCACAGCCCCGCACACTAGCAAAGCACAGTCATAAAGGTTTATCAGTGCAGAAAACCAGAGATATGCCAGAACAGAAGACTGAAGACAGGCCTTCGGGGATTACGTCTAAGATGGTTTATCAAAATCCTAATCCCCGATTAAAACATAGTTAAAGGGAAATTCATAAATGTTTATCAGTCAGAAAGCCTCCACCGCCACAACTGATGCAAATTGATTCCTCCCAGCTACCGAAATGCCATCTGTGCCTCAAAGTATTCAATCAAAGGCCGAAGTTATTGATCAGGACCAAATATCTTCTTCGCAACGTATCCAAAGGATAAATTCTGCCGACAAACTAATAACAAAATGTTAGAAGAGTAACTTCGGCATCACACAGTACCTCAAAGGTCAACAAAAGCTCCCACCGAGCTTAATCTCAATGTAAATTATTCAATGCAGAGGACACCTGTTGTAAGTTGCTTCATTGAGCCCCTAAAGGCCAAGAAGCCATTTAAGTCTGTATTAATTATTTTTTGAGATATTTCTATCACATCTCACCTCCTCATTCTTCTATATATACTTCTAAAGAAGATGAGTGAGGGGGGGTTGATCACTAGTTGTAATATTGGAACTCTTTGAAATAATACATAGTTCGTTGAAGTTGAAGAAGAAATTGAAGTCTTGGAAGCCCTGATGATATTTTTGCATGCTTGTTACTGAGAAGGCTCAATCATTGGATCCATGATCTTGGTTGTTGGTGAAGTATTCTGAACCATTTAATGTTTTCCCTTGTTTTGATTATGTTCCATAATTTCTTACTATAGTAGGTTGAAAGTTTTAGGCTAAGAAATGACTCCTGGAAGCACCTTAGACCTGTTCATCCTTCACTGTTTCATGTTTTCTTCTGCTGAAGTATTTTAGAGTCTTTAATCTCTCTCTTTAGTCTTCATGCTTGTTTATTTCCTTAATAGTTCGAATAGTTGGTTTTAGCATGATTTATGGTTCTCCCTGCTTGTTTGCTACCACTTTAAAACTGTTACTGAAGTCTCCCTTTGTAGTTTTTGTTTACAGTGAGTCAAGGAGGTCTGTTCTGATCTTGCCCTTTGTCCTTACTTAAACAAGTTGTCTCAAAGGTCTTTATAGTTGTAATCATAGATGTGTTAGGTGTTCCCTCTTCTATGACTGCAATTATCAGTGAAACATTTTTTTTTTCTAAGTCATTTGAAATAAAATCTTTGAGGAAATAGGGTGTTCCCCGAATCTTAGATTTCATTTTAAAAGTTGTTTTGAAATGATTGTTTTCTTAAAGGTGTGATTTTTAGAATTCATGTTAGCCCTGTCTATAAAAAAGCTCTTTATTGTTCAAATTGTGCTTTCAAATTCCCTTTGTTGAGAATTAAACTTCTCTTTTCAAATTATTGATGTCCATCTCATTCCAAAACCAAAGGATCTCGTGGCAAAGTTAGATTTTCCCTCTGATATCCCATATCCATTGATGAGTATGTTATGACCTCTTCTTAACTCCATTGTCCAATGAACCTGATGTTTCTCCATTCTATATATCTTTCCTAGTTCTTTTATATTCTGTTATATCATCCAACCAAACAAACAAACAAACACCTGCATTCAATAACTGGTCTAAAATATATAATTTAAGCACACAAGATAAACATTTGCAAAAAAACATTTGAGAGATCCCTCTCTGTGAATAGGAGGACTAGATCCTGTAACTCTAAAGATTGTTTCTGAGGTTGCCTTGTCTTTTGATTTGCCAAACTATCAAAACACGGGACCCCAACATGTTGGATAGTTATTCTGCGCAAGTATGGTTTGGAGTCAAGCATAAGAAAACCTACATTAGGCCAACATGTGTGCTAGAATCAACCTTCAAGATGAAGTTGTTGAAGTTTCAAATCGATGAAAGAACTTTCCACACTGAAGTATGTTCATGGCCAGGGGTAGGAATGGAGGTCAAAAGTGGAGTCTATTGCTATTTATTTTATGGCATGCTGCCAGATCCATTGCCAAGGGAAACACCGGAGGAAGAGATGGCCAGAATGTCATGACTATAGCTGACAACAATCATCAAGGAGCTGAACACAAAGGTACAAAGCTTTAACCGGGTAGTTCAAACTCTAACAAGTGATTCTTCATTGTTTCCCAAATTTATGTAATTTCGGGCCTCCAATTCTGCCTCCTCTTCCATCATAGTCCCCATAGTCATGACCATACCACTTAATTTGTTTAATTCACCAGCAGTGACAACCAGAGTTCCTGTTAAAAAAATTAAAGCCTCTTAGCCACCCGTAGCTACACCAAAAGCCAAGAAGTCAAAATTTACAGTGTCTAGCCCGATTGTTGATTTTACGGGGGAAGAAAAAACACAACCAATGGACACGGGGGCCCCAATCCAAGAAGAGCCATTGAAAAAACCCCAGGTAACTCAGGAGCTACCTCTACTCAACCCCTATTCCTTTTTAAATATCCATATATCTCCACCTCGCACTCACCACTCATCGGACCACACCTCACTCAAATATAAATACCATCCAACCCAAACACCCTCCACCTCAGCCACCATATCTGACCCGGTCAGAGAAAAGAGTAAAAAAAACAGAGACAATGAGGCGGAAGTTAACTCTGATATAGCATTGGTACATGAGGTTAACCAAACCATGTTTGAACAGATCACTTTCCAGGACCTTTTAAGTCGAGGGGGATCCTTTACTGTAGATACAGCACCCTCGCCTACCGAGTTGAACCCGTTTCAGCAAGCCAATTTGATATTTCACCAGATGCAGCCCACTCTAAACATAGGTAACCCTAATAATTTGTTGTCGCAACTAACACTGCCACAATCACCGCAGGAGCACTCAGCCAAGTCCATTGCGAGTGGTTAACCACTCCAAGAGAGACTACCAAATCAAGATACTTCTGGAGCTGAGAGCATGCAGACCTAGGGAACGGCGCAGTTGTACAATTTTATTCAGCGAGCAGCACAGCAAGCCAAAGGGCTTCACATAGAACTCCAGCAGAAATTTGAGTAGAAACAGGTACAGATCATCGCGCTTAATGAAGAGCGTGAACAAATAAATATATATAAGGAAAACTTGTAGGTCCAACTGAACATGGTGACACATATTTTCAAAGATCTCTAGCCCACAGTAGTGGCTCATAGTGATCAGATACAAAAAGACATATTAACTAGTGACATAGTCGGCCAATCCATCCACGTCTGGGTGGAATGTTCAAATCTTAGTTAAGAAAATAGGGAACTGAAAGCAACACTAGCAACCAGGCCCGTGCTACTAGACCCAACGGTCATCTACATGGAGAAGATAACAGAAAGACAGAACCAGGTAGCCGGAATGTAGAAAAATTTGATCACTGTAGTAAAGGAAGCCTATGACCTTCTAAAAAATCTACATGAGTGTTCAACCTCGCTCACTTTGAAATCACATCCAATTTCATCACAACTGCAACAGGTGTCGAAGGAGATTCAAGAAGCCACAGACCCTGATGGACTTGACCAATTGTACAACCAAGCGAAAGAGCTGGAGGTCAAGTTACAAAAAATTGAGGAACATTCAGCAACAACCAAACAGGCCCTCCGGGAGCTAAGGTAGCCTGTCAAGCTTACTGCCCAAACAATGCAACAAATGGTCGTTGAGGCCAACATTAAGGTTAAAGACATCTTTGGTAAGCTTCCGACCATCTTGGGGGAGAAAGAAGCAGAACAAGTCACTGCAGAGACATACCTACTCATGTAGGGATGGAAATAGGCCATTTCCGGCTTCAGAGAACTCAAAGCATAGGTGTTGGAAAAAGTCCCCGAGTTGGGGCCCTTGTTTAGACAGGAAGAAGAAAAGGAGAAAATAGGACTGGCCACGGAGGAAAGCGGACCGATGGAGACTGAGGAAACATAAAAAATTTGACTCTAGACGAGTCAATAGGATGTGGTCGGGGCTTGTTGGGGCCATTATTTTTTTTTTCAACAGCCGCGCCACCTACTCTTTAGTTCTTCACAACCTTGACAGCTCTCTGTCTACCATGGTTGCATTCTGCCACCTGTTATCTGCAACTCAAAAATCATTTTATTTCAAAACAAGGGCCCCAACACAATGAAATATAGAAGGCGAGAGACTCATTTAACTTCTAGTGATTTCACCTTCAAGGTTAGAAACCATTCAAGATAACATATAAATTTAATCAAAGAAGAGGGAACTCCTAAGTATCTATGATCAAGCTACGAAGAACTTTAAGGAAAATTATACAGCATGGACAAAGGGAATGATCAAAGCATGGCCTCTTTGGCTAAAACCTAACAAGTAGTACTTCAAAGAGAGATTCCAAAACATAGTTTAAATAGCATCAAATAAGTGGGGCTAACCATAAAACATATTTGAAAACTACTATATTGAACCATTCATGGAATAAAAAAGCATAGGTAGGTCTAAGAAGCAACTAATAATTTATTAAACAAACCCAGTAGAGGAAAACATAAAGGCAATAGAAAACAAGAAGGACTAAGGTGCCTCAAACAACATTTCTTAGCCCATAACTTCTCTTTTACTGCAACATAGAAAGATGAACATAATGATAAACATGAAAACAAGAACTAATAGAGGCACATCACCATTAATCATGCTCAGGGATCTTGCAAGCTATCCTCCTTCATCATCAATCCAAGCAAGCCATTCAAAAAATCCACAAGACCAATCTCTTTTTCAAACTCAAGAAAACCATGTATCTCTCTCAAAACTCATCAAATGCCAACCCAAATAATGAGCTCAAATGCAGTATTTATCTGCAAAATGAGGAGGTGTTGGTAAACTAGGTTTTATATGTCATTTATTACAAAGTTTAATATGTTTCTGGGCTTTGAGACTATGCAAGGCACAAGGCAGAAGTACCTGACTGTGTTTCTCTAAAAAAATAACTCCTAACTTAACTTCTGATTTAATATATGTAAAATATTTGACTTTGGGGCTTAGAAATAAATTTACAATAACTGTTGGTAGATGGAAAATATCTCTGACTAAGTATAATAATTGTTTGATACTTTATTGAAGGAAACAATATTGTAGGTGGAATTTTTTTTTGAAGAAGTAATTGCCTCTGTGGATCTGATCTTTCGAATATGTTCCTGTGCCTAATCAGCCTTTGCTTTATCATTGAAACTCTGCTTTTAGGTCTTTAATCATGATTTATCCTTTAAGCTTCTTTTTCACTATCATTTTCTTCATTACTGCCTTTATCTCTGTGTTTATAATTTAATACTTTTGATTTAATCTTCTGATCTTTGTCCATCTTTTTCAATATCTTTAAACTCCATTTTACTAGGTAATCCTCAAGATTTATATAAAACTCAACCTTGTCTTTTACTTGGTTACAATCCTTTGACTGTATTTCCTCTTACGGTGCTTCTGTTTGTCTGTATTTTTGTTGTAGGGACGCATTTCTTTTGCTGAAGGAGGGTTTAAATAACCAATGATGGTCATGTTTCATCGATGATCAAGCTTGAAAAAGGACCTTTGGTCCATTTTAAATATAGATTAGCCCTTGGATCATCACCCAGGGCTTCACATATTGTTCCTGGACCATCAAAATGTGTTTACTTGCATTTCCGCCATCATACCTGCACATGACATAGAAAATTTAGTCTTTAAACCCTGCGAAGAGGGTTTACTGTGTTTTCTAAGGTTTATGGGCTGTCTGAGGTCATTTATAGAGGAGGAAAGGGCATGGGAGGCAGGGTTCCGAAGGTGGAACCAGGAAATTTAGCGCGGAGGGATGAGCGGTTTTGAAAAATCGGAGGTGGTTTATCACGCAACAGAAGGGTGGTAAATGGTTTTCGGGGGTGGTGGTGTGATGCCATTGGGCGATTTCCACATCGCAGGGTGAAACCGCCCATTTTGCATGGGTCAAAAGATGTTAACCCTAGTTCCATTTTATTTGCAATATGCAATTCATATTGTCAAATCTAGGAGGACGGAGATCAATGTTGATCGCACAGTGAGGAGCGAAGGGCATGTTTGGAGGTGGAGCAGTGGTGTCCGGGGATAGGCGATGTGGTGGGTTTTGATTGGGTGTGAGGTACAGTGGAGAGTGGGGCCCAGGTTTTAAAAAATAAAGTAAAGGCAAATGAGGCCTTTTATAAGGTTTATAGGGGAAATATATAACAAAGGCGAAGGTGCAATTATTTTATTTGGGGGGGGCTTATAAGGTAAGTCGAGTCGAGGTCATATGAGTGCGAGGGAGTGAGGATTTAAGGTGAGGGGCTCAAAACCCTTAAAGGGTCGGGTTTTTAGAATAAAAGGTCAGGTTTTTAATATAAAATAGGGTTTTATAAAATAAAACTAAAAGACCCAATAGGTTTAATATTTTCATTTAAAACAATGTAAAAGATGATCTTTGACATTGTTTTAATAGGTAAAGAAAAAAGAGGAATGGAGGAATCTTTTATGAAGGGTTTTGAAGGGAAAAAATTGGTTTTTTTAGATGGGGAAAAGGAGTGAATGAGATCGTGAGTAGGGGGAGTGAAAAATAAGATAAACCAGCCCATGGTGAGTCCTTTTTGGAGAAACGAGGTAAAATTCAGAAGGCATATAGGAAATATATAGTAAAATAGGTTGATTTAGGATAATGAAGGCAATGATATTTCTAAAATTCACAATATTCACAATTCTTGTTTTTAGAAATCTAGGACAAATACTTACTCATCTTTAAAACAACAAAAATTACTGATGAGTAACACATTCTTTTTTGGTATGGGGCTTTACCTCTTCTTTTTATCTTCCCTCTTTTCTTCTTTTCTTTGTTTTTTTGTTTTCATTTTTCTGATCTTTTATTCAAGTAGTGTTATGTACAATGAATAAAGCTTTAAACTAAGGACTTCAATAAAAGTAATGCCTTAGCATCCTGCCACTGACAGGATCTCCATATAGCTCTGTTCCATCCATTTCTTGTAGAAAGAATGCATTGTTACCTCTTGCTAAATGGATGATGTATGGACCTTTCCACATATTTTCAAATTTTCCATGCTTGCCTTTGTCCTCTCTTATTGAATCCCACTTCAGCACTTTGTCTCCAATCTTGAAATAAATTTCCTTGGTCCTTTTATCAAAAAGCTTCTTGATGCTCTCTTGTATTGCTTGTGTTCTATTGTATACTTCTTCCCTTGATTGCTGCAATTGAATGATTTGGTTCAACCTCCTTTGTATATGATTTTCCTCTCATTGTACCTCTTGAATAAGCTTCATCATTGGGACTCCCAAGGATGTTGGAAAAACTCCATCCATGCCATACACTTGTAATATAATAATCTTTCTCATGTAATAATAATACACTTGTAATGTAATAATGCGATACTTGTGGCAAAATTCCACCATTCTATTGGATTTAAATGTAGCAACATTGTCAGTAATAATCTTTCTAGGACAACCAAATCTAGACAAGATGTGATTTTCAAGGAATTTGATGATTATTGAGTCAGTGGCATTCCTTGAAGGGATGGCTTCTATCAATTTGGTAAAATAGTCAGTTGCAGTGAGGATCCATTTTTGTTGAGAAGAAGAGGCAAGGTGGATTTATCCAATGAAATCTATACCCCATTGTTGAAAAGGAGTTTCAACATGGATGGGTTGTAAGGGAAAAGTCAGTAGTTTTCTCTTTCCCTCAAAGATTTGGCATTTATGGCAAGCCACTACTATCTTGTGGATATCAGGAAAAAGGGTGGGCCAATAGAAACCAGCTCTAAGGATTTTGTTAGCAGTGGTTTTTCAATAGAGATGACCTCCACACTCTCCTTCATGAAACTCATATATGATTCTATCTACATCTTCTTCAAGTAAACATTTAAGCAGGATACCAACAAAATTTTTCCAATATAAAGCTTTATATAGAATGAAAAAATTTATAGCTTTTAGTTTCAAGAATCTGGCCTTTGTTTTGGAAAAACTTGGAGGAGCATTTGGATTAAAAAGAAAATGTAATATATTAGCATACCAGAGTGAGTTCAGAAATGCTTCTTCAATGGGTGGAGTCGTCAGTTCCTCTTGTTCATCCAAGGAATGTATCATGTTTATGTCTAATGCTTGAAATTTTTCTTCAGCCATTAGTTTGGCCAGTCCTTTACCTTTGATCAACTTGGTGGGCTTGATTTATAGATCATACTCTAAGATGATAGAAATCCAATTACCTCTTTTACCATCAGGATCCTGAGTTATTATGTCCTTAACAACTGCATGAGGAACAAAAGCAATGTTATGTGAATGCAAGATGTAAACTCTGAAGTCTTTTAAGGCTTTGAATAAGGCAAAAGCTTGTTTTTCCATAATGTTATATTTCAGAGGTGCATCTCTTAGTGCCTTGCTGAAGAAAGCTATGGGATGTTCTTGTCCCATTATGTTCCTTTGTAGCAATACTGCAGGATTTGTGTGTTATGATGCAAATGAGAAGATGAAGAAGTCCTTGGTAAAGTCAGGGCTAATTAGAACTGGTCTTTGGGTAAGTGCTTTTTTTACTAGTTCAAAGGATTGCTTTGCTTCTATGGTCCATTTGACTCCTATTTATCTTTTTAGAATGTTTGTAATGTTTCTTAGGAGTTCTACAAGGTTCGGTATGAACCTTCTTAAGAAGTTGATATTTCTAATGAAAGATTGCAGCTCTTTGATATTCCTAGGGTGATTGATCTGCAGTGTCCCTTCAATCCTTTTTGGTCTATCTAAATCCCTTCTTTAGATATGATATGTTCTAAAAGTTTTCCTTCTTGAAGACCAAACAAAGTTTTCTTGGGATTCAAAGATAAATCATACTTTCTACACTTTTCAAAGACTTTCCCTAAGTGAGCTAGGTGTTCTTTATTGTTTTTTGACTAAACATTGATGTCATCAAGGTATATCATAATGAAGTAACATATTTCCTCGAAAAAAGCAATGTCCATGGCTCTTTAAAAAGTGGCCCCGACATTCATTAACCCAAAAGGCATTTTGACATACATGAAGGTGCCCTAAGGTGTAGTGAAGGCGGTTTTGTGCTGATCATCTGGATGTACTAGCACTTGATTATACCCTGAAAAACCATCAAGAAAAGATGTTATTTTGGAGCCAACTACCCTTTGTAGTATATGATCCATCTTAGGTAAAGGGTAGTTGTATTTCAGGTATGCTTTTGTTTAAATTTATGAATTCTATGCATAGCCTAATTTCCCATGTTTTCTTCCTCACTGATACAAGGTTTGAGACACATTCCGAGTACCTGAGTGGGACTATTATTCCAGCATCATACATATTTTTAATTTCTTTCTAAACTAGAGGCATTAGGACAAGGTTTATCCTACACAATTTCTTCTTGAATTGTTTCTAGTTTTCCTTGAGATGAATCTTATGTTGAATGATGCTTGTATCATAGGAATTCAAATCCTCATAGCCCCATGCAAACACATCCTTAAATTATTTGAATAGCTCAATGTATTTATGTTTTATAAGAGCTAGTAGTGTTTTGGACAATTTTATAATTTTAGGTTCTTCCTCACTGCCTATGTTGCATTCTTCTACATTTGTCTCAGCGGATTGCATTTTTGGCTTCCTAGCAACATCATTGAAATCAAACAATTCTTCTAAGGGGGAAAGTTATCTTGGCAATAAGTTGTCTTTGCATTGCAATACCTCAAGGCCCCTTTTGTCTCAATCTACACAATTCTGCTTCATGAGGGTGTTCTAGCAGATTTATATCAGCAGCATAAGGTGGCTCTATTTTGTGTGTTTGTTCCTCAGCAGAGCAGTCCTCTTCATGATTTGAATGTGATTTTGGCATTTCGAATTCATTTTTGGATTGTAGGAAGTCTTCAATATGTTTTTCACCTTCAAGAACTTGCTAATAATCTATGTTATTAGGGATTGTTGGTCTACTTTTGACTTTTACTGTGTATTTTTCATTGGCATGAGGAATTTGGTAAGTGCTGGCAACAAGGGCTAATTCATTTGCAAAGCTGTTTTGAGTTGTTGGGATAGAGGTAAGTTCATATTTTTCAAATTTTTTTAGGAGGTCTAAAGAAAAATTTCTATATCTTCTTAGCCTAGGATTTTTGGCTGAATATTCTCCTTTAACTTGCCTAATAATCAGCTCAGAATCTACCTGAACGAAAATCCTCTTAGCTTTTATAATTTTCAGCATTTGTAACCCTAAGAGAAGAGCTTCATACTCTGCAATATTGTTTGTACATTGAAAATCCAGCTTGTAAGAATGGCCTTCATTAGTGTTGTGTATCCAAACACCTGCTCCTGAACCAGATTTGCCACAAGAGCCATCAAAGGTCATGTTCCAAAGAGTTTCAAGTTCATATTCGACATTGTGTTGTTGTTCATGGCTGCTAGGGTTTTGGTTGTTTTGTTCTTCATTTTGTGTTTGGTTTGACTGTTCTGACAGGTCTTGCTCTTCCTCTTTTTCAACTACTTGTTCATTAATGTCATCTTCATTGTACAAAATAAATGAATCAAGGTATAAATGAATAGAATAGAGAGGGGTGTTGTTTGGCTTATCTTGGCTTCTCACCATGTATTTCATGTGGGATTCTCTGGACAGTCTTCTTATTTGGTTAAAGACTGGAATAGTAGCATATGTCATGTACATTTGGAGGGTTCCTTAGAGTTTGGATCCCCATGATCTAGATAAGAGCATGCCATATTTTGGGGGAATTTGAACCACTACAATATCCATTACAAGGCTCTTGGCTGGTATTTGTGCTAGGTTGACACATAGATCTTTGGTTAGGCCCAGACATTTAACTCTACTTGAATCAAAAGAGTACAAGTATTTGTATGGTCTGGTTATTTCGAGGCCTAATATTTCCATCACTACCTTTGGCATGAGGTTATGTGAAGCACCAGAGGCTAGCATGGCATTGTGTAGGCTTTTGTCATGGATGTTCAAACTAACATAGAATGCAGGAACAGATCCCTCTTGAAACTTTCCCTCTACCTCTGGTCCAAACAACAATTCTGGTTTGTCATCAGTCAGATTTAGAGTATGGGTGTCATTTCATACATTTAAAGCCTTCAAAACTTGAGATCTATATACATCTTGAGTTACTAATTGAGTAAGGGGTATGGCTATTTTTATCTTGGAAATTTCACCCTCAATACTGAATGGTGTCTGTGTTCTTGGCAGAGTTAGATCAGTTTTATCATACATGGTCTTTTCAGCAACTTTAGCTTGCTGATTTTTATTTGGAATCTCAGTTAAAGAATTTTTTTCAGGGCCACTAGTTGATGTACTAGGGCATCTTTGGTCACCATCATGTTGGCTGATTTTTTTTTGCTTTGATCATAATTCGTAGCCATTATGTTGGTATTTTATGCTGTATTTTTAGGAGTGTTTTCAGGGGTCTTCCTAGCATAAATTTCAAGTTTGTTCCTCTTTGGGATATCTTGGGCTTTCCTACTTCTGAGGTCATACTGCCTATGAACCTCCATGACAAAATTTTCAAACCCTAGTTTGTATTCTTCAGAATCCTCATATGTTCTTTCAGTTTGGTTTGAGGAAAAAAGACCTTGTTCTTCTTCTGTGAGGAAAACAATGTTCTCACTATTAGAGCCTATTAGATTCACATGGTTTTCTTTTGGCTCTTTAGTCTCTCTTTCCTCTTCATTTACATAATTTTCTTGGAAAGGAGGTCTGATTTGCTGGTCATTTTCTCTTTGTCTTATTTAAGGAGGGTCCCTTTTAAATTTTTGGTTTCTGTTTTTGTTTTGAGGAATTTTTCGGTTTTCCCTAGGGGGTGTGTTGGGTGCAGGAATTACACTTAAGCAAACTCCTCAACACTTAATTTTCAACCCAGGGGATTCGTAAACTTAGAGACAAAACATAGGCAATGCCAGTGATGTTATGAATCTCTCTGATATAAATCCCTACTTTCTTTGAAGGAAATATTGTAGAATCAAATCAAGATGAGAAAAATATAACTTGAGTCATAAAAATAATCCAAGACTGAAACAAGAAAGAATGCATTTGCGAAAAGGAAATCAATAATAAAAAGGCAATCACTCTAGCTGATTATGCTTAACTATTAAGAGTGTGTTTCTCTTCAGCAAAGGAACTTTAGCAGTCTTGTTAGATGGGCCCTTAAATTTGCTTCCTTAGAGATTTCCTTCTTGAATTAATTTGTCCTGCACTAATGCAGGATCAGAGTTTTATGTAGAAGGTATAAAATATGCCTTTACTGAAGGTTTTTCTACTTCATGCAAGGGCTTGAACTGTTCAAGGTTTAGAGCACTCGGATCCTGTGACAAGAAACTAGTTCTTGCACCAAATCAGAGCTTCCTGCACTTAGCTTTTGATTCTTGAAATGATTGTTTAATTGTCACAAGTGTTACTTTGCTGTAAAACCAGATTGCATATATGAAAATTAAATGTCTCTGAATTTAACGAAGTGCAGAAATAAGGAAACATAAACATCTATCCTGTCATAATCATTCGATGAAAGAATGTTGCGGAAAGTGAATGAAGACTTGTTGTAACACACCAATGTGCGTTGGTGCAGGTGTATGTTTCCTTCTTGGACCAGGCGGGAAAGGCAATAAACCAAAACTACAGAAAAGAAATGTCACACCAATGTGCACTGGTGCAAGATGATTTCTCCTGCTTGGACCAGGTGGAGAAAGCCAGTCTGAAATTAGTGCAGGAAAGTAAATTGTAGGAAAATAAATTCTATTTGCTTCACGCAATGGATCCATTTAAGACATACATGAATTTATGCAATAAAAGGTAAATCACACTTTGACAATGAAATATAAATTACAGAAATAAGAGAATGGGGTAAACGTGCTAGGTTGGTTGTGCCCTAGCCAACCAGCGTGTTTCCCTCTTAAGCGAAAACGCTACTCAGCACTTAATTTAATTAATCAACCAAACCATAAAACATGATTCATGAAGCTGAGGCGAAATTCCTTTTTATTAGATCATTGAGGCAAATACATGCGTGAATACACGTTCATCCCGAATTCAGGCGATAAAAAAATAACCTGCTATCGCCTCTCTGTTCTTCTCTATTCTCTAAAACTTTTGCTACTAAGTCCTATTTAAAAATTACATTATATAGATCTATTGTTTGAAGGCCGAAATAGATTGTTCAACTGCTTCATAACAAAATGCAGAATTTAGATTATTCGGTCTTCAAAATAAAACGGTTTTGCAAAACTGGCCGTAACCAATCTTCAGCTTCCACCCTTCGCAGATCTAATCTTTGGCTGCCTTCAGATTACATGTTGTCGTGGTGGAAACTGCTTGAGTCAAGGTGGTGATCGAGAGGGTTCTGATCCGCCGTGAAGATCTACTGTGCTGGCCACGGTACAGGATCTGATCCTGCACTAGGATCAGCAATCACGATAATCATTCTAGCCACCAAACAATATTGGAGATATCAATAAGTTACAAAGAATAATTTAAAAGTAAGAAATCATGTAATAAATATTTAATAAATCCTAAATCGAATTAAAATATGAAGAATAAAGGTTTGTACAAAATATGTCACCATGCTTGGACTGGTGTAGGATGAGGGTGCATAAAGGAGGTGAAACAGGGGTAAATGATTATGATTTAGGAAGGGAAAAGTAGTAAAAAGAGAGAAAATTAGGGGACTAACATCCTCCCATCCCTAAGCTGTTGTGTGTCCTCACACAACTCTTTACCTCTGCAAAAAAATTCAAAATTTTGAGCGTTCCAGCTCACTCCTGCTCTGGCATACTATCATTAGTCTGCAGTGTTTTAGACTTCATCTTTTTGTTGCTCTTCAATTTCTTCGTCACCTTTTAAGCCGTCTGAAACATTGTGAAGCATGGTACTTCCATACCCTGACTTCTCCTTTCTTCTTTTGGATCTGCACCATGAACTCTTCCTTATTCTGTTCTTTTTCCTCCTATGTTTTGGCTACGAGCTACTCTAAATTCTGTACTTGAAGCTCGAGCTCAAGTATCCGAGTAGTAGAAGCTACCGAATCTTCTTCCTTCTCTATCTCAACAGGGGTTGTATTTTCTTCAGGGACCTTAGTATCCCTTGTAGTTTTAGTAAACACTTCTTCTTTTTTTGGTTCTTTTTCTTCTTCTAACTCTTCCGGTTCTTCTTCTTCTTCTTGCTCCTCCAGTTCTTCTTCTTCTACTTCCACTTCTTCTGGCTCTTCTTCGTCCTCTAACTCTTCCGGTTCTTCTTCTTCTCCTTCTACTTCTTCTGGTTCTTCTCCGTCTTCTAACTCTTTCGGCTCTTGTTATTCTTGTGCCGGTTCTTCCTTTTCCTGTGCTGACTCTTCCAGTTCTGGTGCCGAATATTCCTTTTCATGTGCCGACTCTTCTTGCACTGGTGCAGGGGGGGACTCAACGTCTTGTGGAGACTGTGGTTCTACACCCGCACTAGGTTCATCATCCTTATTCTAGCTCTGTTTAAGGAAATTGGCCAACAGTATATCGTCTTTGACCTCTATAGATTTTGGTGCATCTACAAGGACTGACAAAAAATCGTCTTCCTCAAGGGTCTGTTCATGCGCTGTGAGCATCGGAGGAGTTTCTTTGATAGGTGTACCCACTGTCTTCTATTTATTTGGAGATGGAACCATTTTTTCTGCTAACTTCCTGGTTCGTCTCCTTCTTGCATTGGTGTAGGAAGGATTTCTCTTCGCACTCTTACTCGGTCCTTTGCTCGTCCTGTTGGGGTTCTTCATTTCCTTTAGCTATTCCAAAAATGTCTCCCAGGTCATGTTTTTAGTCTTCAACTATTTTTGGACCAAGATCTTGATCAGGTCGTGATGACACAATTTCTTATCTACCTGGTCCGCCCGTGCTCCCTGTACACCCTTGGCCATCTTCTCTAAACTCTTAAGAAAAAAGTAAGTGAAATCCATCCTCCATTAGATGTGTCGACCGGGTTCAAAATGTTGCAGCATCCTAAAATGATACACAAAGGTGAGGGAGTACCTCCCCTCACAAGTCACGAATTTCTGAAGAATAAAAAGGAGGTCTCGCCATTGTCCCAATAGGGCATTTCGTGGAACTCCTTTCTTGCAGTTTGCGTTCATTTCTTTATCAACAATGAAACACTGGCAGCGCTTCCTCTCAAGCTTCTGATTTTTAAAGTACTTCACACTAGTGTTCTGTAAGCCCGTCGCTGCTGCTATTGATTTTTCCGTGACTTTAAATTTCAGGGGCCCAATCTTTACACGGCCGTTTTTAAAGCTCTGTGCGAACTGTAGGGCCACCTCCCTATTGTGCCCGTTAAATTTCTGCAGGAATGGAAGAAATCCTTAGTCTTGCAATAGTGCAAGACTATTGCAAAACTCGGCGGTCTGATCTACCTCACTGAGAGACGACGGTTGACAACGAATAGGCGGCATTGCTGCTAACAATTATGAACAGTCCAACGAAAGCTGCATGCAACACTAGAAAATTGAGCTTTTTATAAATAGGGATCCAACCATCTTCCGTCCCTTCTGTCTCATCACTAATTCCTTCCACCGAAATAGTCGTAGCTACGTGGCATCTTTGAATCGTGCTGGATTGGTACTGGTGGCGATGGTTTTAACAGCTAGGTAAGGGAATGATATGAGTGAAAGGAAATTAAGGTTATGGTAGAATAAGGAGTAATTATGTCTAATAAATGGTTAAATATTCGCACATTCCTTCATAATTTAGAAAAATCTTTAGCATTCATTAAAAATAATTATGACTCTTAACTCTTAAAAAAACTTTGTACTTTGAAAATATTTCTCCTAGTTGATATGATAGCATAGGTACTTATTACTAAATGAAACAATTTCTCATAACTTCTATGATGACCATTTTCCTATGGCGTACACTTCTGAAAAGAAGAAATATTATGCTTCGGATGAGGTGCATGCTTGCACTGTTATGCTTACACCGCTTGAATAAGCTGTTCTGCTAGCATCTATTTACATTGTTTTATAGGACAACATGCTTGCACTAGTGCAAGCATAATATCTGAAAAAATAGAGAATTTAAATAAAATATAGGCTGAACTTCTAATATTTTTCTCAACTCTAGAATTTTGCTTCGCCATTTCTTGATGCTTCAGAGCATATCCTTTTTCTCTCTGTATAAGATTCTGCAATAAATTCACGAGGGAACAAAGAAGTGGGAAAGGGGAATTTTTAGAATGGGAAGGAATTTCATTACAGGGATTCTAGGAATAGTACCATAGAGGGAATAAACAGAAGTGGGATAGGGAAAAAATTCAGGGGTAAGTGGGATTTTTATGAAGCGGATAGGGTAAATTTAGAAGAATATGGGAAGGTTAATCATACTGGGATTTCAAGAAGAAAACTGAGGGATAATTATGAAATGGGATATGAAGAAATGCAAAAAAAATTCTGGAAGGTTTGCCTACACTAGTGCAAGAAACAATAACTGCAGCGAGAATTAAGCGTTACTTGAAAATAAAAATACCCATGCTAATTACCCCAATTGTATAAAGGTTGGCTCTGCTGAACCTACTTTTACTTCGGTGGTTACTAGCATATCTAAAGATCAAGCAACATTCTCTTTTTATTAGAAATTTTTGATCTTCTTGCCAACAAGCTGGGTTTTAGGTTGACCCTTCCGCAATCATGTCAGCGAATTGATTTTCACAATTACAGGAAATTATTTTTTATTTACTTTTTTATTTTTATTTTTTTGATTAAATTTATTTTTTATTTGAGAAGAATAAGAGCTCATGTTTTGAAAATTTTGGTTTTACTGTTTACCACTACCGTCCCAAATTATTGTTGGACTTCCTATGTAAAATCTGTCTTGGCAAGCGACTGAAAATACTTCTTTAATCTATGACCATTTAGCAAGAATACTGAATCTTGCCCATCAATAGTTTTGACTTCTACTACTCCATTCTCGAATACTCGAATCACTTCATAAGGTCCCATCCAATGTGTATGGAATTTTCCTTTAAAATTTTTAAATCTAGAATCATAGAGGAGTACCCAATCACCTGGTTGGAACTGCTTTTTCTGAATAATCTTGTCATGCCACCTTTTCCGTTGCTGCTGAATTAGGATGTTATACTGAACATCATCTTTGTGAAATTCATCTAACTCATTTAATTGAAGAAGACATTGTTGTTGTGCCTTGGAGAGATCTAATCCTAACTGAACTGCAGTTCTGAAGGTTTTGATCTGGAACTCAATCGATAACAGAACTTGTTTGCCATATACCAGCTCATATGGTGTATGTCCCTTGCTATTTCTCCAAGTGGTTCTGTATGCCCACAAAGCTTTTGGTAATCTTTCAGCCCAGTCTTTCTGATGCATATTAAATGTCTTTGTAAGAATGGACTCGATCACTTTGTTTGTAGATTCCACCTGGCCATTTGCTTGCAGGTGATACGGCGTGGATTTCCTATGCCAGATCTTGTATTGCTCCATCACACCTTGTACCAGATTAGAAATAAATTGTGGACCATTATTAGAAACAATTTATCTAGGCACACCAAATCTAGTAAATATTTCAGAAAAAAAGAAAATCAACAACAACTTTTTTTGTAGCAAAAGAAACAGCCTTAGCTTCTACCCATTTTGTAACGAAATCTGTACAAACCAAAATATTATTTTTACTTAAAGATGTTGTATTTATTGGCCCTATAAAATAAATAGACCATTTTTCAAAAGGTTCAATCATAACTTGGGGGCATAAAGACATTTTATTGGTTTCATTAGGCTGGCCCATTCATTGACAGCTATCACATTGCCTGAAATATTGTTTGGCATCCTTAAACAAGGAAGGCCAAAAGTAACCAGCACGTAATACTTTATATGCAGTCCGCTTATCAGCGAAGTGGCCTTCACATGGTTCATCATGAGCAGATTTCAATATGTCAAACACTCCCCCCTCCCTTACACATCTACGGATAATCAGATCTGGACCAGTGTAAAAGAGGTCTCCTTGAATCCAGGAATATGCAGCACTTTTCTAAATAATATTCCGCTTTTCACGAGCGGATAAGTGAGGTGGTGTTTTTACAGTAACCAAGTAATTAGAAATGTCAGCAAACCACAGAGAATATATAGACATAGCAAAAATATGTTCATATGGAAAGTCATCATTAACAGGAGTTACTTCACCAAAATTATCTAATCTAGAAAGAAAATCTGCTACAACATTAGATTTCCCTGGTCTATATACAATAGTAGCATTAAAATCCTGTAACAATAGTAACCACCTAGTCACTCTACCGCTTGTCAATGGTTTGTTCATCAAATATTTAATCGCGGAATGATCAGTATGTACAAATACTTCATATCCTGTAATATAGTGTCTGAACTTATTAATTGCAAAAATCACAGCTAAAAACTCCTTCTCTGTAACTGTATAGTTCAATTCAGCGGAAGACAAATTTTTACTAATATAATAAATAGCATAGGATTGATTATCTTCCTCTTGTCCTAAAGCTGCGCCAATAGCCAAATCTGAAGCATTAGAGGAAATGTGAAAAGGTAGGGACCAGTTTGGACCTCGCAAAACTGGTGCTTGTACCAACTTTTCCTTCAATGTTTCAAAAGAATGTTGGCAACTCGTGGACTAAGAAAATTCACTATCCTTAGCTAGAATTCAGAAAATAGGAGCAGTTGTCTTTGAAAAAATTTCAATGAATCTTCTATAGTAACCAGCATGTCCTAAAAAACCTCTTACTTCCCTTTGATTTTTAGGTGCAGGAAGATGCAAAATGATTTCAATCTTTTCCAGATCAACCTGGATACCTTTGTCAGAAATCAATTAACACCAGTAAAATTCCTTCAAAATTTTTTCCAAACAATGCTGCAGAAATAAGGAAAAAATTACCTCTATTTGTCTAATCAGAAAATTTCTACCAAATAAAATCACCTCCCCGACAACGACGCCAAAATGTTGGGTGCAGGAATTACACTTAAGAAAACTCCTCAACACTTAATTGTCAACCTGGGGGATTTGTAAACTTAGAGACGAAGCACAGGCAATGCCAGAGATGGTATGAATCTCTCTGATATAAATCCCTACTTTCTTTGAAGGAAATATTGGACAATTAAATCAAGACGAAAAAAAGATAATTTGAGTCATCAAAATAATCCAAGACTGAAACAAGAAAGAATGCATTTGTGAAAAGGAGATCAATGTTAAAAAGTAAATCACTCTAGCTGATTATGCTTAACTATTAAGAGTGTGTTTCTCTTCAAAAGAGGCACTTTAGCAGTCTCATTAGATGGGCCCTTAAATTTGTTTCCTTAGAGATTTCCTTCTTGCATTAATTTGTCCTGCACTAGTGCCTGCACTAGTGCAGGATCAGAGTTTTATGTAGAAGGTATAAACTGTGTCTTTACTTGGACCAGGCGGGAAAGCCAATCAACCAAAACTGTAGAAAAGAAATGTCACATCAACATGCACTGGTGTAGGATGATTTCTCCTGTTTGGACCAGGCGGAGAAAGCCAATCCGAAATTAGTGCAGGAAAGTAAATTGCGGGAAAATAAATTGCAAGAAAATAAATTCTATTTGCTTCACGCAATGGATCCGTTTCACACAGATAGGAATTTATTCACTAAAAGATAAATCACACTTTGACAATGAAACATAAATTACAGAAATAAGAGGATGGGGTAAACGTGCTGGGTTGGCTGGGCCCTAGCCAACCAGCGAGTTTCCCTCTTAAGAGAAAATGCTACTCAACACTTAATTTAATTAATCAACCAAACCATAAAACATGATTCATGAAGCTGAGGCGAAATTCATTTTTATTAGATCATTGAGGCAAATACATGCGTGAATACATGTTCATCCTAGATTCAGGCGATAAAAAAATAACCTGCTATCGCCTCTCTGTTCTTCTCTATTCTCTAAAACTTTCGCTACTAATTCCTATTTACAAATTACATTATATAGATCTATTGGCCGAAGGCCGAAATAGATCGTTCAACTGCTTCATAAAAAAATGCATAATTTAGATTGTTCGGTCTTCAAAATAAAATGGTTTTGAAAAAATAGCCGTAACCAATCTTCAACTTCCACCCTTCGCGGATCTAATCTTTGGCTCCCTTCGGATTACGTGCTGTTGTGACGGAAACTGCTGAGTCATGGTGGTGATCGAGAGGGTTCGGATCTGCCGTGAATATCTGTTGTGATAGCCACAGTACAAGATCTGATCCTGCACTAGGATTAGCAATCATGATAAGCATTCTAGCCACCAAACAACATTGGAGATATTCATAAGTTACAAAGAATAATTTAAAAGTAATAAATCATGTAATAAATATTTAATAAATGCTAAATCGAATTAAAATATGAAGAATAAAGGTTTGTACAAAATATGTCACCATGCTTGGAATGGTGCAGGATGAGGGTGCATAAAGGAGGTGAAACAAGGGTAAATGATTATGATTTAGGAAGGGAAAAATAGTAAAAAGAGAGCAAATTAGGAGGCTAAAAGGGTGCTCTTTCATTTAAGTTGATTCTCTCCATCATCCTTTCCATTTTCCTAACTACTGTCAATTTTAACATCAGATGTGGAGGTCATAGGTTCCTCTTTGTAAGTAACCCTCTTCTATATTCTCATGCTAGCCCTTTTAGAAATTAGATTGGCTTCTACAGTCACTACTCTCCTTTGCATGTCTTCTAGGGTAAAGGGATCTCTTTCTCTTAATTGGTAATCCATTTCCAGATCAAAGCCATCTGGAAACTTTACTAGGGCTAGGCCTTGTGGGGATTTCATGTGGGGAGGGAGTGCATTATATACACTATTGAACCTAGTGTAGTAGTCTTGAACACTCTCCCCAACATTTCTTTTAAGGTTATCATACTCTGATAAGATTTGAAGAGGAATTTTATTAGTCTCCCACTTGTTTATGAATGTTTGATATAGCGAAGGGAGATTATGAATGCTATTATGAGTTAAGTTCTTGAACCATTTCTTTGCTTCTCATCCTAAACTTTGGGAAAACATTCTCATTTTTATGGTCTCATCTTCTATTTACTGGTAGTCAAAAGTGTCATTTATCTTGTCTACATGTTGTTGGGAAGTTGTATAATCAGTCCCATTGAAGTGAGGGATTTTAGATTGATAGTCCTGTGGCATAGGCAGTAAAGGTTGTGGTGGTACTAGAGGTGTATACCATGCTACCATGATGGGAGGAAATGTAACCCAAAGAGGATTTATAAGAGGAGGGGTTATGAGTGGAGGTGGAGGATGAAATGGAGTGGTTTTCACAGTGGATGTATGAGTGGGGGTAGCAGATGTCCTTGGATCAGCTAGTTGATATTGAGCAGATTTGGAATGAAAGGAGTCAAGGTGTTGGAGAAGATGAAAATCAGGAGGAGTGGAAGGAGAGGCTTCTCTACTAGGACTCTACTATAAGCTTGTAGGCTCAAGGTCTATCTGTTCTATCCAACTTTGAGACTTAGTTTTGAATAGGTTTCTTCTATGGTGTAAGTCAAATTGGGTATCTTGCAAGGATGTAAGGTTTTCAGGAAAGGAACTTGCTTTGTGAATTGGTCTGACAATAGTTGAATCCTCATTCCTAGAATTTTTTCTTAAGATTATTTCTGGATCATCAACTATAGCAGGAGGGTTTAGGTCAAGGTGAGATCTGGTGTTGATTATTTTTGAAGCCAGATTTCAGACCTACAACACAGAGAGGCTGAAATTTGTAAGGGTTTTGAAAAATAGACCTATATGAAAGATTACTGAATTCACACAGTATGTGGTTGGTGTTAGAGTCGGTCCTTACAGCCCTCCGTCAGAGATCGTTTCGCTTTTGCATATTCATTCTTAGGTGTCTCGCTTGTTCCACTTCGTTGCATTTCGCTAGGAACATGCCACTGACTGACGAGGGGGTCTGGTTGTCCTTTGTTTCCTCATGTTTGTACCTGCAGGGCTATTTAAAAATTTCTCAAAAAGTACTGAAGTTCATCGTCATTTCATTCATGGTCATTAAATATCAGTTTCGTTAAAAAGGGTCTTTAGTCCTAGAGTCTAGGGTTTTCGCGTCTTTTGCATATGTGTCATAAAGCCCGCAGGCCATGAGGTTGGTTTCACAAGTTTTGATTTCATATTTTTATTATCATAAGCATTTGAAAACATTTCTATTCCAAAACTATGTTTTGGAACTAGAAATTGTTTAATTTCATTTTTGTAATAATTATATCCATTTCACCATGAGAAGCTTCACTGCAAGCCTCTGATCTTTTCCTAAACTAAAGAGCCACATCCCTGCAAAAGACAGCAGAGTTATTAGTCCAAAAACTCAGAAAAGCCAAAGAGAAATATTGTATTAAATAGCCAAATGTAAAAATGCAGAAACATTATAAGAGTGGGTTGTCTAACACATTTGGAAAGAAATCTGATTTTATGAGATATTTATTTCATATATGAGCATGACAAACATAATCATTTGCAAGAAGTTCGCCAAGGCAGGAGTCGAAATCGTGTTTTGAAGGCCATGGACAAGTTCTCATCGTTCTGGACAGCGTTTGGAGGGCGTGAGACCCACTTGAGTGGTTGCGACCCACTTGAGGGCTGCGACCCACTTGTTAGCTTCAGCCAGTGTAAATTTGAACAGTTGCGACCCACTTAAAGGTTGCGACCCACTTGAGTGGTTGCGACCCACTTAAAAACAGAGCCCAGAAAATTCATGTTTGCGCCCAGTTTCGTGTTGAATCGACTCCAAAAGCTTGCAAACAGGTTTTAATCATTGCTCAGTGGATTTTTTAGCATGGTTATGATATTATTGATGTTGGGCAATAGGCCATGCTTGGAGAGAACCCTACATTTACATGCAAGTTAATTCCTCAAGGGTTTTGAAAGTATATGGACAGTTTGTGAAGGTTTGAAAACTTTTGTGAATAATAGAGATGCTCATGCCCTAGCACGTTGTATACACGATCCTCACGCCCTCAGTTATCATCTTATCACTGCTGGTATGCCCTCCCATGTTTTTGCACAGTCTTATGTTGACTAGTATAAAGCCTCCATCACCATACCACTGATGTCATCATCATTCTATTGCTACTGTCATGTCCATTTGTTTCATATGGTCGTTGTCATGATATTCTTATTTCCCATTTGATGAAACACTGTCCTATGTTTGCTTCCTCCTTTGACATATTTTGGCCATCATCACAAAGTTGACCACACATTTGCATTTGGTACTCATTGTCAAACTTACTTGTGATCGAAACAGTGATAGTTATTATGCCATTAAAGCAGAGCCATCCTCATGATGATTTTTTTTTCCTTTGATACTTGGGTACATGTGTGACATTCATTGGGTTTTGAACATACATTAAAATTTTGCTTTCACTGCTCCTATATCAGCATCCATATTACAAATATCTTGTTCAAAGCCATGTCAGAGACAGAGTCAGTTTATGAGCAGGAGTCGGATAGTGATTCCACAGCAGAGGGTAATGTGCCATGGAGGCCTCATAGAGGTGGAAAAGGTGGTAAACCATTATTGGGCTCACATGCATGTCTGCAAAGCGAGAATGAAGATTCTGAAGAGGAGGTTGAGCGAAGCACTAAAACGGCGGAAAAGGCCTGATCCACTCTGGATTTTGGCCGAGGCTTCGTTGGCTGGGCAAGATACATGATGGAGGGTCTTCACTCCGAATTTGAGCAAATTCGGAGAAATTTTTGTCATTTTGAAATTTTTTGGTCTAAAAACAGGTTTTTCAGTTAAGCGGGTCTCGCACTCATATGCTCACTTTTTTTTGGGACACTTGCTGAAGTAAATATTTGCATTTTTGGATTTTTCATGATAAGTTATGCATCCTCAGGCATTTCCGAAACATTTCATCAGATTCTGGATGGTCAAAAAGCTCAAAAACACCATGAAAACCACCTTGCTGCCACCTTTTGCACCAGCAGGAAGTACTTCTGGGAGAATGAGGATTTGGAGGGTCAAATGAGCTCCAAATTGGGAAATTCCACTTGGGTTGGATAGCCAACATCTAGGGCTTTCCAACGCGCTATCATGAGCTCAATTTTGATGCTGGGAAGTACTTCGAAATCGGGCTGAAAGGCATGCGACCCACTTGGCTCAGGGGTGCGACCCACTTAAATTTTTGGCTGAATTTTCAACTTCCAGCTCAGAGTTTCGGCCAGTTTGGACCAGTTTTGCTTGGGGATGAAATTTTTGAGTTATTATGATGTAAATTTATTTTTGGCATGTAACTTTGGTTCATTTTTACCTATTCTAGAAGATTCACTCTTAAAAAAGTGAAAATCATGTAAATGAATCAGTTTCCACCCTTTTAGAGGCAAGTTGTTTAGATGCCTAGATTTTAGTTCCTTGATTAGAATTTGGTTGAAACTGACCCCTGAAGGAGGAATTCGACCCCTAGAGGTGTGGGAAGGGGTTAGGATGATCTATATGATGTAATTTCTCAATCATTTTCAGAGGTTGGAGAGGTTGGACTCTTGGAAAACTTTTGGCACCATTGTACATATTTTTTCATATTTTGGCTAAGGAAATATCAGAGGTTTTGCGGCACTTGTTGGGATTCTTGTGGTGTTCTGTTCTTGATGGTGTTTTCTCTCTGTTTACTGTAAGTTTCTTCATGTTTAATGTATGCCATTTCTCACTGATGCTTCTTAAATTAAATGAATGAGTAGATGAGGTTGAATCCATTGTTCACAGTGCTCTGCCTTTGAATTCATTTAGTTTTACATGTTTTCGACTGTTTGGAGAGGATCCAAGTTCTTTTTTGCCCTCTTCAGCTCCTTATCATTCTAATCCGTCCATATATCCAATCTAAAGCATCAAGACATTCACCTACCTCGCCCCAACTCGAAATCTGCAATGGTCTGACCTTATCCCCGGACCCAAAATTTATTTTTCCCATTTCTCCAGCAAAAACCCAAAAATCAAAATCAAACATACCTATCTCTTTACTAGCCTAAAATCAGTTCCCTTTTAAAGTCATCTCGCACCCTATTGTTCATTTTATCAAGATTGACGAAGAGAGCCCTCTCCTGTCCTCGTAGGGCTAGCTACGAGGCTGAGCGTGGTTTGATGTAGCCTTGAGTTTTACTTCATTTCAGCCTGAGGTAGATTTGAGCGCTAATAGTTGGTTTTTATACTATTAGGATTTATTAATACATTCCCAGGGGAGTCTGTGAGGACCAGTGGAGTCAGCAGGCCTACTGAAAACTAGTGGAGTCACCAGGTGGATGATGCTAACTTTTTGAGGATTTTCTTGTTGTCCACCATCAACAATTGGATACCAATCTTGAGATATTTTTGGGTTTTCTGAGTTCCTTATATAACACTAATATTTTTAATGAGTGTCCCCAACAGAGTCGCCATTATGTTAGGTCCCTGTAATTTTTCAGATTGGCAAGACCAAATAGACAAGGGTAACATCAAACCAACTTTGGAGTCCTAGGACCTAGCCTTCCTGGACTCAGAGAGGGCTATCTCTATACTTGTATAAAAGATATGACTTGTATGATTTATGATGTTGATTTTAGGCTCGTTAAAATGATAGGGTTGTTTGTTTTGTTTTTTTTGGTTGGGTTACTTGTTAAGTAGAACAGATAGAGTAAAATAAATTCAAAGCATTGGGTTATGGGGTCAGTGAAAAGCTTTACAATTACAAAAATAGACCAAGGGTGTTTCATAGGGCAAGTTAACAAAGCCAAATGGATCTTAATAGCTTATGTGGGTGTGAAATGAACATTAAGTTGTGAGTGTAGTAGATCTAAAGGGCAATTAAGAATCCTTTAGCATATACTAGAATAATAAGGGTCTTTAAGATCACTATACTTAAGAAAAACCAAAGGACAGGGCACACCATAAACTTCTTTGGCCTAGGTTTATCAAGTAAACTTTAAAACAACAATCCAGCAAACCCTAGAGAGCAGGGAACTCCTAAATTCTCCAGCTATTTGCCTTCAGAGAAAGAAAACATTTATGATAAAAAACAAGTTATGATTAAAGAGCAAGGAACTCCTAAATTCTTTAATCAGACTATAAAATACCTTCAAAGTGACTTTTCAAGGTAGACCAAAGCACAGGGAAAAACATAAACTTCTTTAGCCTAAACCCTAGTAAGCAAACTTCAAAGAAAAGCCTTAATAAAAATGTTTCAAGCTACACCAAAGGATAGGGCATACCATAAAATTCTTCATTTGGACTCTTATTAAACCATTGTCAAGACAGGAATCTAGGTGGAATCAGAAAGCAATTAAGAATTCTCCAATCAGACCTAGCAGAGGAAAACATTCAAACAACAGAAAGCAGACAGATTTAAGGTGCCTCTCAACAACATATATTAATCTAAATTTTCTACACTGTTATAAGAGAAAGGATGAAAAATATGGAAAAAATAAGAGGAAACAATAACTATATTAGTATAACATCACCATTTGAAAAATTCCATGAATCCTGTGAATGTGCTTGCTCCATTAACATTCAATTTACAAGGCTCCAAATCCAAACTTCTTTCACAACTCAAAGTCTAAATAATATTTAGCTCAACAATCAACCAACCAAACTATGAAGCATAAATGCAGTATTTAATTTCAAAATGAAGAGGTGAAACCCTAGCTAGGGTTTTGGAAGTCATTTACTACATATTTATATGCATTTTGACCTTTGAGACCATGTAAGGCCCAAGGCAAAATATCCAAAACTCACTTATCACAAAAATAACTTCTAACATAACTATTTGAGATAATTTTAGAAAAAAATTGACTTTAAGGCTCCAAAATATCTTCTTCAATAACTCCTGGTAAGGGCGCAGCTCCAAGGTACAGGGGTGCAACACCAGTGCAAATGCGCAGCGTCAAGACTGGGAAAATGATATATTTTGCAACTAACTTTTGGAGGCCTTCCCGGTGTCCAAATGAGTTCCATGATAGCTCACTGGAAAGCCTGTCCTGTCTAGTTTCCAAATATTCTTTCAATTTCTATAATGGTGCAAATTTTCTTGGTCAAAAACCACTTCTCCCAAGACTGCTAAATGTGTAGTGCTAGTGCAAAAAAGAGGGCAGAAAGGCGATTTTTTGGTAGTTTTTGGCCTTTTTGAGGGACCAGTTTTGCTCCAAATGTTCTAAAATTTTTTGAGGTTGATGTACTTGGCATGAGGAACATGAAAAAACTAACCTTTTTTTATTTGATTGCCCCAAAAACGAGCACAAAACCAGTGGTGCTACACGTTTGGCCCACTTTTCTGCAAGCCAAATTGTCAAAAATTCAAAAATTGCACCAAAGTGAAAAAAATGGATTTTACTTTGCTGATAATGGTTGGGAGGCTTGGAGGGACACCTTAGAAAGAATATTTAGTTTTTATTTCTCTTTTGCCTCATTTAGGGCCTGAATCTTTGCATGGGCTCGTTTGAGCTTGGCCCTTGCAATCCTGTTTCTCATGGCATATTGTTTTTCCATCTTCCTCCGCATGTAAGTGTCTCTCTTGGCCTTCCCTAGATGACTCTCTAAATGAAATTTTTCCCTCTCAAGCCAAGATTCCCTATATTTTCTAATTTCTATTGCAAGCAGCTCACTTGGAGTGAGATGCTCTGCCAATTCTACCTCTTTCTCCTTTTCCTGGGCCAAAGCCTTCTTCAACCCAATTTTCCTTGGTCTCTACCTAGGAAGCTATTCTTCCTCATCCTCACTATCATAAAAACTGCCCAAGGTCTCATCTAGCAAAGCCTTGGATCTTTCAGCCTCTTTTTGAGCTCTGATTGACCTAACCTCACTGATGGCCTGCTTTTTCTTCAACTACTGGTTTTCTAACTCAAAATAGTTAATCACATTCTTGGCCCTACCAAGATTAGCTTGAAGCTCAATAATCTTGGCATCCTTGCTTTCGAGCAACATATTGGTAATTCTCTCCTCATCCTCATCCTCAAGGTCAATTAGCTGAAACTCCTTCTCAGTTTCATTTTTGTCTTCCTCCTCTACAATGACATGCTCTATAAATTTTTCCTTGCATTTATCAACTTGTTTTTTTGATGAAGAAGGGAGGGCCCCTTTCACCTCAAGTGAAGCAAACACCTTCCTGTGGCATCTCTGATAGGTCAAAGGAAATGGTTCAATATCATGCATTTTGGTGCCAACTATTTCAATGTTCCTTTCCATGCTTGATGCTCTGGTGTCATGAGATGAGGGTGAAAGATTGTGGAAAGGTGACGAGGAAGGATCATCATCAGGTGAATGGATGTGAGTGGATGGTGATGTATGAACAAAAATATGTGATGGAGAAGTGGATATGGGAGGATGAGAAGATGAAGGAATATCTTGCTGATGATGGCTAGGTGGAGTAGTGAAAACCTCATTGACAATTAAGGTCTCCCATGGAATGTTTTTCTGTTGTAGTTGATGCATGACCACCATCTTGATGAGTGCATAATGAAATAGGCTTTGCATTTTCTGATTGTAATCTCTCATTTGCACAATGTAAGTTATTTTTTCAATGCTACAGAAAATATAATATGGTATATGGAGCATCCTAACTCTAGTGAAATGCATAAGAAGGCGAATGTGGTAAGAGTATAGGTGGGAAAACCTTCCCTCACAAGTGAAATACTTCATTATTATCCTCATCATGGGTGCATATCTATCAAGAAGATGAGAAAAAGGGAAGATGGACTTGTGGTGATCTTTATACCTAGGTTTAAGGTATGGTTCAAAATAACTCATGTCTATATTTTCTTGTTTGAACCACTTTTATCCCACACTTGGTATCCCTGTAGCAGCTGCAATGGCATCAGTGGTCATCTCAAATGTAACCCTAGCAAGATTGACTTGCTTGTCATGTAAGTTAATGATGAATAGTCTTGTTAACTATGGGTGATTTTGGACTTGCTGCACCTTCTCACAAAACTCAAAGAATCCCAAATGTTTAAAGCAGGAAACAGTAAGAGGAGATGCCATGAGCTCCCTTGTATTGAGGGGTTCAAACTTGTTTATCTTCCCTCCCTTATGATCATGTCTCCTTGGCATTTGTGCCTCACCACCACTGCCACAATCTCCTTCCTCTGACATTTTTAAAACTATGTTTTATGAAACCCTAGAATGTAGGTGAAATGAATGAGGGGAAGGAATGAAATGACAACTTTTCAAATGAAGGGGATGAGTGAATGGGTATAGGTGTAGGAAATGGGTGAGGGGAAAACTAACTCAATGAAAACCCTCAAGAAATGTAATTTCCATTTTTTGTGACTGAATTTCTTTAAGGAAGGTGAAATAGGGATAAAACAGAGATCTTAAGCTAAAGCTTAGGGTTTGACTAGGGTTTCATTAGGGTTTAATTTCCATTAATTAAATGATAACCAAAATAGCTTGAAAATGGGCTATGGTATGCACTTACCTCTTATCAGTGCCTTAGAAGACTTGAGAAAATATTTGAAGAACTTTTGATTTGATTTGAGTGGTTGGAAGACTCTGAAACCCTTTCTGTCTAAGCATGCAGTGCTAATGGCTAAGGGCACAACACCAAGCTAAGCACGCGGCACAAAGGAAACTTCACAGGGTTCTATTTAGGCAAGATCGCAACGCCATCTCCTAGGCGCGCAGCGCCTGAAGAATTTTCATGGAGGAAAACTGGCAAGGGCGTAGTGCCAACTCCTAGGCATGTAGCGCCAAGCCAAACGTGCAGCGCCAAGGAAACTTAGCAGAATATTGCTTGAAAACTCACAAATTCTTCTCCTCTTGAAAATTCTAAAGCTTTGCAAGGAAAAAATGGTTATGTTGAAGTGCTTGATTGGATTTTATAGGCTTGGGGATTTAATTTAACTTTGAAAACCCACTTTCTAATGTCTAAATTACTTTTTCTTTTCTCACTAACCCTTTTTGACACTTTTTCCTTGCAGGTTGTTGAAGTCATTGAATTGGATTTTCTTTTGCTCCTTGAGGCATGACAAGTTCATTTTGACAAATTTGGGATTCAAACACAAATTAGCATCTTCAAATCTTCTGTATTTTCCACCATAAAACTCAGCTCATCTTTTCCACCTTCATGACTATCTTTTCCAAAACCCTAGGTGTCTGCAGTTTCTTTACAACAATCATCAATGTTGTCTTCTAAGTTCTTTATAGGCCTTTTAAGTTCATTCATTTATGTACAGTTCACCTTACTTTTTTCCATATTCCATCAATATTTTATGATATAATTTCTTCATGTTTGGCCTTGTGTGCTTCCTCCATGTCATTTTCTGCAAGTTATCACTACTTTGGCACTCAAATGCACTAACCAGTTCATAACCCTAGTTATCTACAAGACCAAGTGTTTCCTCTTTACCTTGCTGTAAGTTGTTTTCATTCAGGAGTAGACACTCTACATCATCGGTACCTTCTGCTGATAAATCTTTCAACACTCTTGCAAAAGTGCTAAAATTTTTCCATTTTTGTCACTTGCAGGTTCTGAACTAAGATGATAATCCTCTTTGGAGATTTTAGGTCCTTATTGAATAACCATGTCTTAAAATTCTATTATATCTAAGCTAGATTCTAGCAAAGGAAAAGCAATGCCTGAAACATCCAAGGATGACCTTGAAAAAACGTAAAACCCTAATGACCTAATGGGAGTGTCCTGTGACCTGACTTTGATTGAAATTTGACTCAGAGATTTTCAAGTGAAAACAGAGTATTGTCATAGGTTATTATGCCCAAAGGGAAATGGGAATGAGTTAGCAACAAGAAACCCTAGAGGGAGGGTGGAGTTTATTGACAAGGGAAAATAGGGCAATGAGGTTATAGATAGGAAAGAAGGATGAAAATTGGAGGCATAAGCCCATAAGGAGTTTTTTAAGAGCAACATGGTGACCTTGGGAAGACCAACTGAGGAATAGTGAAAATAGGTTTATAAGGATAATGAAGGCAGTGAGATTTCTGAAACTCATGATATTCAAGGAATATTGTTTTCAGAAAACTATAACCATCCTATAGTCATCTAAAGATAGTGAAAAATACTGATGACTAACAACACACAAACCGAATTTGCAGTCAAGCCAAAATTATTACATTTTCAAAGAACATGTCATATGTAAGATCACTGTTTTGATCTCTATCCTTGTCGCCATTGTGGTGAGCATAATCATTCATCAGAGAAATGCTACAACCAACACCAACTAGCTAGATTGAAGATCAATTATGAATGGATTGATCCTTGGGAATGGTCGTCAACAGTCAAAAGATTGTATAAGTTTTACAACCAAATTCACTCACAGTTATTTCAGCCGACAGTCAAATGCAGATGGTACTCTTGTGCAGATGAATGGGGGAGTACACTAGTGAAACTCTCCTACACTTGAAGTGAGGAGTTCAGAAATTATTTCCAGATGATTGCCTCTCATTTCAGCTGAAAAAGGGTGGAAAATGTTAATGAAATTGATGGTGTTTGTCAGACTGAAAGTATCAACAGCATCAACAAAGAAGCCAGTGGGCATCTACAACAGCTAGTGGGAATCTTCAGTAGTGAATAGGCGTCCAAACATCCAAGAAGCCAGTGGGCATCAATAATGAGCATTTTTCGATAGCATCAACAAAAGAGATAGTGAGTTGTTTTTGAAATCATCAACATCATCAGCTAGTGGGCTATCATCATCAAAAAATTCACTAGTGGGCGTCTTCAAAATTTTGTCAGTGGACAAGCAGATTCGGTAGTGGGCATTCTTAAATTTTGTCAGTGGGAAAAAGATGTTGATTTCAAGCAAAGGACAGATAGATCCTTTTGAAACTTGGCACGTGATGAAGTTGTCAAGAAAAATTCAGAGATGAATCAGACATGCAACTGACTCATGGTCTCTTCAGATTGTCGTTTTTTCGGCATCCATCTTTGGTGATTTTTCAGGCAGTGTTTTTAAGAAGCAACAATTTCAGCATGAGAACTTAGGATATGGTTGCTCGTTCTTATTTTGGATTTATCATTGTGGGGGGGGGGGGGGGCATAATGTTAGCCTCCTTCTCATAAAAAATTATAAATCCGAAATAAATTAAATTAATTAAATATTGAAAATTAGGATTTTATGCCTGATTTTCTACATTATGTTAGTTCCTCTTCATTAGAAGTTAGTTTAGTCCTAACTCCTAGATTAGTGGGTGTGGTTGAGATATTTTCTCAACCAATTTGTCCAAGATAGACACACTATATTGAGACAACTTCCTCATCTATTTAATTGTATTATTACATTCTTTTAATAATGAGAATATGTGAGGAATGCCGTGAGGCTCTTAAACCTTTTCTGCCATGTCTGTGTTTCTATGTTGCTGATGTGTTTTTAGTTTGTGTTAATTATTTTTAATATTCAACATATAAACAAAGCTCACACATGTATAGAGTATTATGATCCACAAAAGTAATGTTGCCATATATATATGATGTGCTTTATTTTTCTCTTAGAAAATAATGATTGCATGAAGGCTCAAGTTAAGAATTGTTTTCATACAAAGACATTTCATCATTGAATTTGTCCTTTTGTAACTCTCCTAAACAATTGGTGAGAGAGAATGATTCTTGCTTCTAAGGTTGCAAAAAAAAAATTATTCATTTTTTGTGAGAAATGACAATACAACAATCACATAACCTACATGTGATTAAGGGAGTGAGTTATTTGTTTGAGAGATTGAGGTTTGCATTCCAGTTTTCAAGGAAGTGAGAGCATCATATCTTAGTGATAGCATTTCCATTTGTACATCTAATATTTAAATCGTGCCTTCAACATATTTGAAACTATTGATAATAAACCAAGTCTAGATCTAGAATGGGGCTTTCTTGTTCATTTATTATTGGGTTTTGCATGAGAGGTGTGTGGTTTTTATCTCATATATTCTTCAATTTAACAAGTCAGTATTTACATTGGAATTGCTTAGAAATAAATGCTCAAGTTTCCAGCTAATTAGTAAGTAGGTTTTTTATTTTGATAATTAGAGTTTTTCCTTTTAATTTATATTAGTTAAGTTGTTAATAATCAAGATTTTACTTCTATTGTTGGTATCTATAGGATTAGTATTTGGTTTCTAATGAATGTTCATGAGTAGAGGATTAGAGCATATATTTGACTAGTGTAGGAAATATAGGTGTGAGTTGTTTCCAAATTAGAATAAGGTCTTTTTTTGCAGGATGTTGGAGCCTTTCTTTGGAATTTCCAGTGGTGCACCTCGAAGTCCATGGAGCCCATATTGAAATTAAATTTTTTTCCATTAAGATGCCATATAGTACACCCAACATGAGGTCTCTACCCTCTTGGATTTACCGTGTATCCCTCCATTACTGGTCAAGGAATGAAACCCTAGGGCTGAATAACAGCTTCTACTGAATAATTGGATGAAGATGGTTGTAGATGATATATAATGAATAGATCTCCTCTAATATATCCTTGAAGTGAAAGGATGATCCTAACATTGAATATCTCACACTCTAAATCAAGCACTAAAACCTCCACTACAAATGCTCACTGAATTAACGTTGTCAAAGAGGGCATCTGCACTATAGATGATGGGAATAGTTTGTCCTGGTGCCAAGATGTGAAAGAAAGCTCAAGAACCTCCCTTGCTGATCTCCCAAAGAGAAGAGTGCTTCCTCCCCTGAAAAAATAGCTCAGAAAGTGGGTTTCTCAACCCTCCATTGCAACACCCTACAATACAAAACAATACTCTACAGGAACTATGTTGTAGCTGAAGACTGAAGCTTGGCCATAATTCCAAATGTGTGGAAATGATGGTACAATATTCTTCCAAGAGGCTACCTCAAGGGAAGAGATGGGATCCCTTCTCGGGAACACCTTGTGATAAACAACACTGTAAGCTCAACTAAACAACTGAAGAATGAAAGAAGTCATGCAGACCACAAAATAAATAATCAATAACCTAACTCACTATGGCTACCTTGCCTTCCTTATAAACAATGTGAGCCTTCTCACCTTGGGTTTCACTCACTAGGGTCTCCACCATCATGGAGTCTTCCTCCCATTCACATTGCATTGTCTCTTATTGATGATCCACTCCCTCCAAACCAAATTTGTTGACTTGGTCAAACTTGACCTTGTCCACATGCATTAGCCCCTGTTCACACATGAGGGGCTTAATCTAGCTATGAACATGATCCATTTTCATAATAAGATGGATTTTATGCCTAATAAAGAGATTTATGGGCCTCCCTACCCATTTATTCATCTAACTAAATGACAAGAGAAAAATTAATATTCCAATTAGTTGCATGTTAATTTAGGAATATTACAGAAATTCATAACAAAGGTGAAGGAATCAATTATAAAAATCCTCAACCGATTCATCAGGCTTCATACTAAGTTGATTGATTCTTTTATAAACATCTTGGTAATCATACCTATCAAAGGCTTGATGAAGCTCCTTGAGGAAATGATGAAAAGAATGGATAAAAGAAGGTGGTAAGGTATGGAACCCCTTCAATGGTAAGGAAGAAAATCACATAAGAAAACTTTTCATCATCTATTTCATAAGATTCACAAAATTTCAGAAAACCGGAAATGTGCTCGGTTATGGATGTTCCATCCTCACCATAAAAATTTAACTGAGACAAGTCATAGAGAGGCTCATTAGGGATTAAAAATTGACAAAAGGATAAATTAGAGAAACACCCTGTGAGTAATATTTTAGGACGAACCATTCTAGATAAGAAGTTCAAAATAGACTCAATGGGAACAACTTTTCATATGGCCCTCCTTCTAGCGCCATTTTTGAAGGTGCCAGAAATGAAGTCGCAATTAGACCTCACAATGTTTGGAGTAGGATCCCCATCTAGATTATCATCCCAACTACCATGTATTGTTATATATTTTCGCTGGCTACAAATTTCAGCACAAGAGAGTAATACATAGGTATTTTCAGACCAACAAGTGAGTATGCCTTGTGAAATGTGAAACTCCAGACAGTATCAAGGCCCTTATATTGAAAGGGGATATAAAAGTGGGCCCTTTAGATAACATTAATAGTACTAATCTGTAAAAGGAACAAGAACACATACATAATAATGGATCGTTGATCAATCAACAAAATAGTTCATAAGGAAGTAATGATTGTTAAAGAAAAAACAACATAATTTTAACAAGATAAGTACCAAATCTTCCGAAATAGTTCAATTTCCTTAGTATATATTTGAAACAACATACATCACAAACATCCAAAGAACAGTCTTACAATATTGCATGAAATTTTTTCGGCTTAACGAGCTTCTGAATTAAGTAAAATTTCCAAGATACATCAAGACAACGAACACCACTAGCCCCAATAGTGGAGCATTATAGCAGTCACTTGCTCCTCCGAAAAAATGATCATCCTCTCTAATTCCTAGTAGGAGGATCTGAGGTGAAAATTCCTTTGCATGTACAATCAGGTTGTATATATAAAAAATGGGGTGATCATTCACCTCCCATGTGACTCTTGGACTACCCTCATGACTGTTTAAATTCTCTATGACCTTTCAATTCCCACATGAATTTTCACATTACATGGATGACTCTTGGAATTCCACTTTACATTAAATTTTCCAATATATAATTTACATAAGCCAAAAATAATGTGGCACGTGATGAGTCTTCGTAGGACATGACGTGGCATTGATGACATGGACTACATGATGATGTGGCAATTCCAAGTTGTCCTACTTGTTACTTCTTTCTTTTTGTCTTCAATAAGAGATATATCTAATACTTCATCTTCATGAGAAATGTGATTTTTTCTTCATATCCACCCTCCAAAGGGTTATGCATCAGATGGAGTATTCATGCGGTATTGATATTCCATATTTTGTTATAGTCTAGTGTTCCTTCATCTTCTTACTTAATGATCATCTCATCTCCTCAGCTCCTTAGGTGTCTTCTAGCATGTCCTCCTTCTCCATCTCCTTCTTCATCATATTTCCATATCATCATAGAGTATCTGCATCTGCAATCCACTCATGAAAAGGTGACATCATTTCGATAAAACCCTAGTCTAAGATGTTACATGATGATCCACTGACTTAGCCAGAAATGGGTGACAGGCAGAGGGAGAGGCTCGGTGACTGCGCAATTGTTCATCTCCAGTAGTCAAGGGTTAGTCTTGAGACTTGAGAATATGAAATGCATAGTTAAATCTTGTACTAAGCAAAAATATTGCATAGTTGGTGAGCTTAGGTAGCTAGGATGAGGGATTGAGCACTTATTTTTCCCACTGCATGGTTCTAGGAGGCGGATGATCGAAATTGATTGCACAATTGCATAATTCAAGAGATTAGGTTTGAGGCTTGAGCCCTGAGACAATGCAATGCAAAATACTGACTGGGCAAGGGACAAGAATTGCATAGTTTTGGAGCTTAGAGGCTAGGATTAAACACTGAGATTGTGAAATGTGTAGTATTGGAAGGAAAATAGGCCAGTTGCGAATTTCAAGAGCTCAAGATCGAGGCTTTAGAACTGGGACTGCATAATGTGTAGTATTGGCTTGGCTAGAGAGAAATATTGCACAACTCTAGGACCCAAGGGTTGGGATTGAGCACTGATATTGTGAAATGCACTGTTATAGGAGGCAAAGGTTGTGAATTGTGCAGTGCCAAGAGAGAAGGTTTCTTCTTGAGGATTGAGATTGCATAGTGCATAGTTCAGGAGAGCTAGATGAGGCTGAGTAGCCATGTTGGAAATTTTTTCAATTTTGACTAAGTGTTGGATCAGTGAGAGGAAGTTGAATAAACGAAAGACTTGAACATGATCAAACACTTAGTTCACTTGAAAAAAAACACAGAACACTAAAAAAAAATGGAAAATCATACTTTCCTCAACGCAAAAACTTTGTGACAACCCATTCAAAGTGCGACATGAAAGATACACTTTGCAACGACAATGACGAAACTTGTGCGACAATGCGTGAAACTTTGGAAATGAGTAAGAAACATGTGTACATGATAATAAAAACTCATTATCACAAATATTCCCCCTTGAAAAAACCAAAACCCCACTTTACACGATAAGTGGAAATTCTAATGCCAAAATACGACATTCGCTATATGAAAATAAAAGTGCGAATGACATTTGCGATATGCGAACAATGGTGAAAACAACACATGTCAGGGAGAAGTTAACATGAAAATGAAAATAATTAAAGGGAAATAAGGTGAAATTTATAGTTTTAAACATTAAAAAAACACTTACGATAGTGAAATTGGGCAAAAACGATAGTTGGAGAAACTCACAAAAATAGAAGTACGATCGCAAACAAAGTGGGGGGTTGTCGATGTCAGTGCGCACGAACTGTCGACATGATTTGTACATCACATAGGCACATTCTTGATGGACCATGCTATGTTTGTTCAAACTTTCATTTAAAAAATGTGCTCATAAACTTGTTTCATATTGGGAATGTGTGAGAAAATTACTTCGACACTTTCAATCTAGGAATGGAGCTCAAAAGTATCAATTGAATAAGAAGTCACTACGGACGACCAATCGCAAGATCCACAGTAGGCTCCAAAATTTGGGTGAGGGAAATTTTTGGAGAGTGTTTGTCGCAATGACAATAGGGGTTTTGGAAAGTGTAAGGCTATTGATGAGCCCCAGTATTACAACAAGCATGTTGCAACTCCCAAGGCTACCAACTTAAATTATCAACCCGGGGTTCGTACAAACTTAAGAGGTATTAGAACTATATGTGCAACATACAATGTGTCCTTATCTCATTGATCTAGTGTAATGGATTGAATTTCATGAAATAAAAGCCTAAAATTATTTCATAAATGAAAATTTTACTTTTAAAAGTAATTAATCCTAGGCAAGAACAAAAATTTGTAATTCAAATCCTTAGAGAATGAATTCAAATAAATAAGCCTAATCCAATTTGTAAAAATGCATGTCCTAAGTGGTGTTTGTTCTTCCTAAATCATGGATTTAGAGCCTAGGGGTCATTATTAAAGCCTAAGAGAAAAAAAGCCAAGGTTCTGGAGCAAATATGGTCAATTTTACACATGCTACAAGAGTGCTATAGGTGTTTGCTACAGGCGAAACATAATTGCTTCAGGAGGTCTTCTTTTGCTACAGGAGAAGATAAATCACCAAATGACCATTAAATCAAATGAAAATTGCATGGGAAAATTTTGTTATTAATTAGGATTTCTTAGGACTCCATTACAAGTGGAATCACTCCAAAATACCCCTGTTAACACTTTATAAAAAATAGCAGAAGATTACTACTCTAAAAACTTGAAATTCAAGAACTAGTGAGCTGGTTAACCTACCAAATTCCTAACCTAATCAAGTGAAAATGATATGGGGTGAATTTTTTTTATTAACTTAAATATTTTTATGACCCAATACAATTTTAATCAACTCAATTGAAGCTCATTACCATTTTATAAAAAATAGCATAAAATTACTACTTTTTTCTACAAGGGACTTCCAGAAATTCTAGATCTGTGAACTAGTAAACCAATCCAAGTAGCTCAATGATGAATATGAATTTTCAAATTTATTATAAGGATTCATCATGATTTTGAATGTAAATAACCTATAAAATAACTCACGTCAATCATTTAACCCAATCCTACAACAAAAGAAGCATCAATATTAAATGTAGAAATAGGAAAAAAACAAGAATAAAAGATGCATGTGAATAAGAAGTGAAAAGAAGAAAATGAAACTGTAAAAAAGGGATATGAGGCTCCTAGGATGGCCAAGACCAAGGATACTTAGAGTAATATGAAGAATACCAAGCTTTAGAAGCTAAAAATGGCACCAAACTTCATTATTTGAATCAATCCAAGTACATCCCTTCTAGAAATGTGAATGGAGCTGCGTAAATACAAGGTTTCTCCACAAGAAGACTAAGAAATGCATGCCTATAGAGGAAAATTTGAGTTGGTACATATAAAAATTGATGGGGAAGCATTTTCCTTGAGAGGAGGAATATTTCCCCTCCAAAATCTCTCAAATAGTGGATGTGGTTCCCGACACTAGGAATTTGCATTAATTGTCAGGAAACACATTCCTAGATTTTCTCAATCACTAGAGCTCCATAATTTGTGCTATGATTTCAGCAGATCTTGTTCATTTATTTTCCAATATTGATCCTCTTGTATTAGGGATAAAGTCCTTATATTATCTCATCCTCCAAATCTTCATAATCTGCCCAATATTCTCACAATATTCTACAAAAATAAATAATATTAGGGACAGAATAAGCAAGGATAAACCATATTCGTAAGGACCCATTAATACTATGAATTAACTATATTATGTGAAAGTAAGGGGGTCAAATACATGTTTTAATCACATCTAAAAATAGTCAAATGGGATTAATAAAATAGACAATTCTAGGGCCCATCATCTCCCCCCTACTGAAATTGTTGCTCACCCTTGAGCAACCTAACCTTCTTCCTATTTCTTTCCTTTGTCATGGTCATGGAAAATTTTAGGGGCTAATATTTGCCGGTGGGATATTTGCCATGTTTTTTTTCAAAAAGAAGGTGCGCCAATTTCCATTTTTTCTAAAAATGTTTCCCCCACATTTTATAGTATAAAATTATTTTACCGTAAAAATCACCAAAATTCTATATAGGGTAATATTAAACCATTATAAATATAAATATTTTTTACAAAAATATTGCCAAATATTTTATAATTTGCATATTAGGGACTAGTAATATTCTCCAAGGTTTCTAAAATTTAAGATAAACTTCCATCATTAAAATTTTCCTTGGTCATGGTGTCCTTTGGTATCTTCTTGATAGGCTTAGGTGGTCATAGAGGAATTTTCTTCTGAATAGAACTCAACCATGGATGATCCTTCTCTAGGAACTAGTTTGATCTAGATACTAGTTTGATGGGAAGACTTGGTGTTGTTGTCCCAAATCCTCTACCTTCTTTGATTTTTCAATCTACATCCATTTGTGAGTTTCACCACTCTCTTTTTTCCGATTCTAATAAAGGGGGTACTGTAGATTTCTCGGGAATAATCCTTCCTACTTTCATAAATTTATAATAGGAATCCATGTTAGGTTGTGGTTCAGTCTCTTGGATTTCGTGGGGCCTATTTCTACCTTTTTTGATGTTTTTGCCTCCTCCTGTAGGACTTTTTCTAAATTTTTCCATTGTTGTAGCAACCCTATCTTTCTTCTATAGAAAATTTGTTTCTCCTACAACAAAGATTTTGGTGATTTTAGTTTCTTATTTGTAGTTGAACTAGTGGATTTCCATGTCACAGATGTCACAGGTTATTTTCCCTTGGATTTGTTTCTCCTCAGTTTTCCCATTGTATGGCCCCAAAAAAATTCTTATTGGCTAGTTGACTCTTCAATTTCGATGTGGACTTTTTGAAGGAGGTTGAAGGTGATGAAAACAAGGCTAGATGAAAACATGACTAATGGTTATGATAACAAGGTTGGTGGTGATGAAAATAAAGTTAGATGAAAATGAGGCTAGGTAAATATTGAGTTTGGCGAAGAATTTAGCTTGTGGATGGCTACCTTTATTGACCCTCAATACTTAGACACACAAAAGAGAAATTACATAGCACTCATGAAGCACAAAGGATTCGATTACATGCCTTGCCTACCTGTGGATCTGCTTGATGGTGTTGATTTTTTGGATCGAAGATTTGTTCTGCAGGTGTTGTTGGAGCCAAAGACTATGTTATAGGTGTTTCATGGTGACCTGATTCATCATTGGTGCCTTTATTGGATTTTTCTTGTTGATGTGATCCTTTTATGGATGCATGGTAGATATGGACATGAGTGAGGCTATTTTCAAGGGTCTTCTGAGATTTCATTTCTTTATCTTCTTTGCTTCGTACAATTTCTTGAGAAATATATATATATATATATATTATGTTCTTTTGCTTATTGAAGCTCATGATGTAATTCCTTTATTCATGTAGGTGCTCTTTGGATCAAATGTTGTTGCTTGCTAGGTGATCAAGAATCTGAGAGTAGTTTAAAAAGGGTCCTTTAGCTACTCAAAATCAAGGAAATGACTCCCCATTGCCTTCATGATTGTTGGTTATTTAATCTAGTGCTTCCAATTGTGTCATGTAGGGTAATTTCAAATCGCTACAAGAATGTATTTCTTCCTGTAGGAGTCACAAAAACCTTTATAACAAAACAATATCCTTCAGATAATTCTTCCAAAAACATTTATAATTCATCATCAATCTATGGAGAAGGATAAAAAGCCTTGGTTGTGGTGAAAGTAATGAAAGAACGGGTGCAAATGTGTTCTTTTCATGGAAGAAAGTGAAAATGAGGGTGGAGAAGAGGTCAAGTGGTGTGGAAAATGAATGATTATGTTATGGGGGACCTCTCTCAACATTTCCTAAAGGATACATGACCTTTTGTCCTCTTTCTCCAATCGAATTTTCCTCCTATAGCATTTCAGGCTCCTCTTGTAGCATTCCAAGACAACCCCTTATTGCATAATTGTTTTATCCATATCTCTGAAATGGTATACTGTATTGACTTGAAATGTTTTGACCATGTTCCCATCATCATTATGAAACTCCCCATAAACAATCTTGGCCAATGGGTGCATGAATTGCGAGAAAAATAAAAAATGGTTGTAGGTGGTGGAGGTTGATTTCTCAAAAATTGTGCACTAGAATTTGTTGAAATTGCTTGAACATGTTACCATAATCCAAATTCATTCCCCATGAAACATCTCGACCAATGGATGTACGATTTTTTAGATATAATAAAAACAAATTTCTTCTCTGTGGATTTTGGTCTCCTATAGAAAAGCAGAACCATACTGTAGCATTTTACGACAACGAGAAAAATGAATGGGAAATGCTTGGAAATTATGGATGGATGTTAGAAGGAAATATGGAGGGATGTTATTCATATGCACACTAACATCAGTATCTTGAATGGGAAAACCAAGAGGATATTCTTCATTTCCATTGTCTCCATCCATTTCTTCCACCTTATCTACCACCTCTTCTTCTTCTGCCTGAAAAAGTAGAGATTGATGTGGCCCTTACTGCACCACGTGTTCAAATGGGGGGGTTGGTGTTGGAGAAGTATTTTTTTTATTATTTTAGAAAAAAATTGAATAAGAATGCTAATACAATGCATTTTTCTGAAATGAAATATGCATAATGGAATTTTTTTGTTTTTTAGAAATGGATCAACTAGGGAAGAAAAAAATGCATACTTTGAGGCCTCCCCGACAATGGCACCAAAAAGTGATGAGCTTGAGTATTGAAACAAGAATTTGATAACTCCCAAGCTTACCAACTTAAATTATCAACCCAAGGTTCATACAAACTTAAGAGGTGTCGACACTACATGTGCAACATATAATGTGTCCGTCTCTCATTGATCTGATATAATGGAGTGAATGTACTGAAATAAAATCCTAAACTAATTGCATAAATGGAAATATTAATTTGAAAAGAAGTTAATCCTAGGAAAGAACAATATTTTTTAATTGAAATCCTAAGAGCATGAATTCAAATAAATAAGCCTATTCTACTTTGTAAAAATATATGTCCTAAATGGTGATTATTCTTCCTCAGTCATGGATTTAGAGCCTATGGGTAATTATTCAAGCCTAAGAGAAAGAAAACCAATGTTTTGGAGCAAATATGGTCATGTTTACATGTGCTACAAGAGTGCTACAAGCGGTTGTTACACGCAAAACAAAATTTCTACAGGAGGTCATGTTTTTCTACAGGAGGATATATCTCACCGAATGAATAATTAAATCAAATGAAAATGGGATGGGGAAAATTTTGTTATTAAGTAGGATTTCTTAGGACTCCATTCCAAGTGAAATCACTCCAAAATACCCCTGTTAACACATGCTAAAAAATAGTAGAAAATTACTACTCTAAAAACTCGAAATTCAAGAACTAGTGAATTAGTTAACCTACCAAATGCCTAACCTAATAAAGTGGAAATGATATGGGGTAAATTTTTTTATTAACTTAAATATTTTTATGACCCAATACAAGTGGAATCAAGTCAATTTAATCTCATTAGCATGTTGTAAAAAATAGCGGAAAATTACTACTTTTTGCTATAAGGGACTTCTAGAAATTCTAGATCTGTGAACTAGTAAACAATCCAAGTAACTCAATGATGAATATTAATTTTAAAAGTTATTCTATGGATGAATAATACATTTTAATCTGTAAATAATTTTTAAAATGACTCACATCAATCATTTAATTCATTCCTACAGCAAAAGAAGCATCAATACTAAATGCAGAAATAGGAAAAAAACAAGAATAAGAGATGCATGTGAATAAGAAGTGAAAAGAGGAAAATCAAATTGTATAAAAGGGATATGAGGATATTGGCATGACCAAGCCCAAGGATACTCAGAGCGCTATGAAGGATACCAATATTTAGAAGCTAAAAATGGCACCAAAATTAATTATTTGAATAAATCCAAGTACATCCCTGCTAGAAATGAAAGTGGAGCTACAAAAATACAAGGTTTCTCCACAAGAAGACTAAGAAGTACATGCCTCTGGAGGAAAATTAGAATTGGTACTTATAAAAATTTATGGGGAATAATTATACTTGAAAGGAGGAAGATTTCCCCTCCAAAATCTCTCAAATAGTGGATCTAGTTCCCAACACTAGGAATTTGCATTAAATGATACAAAACACATTCCTAGATTTTCTCGATCACTAGAGCTTCATAATTTGTGCAATAATTTTATCATATCTTGTTCATTTATTTTCCAATATTGATCCTCCCGTAGTAAGGTTCAAGTCCCTAGAATATCTCATCCTCCAAATCTTCATAATTTTCCCAATATTCTCACAATATTCTACAAAGATAAATAATATTAGGCACACAATAAGCAAGGATAAACCAAATTCCTAAGGACCCATTAATACTATGAATTAAATCTATGATGTACAATTAAGTTTGTCAAATACTTGATTTAAGTGTCTAAAAATAATCAAATGGGCCTAATAAAATAGACAATTATGGGGCCCATCAACTATATTCATGACCAAAGGGTTCTCTCAGGTCGAAGGGATTGACTATGATGATACGTTCAAACCATTGGCCTGATATTCTCCCATTACAAATATTTTGGCTATTGCAACACGTATGGGGTGGAGGATCCACCAAATGGACTTGAAGATCGGCTTCCTTGAAGGAGTTGTTGAGGAAGAGATTTATGTTGAGAATCCTGAGGGATTTGAGACTTTCAGCAAAGACACACATGTTTTTAGGCTAAGGACAGCTCTTTATGGTCTCAAGAAGGCACCAAGGGCAGGTATACCAAGATATACAACTACCTTCTTGTATTGGGCTTCACCAAGAGTGAAGCTAACTCTAATCTATACTATATTGTGGTTGAGGGAGAACCTCTTATTCTTGTGTTGTACGTTGATGATTTTATACTTAGAGGGGACGAGGAGCTCATTCATGAATGCAAGGGATAGATTGCAGAGGAGTTTGAGATGAAGAATATAGGGGTGATGAAATATTTACTTGGGTTGTAATTATGGCAAGGTGATGGACATATATTCTTGGGACAGGGCAGATACACCCAGGAAATTCTCAAGAGATTCCATATGCAGGAATGTAGGCCCCTTGACCACACCTTTAGTCAAAAACTAGAGGAGGGTAGATGATACCAGAGGTGATTGAGTGGATGACACTCTATACAAGAAGCTCATAGGGTTGTTGATGTATATGGTGAAAAAACTACCATATATTTTCTTTGCATTTAACAAGTTGAGCCAACCAAAGTGTATTAAGTTGTTGTAAAGCACGTGTTGAGGTATCTCAAGTGCATAGTGGATTATGGGTTGTTGTACTGAAAAGTTGATGCAGTTATTATTAAGGTATTCATAGATGCATATTGGGCAGGGGGTTCAACAGAAAAGAAGATTACTTTAGGTTGTGCTTTCAGTGTTGGGTCAGGATTTGTTTCTAGTTTAGTAGGAAGCAGAGATCATTGGAACTAAGCTCAGCTAAGGCCGAGTACATGGCTTTCGACTTGGAATATTAGGAGGTTATTTGGTTGAGGAAGATACTTGTTGGGTTGTTTAGTTAGAGATTGGATTCAACGGTCATACAATGTAATAATCATAGTTTCATGAAGCTCTATGAAAATCTAATGTTTCATGATTGCTCCAAGCACATCGAGATCAAGTACCACCATATCACAGATTGTATTAAAATGTGTAAAGTCTACTTCAATACGTGCCTACAAAGGAGAAGACAACATATATCTTGATTGAGGAATTGGAAAGAGGTAGATCCATCTACTTCATAGACAAGTTGGGTGTAGTACAAAACACCCTCCTCTCTGTTGTAGATGTTGCAAAAACCCTCCAAAATTTCTCGCCCTTCAAAATTTTGGAGCCTTGCATCCCCGAAGCTCAACTTTAGACTCATACTAATAAGTTTAATTTCCTTCAGCACTTTCCCAAGTCTAACTCTTGGAACTTTGAAGACATTTTTGCCTAAGTCCAAGTCAAATATAGTCTTTGTCTAAAAGCATGAAACCTTGTGACATTGCGACCCCCTAATTTTGGCTAAGTAAAGTCACTAGGTTGTATGGTTGAAATTTGCAACCTCTTGACCTTGTCACGACCTTGCAACTTAGCGACCTCTCACAAGTCACTAAGTCGCTTAAGTTGCATAAGTTGGAGGGTTGGGAGGTGAAGAGGTCGCTAAGTTGCAAGGTCGTGAAAATAAGTCAGTGCACAGGAAATTTGTCACATCCCGCTGCCTCTTTCTTTGTACGAAGACACATCTTTTATACTCAATAAGAACACCAAGTGGATGTGGTATGATGTCTATGTTGAATTATCCAACTGAGACATGTTAGGATATTTTGACACATAGGAAATAGTTAAGAATAACTTAGTCTAGTGTAGAGTTGGGTAAAGTGTGTTTCTTTACCATGTACATTTGTAACTTATAATCCGATGATCAAGATTTGTAGTGATCCAATGATTATCTCTCTCCTCGGTATTAACGACACTTGATCCATGACTTAACACCAATTGGTCCATGATCTCTATTTAAAGAGCATGGAGGGTTATTTTTCCGGTAACTGTTTATGAGAGAAACATATGTAACTTTTATTTTTATATTAATAAATTTCCTAAAGTGGTCGTGTTGGCTTAGGCCATGGACTGTTTCCCTCTTTGAGGGTTTTAACCACGTGATTATACTGGTGTACTGATTTGTGATATGTTTGTGAGAGGTGACCTTTGGTTCTTGATCTAAGGAACTTACCCTATAAATTCCTACATGGTATCAGAGCTATTTTGAAGGCCACATACATTGTTGATCAAATCTGAAGTCGGTTTGACTGCATGCAACTACGTTTTTATAGATCTACTATTTATAAACAATTTTGGGGTTTGATAACCACTCTGTTGTGTCTAGAGCATCTGTTACAGTGAGGAATGCCTTTTATTTCATGCAAAAAGTTTTCCGGTTGCCCAAGTTATGTCAGTTTAGATCGGGGGTATAAAGTATATGTTTTGCAGTTTATTTGTTAAAAGTTCTGCTTATTTCTTATTTCGGTTTTAGGTTTTATTTATTTTCTGGATCTATACCCACTTCCGAGTGTATGCTCTTTTCTCTGTGCTATGTGCAATCTCGGCAAATCAGAAACAGGAGGAAGGGATTTTTTTTTTTTGGCTACATATGCTCTTTCTTGGCGTCTTTGTGCGATCTCGGGAAATCAGAAATAGTGGAAAAATAGATAGTTGCCAGTAAGGATAACCAAAAATCTAACAATATGCCGTAAGTCTTGCATTTATTTTTTTTTCTCGGATTTTTTGTGGTTTTTTGTGCAGGAAAAGGCACGCACACTGAAAAAAAAAAGAAGCCTTAGTAGCCCAACAAAAATCATATCAAAAGAATCCCAAGAAGCAGTATCCTAAAAAATATGGTCTGAAACCAAACAAGGGTCCTAAGCAATTTCAGCCGCAAATTGAAAAAGAAACTCACCAAAATGATAAGGCAAATAAAAACAAAGGGAAGAAGACCAATAGACATTGCAACTTTCGTAATCGTGATGGCCATATAGAGGCCAAATGTTTTAAGAAGATGGGAGCCTTAGAAGCATCAATGAAGAAGCACAACATCAATTTGGAGCACTCTTCACCTTCATCTTCAGGAATGGCACTTTCTGCTTGTGGTTGTCAAGCATCAAGATCTGGTTATGCATTAAATTTATCTTCCTCTTCTCATTCTCATGAGTGGCTCATTGATTCTAGAGCTTCTTATCACATGGCCAAAAATAAATCCATGTTTTCCTCTTTAAATGATTGTAACACCAAACATATTTATGTTGGCATGATATATGTCTTAGTGTTGTAGGATCTAGAACCATTCATCTCGATAGTGGTCAGTTTAATGATGTACTATGTGTTCCTACCTTGTCATGCAACCTTCTCTCTGTTTATCAGATAACTCATTCAGGTGAAGGGAAAATAGTAGAATTATCACCTCATGATTTTGTAATCAAGGACCTAAAAGATCCTAAACATATTTTAGCTACTAGAATTACTGATGATTCCACAATGTTGTATAAGTTTGACAACTTTGGGTCATCATGTCTTCCCTCCATTTTTGTTTCTCCTAATGATGAAGTGAGCAAACCTTGGCATGAGCGATTTGGTCACTTAAACTATCTCTCTCTTCAAACTATATGTAAGGAACATATGGTGACGAGTCTTCCTATGGTATCTTTCCAAGATGATGTTTTCTCCAGATGTGTACTCAGAAAACATCATCGGGATGGTTTTGACAAACGTGTCTCTTGGCACGCTTCAGCCCCTTTGCAGCTTGTGCATAGTGATTTATGTGGTCCACTTCCTGTTGTTTCTTTCTCTGGTTGCAAGTAATTCTTAAATTTCATTGATGATGTTTCCAGATGCACTTGGGTATACTTCTTAAAACTCAAGAGTGAAGTTTTTAACATGTTACTGGCCTTTAAGGCCTTTGTTGAGAAACAATCTAGACATCAATTTCTTAAGTTAAGATCAGACAATGGAGGAGAATATGTTAACAACAAATTTATCAAATTCTGCACTGAGCATGGCATTCAATTGCAACATTCTGTTCCATATACTCCACAACAAAATGGTGTATCTGAAAGGAAGAATCACACCTTAAAAGAAATGGCTAATTGTATGCATCAATCGAAAGGACTTGCTCTCAATTTTTGGGTAAAGCCTTTAATTGTGCAAATTACATAGTAAATCGCACTCCTACTAAGGTTTTAAAGAAAATAACTCCAGAAGAAACTTGGAGCTCAATCAAACCAGATGTAAGTCACTTTCATGTTTTTCGAAGTGATGCTTGGGCCCATATTCTAGATTGGAAACATAAAGCCTTAGAACCTAAGAGTGAAAAATGAATTTTTGTTGGATATTCTGAAGACGTCAAAGGATATAGACCTATTCAACCAAAATCCAAAAATATAATCATTATAATAGATGTAAAATTTGATGAAAATATATCAGCCTGCAAGCCTAGTTCAGTGGGTGTGCCACCTTTGGCTTGTGAGCCTGATTCGGCATATGTGCCACCTCTCTCTCTCTCTCTTCTATTTTTAATAGAATTCCTTCTAGTTTAGATGATGATAGCAAGGATGAAAATCCTCCACCTCTTGAAATTATTCTTCTTACTCCACAACTTCCAAGATGGGTCCACTCTACTCGGGATGCAGTAGGTTCTCTTGTAGGTGACCCTGCAGATCGACGACGTACTAGTTCTCAGTTCGAAAGAGCCTCTTCGCTATTGGCTTAAGTTCCAGAAAATCTTGATCCAAAAACATTTGAAGAAGCCTCTGGTCATCCAGATTGGGATGAAGCTATGAATTAAGAATATCGTTCCTTATTGGCAAATAATACTTGGGATCTTGTTCCTCTTCCAAAAGGAAGAAAACTTGTCAAATGCAGATGGGTTTACAAAAAAAAGTTTGGACCAGATGGAAAAGCAGATAGACATAAAGCTAGTCTTGTCACTAAAGGATTTTCACAAGTTGAAGGCATTGACTATACTGAAACCTTCTCCCCTGTTTCCAAAATGAATTCTATCTGCCTTTTTCTTTCCCTTGCTGCCTCTTTTAAATGGGAAGTCCATTAAATGGATGTTAAATCTGCTTTCTTACATGGAGATTTGGATGCAGAAATATACATGGAACAACCCCCTGGCTTTATCCAAAATGAATCTAGCCTTGTTTGCCACCTTAGGAAGTCTCTCTATGGCCTCAAAAAATCTCCTCGGGCTTGGTATGCCAAAATGGATAGATTTCTTTTAAATAATGGCTTTTCTAGGTGTCATTCTGACAACACTGTCTACACCAAGAAAGTGGGTAATTCCTTCACCATCCTTGTTCTTTATGTTGATGATCTTATCCTTACTGGTAGTGATCCAAACCATATAAACCATGTGAAGTATAGCCTCAAAAAGAAGTTTGAAATGATAGACTTAGGACACTTGCATTATTTCCTTGATGTTCAAGTCTTGCAATCCAAGGAAGGAATTACCCTCTCTTAGTCCAATTATGCCTGTGATCTTCTACACCACTTTCACATAGAAGACTGTAAGCCATCCCCTTCTTTATTTTAGTCTGGAGTAAAGCTTTTAGTCACTTGTACTACCCCTAAAGTTGATGCTACCTTATACCATCAACTTGTTGGTAAACTTTTGTATCTAACCCATACTCGTCTTGACCTTTCCTTTGTCGTTGGTCTTGTCACTTGGTTTATGCACCAACCTCAGGAAAGTCACTGGAAAGAAGCTAAAAGAATACTTCAATATATTCAAGGTACAATTCAGTTCGGGATTCATTACAGTGTAGGAGAATCTCCATTTTTTATTGGTTTCATTGATTTTGATTGAGCTGGTGACCCTGATGATCGAAAGTCTACTACATGATATGTATTCACTCTTGGTTTAGGACCTATTACTTGTTCTTGTAAGAAACAAAGTAACATCTCTCTTTCTTCAGTAGAAGTAGAGTATCATGGTGCAGTGGAAGCCAAAAAGGAAGCCATGTGGCTTCGTCAGATCCTGTCTGAATTTCGTCTTCATCAAAAGCATCAACTACACTTTGGTGTGATAATCAGAGTGCCATTCAGCTATGTAAGGATCTAGTTCATCATCAGCATATGAAACACGTTTAAATGCACATACACTTCAATAAAAATCTCATTCATGATCGTGTTCTTGAAGTGCAGTACTATCCAACCAATGATCAAGTAGCTAATATCTTTACAAAGGCTCTTGTTACCCAGCTATAAAATTTGTTATACCAAATGCTGGCTAAAAAAATTTTGAGCCTTCAAGGAAAAAATTTCATTGCTAAAAATTGTTGGCTCTTGAAGACTCTTGAAGGCCTCATGCCTATCCTCTATCCGAAATTCACTGTTGTTCCCATTTTACACTTAGAAATCCTACTGATTTCCAAGCCAGAATACTGCTACAAAGCACCTTTTTCCCCCTTCCCTTATTCCAAAACTAACCTCATTTTAACCCTTTCATATCCCATGAAAAATCCCTCATTTTCATAATTTTTCCCTTTCCCCTTCATCAAAACCCCTTGACAAGGTTGAAAACTCCTTTTTCGCCTTATCCAAACCTCTCTAACCCTTTGAAAATCATTGAAAAACTATAAAAACCCACATTTTGGGCATATATGGGTCCTAGCTCTTTTTTCCCATTGACCCTCGGTCACATCATTTCCCATGCGCCCACGACCTTGCAATCAGGCGCCTATCCACTTCAAAATAAAATAATTCCCGGCCAAAGTTAAAACATTGGTTATATATTAAAAATCGTCGGTTTTATTATTTTATTATATTTTTCTGCCAGTTCAAATTTTAGACCATTCCACACCTCCGATCTGATCTGAAGATCAGACGATGCGGATTCCGTCTCCTGGTAGTCCCCATATTGCACTCACCTTTCCAAAAAACCGTGCGATATTCATCGCACCGCCTTTGGGTGAAGGCGGTTTTTTCCCGATCGCCAGCGGTTCCACTCATCGGTTGACATGCATCCTGGGCACTGTTCATAAAACCGCCATCCATCACGTGTTAACATTCAGACGTGGACCCCACGCGATATCGCTGTACACCGTCTGATCTAGGGCGGGCCATCCAACAGCTATCGCTCATCGAAGATGCCCGACAGTTAACCGGGCTATGGCGCAGCATTCAATAAATCTCCGCCGTTGATCTGATCTGCAGATCGACGGTCCATATTCCATCGCCCTGATTCGATCGCCCAGTCAACGTTTCCCATTTTGACTTCCCGTTTCCCCTCCCGACCGTTGATCTCTGCGCGATCGACGACTCTGATTTAAAATTTTCTTCCGCCTTCACTACGCCTTCTCCCGATCAATCCCGACCGTTGGATGATGCCATCCAACGGCCACGCTTCCTCCACGTGTCCTCCATAGCAATAAACCTATATATGCATGATTTTTTAATATTTTTTTGTATTTTTTAGCGTTTAAATTGTTTTCTCACTATTTTTGCATAAAATTCAAAGGTAGAGGATGACAATCTTACTGCCTTCGATTCACCAAAGGAAATCATCACAGGGGTTAAATCCACGTTTTCATCAATCATTCATGAAGCATTGGTGCCACACAACATTGTGCAGCCCTGCGTACCAGAAAAAAACCATGAATCGGGCGTAGTCAGAGAGTATCAGTGACGAAGACCAAAATTTATCAGAATAGAGGATTAAAGACAGATTTTGTGTGGATTACGGCTAAGAATGTTTATCAAAAGCCTAATCCCCGATTTAAAACACATTTTAAAGAAGATCTTAAGGGTTTTAAAAACAAGAAAGCTTCCACCGCCACATCTGAGGCAAATTGATTCCTCCCAACTGCTAAAATGCCACCTGTGCCTCAAAGTATTCAATTAGGAGCTGAATTTATTGACCAGGATAAGATATTTATCTCAAAACGCAGCCAAAGATTAAATTCTGCCAAGGAACTTAATGACAGACATCTGCAGGGTTACTTCAACGCCACACAGAGCCTCAAAGGTCAACAAAAGCTCCCGCAGAGCTTAAATCTTTATGTAAATCATTTAATACAGAGGATATGTATGTAAGTTTCTTCATTGAGCCCCTCAAAGGCCAATAAGCCATTAAATATGTATTAATTGTAATTGGATATCTTTTATCAGATCTCACCTCCTCATTCTTCTATATATACTTCTGCAGAAGATGAGTGAGGGGTTGGTTGTAGAACTTTGAAATACGTTTGAGCTTAAACTTCTGATTGTAAATAGTGTTCACTGGCCCTTGGAGCTCTGCTTGTAATAGATTATTTAGGCCGGATAGTGAAGATGATTGCTGAACTGAAACATTGGACCTGAGTACTATAACTGGTTTGACATCAATAAACAAGCTGTTTCTTGGGATCCTGGTCTATATCACTGGTGAAGTGCTCCTTTCTTTGTTATTGTTTTCCTTCTATGTATGTCATATTGTTCACTATTCTCTGATAAAGAACAACATTTATAGAGTTAGGACCTACTGTATACCAGTAACCTTCTCTAACTGAAAAGCTTTATCTCAATGTTTTCCTCAAATTTGTTTATTTAAGAATAATTTAATACAGTTTAAGTAGTTAGGAATGCTGGAGTTCCCTCGTCCTACTGTTTTCTTTAAACATTGTTCTTGAAAGTTATTTTCCTTATTTTCTTATTAAAATTAGACTAGAAAAGTGATGGTTTGCCCTGTTTCTAGCTTCTTTTCTCAAAAGGCAGATTCTGAAAGTTTCCCTTGGTGTTGACTGAAAGCAGACTAGGTTTAAAAGTACTTTATCTGATCTTAATTTTACACTCTGTTTTCTCTTATATGTTTTCATACTTTCTGAAGGTAATTATGTGGATTACTGGATTGTTTGTCAATTAAATTTCTTTAATACAAACTTGCCCAAGAAGTCAATGGTTAGCCCTACACTTGGTTGGTTTTAAAAAGTTACTTAAGAGGCTTTTCTTGTTTGGACTAACTATAAATCCTTTGTGAAATTATTATCAATTTCCACCTCTCCAACACTTTATTGTTCCCATTCCATCATTATAATCTCAATAATCTTGTGATGTAGATGACTTTCCCCTTGGATCACTCTTGATGTTGTTGTTCAATTAAAGCCCTGTTATGACTCCATAGCCCAATGGACTAAAAACAAACATTATATCTATCTTTTTAGCCTAATTTTCCCATTTACTTGCAACTTCTCACCTTTGAAACTCTTTGCATTTAGGAGTTTCCACCTCAAACAGTAATCATGCTCAACCATCCAAAAAACAAAACAAACCCTTGGCCTTCATAACTAGCCTAATATCATTACCCCAAGCTTCAAAGACAAATCCATCTTTGCACTTATTGGAGAGATCCCTCTCCAGATTCAAGAGGGCTAGATCCTAGAATCCCAAAGTTGGTTGAAACGATGTTGCTTCTATAGTTTTAGTCTCACCAACCTGCTAAAATTACAGATTCCTAACATTTTTGGCAACTCCACTAGGGAAAAACCCAGGATCATTTTCATTTTCAAAAAAATTGTGAGTAAAAAGAAGCCTTTTCAAGCACTACCAAGAGACTGATAATCATGATAAAACTTGTTTAAATCAGTGACAAACTAGGTAAACCCTAGGATTCTCTTAAGCCTTTATCTAACCTTGAAAAATTAGTTGGCTTAGCCATAAGAGTAGACTGTCTTTGTCTCTTAACCGTAACAATGTTTTGAAACAAAGTTACGATATTCTTAAAAACCATACAACTTAAAAATAACTCGGAAAAACCTAAAAATATTTCAGACTGGTATCCAATAAACATGGTGGTGGACCATAAAACCTTTTACCTCTGAAAAGAGCTAAAAAATTCCACTTGGCAACTCCACAATCCTTAACAGACCTTAAGACTCCACTGGGAGGAACCCTTACTATTATAATGTCATCTAAACTCAGTTAGAGGACTGTAGGATTGAATTTCAAACATATTAGTTAACCTCTCAAAGATTTTCATATCTGGTTAAACTTTCCTTGTTTATTTGGGTCTGAAAAACACAACATAGTGGCTCCTAGAAAGATTCATACTAGAGCCTATCCTGACCCTGATCCACCTGAGTTAGTTGATAACCCAGAAAGTATCTTTAGGAAGTCTCCTAGGATTGAATTATCAACTATTTTCAGATCACCCTTGAGAGCTAATTCAGTCCCTGAAAATATTTCAGCTCTACAACAATCACAAGTTGACTTAGTAAATCCTTTTAGAACTAGGTCTCTTGGTGACTTAGATCAGTTAGATTCTGAGTCTTCACTTTCATCTCCTGAAATAAGTGAACATCTTGGCAGCAGAGAAACAACACCTCCTGATTTTCATTTCCTTCACAATTTAGGTGTCTCTCATCCAAGATTAGCTCAACAATCTATTCCTGGTCCATCCACTTCTGCCCACCCTACATCCACTGTTCAAACCACTCCACTTTAGCCCACTCTCCCTTTTTTTAATCCACCTCTTGTAAATCCACCCCCACCACATATCATGGCAACATGGTATGCTCCCTTAGTCCTTCCTGCACCATTAGTCAATCTTCCACAGGACTATCAGTCCAAAATTCCATTATATGATGCTAGCAATGATACAATTGCATCAAAACATGTGGATAAGATGAATGATTACTTTGACAGAAATGAAATTGATGATGATTCTGTCAAGCTTAGGTTATTTTCTCAAAGCTTAGGGGGAGAAGTAAGAAAATGGTTCAAAGGTTTAGCCCCCCATAGTATTAATGATCTCCAAGCCTTCCATCAAACATTCTTAAACAAATGGGAAGTAAAGAAAAACCCTCTCCAAGTCCTTTCTGACTACAAGAACCTCTATAGAAACACTAAGGAAAGTGTGCAAGCTTATTGCACTAGATTCAATAGTGTGTATAATGCACTTTCCCCAGAACTAAAACCTCCACAGGGCTCAGCTTTAAACAATTTTCTTGAAGGGTTTGACCCTGAGATGGCCTATCAGCTGAGAGAGAGAGATTTTCCAACTCTTGAAGATATGCAAAGAGGTGCTCTTTTTGTGGAAGTCAACTTGATGGAAAAGAGAGAAATAATGAAAAATGAAAAGAGAGTGTCCTTTAGAGACGAATCTGCACCCTCTACTTCCAACTCAAAAATGGAGAAAATGATGGAAGAAATGATGAAAGGAATGAGCATAATTAAGAGAGCACAAGCCAACCAAAACCAAATTGCTCCTAAAAATAGAAATCAGAACCAGAGCCACAATTTTAGAAGAAACCAACCTCCAAATAGACCTAGGGAAGATGATCAGCATATCACTCCTCCCTTTCATCAAAAATATGTATGTGAGGTTGAGGAAATAGATGAGATAATAGAGGAGGATGATATCAACATGCTGGGGGTGGATAATGATGAATTTGAGATCCATTATGATAGAAAACAAGGTCTATACACACCTTATGATGACAGAAGAGATGATGAGGAAAATTTTTATCAAGACATGGAAAATGTCATCATAGAACCTCAAAAAGAATATGACAACAAACCCCCAACAACAAAACCTTTGATAAATCTTCACAAAACAGCACTGCAACCAAACCTAAAGTTGTCAAACAAAAGGACAAAATAGTGGCTATAAATTTTGGTAATGATAAAGAGAAAGAAACTCAAAACAAAGAAAAATAGAGTGCAGACCTCAGTAGTACTGACACTTCAGATAGTACTCCTGTGAAAACGATTTTGTCAAGTGTAAATAAAACAAATCAGCAAGCTGATATTTCTGATAGAATGACAGCTAATAAGGCTGAAACCAACACTTTAAAGAGTCAAATTCCTTTCAGCCTGGAGCAGGAAATTTCAAAGATCAAAATCTCTGTTCCCCTCACTGAGTTAGCTGCCCAACATGTATATAGAACCCAAATTTTGAAGGCTTTGAAAATAGAAGAAAATGAGGACACAGTCAATCTTAATTATGACCAACTAGAGCTGATTTTTGGTCATAACATTGAAGGTAGATATCAAGAGGGACCTGTTACTCCCTTTTATGTAAGTTTAAACGTTCATGAAAAATTTTTGCAAAATGCTATGCATGATTCTGGGGCCTCTCATAATTTAATGCCAAAAGCTGTAATGGAGAGCCTAGGTTTATAAATCACCAGACCTTAAAAAGACCTTTACTCCTTTGATTCCAGCAGAGTAAAATGTTTAGGATTAATTAAAGACCTCTGTGTTAACTTGGCCCAAATTCCAGCCAAATGTTTAGTCATGGATATTGTTGTGGCTGATGTGCCCCCAAATTATGGAATGTTATTATCAAGATCTTGGGGGGCTAAGTTACAAGGAACTATGCAAATGGACATGACCTATGCGACTATCCCTGTTTTCAATCAAACTAGAAGACTTTACAGGGAATCCCATATGAAATTCACAGTTACAAGTCAAGACAGACCACAAAACTCTCCCCTCTATTATGTAAATATGAGCCTTGATTCTTTTATTATGTTTAACAATGAAACATTTAGTGAACATGTCACTATAACAAGATTAATGACAGATAGAGAGGAGGAACAAGACAATGTAGGTGTGTCTAAACCATTTTCTGAACCTATATAATCTAACAAACAAAACACAGGTCTTGACCCACAAATTACGTCTCCTTTGCTTTTAAACATTGAGAGTCAAGAAAGTAGTCCTCAACCCAATAATATATCTGAGGAAATGAAACAAATACAACTAGGTGCTGACTTTCCACAACAACCCTTGAGCACGTTAGTTAAAGAGGACAGTAACCAGGATGAAACCAAGAATAGTCCTCTATGGAGTATTTATTTTGATGGATCCTGCACTAAGAACAATGTTGGTGAAGGTGTCTAGATTACTAACACTAAAAACAACCACACAGAAAGCATTTCCTGCAAATTAAACTTTCAGTGTTCTAATAACATAGTAGAATATGAATCCCTTCTCTTAGGCTTACACCTATTGAAAAAGTTAGGAGCCAGAAGAATTAATGTGTATGGGGATTCAGAGTTAGTCATTAGGTAAGTCAATGGGGAATATAACGCAAATCATCCCAGACTTAGAGCCTACCAGAATGATTTCATGGACCTTTTGAAAACATTCAAGGAGTCCAAACTGTTTTTTGTCCCAAGAAAAAGAAATATTACGGCCCACAATTTAGCCTTTGCAGCTAGAACATGCTTAACGCCATATAACACCAAAGAATGCACAACTTAGATAAAATTTAGACCAGCTGTTCCTAATAATGAGAAATATTGGCAGGTGTTTGACAATGACAAACAAATAAAAGACTTCATGCAATTCAGAAATGAATTCGAACTACACAGTTCAGACTCAGACTATGAAACAGACTACAGGGAAGAAAATTTTCTTGATGAAGAAGAACCATCTCCTGAACCTACTAATATAAACCTATTAACAAGAAAAATTATAAACAAAACAGAATTGAATGCAGAGTTAGAAACGAAGGAGTTAGAAACTCTGCACTCTAAATATGAAGTTTGCCTAAGGGTTTGGCCCCTTTAGAAGAGTTGTTCGATTTTAACAATGTGGCAAATAAACCAAAATTGGAACCTATAGAGACTGAAGTAGAAGAGTGAAATATAGGCAGTGAACAAAAACCGAGGATGATTAAACTGTCTAAGATTTTACCAGCTCACATTAAACTCAAATACATATAGCTGTTTAAAGAGTTTTCTGATGTTTTTGTGTGGAGTTACGAAGATCTTAAATCCTATGAAACTGAAATAATACAACACAAAATTCCCCTTAAAGAAAACCAAAAACCATTCAAACAGAAGCTGCGCAGAATAAACCCTGTCCAGTTGCCTTTGGTTCATAAGGAGATCATGAAAATGTATGATGCTGGTATTATTGTCCCTATTAGATACTCTGAGTGGGTGTCTAATCTGGTGTCTGTTAGGAAGAAAACTGGAGAAATCAGGGTTTGTATAGACTTTAGAGACTTAAACAAAGCTTCATTAAAAAACAACTACCGTTTTCCCAAAATGGATCATATTTTATAAAGGGTGGTAGGGTCTAAAAGAATTTCTTTGCTGGATGGCTATTCAGGGTACAATCATATCTTAGTTCACCCTGCTGATCAATTAAAGACAACCTTTACTACACCATGGGGCACTTTCATGTATGTGAATATGCCTTTTGGTCTAATGAATGCTGGAGCAACTTTTCAAAGAGCCATGGACATAGCATTCTCGGAAGAACTGGGCTTCTTCATCATTATCTATCTTGATGATGTTACTGTGTTTTCAAAAACAGATGAATAACATTTAGAACATTTAAGAAAGGTTTTCGAGAAATGTAGAAATTTTGGAATATCCTTAAACCCTAAGAAGACACTATTCGGTCTCCAAGAAGGTAAACTTCTTGGGCACATTATTTCAGAAGAGGGTATTAAGATAGATCCAAAGAGGATTGAGGCCATATTGCAAATCTCTCATCCTTGAAACATCAAAGAGTTGCAATCTTTCATTGGAATGATTAACTTTTTGAGAAGATTCATCCCCAACTTGGCTGAGCTCCTTAGGAATATCACAAACATGTTAAAGAAAGAGAAAGGGGTAAAATGGACCTTGGAAGCAAAGAAGTCTTTTGAACTGGTGAAACAAGCGTTAACCAAAACACCGGTTCTCATAAGTCCTAATTTTTCAAAATATTTTTATATTTTCTCATTTGCATCAGAACATACCATAGTTGTTGTCCTTTTACAGAAAAATCCACAAGGAAAAGAGCAGCCTATTGCATTCTTTAGTAAGGCATTGAGGGATGCCCCTTTGAAGTATAACATCATGGAGAAGCAAGCTTTTGCTTTGGTTAAAGCTTTGAAAGACTTCAGAGTGTACATCCTTCACTCACACATCATTGCCTTTGTCCCAAACTCATTTGTTAAAGAAATTCTAACACAGGACCCAGATGGTAAGAGAGGTAAGTGGATTGATGTTATCCTTGAATATGATTTAGAGATAAAACCCACTAAACTCATCAAAGGCCAAGGTCTAGCTAGATTAATGGCTGAATCCAATTTTGAAGTTCTTGATATTAATATGATTAATTCTTTAGATGACCAAGAAGAATTCTCAACTCCTATAGTTGAATATCATTTTATGAATTCTCCTTGGTATGCTGATATTATTTATGTTTTGCTTAAATTGAATACACCTCCTGGTTTGAAAAAAACAAAGGCAAGGTTCCTTAAATTGAAAGCTATAAACTACTGCATTATTGATAGATGTCTTTATTGGAAAAATGAAAGTGGTGTATTGCTTAAATGTTTGCCTGAGTTTGATGTAGATAAGGTTAAATACCAGTTCCATGAAGGAGAGTGTGGAGGTCATTTGTACTGGAAGACAACAGCCAACAAAATTTTGAGGGCTGGTTTCTATTAGCCTAATCTTTTCCATGTTGTGCATAAGATGATCATATCCTACCATAAATTTCAACTTTTTGAAGGCAAAAGAAAACTTCTACCCCTGCCTCTGCATCCAATCACTGTTGAATCCCCATTTCAACAGTGCGGACTTGACTTCATAGGAGAAATCCATCCCCCATATTTTGCCAAACATAGATGGATTCTCACTGCCACAGACTATTTCACTAAGTGGATAGAAGCCATACCTTGTAGACAGGGCAATGATTCAGTTATCATAAATTTTTTGGAGACTAACATTCTCTCCAGGTTTGGCTGTCCTACCAAGATTATCACTGATAATGCAGCATCATTTAGATCAAACAAGATGGTTGATTTCTCTCACAGATATCAGAAAACATTGGGGCATTCTACGACCTATTACCCCCAAGGTAATGGACTTGCACAATCCTCAAAAAAAAATTTAGTGAACATAATCAATAAACTGTTGGAAGACAACAAAAAGTCTTGGCGCACAAAGCTGGTTCATGCACTATGGGCTGACAGATTAACTTTGAAGAAATCCATTGGCATGTCACCTTTCCAGCTAGTGTATGGTACTGATGCAATTTTTCCAAACAGCCTTGGTGCACCAGTTATGAAGTTGATTCAAGAGTTGCAAACTGAAGATAATGACATGATCAGAAGGATAAATCAGACCATCCATCTTTAGCAAACCAGAGAGGAAGTTTACAACAAAGCATTGCAGAAACAGATCAACATTAAAAATATTTTTGATAAAAGAACAAAGGCCAGCAATTTCAAAATTGGGGACCAAGTTTTAAAGTGGGATTCAAGAAGGGAAGAGAAGGGAAAGCATGGAAAATTTGACAACTTATGGCTTGGCCCTTACTCTATTCACTCGGTTACTGGTAACAATGCATTTTTCTTGCAGGAATTGAATGGAGCAGAACTGTTTGGGGGTCCTGTCAATGGCAGGATGCTTAAGCATTACTTCTCTTGATCCATGTTATGTTCCCAAAGCCTTTTTTATCTTTTTCCACTATAAATATTTTTTCCACCATTGCATTCAAAGTTGTAAAAATAAAAAATACAAAAACAATGAAAAGAAAGAAAAGAGGGCAGATTGTGAAAACAAGAAAGGTATAGCCCCATACCAAAAAAGAGAAACAAATCTAAAAGTGTGCAAGCTCAAATTCCACTCCTGAATAACACACTTCTAGTTAGTCAAACTTTCTAATCTTGACTAATTAGCTTTAAATTTTTTACTGATAGGATAGTGAAATTGATTTGCCAAACTGTTTAATCTTGGCTTATCAGTAGATAGTTTAGGATAGAAATTAAAGGTTCAAACATGATCAAAATATAAACCTAAGTTTCCAAAAAGAAATGACTCAAACCTGTTTCATTTTCTGAGTCAAAAACCATGTAAATCTGGTTCTAATTAACTCAAAATCTGAACCAAAAAACAAAGGAGGGAACTGCTCAAACAAAAGTCAAAACAGAGCTATAAAAAGAGAAGGCCATAATGAGAAACTTTCAGATCTTGCCTTCCATTTTGATATAATTTTCTGCAAAATAAATGTCTATGTGCAGCTTGTCTTTATGCCATGGACCAGCATCAAGTTAGACTATTCAATCCTGACTTGAGTGCTTTTAAATTTATGTTTTAGAATTTAGAGAATAAAAATCTATTGGACAGTTTAATCCCAAAAGATATTAGAATAGGTAGAGAAGCATCTGAACTCAACTGTTTAATCTGAGTTCAGGGAGAAATAAGGAGTAGAATTAGATTAGTTTTATCCTTTCAAAAGAATAAAATTTTGTAAAGGAGTTTGCCAATCCAAGTGCACTCTAATGAAGAAAAAATGTTAGATATGTAGGATTTGGTAGGTAGAAGTTTGTATTGATGAAGATCCATTATTCTTATGGTTGCTAATATGTTTTTAGAGAAATTCATCTCAGCAAATGAAGGGCAGCCCATGGATGAGGCAACTGATTGGCCTCCCAGAGAACATAAATGGATCAGGCACAGGTCAGCCTCCCAGAGAATGCAGGTCTGAAGTTCTTGATGCCTTCAAGAAGGCACCATCCCCAAGTGGAGCCACTATTAGCCAGCTATAAAATTTGTTATACCAAATGCTGGCTAAAAAATTTTTGAGCCTTCAAGGAACAAATTTCATTGCTAAAAATTGTTGGCTCTTGAAGAATCTTGAAGGCCTCATGCCTATCCTCTGTCCAAACTTGACTGTTGTTCCCATTTTACACTTAGAAATCCTGCTGATTTCCAGGCCAGAATACTGTTGCAAAGCACCTTTTTCCCCCTTCCCTTCTTCTAAAACTAACCTCATTTTAACCCTTTCATCTCCCATGAAAAATCCCTCATTTTCATAATTTTTCCCTTTCCCCTTCATCAAAACCCCTTGACAAGGTTGAAAACTCCTTTTTCGCCTTATCCAAACCTCTCTAACCCTTTGAAAATCATTGAAAAACTATAAAAACCCACATTTTGGGCATATATGGGTCCTAGCCCTTTTTTCCCATTGACCCTCAGTCACATCATTTCCCATGCGCCCATGGCCCCGCAATCGGGCGCCTATCTTCTCCAAAATAAAATAATTCCCAGCCAAAGTTAAAACCTTGGTTATATATTAAAAATCGTCGGTTTTATTATTTTATTATTTTTTTCCGCTGGTTCAAATTTTAAACCATTCCGCACCGTCGATCTAATCTGAAGATCGGACGGTGCGGAGTCCGTCTCCTGGTGGTCCCCATATTCCACTCACCTTTCCAAAAAACCACGCGGTATTCATCGCACCACCTTTGGGCGAAGGCGGTTTTTTCCCGATCGCCAGCGATTCCACTCATCGGTTGACACACGTCCTGGGCACTGTTCATAAAACTGCCGTCCATTGCATGTTAACGTTCACACGTGGACCCCGCGCGATATCGCTGTACACTGTCTGATCTGGGGTGGGCCATCCAACGACTATCACTCACTGAAGATGCCCGACAGTTAACCGGGCTACGGCGTGGCATTCAATAAATCTCTGCCGTCGATCTGATCTGCAGATCGATGATCCATATTCCATCACCCTGATTCGATCGCCCAGTCAACGTTTCCCATTTTGACTTCCCGTTTCCCCTCCCGACTGTTGATCTTTGCGCGATCAACGACTCTGATTTAAACTTTTCTTCCGCCTTCACTACGCCTTCTCCCGATCAATCCTAACTGTTGGATGATGCCATCCAATGGCCATGCTTCCTCCACGTGTCCTCCGCAGCAATAAACCTATATATGCAGGATTTTTTAATATTTGTTTGTATTTTGCAGGGTTTAAATGGTTTTCTCGCCATTTTTGAATAAAATTTGAAGGCAGAGGATGACGATATTCCTGCCTTCGATTCACCAAAGAAAATCATCACAGGGGTTAAATCCACGTTTTCATCAATCATTCATGAAGCATTGGTGCCACATAACCCTGCGCAGCCCTGCATACCAGCAAAAAACCATGAATCGGGCACAGTCAGAGAGTATCAATGACGAAGACCAAAATTATCAGAACAGAGGATTAAAGACAGATTTTGTGGGGATGACGATTAAGAATTTTTATCAAAAGCCTAATCCTCGATTTAAAACACAATTTAAAGAAGATCTTAAGGGTTTTATCAATAGGAAAGCTTCCACCACCACATCTGAGGAAAATTGATTCCTCCCAGCCGCTGAAATGCCACCTGTGCCTCAAAGTATTCAATAAGGAGCTGAATTTATTGATCAGGATCATATATTTGTCTCAAAACGCAGCCAAAGAGTAAAGTATGCCAAGGAACTTAATGACAGACATCTGCAGGGTTACTTCGACGCCTCACAGAGCCTCAATGGTCAACAAAAGATCCCACCGAGCTTAAATCTTTATGTAAATCATTTAATACAGGGGATATGTATGTAAGTTTCTTCATTGAGCCCCTCAAAGGCCAATAAGCCATTAAATCTGTATTAATTGTAATTGGAGATCTTTTATCAGATCTCACCTCCTCATTCTTCTATATATACTTCTGCAGAAGATGAGTGAGGGGTTGGTTGCAGAACTTTGAAATACGTTTGAGCTTAAACTTCTGATTGTAAATAGTGTTCACTGGCCCTTGGAGCTCTGCTTGTAATAGATTATTTAGGCCGGATAGTGAAGATGATTTCTAAACTGAAACATTGGACTTGAGTACTGTAACTGGTTTGACATCAATAAACAAGCTGTTTCTTGGGATCCTGGTATATATCACTGGTGAAGTGCTCCTTTCTTTGTTATTGTTTTCCTTCTATGTATGTCATATTGTTCACTATTCTTTGATAAAGAACATCATTTATAGAGTTAGGACCTACTGTATACCAGTAACCTTCTCTGACTGAAAAGCTTTATCTCAATGTTTTCCTCCAATTTGTTTATTTAAGAATGATTTAATACAGTTTAAGCAGTTAGGAATGTTGGAGTTCCCTCATCCTACTGTTTGCTTTAAACATTGTTCTTGAAAGTTATTTTCCTTATTTGCTTATTAAAGTTAGACTAGAAAAGTGATGGTTTGCCCTGTTTCTAGCTTCTTTTTCTCCAAAGGCATATTCTGAAAGTTTCCCTTGGTGTTGACTGAAAGCAGACTAGGTTTAAAAGTACTTTATCTGATCTTAAGTTTATGCTCTATTTTCTCTTATATGTTTTCATACTTTCTGAAGGTAATTATGTGGATTACTGGATTGTTTTTCAATTAAGCTGCTTTAATACAAACTTGCCCAAGAAATCAATGGTTAGCCCTGCACTTGGTTGGTTTTAAACAGTTATTTAAGAGGATTTTCTTGTTTGGACTGACTATAAATCCTTTGTGAAATTATTATCAGTTTCCACCTCTCCAACACCTTATTGTTCCGATTCCACCATTATAATCTCAATAATCTTGTGATGTAGATGACTTTCCCCTTGGATCACTCTTGATGTTGTTGTTCAATTAAAGCCCTGTTATGACTCCATATCCCAAAGGACTAAAAACCAACGTTATATCTATCTTTTTAGCCTAATTGTCCCATTTACTTACAACTTCTCACCTTTGAAACTCTTTGCATTTAGGAGTTTCCACCTCAAACAGTAATCATGCTCAACCATCCAAAAAACAAAACAAACCCTTGGCCCTCATAACTAGCCTAATATCATTACCCCAAACTTCAAAGACAAATCCATCTTTGCACTTATTGGAGAGATCCCTCTCTGAACTCAGGAGGGCTAGATCCTAGAATCCCAAAGTTGGTTGAAACGATGTTGCTTCTGCAGTTTTAGTCTCACCAATCTACTAAAATTACAGATTCCTAACAACTATCACAAAAGAAAAGTTTACCAAACTTCGATCCATGCTTGGATTTCAGGAAAGTTGTCATTAAGGGGGGATAGGTTCTAATGCCTCCTTCCTTCTCCTATTGTGTCACTTTTTTAAATCCTTCAATCCTATCCCAAGTTGTTCTTAAGGGGGGATGTTAGGACATTTTGACACATAGGAAATAAGTTCCTTTTGTGTCAATTTTGTAAATCCTTCAATCCTATCCCAAGTTGTTCTTAAGGGGGGATGTTAGGATATTCCGACACATAGGAAATATTTAAGAATAACTTAGTCTAGTGTAGAGTTAGGTAAAGTGTGTTTCTTTACCATGTACATTTGTAACTTATAATCTGACGGTCACGATTTGTAGTGATCCGACGATTATCTCTCTCCTCGGTATTAATGACACTTGATCCGTGGCTTAACACATGATTGGTCCATGATCTCTATTTAAAGAGCATGGAGGGTCATTTTTCTGGTAATCGTTTATGAGAGAAACATATGTAACTTTTCTTTTTATATTACTAACTTGTTAGAAGTGGCTGCGTTGGCTCAGGCCGTGAACTGTTTCCCTCTTTGAGGGTTTTAACCATGTGATTATACTGGTGTACTGATTTGTGATATGTTTGTGAGCGGTGACCTTTGGTTCTTGATCTAAGGAACTTACCCTGTAAATTACTACAACACATTCCAGAAACCCTAGAGGATTTTCAAGTATACATAAACTTTAAGAGGTCCAAACTTCACCATGTTGTTGTGCACCTACCAATCTTCCCATGCGTAGAGATCATTGAATGGATTTTGCATTGCATAGATACCCAAAAGTGGGTAATAAACAACCATTCCAAATATCCCTTCATGGCCATTCATTCCAAAGATATAGCATAATATTACAAGTTTCGGGAAAGGGAAGAGTTGTTTAACTCTTGGTGGCTAGCAGGTTACAAGGAACTAGTCCAGACTCTGTCAAGGGTTGGTGGAAGGACCCTTTTAAATTTTGGGTGAAGAAGGATCAACTCTATAGAACAGATGGCCTCAGAAAATTCTATCAAATTATCACGAACATGATGAACAAATTATATGGTAAGGTCAATATCAGTACATTTCAAGGTACATGGGCCCCTATAATGAATATGGTCGCTACCATAGGGAAAATATTTAATTGGTCTAGATTGCTAGTCTCATCACTAAGAACCAACATTATCATGGCACATGATCTAGAAGAAGGCCAACCCTATGAGTTCTACATGGCCTCTTACCTAATGGATGATGTTTGTTTAAGGTGCCACTTTGATCAATGGATTTACAACTGGACTATGGAGACGAGAGAGCCTATACACAAGTTCCTAAAGGTCTTCTAGGAATCCTAGTATAATAATTAACATGACTACATATCTGATTTGTTGATTACCCCATTGTACCAGTTGTTGTTTGGAGAAGATCCCCCTTGTATGTAAAAAAGGGCCATGGAAACTATCACCTAGGTGGCACATTGGTTCCTGATACAGGAATCTACATTCATCAAAGTCTTTGGCTCCTATAAACCTCCTCATGCATTTCTTCGATTCATCATATATAGACTACTACTGCAAGAGGTATGCTACAAAATGACAACATGTTTCTCAAAGACATTGAGCAAAGGCAAGAAGAAACCTTGGCCAACCTTCCTCTTTTCTATCGGGGCATACATAGTGGAAAATTTTAAGGAGGTAGAAGCAGAAGCCAAAGAAATAAATGGATTTAGGTTCATACCATTGAGCCACCGAACCTATGAACTGGATAGAATAGTGGCAACTCACTGCAAGAGGGCCAATTTCAATTGGTCATACCATCACACTATAGAGGTTCACAAAGATGAAGTCAGGAATTGGTATAATGCCGAAAGAAATTTCGGCCCAAATGAGGAAGTAGAAAATGAGGAGGAGCATAGAGAACATTCATAAGATATGCAAGCTTGCTGAAAGCTAGAAGAAGAGGAAGCAACCAGAAGAAACATTAAAGACAAAAAATAAGAAAAAGGGTAAAGAAGGAGAGGGACCCCCTAGCAGCCAAGGAGTGGAAGAAGATGATGAATCCTTAGAACAAAGAAATGCATCCCTGGCAAGGAAAAAGCAAGAGCTCAAAAGGAAGAAAGAAAAAGAGCTCAAGAAGTCACAAGGATCGAGAGACCCTCAATATCAAGACGAGGAGGATGGACAAAAAAATAAGAAGAAAAAAGAAGAAGAGGAACATAGGAAACAACATAATATGAACAACACATACAGAAAGAATCAGAGCAGAAGAAGAAAGAAGAAGAAGAGCTAAATAAGAAATAAGAAGAAGAGAATAATAATAAAAAGGAGGAAGAGCAGAGGAATAAGAAAAAAGAAAACAATCACAAATTAGAAAGAAGCAAGAAGAAGAACAACAAGAAAATGAAAAGTTGGAAGCAGAGAAAAAGAGGAAGGAAGAAGACATAAGGCAGCAAAAGGAAGCTACCAAAGAAGCTCAAGAGGCCTTGGAAAAGTAGCAGCATCTTGATGAACAAGTAGAGCTATGTTCTTTGGATATTCCTTCGAACACCCCCATCACAGGAGGGCATATTCCCATCAAGGAGTTGGGAATTCTAGATGAGGCTGAGGAAAAAGTACTAGACTCGACCATGCTCACCTATGATCAAGTTAGTCACAAAATTATGCAAGAAGAAGAAAGTATTATGCTAGGAACCCAACTGAACCTTTATCCATGTCTATGGAAAAGGAAATTTTCCTTTATACTATGGTAAATTGTGAGATTATTACTTCAGAAAGAACCACTTTTGTGACTACAATTGAAAGGAATGTTGGAAAGATGAGTAAGAATATCACAGAGCTGTAGAACAAACTATATGTATCTGAGAAAAAGATCCGCCCATGCAGAGGTGGAGAAAAGGAAACTGGAGGAATAAAATACAACCCTTCGCCTAGCCCATTCAAACATGAAGGAATTATAGTCCTCGATCAAAGAAAAAATCTAGATCTTGGAGGGAGCCATGGCTTTGGTGTTGGAAGATGGGATGAAGTTACATCAAACACTAGCTCCCATCCTGGCCATGAAATCTGACATAAGAGGAAAATATTCCAAACTTAAAGAGGTTTTCACGACTCTGGATAACATTCATGAATGGACCAACAAGTATGTGGAAGTGATAGAAACTCTTCCAAAGAAGGATCGGATCACTAATCAGAATGACAAAGCACAGTTTCACATCAAGATCCAATCATGGGATAAAATGGTGAGAGATGTAGATATAGTTATAGCTACATACAATCATCTTCTCATCGGGTTGAGTTTGTAGGGGAGGTTCATGGTACCCCTTCGATTGGAAAATTGGGGATTGTCAGAATCCGAGAAGAGGTACTACAAGAAATTCAAGATTTTATTGACCCAATCAAGAAAGCCTCCAGCTCATGGTCTTTGCAGGTAATGAAAGATAATGTTACACGATATGTGGTGGAACCAGTTAGGATTTACACAAATATGTAAACCTTGCCCAACTAGATTAAGGCAAAACATGGTATTCTAGTCTTAGATGCTTTCGAGTGTCTCCTCAGACACAGAAGAACAGTTGCAGCTGACCCTAATAGCTGTCGATTACAAGCTCTAGCAAGCTTACCTCAAGGAACATCAACATACACAAGCCCCGAATTTCCTAAATTATTATCATAGAATTAATTGATTTTTGGTTGCATAGCATGATAGAGTATATTAGCAAATATTAGGAATCTAGAGATGGATGGGAAAGACGAAAGGTCATAGGGGAGCTCAAGAGTCATGGGTAGACCAAAAATCACCCTTTATTCTACAAATGTACCATCAGGTCACTTTGTAATGGACTTTTGGTCTTTGGACTATTTTGGAAGAGGTATTGTTTATTTTGAGAATTTATTCCCTTTTGATGAATATAAGGAGTAATAGTCAATTTTGACTGTTGGGTACAATGGAATCCCCTTGTGGGATGGCACTATGAATATCGTCTTCTCAATGGAATGAAATCTTCTTTGAGCTACATTTCACTTTCTTCTCATGTATTCTCTGATGTTATGAGTTTTCTTACATCATATGGATGGTATATGATATGCTAACCTCAGGCTATGTTGATAAAAAAATTTATTGATATCGACTTTGTATTACTTTGAATCATGTACTTTTTATGAACAGATTAATTTGCTATCGTGAACTCTTTCCTAGTTGTTAAGTTTATTACTATTATATACACGATCTTATTAAAGGTTTTGCTAACAATGTTTTTATTAAGTTTCATGCCTTGAAATATATCTTGCTATTCATGGTATCTGATTTTACATGGAATTCATCAATTACTGATGTGTTTAGCGAAGTTTTTACATTCCTTTACTCAATAAGTCTCCTCTCTGTTTGAAGCTTACTTCCACCAACTTGATGGAAACCGAGACTAAATATTGTATGGGATCCCTAAACCAAATGGTGTAGAGTTTAATTGGGATTCTACATTGGGAAGATCACCTAACTGTTTTCAGTAAATTCCAACCCATAAAAAAAATTAGTGCTAGAAGGACGACTTGATGGCAGGCACCAACAGATTCCCTCGCCCAAAAACCTCCCAACAAGATAGTAAGGCACCACTTCCTTTTCCTCCTCAAACTCCCCTCCATCTATGCATGGGTCCGCCTTTCAGAGGTCTCTAGCATGGTGACTCCCAACCACCCCCCCTCGATAATGTTCCTCTAGAAGGAGCCACTCCTTTCTATGAAGTCACTCATGACCAATTAAGGGCCTTACATCCACTCACCCAACAATTTTTTAGAGGCCTACAAGGAATTTTGGCTATAAAATCATTGCATAAACCTCATAGTTCCAACCTGCAACATAGTCACCAAGGCATCCCAGTAAATTTGGTACCACATCTGATTGGACTGATACTGGAAGACTATGTGGATGTCGTTGAAAGGCTCTCGATTGAAGGTCTAGAAAGTCCCCTAGAAACTAAGAGAAAGGCCCCTATTTTCATGGTTACTAGGGTCAATAATCCAATATAGCAGGATAATGTTCAAGGGAATAATCAACCTCTATCAGAGAACACTCGATTTAATGGTCCCCCACCTAGGAGGAACCCCAAGGTTATTCACGGAGTAGGAAATAATGAGAAAATTATAAACCGAGATAACTGTTACCAACTGGACCGTCCTTAGAATTAGTGACCATTCAGGATCCAGAGAAACTTTGGTAGTTTCATAAACATGAGCAACTTCATGGATCTAGTACATCTGAGGGTTCCTTGGTGTAATGAAAGGAAACCACACCATGTTGGAGAAGCATCTGGGTCAGGCACCGAGAGTGAATTAGAAGGTAATGCCAACCCTATTATGTTCCATCCTCTTCCTAGAAATAACCAGGTGAAACCACTGGCTTGGATGGCCCTATCCCCTCTAAGCATCTAAGGTTCCCTTCATGACATGCCTCATGACCCTCATAAACACCTTCTGAAGTTTGACCCTGAAAGGGGAACATTAGTTGAAGATCATATTAGAAACTTCTACCTAGCCCTGCAAATGATGAGAGTAAAATATGATGACGTAGCATGCAAGTTGTTCCCCTACACCTTGGAGAACAAATACACTACCTGGTATCACTCCCTACTTGTTGCTTCCATACACACATGGGAGGAGTTCCAAAGGACCATTCTTGAGAAATTATCAGAAGATAAGACCCCTTCCATGCTCCTTACTGAATTGAGCACATTGAAATGGATAAGGTCAATGACTTTAACCAACGATTCACCACTATTTTGAATAATTTCCCACCACATGTGTTCCTCGATGATTCCATCATTGTACACTATTACACAACGACCCTTCCGCACGATATCGTCGTATTTGTTAAACATGAAGCAAAGGCCACTCGAGTGGATAAATTCACAGAAAATATCACCATTGAAAAGGACACGATCTCTATAGGAGTTCTTGAATATGATAATCAGGATGAGCCCAAATCCAAGAATAATAAAAATCAACCATCAACCATTAATTCTAGTGATAAGGATAATGACTCCTTCAATTTCGAAATCATAGCCAAATCTTTGAAACAACTAATTAAAGAGGTCTTGGATTTAAAAATAAAAAAGAGTGATGCCTCATCAAGTAATAGGTCGCCCAAGGATTTTTTCAGGAAGAACAACAATGTCCCCGCATAGCTCTCTCAGATCCCCAACACAAACTTCCACGTCGAGGAGATTGGTAAAGACAATTTTTGAACTTTTCACCACGCCTCCCATTTTGAAAAGACATGTCCATAATGGATATAAAGTATGAAGACTATAGTTACTCAACTCCTTGAGGATCAGAACATAGGAGATTTTGAGTAAGAGATTGTCAATCCTAAGGAAGAAACCCCCCCACCCCCCCCCCTGACGAAGACACCGATTCGGTCATCTTAGCCTTCAAAGTCATCTGCGAGGAAGAGGTTCAATCCTTCCTAGAAGCCAACGTGGGCGAAATTTCCCCATCCAAACCACTAAAGACCTATAGCCTTAGGATTAAAGGGTCAATACTCAATTCCACACTGGAAGAAAAAAAGAAATAATTATTAAGAAGGATCCTCCCTCCTAACAACTCAAACCAACCTTTGACCCCTACCCCTAAGGCACCTTCCATCTGGAGCCTGAAGGATACTTCGACCCCTGGGAAGGCCAACCTCTCTACTCCCGAGAATATGTCTAAATCTGCGCAATATCCTCCCCTTCTATAGTCACCCTTAGAAGGCATCACTTTTTCATACTTAGGGTATAACATTGTTGAAGACATGAACACCAATCAGAGAAATATTTCACTTTACGAGCTCACTAGGATAGCTAGCCAATGAGAATTGATCCTCAAAGCCTTTTCCACCACGTCCACAAACAAAAAGGCTTCTTCCTCTTCAAAGACAAGATATTATATGCAAACTCGAGCTACGGTCAACCTACAATCCATATTCAATGCTGCCAATTCGAATTCAAGAGGTTCAACCCCCCGTTTCTTTTGTATTTCGAAATTTTCAATTTTAATGTGCATAACTTGTTGGAAATGTTTTCACTGATGGAAAAGGAGGTAGCAGATGCAGAGACAGGTAACATTTACGAGGAACAGAGGAAGCAGTGAATTGAAGCAAAAACAAAGACAGACAATGGAGGCAGCAAAGAAGCAAATGAAGGAAGCAAAGGAGACAGCCAGAGGTAGAGGAAACTAATATAAAGGAGAAAGGTAGAGACACAGCTATTATTGCAGAGAAACAACTATTATTCCGAGAATCTATTACACAGCCGGGCATTACACATAACATAAATTACATTCCGGGAATCGCATACTCCAGCGGCAAAGTATTGCACTTTATATTCAAATACGCAGTGTGAATGGAGCGGAACCATAGTCAAATGCGCAGTGTGAATGAAGTGGAACCATAGTCGTAACAGATGAAATCACAGTGGTGAAATGAGATGAATAAGTTATTTATATATATAATTGAAATCGTGGAGGACCAGAACCTGGAGTAGAGAACGGAACCGTGACCGAGAGGAACAGTGATGGCGGTTTGGAGCGAAACCGTGGGTTTCATCGCACCACCATCCGTTGGGCAAGCAGTTTCCACCATTCACGAGCGATTCCATAGACAGACTGACGCGTGTCCCTGAACGAAATTGAAAACCGCCGGTTAAAGTGCGCCATCGCACGTTATAGTTCGTACCAAGACACCGAGTGATATGTGTACGAGCCATTGATCTGGAAGAGGGCCATCGGACAGTGATCGCACGTTGGACTTGCCCGGAGTTTAACCAAGGTACGCGGAAGTTAACCAGATGTGGTACGAGCATTTGATTGGGCGGTTGTTTATACCTATGGGCCCGGAGCCAAGGTTGACTATACGGCTATTTGTTTAAAATAGAGCGGTTGATTTAATATAAAGTGCGAAGGGTTATAACCTTAAGTCCTAAGGTTCGGAGATATATTTATATATGTTTAAGTGGGGAACGTAATACAGTTTGTTGATATAAAGGCTATAAACACCGCCACAGTCTATTAAAGCCACAGTTTATTAACAGTTTGAATCGGGAATATGCATACACGACGATATATTTATATACTGTGCTAAAGTCATAAGGTTGGGTTTTTATTATGGTTTGACCACAGTTTTGAAGATGCCGAGAGTTGATTTTACCTAAGGTTTTGTAGTTGAAACTATTCAAAAGGTGTTTTAAATTTAAAGACTTTGGAATATGTGGGTCTAGATATATATAGTCCCGTGTGATATATTGTAAAGATTGAAAAATGAATGAATTTATATGTATGGTCTTATAACCATGGAAAAATGAAATATCCGCATTAATTCATTTTTGCCCAGATTTAAAATCAGCAGGTATATATGAAGCAGGTGCACAAAAGCACAGTGAACAGGTGAATAAACACAGGGATAAAAGCATGGGTCTGATAGAGGTAAACAGAGATTAAAGATTTGACAGGTATACATTCACAGGTGCACACAATTATAGTGAACCAAGGTACACAGAACAGTCACTCAACAACTGTAGAAAAGACAAAGCTAGTAAATCCAAAATCCAGAAAAGAATCTGAGTGAAATTGAGATGTATAATTGAAAAATGTAAATATAAATATTTTTTATATTGTTTGTGATGCAAAGGCAAGTATCCTAAGGAAAAGAAAACTCCCACTGTAGCATGGAAATTTTTACATATTGTTATATTTTAAAATTGAGTTGGATAAAGGAATAAGAAGACAGAAGCCGAAGAGTCATGACTGTTCACTCCAAAATTCCTTGTGAAATACAAACAGTCATGTGAGGATCTCTATATATAATATCAATTGGATATGGACAAAGAGGTAAGAGAGAGAGCAAATATAGAGAATGAAGAATATAGAAGAGTGAGGCAGAGAATATTAAGAGAAGAAGAGCAGAAAGAGAAGCTATAGAACAGAGCTGATATCTGAAGTAAATCAGCAAACATTCAGTTTGATAAATTGAGGAAGTTGGAGCTTCCCTATCAAGTTGCAGCTTGATTGCTGTCAGTTGTAGCTAACTAAGGTTGGAGCCTCCTCTAGGTTGGTGCCTGCAGAAAACTGAAGGGAGTTGGTGCTTCCTTGCAAGTTGTAGCTTGCAGAATTGAGGTAGGAGCCTCCTGTAGCTTGGTGCCTGCAGAAAAAACAGTGGTGAGAGGGAGTTGGAGCTTACCTTTGCATCACAACAATAATAAGATGTGGTTTTCTCCCTTTATGGGTTTCCACTTATATCTGGTGTTTCTGTGCATGATGTTTATGTGTTGATCTGATTTATATCATCTGTTTAATGCCTGCTTCTCTCCTATTAAGTCTGATGTTATATTATATTAATACTTGCTGCTCACATTCTAAGATTACTCACATATTAAGCTAGACATGAAACGAAGGTGTAAATAAGGTTTGTTAAAAGGACAAAAAGATTATGAATGTGTTAAACTGATTCACCCCCCCCCCCTCTCAGTTTAACTAAGAGTTCAACAATTGGTATCAGAGCCGGTTCCTTTGTACAAGTATAACAACTGAAAGGAGATCCTAGGTTCCCAAGATGGCTAGTAAAGAAGGATGCTCAACCAATAAAGCCCCTTTCTTCACTAGGGAAAATTATGCTTTCTGGAAAATCAAAATGAGGACATACATAATGTCTCTGGGAATAGAATTCTGGGCTGCTGTGTAATTAGGATATGCCCCAAAGGCAACTGATACAGAGAAAGAAACAAAACAAGATTTTGTGGCTAACGCAAAAGCCATGAATGCCATCCTGAATGGATTGTGTGAAGCAAAGTTTATCTAAGTAATGCACAAAGAAACTGCCAAAGAAATATGGGATACTCTTGAAAACATACATGAGGGAGACAAGAAAGTAAAGACTGCCAAACTTCAAGTCTATAGAGCCCAGTTTGAAAACTTAAAAATGAATGATGATGAAGACATTGCCATTTTTTTCCTAAAAGCTGCAGAAATTATTAACAATATGAAAGCTCTTGGAGAAAAAATGCCAGAAAGTATAATTGTGCAAAAGTTTCTAAGATCTCTTCCATCCAGGTTTAATCCAAAGGTGTCTGCAATAGAAGAAACAGCTGATTGGGAGACCTTGACCATGAACCAGCTACTTGGAAATATAACAACCTATGAAATGAGGCTCCCACAGAAGAAGCCAAGTACGAGGGAAGCAACCTTTAAAACAGAAAATGAGAAAGAAGAAGAGGGAGACATATGCTCTTGCTCGGATGAATAAGAGGCAAAGTTTGTCAAGAAATTGGATAGAGGCTCAGGTAAATACAAAGGTAAACTCCCCTTCAAATGCTTTAACTGTGGAAGAGTGGGACATTATGTCGCTTAAGTGTCCTCACAAGAAAGTAAGGAATTAAGCTCAAGAGTCGAGAAAAATAAATCAAAGAACTGCAAGAGGAAAGAAGTAAGTTCAGCAGTAAATCCCTCTATGCTCAGTGCTCAACAAGATAAAGGGGTGACATCTGAATATTCAGATGAATCGTCAAGTGAAGAAGGAACCCTCCCGACTCTTATTGATGGCCATAGAAGAACTTATTGGTCTCCCCGCTAGAAGAAGAATAAGAAGAAGGTGAAGTAGACCTTGAGGGGGAACTAAGAAGTGCTCTAGAATAGATTGATAGACTCAAACTGAAATACAGAAAACAAAATGACATTCTCCTCAAATATGTATGAGAAGAATAGAATTCAGAAGTCCTTAAGTAGCTAAAAGTAGAGCTTGAAGAAGCCAAGAAGATAGAGGACATGTTACTTAAGCAAATCAAAGAAAAAACTCAAGAACAAGAAAACATAGAAGAAGAAGTAGTATGTATCAGAAAGAAATTAGAAAATACTCAAAGGAAAGTGGTTATAAACTCTTCCCAAACAACAAGCACTATTAAGTTGAATGCAATTTTGGTTGCTCAAAGATCCCCTATGATAAAGACTGGAATAGGCTACGAAGGAGAATCAAGTAAAGGAAAATAAAAGGTTGACAGAGAGATTATTTTTGTAAAAGCAAAGAAGAATGATGAAGTAGATCAAACAATTCCTACAAAAGAATAAATATGCAATAAGGGAGATAGATATCAGAAGAAACCACTTGTAGCAAAGAATGTAATAAATACTAAGACCCCTGAATATGTAAAATTTGGAAACCATCAAAGAAGATTCTTCCCTCCAATGAAAAATGCCACCTGTTATGTCTGCCACAAATTGTGACACATTGATGCATATTGTCATGCAAAAAGGAGTAATTCAAACCAGCAAAAGATGCAAACATGGAAGAGACAACCTTACATCAGGTATGCAAATATCTTCTATGGTTACTGCTTTTATTGTAAGGAATTTGGTCATAAAATCATTGAGTGTAGAAAGTGTGTACAAATATTGATGTTTAACACCTCAAGGAGGTTTATGAATCAACGAAATTCTGTTCATACTCATAATTCTACAAAAACTATAATCAAATTTTGTATATGCAATCAAGTTGGACATATGTCTTCCAAATGTCCTCTAAGAAGATGGAGGTCATCACCTCACATAATATACAAAACAAAAGGGTGCCTCTAGTGGATAAAGAAGGTGAATAAGTGTGACCTGGCTTTAACTGCTCAAGATCTAAAAATTCAATGGTATTTGGACAGTGGCTGCTCTAAACACATGACTGGAGACAAAAGTAAGTTTATAACTCTTGATGAAAAGAAATATGGAAATGTTACTTTTGGCAATGATAAGTCAGGAAAGATCAAAGGAAAGGGCTCATTCAGCATAGACAATGGCAGAGGAAAGGCCCAAGATGTACTATTTGTATATGAAGGTACAGAAAACAAATTTCTTGGTGTCCCCGGTCGGATGTGTAGCCAGAGGTTGTGAGAAGTTCTATTTAGAGCGCGGATATGAAGTCGAGATCAAGCACAGACCTTTAGTACCAGTCAAAGGTGTTCGAATAGAAAGCAATGTTTACATTGTGAAGAAAGATGAAGCCTACCATCTTAGAAAAATTGAGGAGTCATGGTTATGGCATAGGAGATTGGGACATCTCAGCTTCGACCATATCATCAGACTGAGCAAGAAGAAAGCCGTCAGAAATATGCCAGAAATAAGAAGACCTTCAAATACCATATGCAAATCTTGTCAATTGGGGAAACAGACTCGCACATCCTTTAAATATAAAGATGAGCTATCAACAAGAAGACCAATACAGCTTGTGCACATGGACCTATGTGGACCTGCTAGAACTAAGACACCAAGTGGAGAATCCTACTTCATGCTGATAATAGATGATTTCTCTAGAATGACATGGGTTGATTTTCTCAATAACAAATTAGAAGCACTGGAAAAATTTAAGATATTCAAAGCATTAGCCGAAAATCAAACTGGATGCAAACTTAAATGTATCAGATCAGACAGAGGAGGTGAATTCACGGTGCCAGGCACTATTTGAAAGCCTGGGCAATGAACATGGAATAAAACAACAATTCACCATTGCAGGAACACCTCAGCAGAATGGAGTAGCAGAAAGACAAAACGGATCTATTCAAAAAAATTCAAGAGCCATGATACAAGAGAATAATATTGCTCAAACATTCTGGGCAAAATCAGTGCACACAACAGTAAATAGCCTTAATAAAGCTCACTTAAGGCCAAGCAGTGACAAGACTCCCTAAGAATTATGGCATGGAAAGCCAGCTTCAATCAAACATTTCAAAATCTTTGGCAGCAAGTGTTACATAAAGAATAATGATGAAAATCTTGGAAAATTTGATGCAAGGGAATATGAAGGAATATTTCTAGGATATGCATCCAAAAGCAAAGGGTACAGGTGCTATAACAAGACTCTTTGGAAAATAGTAGAAAGCATTGATGTGAGATTTGATGAAGAACTTCAAAACAATACAAGAGATAATGACTGCTGCAGTCCATCAGATAACCATGAAGAAGAAGACCAGAATGATGATGAAACAAGCAAGACTATAGAAGATGAAGAGCTGAGCTCGAAATCCCCCTCAAGATACACTCAGAAGAATCATCCCGAAGATCAAATCATAGGAGATAAGAAAGAAGGGGTCCAAACAAGAAGGCAGCTAACAGAACAAACTGAAGAGGTATACATAGACATGTTGTCACAAATAGAGCCAAATAAATTTGAAGAAGCCAACAAGGACAAGTCTTCGGTAAAAGCAATGAATGAGGAATTGGACCAAATTGAAAAGAACAATACCTGGGAACTAGTTCCTAGACCAATTGAGAAAAATATCATTGGTTAAAAATGGGTATTCAAAAACAAAATGAATGAGAAAGGACAAGTAATTAGAAATAAAGCCAGACTAGTACGAAGGATATCTGGAAATTGAAGGACTTGATTATGAAGAAACATTTGCCCCTGTAGCCAGAATGGAAGCTATCAGAATGTTCCTGACATTTCCATGCTGCCAAGACTTCAAGATATATCAAATGGATGTAAAATCTGCTTTTCTTAATGGAGATCTAGAAGAAGAAGTGTACATGGAACAACCAGAAGGTTTCTCATTGACAGACAAATAAGACTATGTATGTAGACTGAAGAAGGCCCTATATGGACTGAAACAGGCTCCTCGTGCTTGGTACTCAAGACTGGATAAATATTTGCAAAAACAGGGTTTTAAGAGAGGTGGAGTAGACAGCAATCTATACATAAAAGCCCATGAAAATTAACTCCTGATTGTTGTAGTATATGTTGATGACATTATGTTTGGAAGCAACAGAGATGAACTAGCAAAAGGGTTTGCTGAGGAGATGAAATCAGAGTTTGAGATGTCCATGATTGGAGAACTCAGTTTCTACTTAGGACTTCAAATTCAGCAAAAGAACACAGGTACATTCATCTCACAGGAAAAATACTATAAAGAAATGTTGAAAAAGTTCAAAATGGAGGACTGCAAACCTGTGTCAACTCCCATGATCGCGGGATGCAAGCTGTGTGCTGATGATGGATCTGCTGATATACATCAAAAACTCTACAGATCCATGATAGGAAATCTGCTGTATCTGACAGCATCAAGACCAGACATCATGCTAGCAGTGGGACTAGTGGCTAGATATCAAGCAACACCTAAACAAAACCACCTTCTAGCAGTCAAAAGAATATTTAGATATCTACAAGGAACAACACAGTATGGACTTTGGTATCCTAAAGGCAAAAACTGGTTTAACGACATACAGGATACGATTGGGCTAGTTGTGTTGATGACGAGAAAAGTAAGTGAGTGCATTCTATCTAGGAGGAAAGTACGGTGGCATGGTTAAGGAAAGCAAAACACTGTCTCTCTGCGTACGGGTTAGACGGTATATAGCGACGCTTGTATGTTGTACACAAGTCATGTGGATGAAGCAGACTCTTCAAGACATGAAGGTAATCATTGATGAACCTATCTCAATCAAATGTGATAATACAAGTGCTATAAGTATATCTAAAAATCCTATGCTTCACTCAAAAACCAAACATATTCCAATCAAGTATCACTTTCTCCGAGAACAAGTAGCTCAAAAGATAGTAAAACTGGAGTATGTACCAACAAAAGAACAGACAGCAGATATATTTACCAAACCACTTGCCAGAGATCCATTTGAATATTTGAGAGACAAATTAGGGGTAGTATATGTAGATGCTACTCTCTGATATGAAGAGAAAGCACAGCTTTAGGGGGAGAACAGAAACGAAAATATCATTCTCAGGGGGAGATCAGCCAGCAAGGGAAGCATGAAAACAGGTCCTCATGATCAAAGGGATTATGGAAATAATACAGTCAGCATAAAAGGATTCAATAAAAGGGATAAAGGGTCAGTGGTGCAGCAGAAAAATGGTGAACCTGACGTGAACTGAACACAGAAGAATATTGAACCCAATGAATATCTCATCCAAAGTTTGGAGTTGCAGCGTACAAAGTCAATAAATTTCAGAGAGAGGAAATGCTTGAAATGTTGAAAAAGGATAAATACACAACATCAAAGAATAAAACCCCTTGCCATTGATGTCAAAGGGGGAGGAAGAGTAAGCAACAAAACGAGGTAGCAGATGCAGAGATAGGAACAGTTACAAGGAACAGAGAAAGAGCAAGCAACAGGAGGAAGAGCAGGAAAACAGAGAAAGTGTATTGCCATAAATTCCAAAGGGGGAGACTATTGGAAATGTTTTCATTGATGGAAAAGGAGGTAGCAGATGCAGAGACAGGTAACATTTACAAGGAACAGAGGAAGCAGTGAATTGAAGCAAAGACAGAGACAGACAATGGAGGCAGCAAAGAAGAAAACGAAGGAAGCAAAGGAGACAGGCAGAGGCAGAGGAAACGAATATAAAGGAGAAAGACAGAGACACAGAGAAACAGCTGTTATTTCGAGAATCTTTTACACAGCCGGGCGTTACACATAACATAAATTACATTCCGGGAATCACATACTCCAGCAGCAAAGTATTGCGCTTTATATTCAAATGCGCAGTGTGAATGGAGCGGAACCATATTCAAATGCGCAGTGTGAATGGAGCGGAACCATAGTCAAATGCGCAGTGTGAATGGAGTGGAACCATAGTCGTAACAGATGAAATCACAGCGGTGAAATGCAATGAATAGTTATTTATATATAATTGAAATCGTGGAGGACCAGAACCTGGAGTAGATAACGAAACCGTGACCGAGAGGAACAGTGACGGCGATTTGGAGCAAAACCGTGGGTTTCATCACACCACCATACATCCCGCACCACCATCCGTCGGGAAAGCGATTTCCACCATTCGCGAGCGATTCCATAGACAGACTGACGCGTTTCCCTGAACTAAATTGAAAACCGTCGGTTAAAGTGCGCCATCGCACGTTATAGTTCGTACCAAGACGCCGAGCGATATTGTGATGGCGGTTGATGCGGGAAGGGTGTTGAACCACATGAATTAAGCGAGAGGGGTGGTCCGGTTAACACATACATGGACTTTTAAAGCTTTTCTCTCAAAATTTATTTACACCTTCACTTCACGATCAACTTTAATATGTGAGAAATCTTTATTAGTGAGCAGCAAGTATCAAACAGATTTTTTAATGTAACAACAGTCTTAATGTGTGAGAAAAAAGTATTAAGAAGATTATATAAACCATATCAACACATAAACATCATGCACAGAGACACCATATTTAAGTGGAAACCCATAAAGGGAGAAAACCACATCTTATTATTGTTGTGATGCAATGAGCTCAACTCCCTCTCACCTTTGTTTTTAACGAGCACCATACCTACGGGGAGGCTCCGGCCTCAATTTTGCAAGCTAGAACTTGCAAGGAAGCGTCAACTCCCATCTATTTTCTGCAGGCACCAACCTACAGGAGGCTCCAACCTCAGTCAGCTACAACTGAAATTTTATCAAGCTACAACTTGATGTGGAAACACCAACTCCCATCTATTTTCTGTGACACCAACCTACAGGAAGGCTCCTACCTCAGTCAGCTACAACTGACATCTATCAAGCTACAACTTGATAGGGAAGCTCCAACTTCCTTACTCTTTCAAAAATAAAACACTTGCTGATTTACCTTGGATATCAGCTATGTTTTGTACCTTCTTCTCTGTTGTTCATCAAATCTTATATCAGACCTGCATCATCTCTGCTCAACCCCTTCTTCTTCTTTACTCAGCTCCTCCTTATTCACATTCTTCTTGTAGCTTGCTTATTCTCTTCAACTCTCTTTAATTTTGCTGCATAATCTCTTCTTCTCTCACTCCTTTTTCGTAAACCCCTCTCCCCTTGGATATTACCCTGTTTTATACAAAAAATAGCTTCATGGCTGTTTGTATTCCACTGGGAATTCGAAATGGACAGCCATGTCTCTTTGCCTTCTACCTTCTCATCTCTTTTCAGCTCACTTAGAAAAATGTAATTGTAGGTGCTTATTTTAATATTACAGTGGGATATTTGCTCTTTTCCGGAGACTTTCCAATGCATCACAAACAAGAAAAAATTAATTACATTGCTTACATTCACATATATTAAGCACAAAGCTCACTCATTAAATATAAACGCTGCGCATTTGTCTTTTCTGCGGTACATGTCTTTGTCCCTTTCTCTCTTACGTATTTTTGTAACTACATTTTTTTCTTTTTATATCAGCGCTTTATATATAAATAGAATATCAAAAACTATAATTACGGGCCATATTCCAACGCTTTTCATGCCACGAGTGTCTTTTTGACATGGAACATTCCACAATAGACTTCATACATCACAATTGTATTAAACAAAGAATCGCCCTCCTGTTAAGCTGAGGCATATACATACAACCCACGGACCACACGGCACATCTTTAATACCACCGCAACAATGATATATATATATATATATGTAACAGCGCCCTTTCATATATACATATAAGTAATTTCAACTCTCGGCATACATACAAACTTCCTTTTTAAATCAATTCTCAGTGTAATATAATGAATATTTTTTAAACATATAAGAACTCCTTTTGGGCCCACTTGACACGCTTCCCGATGCAATGAGTCTGCTTCGATTGCAATTGATCGCTCCTGCTCCGATTGCGATTGATCGCAATCGCAACATCAAATACTCTGATGCGATTGAGTCACTTATACCTTCTTTCGATTTCTCCGATTGCGATTGGGTTGTTCCGATGCGATCATGCCGGACTTCAAATACATATCATCCATCGTTTATACGCCCATCGGGTCTGGGCTTCCAATCGCAATTGCAACTCTTATATTCTCCGATGCGATTGGCCACTGTTCATTGTATTTTGCCGATGCGATTGGGAAAGGACTTAAAACACGTTTGAATTATAATTCATACATCCATCGGGTCCGAAACTTCCAATCGCAATCGCAACTCTTTTAATATGTGTTGCGATGGTTTGTTTCTTTCCGATGCGATTAAGCCGGATTTCAAACTTATCAAGCCACTGTTTGTATGCCCTATCAGGTCCGGAACTCAATCGGAGCTCTTGTCACTATGTTCACGCATTTTCTCGGTGCGATTGGGTGAGGGTCCCACTTTATATTACTTCCTTGCCATTGATCTCAACGCACTCAATCTAAATATATATATTAATGTATATGCCTTGGACCACTATGCATAAGGCACAATATATATGTGTCTGTGCATGTATACTCCCGAGCGTGGGTAACGATTCCGGAATGAGATTTATATTTATATATATACTGCTTGCTCAACATTTGGTGTATCTTCTAGCGGGGAGGTGATTCTCGGCCTTGTTATCCTTTTGCCTGGGGTTAAGCGATTCCCCGGAATTTGTTGCCTCGCGTATATGCCCTGCGGCTCGACCGCTTCCTTGTACCCTTATTCATGCGCCTCTATCTCCAACTGTACGGCCAGATTTCACTCTTGCCTGTTGTGTTCGACTATTACACTCTGGGTGTTCTTTCCTTGTTCCTTTTCTTGTTTCGGCTTCAACAGCTTCAATGCTGCTTGACCTCTGCCTCTACTGCATGTCCGTTTCATCTCTTCCTCTGTATTTGCTACCTCTGCCTCTGCTGCTTGACCTCTGCCTCAACAAAATCCTCTCCACTTTCTCCATTTCTTTGATGTCTAATACCTCTGCGACTTGTAACCATTATGACTGTTCATGGGTTCATGCTCCTTTCAGCCTCTCTGCTTTTTTGCTTCTCTCTTTGTTTCATCTGCTTCTTAATTGATGCTACTTCTTACTTCTCCTTTTGCTGCCTCTGCTACCTCTCTGCTGCCTCTATAACCTGGGCTGCTTCTTTTTGCTGCGCTGCTTATTTAAATGGACCTGTCTCTGCTACTCGACCCTCTCTACATCTTGCTGCTATGCTGCTCTCTTTGCCTTGTTGCTGCCTCAGGCGGTCCTCCTTTGCCATCTCCTTTTCCATCAATGACAACATTTCCAATAGAGGGCCATCAGACGGTGATCACACGTTGGAATTTCCCGGAGTTTAACCAAGGTACGCAGAAGTTAACCAAATGTGGTACGAGCATTTGATTGGGCCATCATTTATACCTGTGGGCCCGGAGCCAAGGTTTACTATATGGTTATTTGTTTAAAACAGATCGGTTGATTTAATATAAAGTGCAAAGGGTTATAACTTTAATTCCTAATGTTCGGAGATATATTTATATATGTTTATCAGAAACGTAATACAATTTGTTGATATAAAGATTCTCTTTTTATATGGAGTCTATTAAAAACCACAGTTTATTATGATTTAGATAAGAATATGCATACACGATGATATATTTATATACTGTGCTAAAGTCATAAGGTTGGGTTTTATTATGGTTTGACCATAGTTTTGAAGATGCCGAGAGTTGATTTTACCTAAGGTTTTGTAGTTGAAACTATTCAAAAGGTGTTTTAAATTTAAATACTTTGGAATATGTGGGTCTAGATATATATAGTCCCATGTGAAATATTGTAAATATTGAAAAATGAATGTATTTATATATATGGTCTTCATAACTTAAACGGAAAAAATGAAATATCCGCATTAATTCATTTTTGCCCCGGTTTTAAAATAAGCAATTATATATACGATGGGTGTAACGGTGGGCGGTGAATAAACACAGGGATAAAAGCATGGGTCTGACAGAGGTAAACAGAGATTACAGGTTTGACAGGTATACATTCACAGGTGCACACAATTACAGTGAACCAAGGTACACAGAACAGTCACTCAACAACTGCAGAAAAGACAAAGCCAGTAAATCCAAAATCTAGAAAAGAAGCTGAGTGGAATTGAGATGTATAATTGAAAAATGTAAATGATGTAATTATTTTTATTGTTTGTGATGCAAAGACAAGTATCCTAAGGAAAAGACAAAATCCCATTGTAGCATGAAATTTTTATATATTGTAGTAATTCTAAAATTGAGTTGAAATAGGAATAAGAAGACAGAAGCCAAAGAGTCATGAATGTTCACTTCAAATTCCCCGTGAAATACAAACAGTCATGTGAGAATTTATATATAATATCAATTTGATAAGCTAAAAGAGGAGAGAGAGAGAAAATATAGAGAATCGAAAGGAGAAGAGTGAGGGCGAGGAGGAGATTAAGAAGAACGAAAGAAAGAGAAGCGAACGGAGAGTGATATCCCAGGTAAATCGGCAAGTAACATTCAGTTTGATAAATTGAGGAAGTTGGAGCTTCCCTATCAAGTTGCAGCTTGATAGCTGTCAGTTGTAGCTGACTGAGATTGGAGCTTCCTGTAGGTTGGTGCCTGCAGAAAACCGAAGGGATTTGGAGCTTCCTTGCAAGTTGTAGCTTGCAAAATTGAGGTAGGAGCCTCCTATGGGTTGGAGCCTACAGAAAATTAGTGGTGAGAGGGAGTTGGAGCTTGTATTTGCATCACAACAATAATAAGATATTGGTTTTATCCCTTTATGGGTTTCACTAATATACGGTGTTTATTTGTGTGTGATGTTTGTGTGTTGATGCGGTTATGTCATCTTGCTTATTTTTAACTTCTCTCATATTAAGTACGTACTTGTTATATTATATTAATACTTTTTGTTCACATTCTGGTCTCACATATTAAGCTGAACTTCGCAAGCTTCGAAAGGTGTAAATAAGGCTTATTAAAAAGGAAAAAAAAAGATTATGAATGTGTTAAGTGATTCACCCCCCCCCCCCCTCGGTTGTGAGGTTAAAGCATAACTGTGACTTAGGTTCATCGACCAATGTTATGCCCATGTCTATGTGCAAGAAGCTAAATATTCAACTAGAGAAGACCAACTCTAGATTAATTCAACTGCATAGATCTCAATTCCCCACCATTAGTGAGTCGAATAATGTAATAATCATACTGTCCTCATTTTCTAGGGTGTACCTGTATATTGAAATAGTTGTAATTGACATCCCAGAGGCATACAATCTATTTCTTAGTAGATACTGGTCAAGAAAACTACAGGGATATTTCACTACCAACTGGTCCCACATATGCGTCCCTTATAAGGGTAAAAATAATGAGATCAGATTCAATAGTGAACCCCCAAATGAAATACACTATTACACATCTCAAAGCCCCAAATGAACCTATAATTTTTTCTCAAGAAGAACTAGAGATGTGTTTATTAGTGTCCAACTTTGGGTGTTATCAAGCCTTTCCATCACCTATTGCACTTGACACCCAGTTGGAACTCCTTCCCTATCCACCAGCTAATGCTATAGAACCATGTACCATAGATTTAAATATTTTTTTCTTAGATACAACCAAAAATAAAATTTGGACATTATATTATGATGGGTCCAAGACACAAGATGGAGTCAATGCCGGTTGTATCCTTATGGACCCCCAAAAAAATAAGTTTTTAATTTCTTGCAGGTTAGAGTTTCAATGTACCAACAACACCATGAAGTATGAAGCACTGATCCTTGGCCTCAAAAAATATATCGACCTAAAGGTTGAGTGCCTGAAGGTGATCGGTGATTTAGAAATCATCACGAGGCAGGTACGTAATATAATCCACTGTCTTTCGCCACACTTGAAAGGGTATCAACAAGAGGTATGCTGGTTAATATCTTCTTTTATTTATTTTGGCATTAATTCTGTCCCTAGAATGAATAATGTTGCAGCTGACACTTTGGCTAATGTTGCGGCTAGGTTTACAATGCTAAGAGATGGTTTTTCTATTGAAATTGTGTATAAACCCGTTGTTCCAGATAATGTAACTAGTATGCATATTTTTAACGATGATTAGCAGATTCTTGAATTCATGCTAAATGTCAACATATTCATGGATACAACAATCGAAGAGGAAGAGATTTAACAAGCCTTGTAAAAGGAAGCAGATGAGTGCAAGGGTAACCCCATCCCCAAATGCGTTATCGCACTAGAAAATATTTTTGATTTAAAAAATCAGTGTCGGGGCTCACCGAATACCAAGACACAAATATCCACACTCTCACATGAGAAAATAAATCTTGGAACTAAAACTAATATGAATTTTATTAATATTTGTTGAAATTCAACAAGAAAATGCACCATATACTAGTGTGGGATTCCAGGTCACATGATTGAGGAATTCATCGACACATTAGTGCTAATGTGGGCGACCAATTTTTAAATAAATTGGAAAATAAATTTTAATATTATCTCATAAAAACTTATAATAGTTAACTAAGTGTGATAGAATTAGTTAGCTCAATAATTTCGAGTTGAGGGTCAAAGGATAGGCATGTAGAGTGGTTCTATTACTTACAGGGTCCAGTTGTAGTTGTAGCACTAGTGTAGTGTGAGTGCAATCAATTAACTCAAATTAATTAAGTTAAAATAAATTTAACTTGTTCTAATTGATTGATGAGCTAGTGGAAGATAAAGTGAATTAAAATATATTTAATTCAAAAGCAATGATCTACCAATTAACTGATGATTCACTATTAATAGCTGCATGCACATCAATTCTAATGACGACCCAGTTGAGACAAAGGTTAAAGGCAAGTAAAATATCAGTTGTATTTTTAGCGAACTGCCCAGATGCAGTTATAAAGACACAGGAAGCCCATGATGGATTGCGCAGTCAAGGAAGGTTGGAATTCCTATTTAATAGGAATTATTTTGCTTAGGGATTGCTTGAGAAATTCAGGCTAAAGGTGGGCATGCAATTGGCTATGTATTGGTCCAATTTTGCCTAGATCAGTGTGAGACTATTGGTAGAGTGTATGAGGTCGTGGTGAGCACACATGCATTGTATTGTTTCATGATTACTTGGTTGATTATACAATAAATATGCAAGGGTTTTGAGAATTTTATTTCCCAAGGAAAATTTTGTGTTGTGCATGATCAGATTGAGTCCATTGGTGTAATTTCTACATGGTATCAAAGCACCAGTAATCACAATAGTGGAGAAGAAATTGAGTTTGCGTTGAAAATTATTCAAATTTGTAGATACTTTATTTGGAGCTAGAAGCAGATCAATATGTCTTTCAATGGCTTGAGACTAAATTATGCACTCGAGGGTAGTTTGAATTATATTGCATGGAAGGACAAGATGGAGGCAGTGTTGGAGGACAATGGGTTGAAGGAATTCATTGATAATGATATTCCCAAGCCCGCAGTAGCAGATGGCCAACTTCTTGATGCATGGAAAAAGAAGGTAGAAAAGGCGAGGAGGATCTTGTTAGAAGGAGTTCGAGATCATATTGTCTCGAGTCTCCCTGGAAAGGAAACTCCAAATTCTATGTGCAAGGTCTTGATAGATCTATTTCAAAGCAGTAGTAACCATAGAAAATTGGCACTCAAGGACAAGCTCAGGAAAATAAAAATGGATAAGGGGGACACAATCCAAAAATACTTGATGAGGTTCACTCAATGTCGAGATGAGCTTGGAAGTGTTGGGATTACTGTAGTTGATGATGAATTTGTGATCCTAGCACTTCTAGGACTTCCCAAGAGCCGATATAATTACCAGGACTCTTTGAATGGGAGGGATAATTTACCAGATTGGGAGAAACTATGGTTAGATTTGGTACACGAATATTTTTGACAGAATACAACAGACGGATCCTCATCCAAGACTAATGATGACGAAAATTGTTCCTTGGCTGGTAATGCAAAGAAGGGGAAGGGGAAGGGGAAGAAGCCCCATTCAAAATCTGAGACTAGCAATGAAGGCAAGAAGCGTGACATGTCAAAGGTGAAATGTTTTCACTGTCATGATCATGGACACTATGCCACAAATTGTCCACAAAAGAAGAAGAACAACAATAAGGATCCATAAGTTGTAGCGGGTGAAGCTTTGGCCTCATATTTTGAGTTTGAATTCTCTCTCATTCATGGTGTCAACTATTATGGGATCTATGTGGTACTTGAATAGTGGAGCAGCGTTCCACATGACGGGAAACAAAGAACTCTTTAGTAGCTTGGAGGAGAAGGATCTTCATATGCACGTCAAGATGGGTGATGACTGGAGGTATAACACTACCGGGATTGGTATAGTTACTTTCTAGAGACAGTCAGGTAAAAATTTCATATTAAAATATGTCATGCATGTACTGGGATTGAAAAAGAATTTAGTTTCAATAGGTATGTTGGAGGATCTTGGATATGATGCGGTTTTCAATGAAGGAAAGGTGTTCCTTCATCACAAAGCCAGAATATAGGTAAGGAAAATTGGGGTTCGTGTGAACAACCTCTACAAACTTGATGTAGATGGATGCGCAAAACTGAGCAGTAAAGCAGGGAAGGTGGTGAGCCAGGATACAAGTGAGTTATGGAACAAGATATTGAGCCATCTACACCACAGTGCTTTGTGGATCATGCAGTATATTTCTACAGATCTTCCAAAGGGTACTCTTTTGTAGATAGACACATGCAAGGGATGTAGCATGGAGAAGTATGCTAAAGCCAATTTTGATGAGAAGGAGAAAAAAGCAGCAACAATCCTTGAGAGAGTTCACTCAAACGTGTGTGGACCATTCTCTTACATATTCCACAACAAAGCACAGATATATTGTGATTTTTGTTGATGCTTTTTATAGGAAGTGTTGGATCTTCTTTCTGCAGAAGAAATATCAGACATTCTCCAAGTTTTGTGACTTCAAGGAACTGCTAGAGAAAGATACATGGAATAAGTTGAAGGCTCTAAGGAGTGATAATGGTGGTGAGTATATCTCTAATGAATTCAATAACTTTCATGCCAAATAAGTTATTCATAGAGAATTGACTACAACTCATAAACTAAAACAGAATGGGGTTGTAGAAAGAAAGAATAGAACAATTATGGGAGAAGGACGAGCTATGTTAAATGATCAAGGCTTATCGTTACATATGTGGATAGAGCCATGCAACACAGTGGTATTTGTGCAGAACCATAGTCCTCATCAGATACTTGGCATGAGTACACCAGAGGAGGATTTTTCAAGTAAGAAACCAGATGTTTCATATTTTAAAAATTTTGGCTCATATGTTTATTTTCATGTGACCAAAGATGCCAGGAAGAAGCTAGAACCAAAAACAGAGGTTGGGATATTTATGGGGTACACTGGTACTCCCCACAACTATCGAGTATATTTTCTAGCTAACAGGATGACAACTATCAGGAGAGATGTTAAATTTGATGAGGAGAAAGCCATGTGATTATCCCTTGAGAGGGAGATTTACTTAGATGCAGATGAGGAACTCTTAGTTCCAAGGGATGAACCTTAGGATGTGGAGCAACCACAAGCAGAGGATCATGGAGTGGCAGAAGCCACTCATGTAGATCCATCCACCACAAATGGTAGGAAGTGCACTAAAGAGGCTGACAGATTGATGCTAGATGCGACAGAGCATGTAGGTGCACCTACATCACAGTGCAAGCAGAGAACGTCCCCAGACAGGTATACTGGATAGATAGCTCTTATGAGCAAGTGTATTGTGACAAAACCATCCTCGTTTGAGGAATAAGTGTACCAACCAACATGGGTTGATGCCATGGTTGAGGAGTGTGACTCCATTATCAGAAATAGTGCATGGGAAGTGGTCCCAACACTAGTGGAGAAGTCAATGGTTTGATCCAGGTGGATCTACAAGGTGAAACAAATAGCAGATGGCAGTGTGGAGAAATACAAGGCTAGATATGTGGTTAGAGGATTCTCACAGCTAGAGGGGATTGACTATGAGGAGGCTTTTGCACTGGTTGGAAGGTACTCATCAATTAGATCCATCCTTGCAATCTCAGCGTAGATGGAGTGGCAGATACATCAGACAAATGTAAAGACAACCTTTCTCAATGGAGTTATTGAGGAAGAAGTGTACATTGAGCAACCATAAGATTTTGAGACCTCTGACAGGGAGTCGCATGTGTTCACACTCAAGAGAGCACTGTATGGGCTGAAGCAAGCACCTCGTGCTTGGTACACCAGGATCGACAACTATTTCACCAAGTTGGGCTTCACAAAGAGTGAAGCGGATGAGAACCTATATTATATTGTGGTTGATGGTAAGCTTTGGATTATTGTACTTTATTTTGATGATATTATACTAATAGGTGATGAGCAACTCGTAACTTCTTACAAAGAGGATCTTGCAAGATAGTTTGAGATGAAGCACATGGGGCTCTTGCACTATTTATTTGGCTTGGAAATATGACAAAGATATGGGGAGCTATTTGTATCTCAGGGAAATTATTCCAAGGATAGTCTAAGGAAGTTCCACATGGAGGGTAGCAAACCCACAGAGACTCCTCTTGCAGGAAACTGGAGGAAGGAGGATTCTACTTCAGGTGAGGTAGTGGATGCTATTGTTTATAGGTAGCTTCTGGGTTCACTTATGTATTTGGTGAACACACGACTAAACATATGCTACGCAATTAACCAACTTAGTCAAGCTATGAATAATCCTACCAAGCTCTTTTGGAAGGCGGGGAAGCATGTGTTGAGATATCTCAGGAGCACTACATAGTATGGATTATGGTACAAGCAGACAGAGGGTGTGAAGCTTCAAGGCTCACCGATGCAGATTGGGTAGGTAGTATATCAAAAAGGAAGAGAAGATTAGGGGGCATATTCAACATAATATTAGCAACAATTTATTCATACAACAGGTAGCAGAGAATAGTTGCACTCAGTTCAGTCAAGGTAGAGTACATGGCAGCTAGTCAGGTTGCATGTGAGGCCATCTAGATGAGGAAGATACTTGTGGGTTTTTTTGGTCATCAAATGGATCTGATGGTGATACATTGTGATAACCAGAGTTGCATAAAACTCTCGGTTAATCTGGTATTCCATGACAAGTCCAAACATATTGACATTTGATACCACCATCTCAGAGATTGTGTTCAGAGGCACATTATGTTGTTGCAGTAAATTCCCACAGAGAATCAGGATGCATATATCTTGATGAAGGCGCTTGCGAAGAGAAAATTTGAATACCATAGAGGTAGGATTAGTGTAGCAGATAATCCCTTTATTTTTGAGAGGGATTTTTTAAATTAAACAAGAAAATGCACCACATACTGGTGTGGGATTCCAAGTCACACATAAGTGAGGAACTCAGTGACACATTAGTGCTAATGTGGGTGACCAATTTTTAAATAAATTGGAAAATAAATTGTAATCTTATCTCATAACAACTTTTAATAGGTAAATAAGTGTGATAGACTTAGTTAGCTCAATAATTTTGAGTTGAGGGTCAAAGGATAGACATGTGGATTGATTATATTATTTACAGGGTCCAACTGTAGTTATAGCACTAGTGTGATGTGAGTGCAATCTTTTAACTAAAATTAATTGAGTTAAAATCAGTTTAATTAGTTCTAACTGATTGATGAGCTAGTGGAAGATCAAGAGAATTAAAATAGATTTAATTTACAAGTAGTGATCTACCAAGTAATTGATGATTCACTATTAATAGCTGCATGCATGCAAATTCTGATGATGAACCAGTTGAGACAAAGGTTAAAGGAAAGTAAACTATCAGTTGTATTTTTAGCGAACTGCCCAGGTTCAGTTAGAAAGCCACATGAATCCCATGATGGATTACGCAGTCAAGGAAGGTTTGAATTCCTATTTAATAGGAATTATTTTTCCTAGGGATTGCGTGAGAAAAGCAGGTTGAAGGTGGGTAGTAAATTGGCTATGTATTGGTCCAATTTTTCCTAGATCAATGTGAGAAAATTGGTAGAGTGTATGAGGTTGTGGTGAGCACACATGCATTGTATTGTTTCATGATTCCTTGGTTGATTATATAATAAATATGGAGGGGTTTTGAGCAGTTTATTTCCCTAGGAAAATCTTGGTTTGTGCGAGTGATTTACTTCTTTCTCTTACATGCATGTGATTGAGCAATCATGATTTATATTCCGCAAATTTTGTAGAACGATTCATTATCTTGTTTTAGTACATTGCGTGATTAGATTGAATCCATTGGTGTAATTTATACAATATTGGTAGTGGATGTATGCCCTAATAAAAGCAATCATTTATCGACTTATTTAAGAAGTATCAGGATGTTTTCTCCTAGACTTATGATGACCTCAGAACGTATGACACTAGGGTTATCCAACATGTAATACCTATGAAAGAAGGGGTCAATATGTTCCAAATTTTTTTAAGGAAGGTGAATCCTACCTTGGATCCTCTTATCCAAGAGGATTTGAATATGCTCCTTGATGCACGTATTCTCTTCAAATTCAGGCATTCTACACGGGTCTCATACTTGGTTCTCGTACGAAAGAAGTCTGGTGAGATCCGGCTGTGTGTTGAATTCCAGAACCTCAACGGGGCTTTAGAAAAAGATAACTATAATGTTCCTTCTATGGAGCAAATTCTTCAAACTGTGTCAGGATCAGAGGTGTTCTCTTTACTCGATGGATTCTCTGGGTACAACTTGGTCCTTGTTTTCAAACCAGGTTGTTTGAAGACAAACTTCAAAACAAAATGGGGAACATTTTCTTTTCAACGCATGCCCTTCGGTCTAGTCAATGTTGGAGCAACCTTCCAAAGGGAAATGGAAATCACCTTTATGGGAATGATGCATTAGAGCATGGTGATCTATCTAGATGATGTCACGGTATTCTCGAAGAAGATATCTGACCACCTACGCCACTTCAAGAAAATATTCGAGCGATGTGAGAAATACGAGATTTCACTAAATCCCAAAAATCGCATTTTTGTGGTATAGGAATGAAATACATTGGGTCATATCATAAAAAAGGATGGGAGCACCATAAACCCAGACTACATGAATGCTATTGCTCATATTCTCCTTCCAAGTGGAAAGAAGGGTATGCAGTCTTTCTTGGGGAAGATTAATTTCCTCGGAAAATTTATTTCAGACTTCGCCCAAATTTTCAAACCACTATCGAATATGATTAAGAAGGGCTAAATGTTTAAATGGAATCAAGAGGAGAAGGGGGATTTTGATCGAATCAAGAAGGTCATTGCGGAATCCTCGTAACTATACCGTCCATATTTTAACAAGTACTTCATCCTTTACACTTTCGCTTCAAATTCATCATTAGTCACCTTTCTCATGCAGAAAGATGATGTTCAGGATGAGCGGAACATAGCCTTCATGATTTTAGGGCTACAGGGTGTTGATCTCAACTACCCAGACAAGAAAAACATGTGTATAAAATATACAAAGTAGTAAAGCATTTCAAGTCATACCTTTTGAAGAACCATGTGACAATATTTGTCCCACACCCTGCCATCTGGCCATTATTTTTACAACAAGATCTCGGTGAACGAAGGGGAAATTGGATGGCATGCCTTAAAGAGTATGACTTGGATTTTATCCCACTCACACAGTTAAAGGATATAGATTATGTAAGTTAACTGCTAAAGCTGCAAATCCAAACAATGAGGAATTGAAAGACTGGGATCACGATATTGAAATGTACCAAGAAAAGCTCACATCTGCACCTGATTCTCCATCTTGGTACTCTGACCTAAAGTAGTATTTAGGACAAGGGACCTTTCCTCTGACCTTTTATACAAGACAGAAAAGGGCTGTGAGGCTTAAAGTCGTGTCTTACTAATTAGTACATGGTCAGTTGTTTCAAAAACATCATAATATTTTACTACGTAAGTGTTTAGAGTTTGATGATGTGCAACGGGTCTTGAAGGAGCTACATGATGGACCAATAGGGGGCCATTATGTTGGTGACACCATGACCCATAAGATCATGAGGGTTGGTTTCTACTTGCCTACCCTATTTAGCGATGGCCACGTATATGCTCATAAATTTCTATTTGTTATAAATGTGCTGGTAGAGGATCTCGGTCATCTGTCCACTTCAGTCAATAGAAGTGGAAGAACCTTTCTAACATCGGGGTTTGGACGTCATTGGGGAAATTGTGCCACATTCATCAAAGAAGCACCAGTACATTCTCATGACCACTGATTACTTCGCAAGGTGGGTTGAAGTTGTCCCATTATGACAATTTAATGATCAATAGGTAATATATTTCATAAACTAATACATCGTAACCAAGTTTACTGTTCCAACCTCTATTTTTTTTTATAATGTTACACACTTCTCATATTTTAAGTTTTATGATTTTTCTTTAGAGAATGGTATTGCTTTAAAGCACTCTACTAACTATTACCCTCAAGGAAACGACTTAGCAGAGTCCACTAACAAAAACTTGATTCGCATTTTCAATGAAAATTTACTCTCACAACAATGAAATTAGCATAATTCCCTGAGCAGTGCTCTATGGGCAGACCACGTCACCCGAAAACCATATCTTGGCACCTCTCTGTTCTTTTTTTTCTATGGTAAAGAATCCATTCTACCACCTAACCTCTACCTACCTTCCATCTAGTTTTTGCAATAATATCATGGCACACCCTGTCCCGCCATGTAATCTTGTATTGACAACTTGCTGAAACTGGACAAGGAAAGAAAAAATACTAGGGATAAATTTTGTGTTCACCGAAGTTGAATCAAGAGATGGCTCAATAAGAAGCCCATATGGAACAAAGATTTCAATGTAGGTGATCTCATCCTCAAATGGGATAAATCCCATGAATACAAAGGGAAACACACCAAGTTTCAAACCTTGTGGATCGCTCCTTTTCGAGTTAATGAGAAGAATGGCCAGCCAACCTTTAGGTTGAAAACCTTAGAAGGGAGGATTGAGCTCCTCCCCGTGAATGGCCATGATCTCAAGCTCTACTTCACTTAGTAACTATGGGTGTTGCTTACCCCATCCTTGTACCATAGTTTATATTCTTCTTCGTTGTGTGTATTGTTGGGGTCCTATGATTTGGCTGATTGGAAAAACAAATGACAAGGCAACATATAAACCAAAATTTAGAGCTCTAGGATCTAGCCCTCCTAGTCTCAGAGAGGGATCTCTCAATATGTTTGTGGAATATAACTTTTGTGCTTTAAAGGATTGATTTTAGGCTAGTTGTCAAGTGCAAATTTGTTTGTTTGTTGGTTGGACAGAGATGATCTAGGCAGCATAGATAGAGTATGGAAATCTACAAGCCATTGGGAAATGGAGTCATATGGAAGTCTAAACAGTTCATATTGATGAATTTGGGGAACCAAAGGGAAAATCTAACTCAGTCAATGGGTCTGTGAAATCATATAGGTGGGATGATATGAACATCAAGGATTTGGAAGGGAAAGTAAAGCTTTAAGGGCTGTTAGGATTCCTTAATCATGTATACCTTTCAATGAAGGGACCTGCAACACTATCTAAACATAAAGAAATATCCAATATCTAGGGCTAACCATGAATTCTACCAACATACTTTATGCAGATAACATAAACAAGACAGACTTTTAAGTAAGACAAATAAGGAGAGGAACACTATGTTTCTTCTAATTGTTTCACTTAAAGGAGTTAGAAAACATATAAGAAACACAACTAATTGCATCAATAAAAATGGGAACACCCAAGCATCTAAGACTGCAATTATAAATACCTTCAAATATGACTATCACAGCGAGAAACAGAGGGTAATATTGGAACAAATCCTCTCTGCCAGGTTGCAGACAATAATGTTTGAAGGATGATTTCAAACGTAGCTTTTAAGAGGCAGCAAGAAAACAAGGAAAACCATAATTTAACCTTGACACCAACTATTTTAGCTATTCTGGAATGAAAAAGCTTAAGGATTTAAAAGCAGTTAAACTACTAAATTAACCTTCAATAGATGAAAAAATAAAGGCAGTGAAAAGTAAACAGGCCTAAGGTGCTTCTAGGAGACATTTCTTAGCCTAAGCTTTTTACTCTACTGCAAGTGAAGCATAATGGAACAAAGTGAATAATAGGAAGTAACATTAATGAATAAAGGGTACTTCACCAAAACTAGGCTCAGGAATCCAATGGTTTAGCTTCCTTCATCAACAGAAAAGCAAAGACATCCACACTTCTTCAAAATACCAATTCTTCTTCAAAACAGTGGTCTATGTATTACTTCAGAATTCATCATGTGACAACCTTTTACAATGAGGGTTCAAACATGATTTATAGGTGAATGGGAAGGACAGGTGAAAGAGATGGCCTTAATGGTTAATTAAAATAGAGATGAAAGGTATCTGAATGCCCATTCTGTGCCATAAATATTACATTAACTTTCTTGCCCAATCAAGTAGTTATTGTAGACTTTGCGGCCTTATTGGAAGACTGGTAATAACTCTGAAGAGTGTCTTTGTAGAGAAGTCTTCTCCCTACTGTAGTCTGGTATTTTCTTTTGGTACGAATAAAACAGACAGTATGTGTTTTGGGACCACCCATACTATTACAATAACTGCCTTAACAATTTTAAAGAAGTTCTGTCAGAGCAATAATTGTTAAGGCGTCTTTTAATCCCAGGAGGAGTAAATAGCTCTACGGATGTGTCATTCGAAGCTATCCTCTGTTGATTTTTCCATCTTTGTCCTTTAACCCTATTTTAGCTTTGACTGTGTTTTTATCTATAACCCGCAGGTTAAGCTTTGGTTTCCTGATTTATGCTTTAACCTCTGCCTTTCAATGATCTCCTTGTCTTCTTTTGTGTACATGTGGCTGCATCGGAGGGTTTTCTGTGTAATAATGTTCATAAAACATTTGATTATTCTTCGAAATTCGACCCTTTGGCCCCTTTACCACTGTTTCCTTGGCTGTGGAAGACTTTTACCGCCACTAGCCACCATAAAACCTACAAAACAAACAAACTAGTCATAAAATCCTGCAGATGTAGTTTTATTGCTTCAGAAGGCTTCTAGTGGAGGTGGAGGAGCGAGTGCAGAGAATGTTTATGTAGCGAAGGATGGTTCCATGGTGCAACACCATGAAAACCAGGGTTCAAACTAAGCTTGGCGTGGAAAAGGGACAAGTGGTTTTAGAAAACCGACAACGGTTTTTGCGTGGGGTCTAGGCAGTAAATGGTTTGGGATTGATCAAACACGATATGGTCCAATGGCTGACACGTATGCTCCCCAAAACTACCCATTTCGCATCCAAAGTGCATGGGGAGAAATGGGAGAAAAATGAACGCAAAACGAGATCTGGGCCGTTAGATCTGGGGGGTATAGATAGATCGACGGTAGAGATTACACGAGAACACAATGGAAATACCCCAGCGTGGTCAAGTGGGACCAGTGGGAAATTATGGAAACTGAAGAAAAAACACATAGCGAGGGCGTTTATAACGTTATTTTATGTGTTGACCACGTCTACAGGAGAACGGAGGAGAAATGATGTGGGTCATCGGATCTAAAGGATGGACGGCGGAGATCTATTGAGCAGATCGACTATTAGAGGAACATAGGGTCTGGGACCTAGGCTTTTGGAACTTGCGATGGCCGATGCTGATGGGAGGGGTGATGCAATGGAGTGATGGATTGCCGATTTGACAAAGACCGTCGGATCTACGGTGATAACGACGACGGGGATTTAAAGTGGGAAGGCGTATCACATTTCACATATCGGCTAAAAAAAGGGAAAAGGGAACGAAAACTTTGAAAGTGCCGAGGGCCGATAGCAATGGGGGCTTTAGCTTGGTGCTGGGGCATGGTCATGTGGAGGGACAAGTGACTAGGAGCTAATGGAATAGGGGCTAATCGCATTAGCGGGGAAAAGGGTGAAGGGATGAAGAAAATGAAAATTTCGATGCGATATAAAATGCCGATTCGATAAGCGCTAACCGTCGATCTCGAAAAGGAATAAACGGCTGAGATTAAATCTGGAGAGCGCATCGGCAAATCGCAATTTTGAAGGAAAAATAGGCAAAGGCATGGAAAATTGGAAAATGCCAATATGTGATGGCACGATAAGGGCTTAAGTCTCTAGCGTGAGGTTTTGGGCCTCGGTTTTATGGCAGGGAAGGAAGGGGGCTTAAGCCAAGGGGGCCTTAAAAACTTGTGTTTTGAAAAGGTCGGAATAGGCCGCAAAGTGGGTTTTTTGCCTTTTTTTTTCAAAGGTTCCGATAGGGTGAAAAGGACAGTTTAAACTGTAAAAAAGGGGTTTTTATAGGTTTAAAGGGGATTTTGATGAAAAGGAGGGAAATATGAGGAAAGTGAAGGAATTTTGCAGAGGGATTTCTCAAAGGAAAAACGATGAAAAATGGGTCTGAAGAACAACTTCCTTTATAATAGCAGGGCTTCTTGGAATGCTCCTTTGAAGGGAACAATAGTGAAGAATACTCTTGATTCAAAGACTTCAAGGATGAGTAGTTTCTTGTGAAAATAATCTCTTGAAGGCTTACATAACAAATTTAGCCATCATCTATTGCAGAAAAATTTATTGATGGCTAATAGTGGCTCCACTTGGGGATGGCAGCTCCTTGGAGGTGTCAAGGACCTCAGTTTATCAATCGCTGGCTTTTAGCAGACTGGTGCCTCATCCATTGGGCATAATTTCTTTGTCTTATTTCTTATTTTCTTTGCATTTTGACAATTCTTCAATGACCTGCAGCATAAAGAACTTCTTAAGACAACACCTCTACCTACCCACACTACTTGTCCTAGAATTTTTTCTTCTCTTGAGTGCACTTGAACTGGCATCTCTTTTACATATTCTTTTTGAAAACAGAAAGATAAAACTATCTAATGTTACCCTTATTTCTTCCAAGAGTCCAGATTAAACAGTTGGACTCTAAAGCTTCTCTACCTAATCTACTATTAGCCAAGATTAAACTATTTGACTGATCTTCATTCTCTACATCCTAAAACAGAAATTTAAACATAGTCAAATCAGGATTAGACTGTCTGATTTGCTATGGTGTCTATGGCTGTATGTACAAGCTGCACATAGACTTTTATTTGCAGAAAATTAAAAAAAAACTGTGAAGGCTTAAGATTTGAAAATTAAAAACATCCTTCTGTTCTTTTTCAGCTCTGATCTTGATCTTTTTTGAGCTGTCCTCTTCTTCTTTTCCTGGTTCAAGTTTTTAGCACACTAGAACCATTCCTTTTTCCCTTTCTTTGGCTCAGTTTTTGAGTATGTTTGAACCATTTTCCTTTTATCCTAATCTATTCTATTGATAAGCCAAGATTAAACAGTTTGGAAAAAAAATTTCACTAACCTACCAACAATAAATTGAAATCTATCTAGTCATGATTAGGCTGTATGACTAAATAGCAGTGCTTCTTTTAAAGTAGTGGCATTTAAGCTTGCACATTTTCAGATTTTCTCCTTTTTGGTATAGGGTTGTACCTTTCTTCTTTTCATCTGCCCTCTTTTCTCTTTTTGTATTTTTTTATTTTTCTCATGCAATGGTATGTACAATGGACGAAAAACTATAAAAGTAATATTCTTGAAAGAAATAGTGTTTGAGCATCCTGCCATTGATAGGACCTCCAAACACCTCTTCTCCATTTAGCTCCTACATAAAAAATGCATTGTGGCCCCTTATGGAATGAATAATGTAGGGCCCCTTCCACAGATTTTCGAATTTACCATGTTTCCCTTTTTCTTCCCTTCTGGAATCCCATCTCAGCACTACATTTCCAACTTGGAATTCATTTGATTTGGTCCTCCTATCAAATAATTTCTTGATTCCCTCTTGGACTACTTGTGTCCATTTATATACTTCCTCTCTTGTCTATTGCAAATGAATGGTCTGATTGATTCTCCTTTGTATATCATTTTCTTCAGCTTGGACCTCTTGAAGGAGTTTTATGACTGGAACTCCTAGATATGTTGGGAAGACTACATCCATGCCGTAAAATAACTGATAGGGAGACATGCCGATGGACATTTTAGTAGTCAATATATCAGCTCATAAGGCATGGACAAGCTTACCATGCCAAGATTTCTGATTCTGTTCCAACAATTTTTTGATGATATTAACAAGAATTTTGTTGGAGGATTCAGCTAGACCGTTTCCTTGGGGGTAGTAGGCAGTAGAATGCCCTAATGTGATATGATATTTATGGCAGAAATATACCATCCTCTTGGACTTGAAGGCAGCAGCATTGTCTATGATTATTTTCCTAGGACAACCAAATCTGGACAGTATGTTGGTTTCAAGGAGTTTGATGATGACAAAGTCAGTAGCATTCCTAGTGGGTATGGCCTCTATCCATTTGGTAAAATAATCAGTGGCTGTGAGGATCCATTTGTGTTGGGTTGAGGATGATGGGTGAATTTCCCCAATGAAGTCCAAGCCCCACTGTTGGAATGGTGCTTCAACACTGATAGGCTACAAAGGTAGTGGTAAGATTTTTCTCCTACCCTCAAAGATCTGGCACTTATGGTAGGACATGACTAACTTATGGGTGTCTGGGAAGAGGGTGGGCCAATAGTATCCAGACTTGAGGATCTTGTTTGTTGTGGTTTTCCAATTAAGATGTCCTCCACATTCTCCTTCATGTAGCTCATGCAATATTTTTCCTGCATCAACCTCAAGTAAACATTTAAGCAAAATACCCACAACATTTTTCCAATACAAAACTCCATCTAATATACAATAATTTAAAGCCTTATGTTTGACAAATCTAGCTTTTGTTTTCGACAAAGAAGGAGGAGCATTCAGATAAAGTAACACATATACGATGTCAGCATACCAAGGAGAGTTCATGAATGCTTCTTCGATGAATGGTGCTGTGCATTCTTCTATCTCTTCCAAAGCATCAACCATATTCATATCTAAAGCTTGGAAGTTAGACTCAGCCATGAGTTTTGCTAATCTCTGCCCTTTGGTGAGTTTTGTGGGCCTAATATCTAAGTCATATTCTAGAATAGTGGCAATCCATTTTCCCCTTTTACCATTAGGGTCCTGACTTAGAATATCTTTGACTATAGTGTGTGGAACAAAGGCAATGATATGTGAATGTAAAATGTACACCCTAAAGTCTTTTAATGCTTTGACTAGTGCTAAGGCTTGCTTCTCCATGATATTATATTTGAGTGGGGCATCTCTCAAAGCCTTACTAAAAAAGGATATTGGCTGGTCTTGCCCCATATTTTTCTTTTGCAATAACACTGCAACTATGGTATGTTTAGATGCAAAAGAGAAGATATAAAAATCCTTGGTGAAATCAGGACTAATGAGAACCAGTGTTTGAGTGAGGGCTTGTTTCACCAGTTCAAATGATTGTTTAGCTTGCATTGTCCATTTAACACCTACTTCTGTCCTAAGCATATTGGTGATGTTTATTAACAGCTCGGAAAGGTTGGGGATGAACCTTCTTAAAAAATTTATCTTCCCAATGAAAGATTGCAATGCTTTGAGGTTCCTTGGGTGGCTGATATTCCATATGCCATCAATACTTTTCAGGTCTACTTTGATCCCTTCTTTAAATATTATGTGACCCAAAAGATTTCCTTCTTGGAGGCCAAAGAGTGTCTTTTTGGGATTCAAGGACAAGCCAAACCTTCTGCATTTCTCAAAAAAATTTCTTAAGTGGATCAAATGTTCTTCATCATTTTTGGAGAAGACAGTAATATCATCAAGGTAAATGACTATAAAATAGCCTATGTCTTCTGAGAAGGCTATGTCCATGGCCTCTAGAAAGTGGCCCCTGCATTCATCAAACCAAATGGAATTTTGACATACATGAATGTCCCCCAAGGTGTAGTAAAAGCAGTTTCAGGTTGATCACTTGGGGGTACCAAAACCTGATTGTAACCTGAGAACCCATCCAACAATGATATTCTTTTAGACCCAACCACCTTTTGGAGTATGTGATACGTCTTCGGCAGGGGGTAATTATCCTTCAAGGAGGCTCTATTTAGATTCATAAATTCAATACACAACCTAATTTCCCCTGTCTTTTTCCTAACGGATATTAGGTTGGAAACCCATTCTAAGTACCTGAGAGGAACTATGATCCCAGTATCGTACATTTTCCTAATCTCTTTCTCTACTAAAGGTAATAAAATGGGATTTATCCTTCTTAGTTTATGTTTAAAAGGATTCTGATTTTCCTTAAGAGGGATTTTATGTTGGATGATGCTAGTGTCATAAGATTTCAGATCTTTATAGTCCCATGCGAACACATCTATGAATTATTTGAACAACACTATGTACTGTTGTTTGACATGGGCCGGGAGGGTGCTGGACAGTTTGATAATTTTGGGTTCAGTGGGGCTGCCTATGTTATGTTCCTCAACATTAGTTTCTAAAGGCTCTGTTTTCGGTTCTTTGGCCACGTCGTTGAAATCGAACAGTTGTTCTAATGGAGCAAGGCCCTTTGGTATAGTATCACCCTTACATTGTAAAACTTCAAGGTCCTTTTGGTCTGGGTTGTCAAATAACTCTACTTTAAAAAGGTGCTCAAACTGATTTACATCAGCAGAAAGGGAGGGTTGTGTTTTAGGGGTCTGTTCCTCATTGAAACAATCTTTTTCATGGCTGGAACTTGGGGTTGCTGTGGAAAATTCATTCCGTGATTGCAAGAAATCATTTATGTGTTTATCATTTTCAAATACTTGCCAATAATCTTCATTATCAGGCACTGCCGGTTTGTTTTTTACCTTTATATTGAACTATTCATTTATCTGTGGTATTTAGCAGTTGCTAGCTGCAAAGGCAAGCTCATTAGCTTGATGATTTTGGGCTCTTGGTATGAAGATGAGTTCATATTTTTCAAAGGTTTTAAGGAGATCAAGGGCAGCATTTCTTTATTCTCTGAGTCTGGGGTTTTTAGATGAATATTCCCCTTTGATTTTCCTGATGATTAACTCGGAATCCCTTTGGACTGATATCTTCTTAACCTCTAAGTCTTTGAGCAAATGCAGACCGAGGATGAGGTCTTCGTATTCTGCAATGTTATTTGTGCATGGTAAATCTAGTTTATAGGAGTAACCCTTGTTTTTGTTATGTAACCATACAGCAGCCCCTAAACTGGCCTGACTACAAGAGCCATAGAAGCTCCTCTTATAGAGTATTTATATCTCATTCTCTTTTGCTTTTTTTTGCCCAAGGCGGCTGAGATTTGGTGTATTTCCGGGCTGAGTGAAAGGAAAATTTAAATGTTTTGATGCACTAATTTCTTGCTTATTTTCCTTTTCTTGTTGAATGATTTCATCTTCGTTGAATAAGATAAAGGAATCTAAGTCTGAATGTGTGGAATAGATAGGCGAGTTGTTGGGTTTGTCTTTGCTGCTCACCATGTATTTCATGAGGGATTCCCTATATAATCTTCTGGTTTGACTGAACACTGGTATGGTGGCATAGGACATATCCATTTGAAGGCTCCCCTGAACTTTGGCTCCCCATGATCTAGACAAAAGCATGCCATATCTAGGGGGAATGTTAGCTACTACTATATCCATTACTAGGTTTTTAGTAGGAATTTGTGACAAGTTAACACACAGATCTTTGATTAAACCCAAGAATTTAACCCTTCTTGAATCAAAAGAGTATAGGTCCTTATATGGTCTAGTAATTTCTAAGCCTAGGATTTCCATTACTTCTTTGGGCATAAGGTTATGTGATGCTCCAGAGTCTAGCATGGCATTGTGCAGGATCTTATCATGTACATTTATACTAACATAAAATGGAGGGGCAACCCCTTCTTGGTATTTTCCTTCAATTATAGGACCAAACAATAGCTCTGGTTTGTCATCTGTCATGTTTAAAGTATCAGTATCGATGTTTATATTCAGAGCTTTAAAAACCTGGTTTTTGTAAACTTCCTGAGTTACCAGTTCAGCTAGAGGCATGCTAATTTTGATCTTGGCAATCTCACCTTCGAGGATGAAAGGAAGTGCTATTTTCGGCATATTCACATCTATTTTTTCGCTTATGTTTCTTCCAGCAGTTTTGGCTGGCTGAGCTTTATTAGGAATGTCAGTTGGAACTGTTTTGATAGGGCCACTAGAAGAAGTACTAGGGCAGCTCTTCTCAACACTTTCTTGGTTGTTTTTGTCTTTCTTTAGATAAGTTTTCTTGGTCATAGTGTTGGTGTTATTGGCTGTCTTTTTAGGCTGATTTTCTAAAGTCTTCTTAACAACAATACTAGTGTTTTTGTCATTAGAAATTTCTAGGCTCCCTTTGTTTCTAAGATTATATTGTTTGTGTACCTCCATGATTGCATTTTCAAACCCCAGTATGTAATCTTTAGAATCTTCATGGTTGTATTTGTTCTGTTCTGTTGAGAAAAATCCATGTTCTTCCTCAGTGAGGAAGATATCATCTCCTTCATCAGATCCTATTAGGTTCATATGATTTTCTTCTAGCCTATCAGTTTCCCCTTCACCTTCTTGTTCTACATAGTTTTGTTGAAAGGGAGGCCTAATTTGTTGGTAATTGTCTTTATGCCTATCTTGATTGAGATTTCTCCTAGATTTATGGTTATGATTCTGAGGCTAATTCCTATTCTGAGCATTTTTTTGGACAACCAACTTTTCCATCATTCTTTCCAACCTATCTAGGTTCTTGGCTAGATGGTCTAATTTTGAGTCAGATGTGGAAGGTGCCGTGTCTTCCCTATATGTTACTTTCTTTTCAAACCTCATTCTAGCTCTCTTCTCAATCAGATTTGCTTCTACACTAAGAGCTCCCTTTTGCATGTCTTCTAAAGTCAAGGGATCCCTTTCTCTTAGATGATAGGCCATTTCGGGATCAAATCCTTCAGGAAATTTTTCTAAAGACGAGCCTTGTGGGGGTTTCAAATCTGGGGGTAGCGCATTATAAACACTATTGAATCTAGTGCAATAATTCTGAACACTTTCCCCAATGTTTCTTTTGAGGTTGTTGTAATCTGAAAGTATTTGGAGAGGGTTCTTCCTAAGTTCCCATTTGTTTATGAATGTCTGATGTAAGGAAGGGAGATCATTAATACTATTAGGAGCTAAACCCTTAAACCATTTCTTGGCTTCTCCTCCTAAAATTTGGGCAAAAATCCTCATTTTGATGGTCTCATCTTCTATTTCCATATAATCAAATGCATCATTCATCCTGTCTACAATTTGTTGAGCAGTGATGGGTTCATTTCCAGTGAAATGGGGAATTTTGGACTAGTATTCATTGGGTAAAGGAACCAGAGGTTTGAGCAACACTAAAGGAGCGTACCATGCTGCCATGGCTAGAAAAAGTGGAGGATTTACAAGGAGTGGGTTTACAAAAGGGACAATGGGCTGCACATGAGTGTTTTGGGTAACAGAAGTGTGAATAGGAGTGGAAGAAACACTCAGGCCAGCAAACTGATGATGATCAAGTATATTATGAAATGAATTGAAATGATGGAGAAGCTAAGAATCAGGTGGAGTAGAAGGCGAAGCTTCTCTGCTAAGGCTCTGTTGTGAATCTGTGGCTTCAAAATCAGCTTGGTTTAAGTCACTTTGAGACTTATTTCTAAATAGGTTCTTTGTGTGAGGTAAGTCAAAGTGAGTATCTTGCAAGACTGTGATATTTTCAGGGACAAATTTTGTTCTTGGGATGGTCCTACCAGTAGTTGGTTTTCCAGATCTAGAAGTTTGCCAAAAAATCCTTTCTGGATTGTCAACTATGGTGGGAGGATTAGGATTTGGATAGGATCTAGTATGGACCCTATGTGATACCAGATTTTGATTTCCAACAGTTAGAGAAGTTGAGGCTTTTAGGACTATTTTCTTCTTACAGTGATTTCTATAGTAGGGGGCTAAGTTTCTGAACTTCCTCAGGGTTGGTTAACACAATCCTAGGGAAATTTGGAGGTGTAGAGGATTAATAGGCCTACTGGGGCTAGTGGAGTTGCCAGATGGAAATTTTTAGCTTTTTGAAGGTAAAATGTTTATGGTCCACCACCAATGTTTATTATGAAACCAATCTTAATGTTTTTGGGTTTTTTGAGTTTTTTTTTAGTTCTATGGTTGTGAGAGTGTCTGATACCTGTTTCAACACTTAGCTAAGGTGGTGAAACGAACGAAGTCTAATCTATGGCTTGCTGGCTGATTTCTTCAAGGTTTGATAAGGGTCCCTCAAAATCCTAAGGGTTAGATTGCCACTGATTCAGACAAGTCCTATCATGATTACCATTATGCTGGTAGTTCTTGAAGAAAAACAATTTCACTTGAATGAATACTGAGTGTTTTGTTTAGGGACTCTTACTCAAAAAAGGTCCCACCGTGATCGCCAAAATTTTGGGGTCCTATGATTTGGCTGATTGGCAAACCAAATGACAAGGCAACATATAAACCAAACTTTAGAGCTCTAGGATCTAGCCCTCCTAGTCTCAGAGAGGGATCTCTCAATATGTTTGTGGAATATATCTTTTGTGCTTTAAAGGGTTGATTTTAGGCTAGTTGTGAAGTGCAAATTTGTTTGTTTGTTGGTTGGACAGAGATGATCTAGGCAGCATAGATAGAGTATGGAAATCTACAAGATATTGGGCAATGGAGTCATATGGAAGTCTAAACAGTTCAGATTGATGAATTTGGGGAACCAAAGGGAAAATATAACTCAGTCAATGGTTCTGTGAAATCATATAGGTGGGATGAGATGAACATCAAGGATATGGAAGGGAAAGTAAAGCTTTAAGGGCTGTTAGGATTCCTTAATCATGTATACCTTTCAACGAGGGGACCTACAACACTATCTAAACATAAAGAAATATCCAATATCCAGGGCTAACCATTAATTCTACCAACATAATTTATGCAGATAACATAAACAAGACAGACTTTTAAGTAAGACAAAGAAGGAGAGGAACACTTTGTTTCCTCTAATCGTTTCACTTAAATGAGTTAGAAAAAATATAAGAAACACAAATAATTGCATCCATAAAAAGGGGAAGACCCAAGCATCTAAGAATGCAATTATAAATACCTTCAAATATGACTATCACAGCGAGAAACAGAGGGTAATATTGGAACAAATCCTCTCTTCCAGGCTGCAGACAATAACGTTTGAAGGATGATTTCAGAAGTAGATTTTAGGAGGCAGCAAGAAAACAAGGAAAACCATAATTTAACCTTGACACCAACTATTTGAACTATTTTGGAATACAATGGAAAGACCCCAGTGTGGTCGGGTGTGACCAGCGGGAAATTATGGAAAATGAAGAAAAAACACGTAGCGGGGGCATTTATAACATTATTTTATGTGTTGACTGCATCTGCGGGAGAACAGAGGAGAAATGATGTGGGTCGTCAGATCTGAAGGATGGACAGTGGAGATATATTTAGGAGATCGGCTATTAGAGGAACATAGGATTTGGGACCGAGGCTTTTGGAACTTGTGATTGCCGATGCCGATGGGAGGGGTGATGCAATGGAATGATGGATTGCCGATTTGCCAAAGACTGTCAGATCTGCAGCGAGATCGATGGCGGGGATTTAAAGAGGGAATGTGCATTGCATTTCGCATATCAGCTAAAAGAAGGGAAAAGGGAATGAAAACTTTGAAAGCGCCAAGGGCCGATAGTGATGGGGGCTTTAGCTTGGTGTGGGGGCATGGTCATGTGAAGGGACAAGTGACGAGGAGCTAATGGAATAGGGGCTAATCGTATCAGTGGGGAAAAGGGTGAAGGGATGAAGAAAATGAAAATGCCGATGCGATATAAAACGCCGATGCGATATGGAAGGTGTCGATGCGAAAAGCGCTGACCATCGATCTCAGAAAGGAATAAATGGCTGAGATTAAATCTGGAGAGCGCATTGGTAAATCACAATTTTGAAGGAAAATAGGCAAAGGCATGGAAAATTGGAAAATGCTGATATGTGATGGCCTGATAAGGGCTTAAGTCTCTAGCATGAGGTTTCGGGCGTCGGTTTTCTGGTGGGGAAGGAAGGGGGCTTAAAAGCTTGTGTTTTGAAAATGTTGGAATAGGTCGCAAAGTGGGTTTTTTGCCTTTTTTTTTCAAAGGTTCCGATAGGGTGAAAAGGACATTTTAAATCGTAAAAAGGGGTTTTTATAGGTTTAAAGGGGATTTTGATGAAAAGGAGGGCAATATTAGGAAAGTGGAGGAATTTTGCAGAGGGATTTCTCAAAGGAAAAATGATGAAAAATGGGTCTGAAGAACAACTTCCTTTATAACAGTAGGGCTTCTTGGAATGCTCCTTTGAAGGGAACAACAGTGAAGATTACTCTTTATTCAAAGGCTTCAAGGATGAGTAGTTTCTTGTGAAAATAATCTCTTGAAGGCTTACATAAAAAATTTAGCCATCATCTGCTGTAGCAAAATTTACTGATGGCTAACATGTATGACATTTTAATTTTTTATTTTCAGTAAAGGTTCACCCCTAATAAATATTTTCCAGAGCTTCACTTAAATATGAAACATTGAGGGTTGAGATAGCCTCTAAACTGAGGGCTAAAATTTTCCTTGTTATGTGCCTAAACTTGATCATCCATTAAGTCCCAACCAAGGTTGAATGTCAAACTCCATTTTAGTGGGGGACTTAGGTTATTCACGATGTCCTATTTTTGAACGGAAAGCCTCGACTTTAATTAGGGGAATTTTGAGGTCTAAAATGGGCCTCCTAAGAAAAATGTACAACAAAATAAACTTTATAAGAACCAATAGGATTCAAGATGATGATGTCAAACATGGGGGGTGATTCGCCATTTTTTAAGTAAAAGAGTAAAAAGATTAAAAAATAATAAATAATAAAACTACTTTTTCAACTTGTATTTTCAACTTATCTCCCAAATTTTTTACTCAAATTTTGAGCAGGAGTACTCATTGGGTGCAAAATTTAATTCCTCATCCAAGAAGTACCCATGTTGCATACTTTCGATGGACCCTGTTACACGAAAAATGAGAAATACATAAACACGTGATTGCAATCACGTTTTTCATGTATTTCTCATTTTTCATGTAGTGGGACCCATCAAAAGTATGCAACATGGGTACTCCTTGGATGAGGAGTTAAATTTTGCATCCAACGAGTACTCCCGCATGAAATTTGAGTAAACACTTTGGGAGATAGGTTGAAAATATGAGTTGAAAAGTAGTTTTTTTCTTTTTTCCCTCTAAAATTTGATGATGTAATCAAATATTATTTTATTATTTCCACTATTATTTTATAATTTCCTTAGGATTCCCATTTTAGACCTCAAAATTACCCTAATGTGACTTAGTCGTGCATTTTGAATGCACTGGTTGATGCGGGAAACTTAACAAAGTGGAAAGAACAAACTTTAATGGGCGAAAACATATTTCGAGAAAACGATAAATTCTCTGCAAAACCAGAAACAACCTCTCTTATAAGTAAAATAAGTCAGGATCCCTCATCCGGCCACACAAATAATGCCATAAAAATAAATGCTAACAAGAAAACATCAATAAGTGATATAAGAGCATAAAAAAATTCAAATAAGGGAAAAAGGATTTAGAAAGGATTCCTGTGTAGAGAGGAGATGTAATGACTCCACTGAGGTATTGTCCAGGCTTGATGGCAGCGGAGCAACATTTTTAATTTCTAGGTAGTGAATCTATTGGGGTACTTTTCAGGGTTGCTAGCTGCGGAGCAACACCATAGACATGTAACAAATATACCTAAAATCTTTACAACCCACATTGTTATTCAGACCCCTATGTCAAGCCACCATAGATGTTTTGCCTTGGGTGTTAGCAAGATGATTTAAGGTAGCCAGGGCATACCAACATATAAAACGGGTGATAAGGAAATACTAGTGTAACCCACAATATAGAAATGAATTTTTTTTGATGTTATGCCCCAACCCGAAGGTCAGGTTCAACCAGAGATACTAACGTTCTACTAGTGAATTGCCAATTGTTGTAGCCACTACAACAACCCTCCAAAATTTTTGGCCTTTCAAAATTTTGGAGCCACTGCATCCCTGAAGCTCAACTTCAGACTCATACCAATAAGTTTCCTTTCCTTTGACACTTTCCCAAGTCTAACTCTCGGAAGTTTGAAGACCTTTTTGCTTAAGTCAAAGTCAAATCCAATCTTTGTCTGAAAGCATGAAATATTGAGACCTTGCGACCCCCTAATTTTTCCTAAGTCAAGTCACTAGGTCGCGTTGCTGGAATTTGTGACCTCTCGACCCTATCGCAACCTTGAAACCTAGTGACCTCTCAAAAGTCGCCAAGACACTTAAGCCACACAGGTCACATCATACCGATGTTTGAAGTTTCGCGGCCTACACGACCTAGCGACCTCGTGACCTCGAAAGGGTCACCAGGTCACAAAGGTCATGAGGGGATGAATTTATAAGGTAGTGACCCTTGCAGCCTCATTAATATCCCACACATGCAACCCCTTTTATATATAGTCACTCGGCCTAGTCGCATTTGTTCAATTCGGTGGAGTGTTCAAGGGTTTGAGCAGCCCAATAGGAGCATGACTTCCTCCAGGTAGGTGGATCTTCGCCTCCTGCAATCATTTTATTTTTCCATTTTTCTTCTACCTACTCCCAGCCCTCTACCTTCCCTCAAAGGAAGGTTTTATTTACATGTTAGACCTCCCAAACCCCATTGTTATTTATAAAACCCTCCTACCTTGTTTTCTGACTTCTACACACCTTAGGCCCCAACAACTAAGTCATTTAATCATCCTCTTGATGTATTTTTCACTTATGATATGAAAGGAGTGTATTATTTTTGCTGTGCTAAGTGTCCTTTCAATAATATAAACATGTACAATTTGTATCCATTTATTTGCTTAAGGAATAAGTTTTTTAACCATGAAACATAGATGAATTTGTGAACTTTAAGCATGAAAATAAGCCTTAAAAACACCATATAGTAGTGTATAATAGATAAATACAATCACACATAAGTTTTATACAGTAGGATTGATGAAGAAGTTCACCCCTCCTGGGCTACATCTACTGGTCTAGCTCCCAATGGCATGTCCCTTTTTGTCATTATGCTAAAAATTGTAAATTACATGTGTTTACAGGCCTCTAATGGCTCTTTTCTCTACACCAATGGCTCCAAAATGCTCAAATTAATCTAGATAAAGTCTTGTTCACCTAAATTGGTTGAAAATTGACCTCCCAAGGCATTTTTCCCAATGTCAGCTAGAAAATCTCCACTAAAAGTGAAGACTAGCACTTAACTGTGGCTAAAAAATGAATAACCCTTAAATTTATGGTTAGCGCCAAAATTCCCATGGGTCGAAACCGCATGCATTTAACATTACGGTTAGGGCTAGTGGTGACCACATACCAACCCCCGCAAACCCCATGGATACAGTAAATTTAGAGCAGAACTCCATGTAGCGGAACTGGAGTTGCTCCTTTAACCTCGAAGTATAACTCGTGTTCCACTAACCGTGTGGGGAAATGGTTTCTAAACTCATCACATGTAATAAAATTGAATTTTAATGCCTCGATTTTAGTTTTAAATCTATGCATTGAGTTGGAGCAGAACCCGGAGTTGACACAGTTCCGCAAACTATGGCAATAAAATCCACCACCACCTTTGCACGTGACCACATCATTATAACCGTTGGTCGTTTCCGTCGAAGTCACACTTTATATAGTCGTCTGATGTCACGGTGACATGTGACCATATTCGTGGAAATAACGGAGTAATAGACTGGATAAACGCCAGTTTTAAACGTTAGATGTTGTGGTTTTTTTTTAAATTCATGTGATCGCTAGCTTTGGGGCCGCCAATGAGTTGGGACCACTGGCGGTCCCCCCCCCAACCATAAAACAAATACACCATAAATTTATATGGAGAATAGTAATGTTAAGTAACAACTTGTAGGCAGATTGGTTGGAGGTCTTTGCGGATAGGCCGGAGGTTGTGGGATCGAACCCCCTCGACTCTACAAAATTTTACCATAGCATCTTGAGGACATGTGGCAGTCTCTGGGCTTGCCACGTGTTGCTCATCCAATGACCCATATATAAAATGTACAAACCATCCAACGGCCAGAAACACATCTCTGTACCAGAAGATCATGGGCCCAAATTAAGCCATGTGGTGCGATCTGATTGGCTGTAAGAAAATGGAATATTCCCTAGAATATGCCTACTGACTGTACCTGCATGCCAACTAGGCATCCCAGTCACAAAATTTTTGATGTTTAGGAAAATGGACAGAATGCGATATCTTCCTCATACGACATCGGCTTTTCAAACCATTTGCGGCATCGTAATCGCAACGACGAGGCCTTTCCGATCACTCAGGTTCAGTCCTGGTTCGAGCACTTTCATTTTTGAGCATAACACATGATCTCCCGATCACACCTTCCCACTGGGAATATTTTGGACCCCAAAAGCTCTCTGGATTACTGAACATGAATATGAGGAGACTCTGTCCCCACTCTTCCAATCTTTATCCACTAAAATTTCCCTAATTTCATTAATTGGAGCTTTTCATGAAACGAAAATTTTTTCCTTGATTCCATCGACCAACCATTGTTGTCTTTGACACTGTCATGCTGCACCTTTTCTGAACTTGCAGAACAAAAGCCTAACTTTGCAGTAAAAATCTTGTTTCTACATTGTTCTATAATCAAAGGAAACTTGAAATTGTTCTCACCTTGCTTTCTGTCCTTATGGAAATTTTTGCCTAAATTTTCCTTGAACTTGTGTCGATTCTTGACCAACTTTTTTCGCCATTGTACCATGCCTTTTGGAAACCAAAAATGAACATTTTTGAATCATGTGCCTTATTTTCCAAGTTGCTTTTCCCTCTCTTTGACCTTTGCAACTTCTTGCACTGACAGCTTGTTTTCAGCACCGTTCAACACTAATGTCGACTGCTGCAATTTCTTGTCATCTTCTTTCAAGGACAACCTACTTTCAAACTGAAAAAACTCATAACATACATTAGCATTTGTTTGAAAAGGATGATGTAAAACATATATTTGTTTAAGCATCATCAATGTCAAGTTTTGGCTTGCATTGACTAGCCTCTTCATTTTCCCTGCATTAACTAAAGAAGTGTCTAGTTTCTTGCGATGAGCTCTCACAATATACTCCTCGCCATATTTGAATAAATGGTATTTTTTCTCATGGCAGTGAAATATTTCTTTCCTGTCATAAAATTAATTATTTCCCAACACCATACCTGTTATATCAAGCGGAACAACATCTAATTCAACTGTGTCAATGAAATGTGTAGTTATTGCAAAACGCAACATGCACTTCTTTGAAACCTATAAATTTTCATCCTTACAAATCCAACCAAGTGGATATGGTTTCAGATATGGAATGGTCTCAGGATTAAGTTTCTTGACCAAGTCTTCAGAGATTAAATTTTCTTGTGACCCACTGTCAAACAATGTCTCAACCTTTGTATGTTTGGAAATGACCATCACATGAAACAGTTCAATTCTCTCTTCTTCATTTGGAGCTTGTATGTGACAGTTAAGAACTGGGTTTAGTTTCATTCTCTTTCCCCTTCATGTTATTTATTCCCATAGCTATGATTTTTGTTTCATCTCCTGAATCTGATCCTAAGTCTTGTTCAGCTATTGCAACAGTTTTTCCTTTCTCCTTGGCTTTAAAACTTTCTGGTTTCAACTCTGGATGAAGTTTCCAGCAATGGTCATCATCATGGCTAGTTTTAGAATAGTGTTTACAAAAGAATTTTCCCTTCTCTTTTCTGATATTTGCACTTCTCTTTTTCTTCCATTTTCCTTTAAACTCATTTTACTCATTCTCATCTAAGTTTTGTTTTCCCCTTGTCTCTAAATGTGGCTTGTACACAAACTTCATCTAGGCTTGTAGGGTTAAACATGAGGATAATATGACTTAGGTAGGTATGTAAGCCTCCTATATACTTGAGCAAAGTGTCTTGGCTCTGCAAATCTACTCGTAATAAAAGAGCTCTTCTCCTAAATTCTTGAGTATAAACTTGTACATTTTGTCCTTTCAAATTTTTAAAACTTTTCCAGTTCATTATGGCTTTTTGCATGTGAGCTAATGGATAAAACTGTTGTTTTATTGCAGAAATGAAATCATTCCATGATAGAATAATCTTACCATGCTTCTTGATCTCCTCCTTTGTTTTGGCTTCCCACCAAACAAGTGATGCACCTTCCATTCTCAATGAAGCTAGTTGGATTTTGGTATCATCATCATGAAAATTTTGGATTCTCAAATAGACCTCCAATTTCCTAATCCAATTATCTAGCTTTTTTGCGTTAACTTCACCATTAAACATTGGCAATTCAAACTTAACATCAAGTTTTAGAAAAGGAATTTTACCCATGTTCTTTGAATTGTTTGGTTGATGTACTGAAGATGACGTAGAGGATGATGAGGAGGAAGATGAGGGTGATGATGGTGATTTTCCACTGTCTCCATTTCCTCCATTTCCCTTCTTTGATTTATCTTCATCAGTGTGGCCTCATGATGATCCCCGTCATTCCTTGTGAGGTTTGGACCTTTCTTCTTCTAGTTTCTCATTCCTTTCTTGATAAAGGACTCTAACCATTTCAGTCAAGTCAAGAAATGATTTTCTGTACACTCTTTCTTCCTCTTTGGGATCCATCTCTTCATAGATTTCTCCTTCTCCTGGAGGCATGCTTAATGTTGCTTCTGATTCTTTTGGAGGTGAGCTAGGTGGTGGATAATGTGGCAATCTTTCCCTCCTTTGTAGTGGCTTACTTTGAGAACTTCTTGCTTCCACCAATTTTCCTTCTCCTCTCTTAAGCTTAAGCCTAGTAAGCATGAAAACCCTTGCAAACAGTTAAAAAATATTTTCACACAAAAACACCAGAGATTAAACTCTATGTCTGATACAAACGTGATCTGAAAGGAGTGTATTTTTTTTGTTGTGCTAAGTGTCCTTTCAGTAATATAAACGTGTACAATTTGTCTCCATTTGTTTACTTAAGGAATAAGTGTTTAACCATGAAACATAGATGAATTTGTGAACTTTGAGCATGAAAATAATCTTGAAAAACACCATAAAATAGTGTATAACAGAGAAATACAATCACACATAAGTTTTACACGGTAGACATGATGAACCAGTTCACCCCTCCTGGGCTACATCTCCTGGTCAAACTCCCAATGGCATGTCCCTCCTTGTCATTATGCTCAAAATTGTAAATTACATGTGTTTACAGGCCTCTAATGGTTGTTTTCTTTGCACCAATGGCTCCATAATTCTCAAATTAGTTTAGGTAGACTCTTGTTTCACCCAAATTAGTTGAGAATTGACCTCTCAATGCATTTTTCCCAATATCAACTAGAAAAGCTCCACTAAAAGTGGAGACTAGCACTTAACTATCACTAAAAATAGAATAAACCCTAAATTTAGGGTCAGTGCCAACATTCCCACCAGTCGAAACCGCATGCATTTAACATTACGGTTAGGGGTGGGGGTGGCCACATGCCAACCCCCGCAAACCCCATGGTTACAATAAATTTGGAGCAGAACTCCATGTAGTGGAACTAGAGTTTCTCCTTTAACCTCAGAGTATAACTCGTGTTCCACCAACCGCGTGGGAAAATGGTTTCTAAACCCATGACATGTAATAAAATTGAATTTTAATTCCGCGATTTTAGTTTTTAATCTCCACATTGAGTTGGAGCGGAACTCAGAGTTGACATGGTTCCACAAACTGTGGAAATAAAAGCCACCACCACCTGTGCATGTGACCACATCCTTATAACCGTTGGTAGTTTCCGTCAAAGTCACAGTTTATATAGTCGTCTTATGTCACGGTGACATGTGACCATATCCTTGGAAATAACAGAGTAACAGATTGGATAGCCACCAATTTTAAACATTAGATGTTGCCATTTTTTTTTAAATTCATGTGATCGCTAGCTTTGGGGCCGCATCCTGAGGACACATGGCAGCCTCTGGGCTTGCCACGTTTCACTCATCCAATGACCCATATACAAAATGTAAAAACCATCCAATGGTCAGAAACACATCTCTGTACCACAAGATCATTGACCCAGATTAAGCCACGTGGTGTGATCTGATTGGCTATAAGAAAATGGAATATTCCCTAGAATATACCTGTTGACTATACTTGCATGTTGACTGGGCATCCCAGTCAAAAAAAATTTTCTATTTGGGAAAATTGACAGAACGTGATATCTTCCTCATATGACATCGATTTTTTGAACCATTTGTGTCGTCAGAATCGCAACGACGAGACCTTTCTGGTCGCTCAGGTTTGGTCTTGTTTTGAGCACTTTAATTTTTAAGCATAACACATGATCTCCTGATCACCTTACCATGAGTCCCTTTTACTCTGAAAGTCCACTTGCCAAGAATTTTACCCTTGACCTCCCCACCGAGCCACCTGGATGATAGGTCACACAGATTCAAATTGCGATAGGTAATTTACGCAACTTGTGACCTTGGTACCTCCTTTCTTACACGACCTGCAACCTTGCAACCTCCTCACTCACACAACAGACTGAACTAGTGACCTAGCAACCCTCGCGAACTCATGACTCCCACGTTTATGCCACCTACCCTTTCTTAGTACATCCCTTCCTACTCGCATAAGTCGTAAATTTCTCACTGTCACACTTGAAACCCTGTGACTTGTCGAGATAATTTTTTACCTCTAGCTCTATTAAGTTTATTTTGTTGTGCATATTTATAATTTCATGTCATATTCCTTACCGTGGAATTTTATTTTTGACATGTCAGATGATGTATACCTCGAGTGAATATCAATTTCCTCTCTTTCAAGTGAAATGGCACCGCCACTAATCCTAAATCCTTAAAAGAGTCCCGAAGTTAGTGCTCATGAATGTTATCAGATTCCGCCATCACTTCCTCTGTACAAATACACCTCTTGTGTCCCTAATAAGAACACCAAGTGGATGTGTTACGATGTCTAAGGTGAATTATCCAATCAAGACATTCTAGAAACCCTGGAGGATTTTTAAGTATACATGAATTTCAAGAGGTCCAAACTTCATCATGTTGATGCACACCCACCATTATTCCTATGCGTAGAGATCATTGAATAGATTTTTTAGCACATAGATACCCAAAAGTGGGTAATATACAACCATTCCAAACAACCCTTCAAGACCATTCATTCCAAAGATATAACATAATATTACAAGTTGTCAGCAAAGGAGGAGATATTTAACTCCTGGTGGCTAGTAGGTCACAAGGAACCAGTCTAGAACACTGTCATGGGTCGGTGGTAGCACCCTTCTAAATCTTAGGTAAAGAAGGATGAACTCTATAGAAAAAACATCCTTAGAAAGGTGTATCAACTTATCGCATCCATGATAAAAAGACTATATGGTAAGGCCAATATAATTACTTTTCAAGGTGCATGGGTCCCTGTAATGATTATGGTCGCTAATAGAAGGAAAATATTCAACTAGGACTACTTGTTAGTCTCATCACTAAGAACCAACATTATCGTGGCATAGGTTCTAGAATAAGGCCAACCCTTTCAGTTCTACATGGCCTCATACCTGATGGATGTTGTATGTTCCAGGGGCCACTATAAAAAATGGAGTTATAACTGGATTGTGGAGATAGCGGAGCCTATACACAAGTTCCTGAAGGTCTTATAGGACTCCCAATATAAGAAGGAACATGACTACATATTTGATGTGTTCATTACCCCACTGTAGCATTTGTTTTTTGCAGAAGATCCCCCTTGTATGTCAAAAAGGGCCATGGAAAATATCACTGAGGTGGAACATTAGTTCTTGATACAGGAATCTACATTCATAAGAGGCTTTGGCTCCTATAAACCTCCTCATGCACTTGCTAGATTTGTCACAGATAGACTACTACTACAGGAGGTATGCTACCATATCACAACGGGTTTATCAAAGAAAATGAGAAAAGGAAAGAAGAAACCTTGGCGAGCCTTCCCCTTCGATATCAAGGCATACACAGTGGAAAAAATTAAGGATGTAGAAGTAGAAGCCAAACAAATAAAGGATTCAGGTTTGTACCACTAAACCACCGAAACTATGACTTGAAAAGAATTTTGGCAACTCACTGCAAGAGGGACAATATCAACTGGTCATACTAGCATACCATACAGGTTCACTAAGATGAAGTAAGGAACTGGTATAATTGAGAATGAAAGTTCAGCCCAAAAGAGGGAGTACAATGCGAGGAGGAGCATGGCGAACATTTGCAAGAAAAATACTTGAGCTTACTGGAAAGGTTGAAGAAGAGGAAGCAACCAGTAGAAACATCGAAGACAAAGAAGAAGAAAAAGGTTAAATAAGCAAAGGGACCCCCCTGTTGGCATTATGATTGCATGTGTTGTCCTTGATGGAAACTCACTTGTAAATGAACAAATATATTGGTTCTGGATAAACTTAGAGGTGGCACAGTGATGGAACATAATGTGAGAATGATGGGACAAATTTTTTATAGATTAGAATAAGAATATGGATAAAGTACATATTTAAGAAACTATACGTGAGTTTGTCACGACAAATTCGCATATACGCAAGGGTAAGACGAAGAAAAGTAGCGTATGAACTTGTGCATTAATTTTATGATACCAGGGGTCCTTACCATGGTATCATCCCACAATATTGAGTGCAATAATGGTTATTTGATCCCGTCTAAGAATACCATCGACACTTGTGTGGTTTTGGCTCATGGTATTGGCCAAGGCTCACACTATATAAGGAGGTGAAGATCATAGTGCTAAGTGTGCATGAGTATGTGAATTAAATGAATACTTCAATATTAAGTATACCTACATTGAATGGGATATAATAGATATATAGATCTAATATTATGATGCAATCATGAATACAATAATGGATCGGGATCTCTAGACCCAAAATGAATATTCATTTCCACGATCTGTTTATGATTTGTTTAGATTTTTGGTTTGGCACATGATTTCTGAAGTCAAGGGTATGAGTTGAGTAAGTTTGTAGGTTTGAAGTGTTGTGCAGTTCTAAAATATTTACAAATATATACGCGGGATCGACTTAGTGAAGGCCCGTATACACGCGGGTTTGGCTCTACAAAGGCGCTTATGGAAGCTAGGGTTTTTCTGAAGAATGTTGAAGGAAATGTCTGATCAGTTTTGTTGTATTTCTGTTGTCTGTCAATGATGTATTCATATAGATCTAGGTTGTTTGAATACTGATTATGCTGCTATTTTATTGTGTATAAATATCATTGATTGGTTGATTGAAAATGATGAATGCTACTAACCATATAAGGGTTATGTAAATCTAACAAAATGTGCCTAAATATCTCTGATCTATTCTGAGTCTGGTCAAAACTCTAATCTCATTAGATAAAGATCTATACATAGGTTTATCCAAGGAAAAGCGCATATACACGTGATTTTCTGTAAGTAAAGTAGTGTATACAATTGTTTTATGAATGGTCAGGGTTGCATTTGATTCTGTGTGTTGATGCAGAAGTTTGGGTTTGGTTCTATTTCTGGGTGTAGTGATCTCATTGTTCTGTTTGAATTTGGTTAATGATTTTTTCTGTTGATTTACAAGTTGTGTTGTGTTCAAGTTGTTCGATCCAGTGTGAAAATTTATGAAACGTGGTCTGCAGTGTTTCTGAGGGTTGGAACCTTCAGTGTGGAAGTCAAAGCTTCCTTCCAGTAGGAGTTGGTGATTATTTGAGGGGGTTGTTACTCCCTTCCAGTAGTGGCTGGTAAACCAGATCAGGGGGTTGAAGCTCCCTTCCAACAATAGCTGGAGAACGAGAGAAGGTTGCAATCTTCTGTAGGAAGGTGCCTGCGTGATGGTATGTGTCTTCACCAGAACAAGAATGTAAGCAGATTTATATATAATAAATATTGAAGACAAAGACGACAACAGTGGTGGATTTCTCCCGACTTGGGTTTCCACCTTAAATCCTAGTGTTCATGTGTTTTGCTTATGTGTGATGATCTATTCTATTCTTACTGTGCATGTTTAATGCTTACTAAATTTCTAATGAATAAATGATGAACTAGGCTAAGTAAATTTTATGAAGATTTATCTGAATAATAAGTTATTTGGGTATACACAAGTTTCCTTCTAGAAAGCTGTGTGCATGCGCTAGTTGACTTAATTAAATTCGCATATAGAAATCAGTAAAATCAGAAAATTATTGTGAGTTTTAAATATTGATTCACCCCTCCCCCCCCACCCCTCTCAATATTTTTCCCAACAATTGGTATCAAATCAGGTCCTTCTGAAGAAGCTTGATTGCTAGAAGGAAGATCTACCGAGATGAGCAATCAATATGGAAAAACATCTATCATACCTCCAATATTCAACGGAAACGATTTAATCTTATGGAATACAAGAACAAGATCCTATCTTCAGTCTCTTAGAGCATATGTTTGGGAAATTGTTGAAGGTGGTTACCAATATCCAGCTGCAGTTCCCACAGATCCAGCAACAAGGAAGAAATATGAAACCAATGAAAAAGTTGTCAATGCATTATTGGGAAGCCTGAACGAATCAGAATTTGTCAAGGTTATGTATTTAAATACTGCAAAGGACATATGGGACAAAATCATTCTAAGTTATGAAGGCGATGCCAAGGTAAAAAGTGCTAAAATATAATCTCTCAGAATTCAATAAGAAAATATCAGAATGCATAATGATGAAAGTATTGCTAGTTTCTTTCTATGACTAGATGAGATCATAAATCATATGAGAAATATGGGTGAATACATAAGAGACACAAATTTAGTAGAAAAAATATTAATATCTCTGACTCCTAAATTCGAGTCAAAAGTCTTTGCTATTGAAGAGAAGCATGATCTACAGATTCTTACTGTTGTTCAACTTAATGGGATCCTGACTGATTTTGAAATGAGAAACAAAGGTTCATATAAATTCAGAGATGTCACATTTAAAGCTATTGAAAAAGGAAAGGAAAAGAAAGAACAAAAATAATCAAGTTATGTATTAGAAGAAGGTGAGGTAAATTTTGTAAAGAAACTTCAACTTGGCACTCGAAGGTTCAGAGGTAAGCTTCATTTAAAATGTTTTTCTTGTGGAAGAGTGGTTCATTATGCTACTAAATGTACTCATAAAGATAAACATGATAAGGGAAATGATATAGCAAAAGGTAATAAGAGACAATTTAACAATAGAAAAATTTATTATACTCATGAAAATAGTGATGGACTGTTAGATAGTGAAGAAGGAGAATCTGATCAAAATCTTAGACTTCTCATGGCATTTGAAAAAGACACTAGTGAGACTAAATATAATTGTATGGATGCTTTAGAAGAAAATGATTCTCTTGAAGAAATCACTCAACTAAAAATATGCTTGGAAGAAAACAAAATAGCCATAGATACTTTAAAAAATCAACTCATAGAAAAGGAGAAGCACAATGAGAAGTTAGAATGTGAAATAGTAAGCCTAAGAAAGGAACTTGAGAAAGTAAAAACTCTAAAGCTTAGATTTTTCTAAAGGATCTGAAACCTTAGATGAAATTATCAAGATTCAACGTTCTCCTATTGTGAAGACGGGCCTTGGATACATTGGTGAATCTTCCTAGTTAGAAAAATCCTCAGCTACAAGATATATAAATGTAGAAAAATCTAGTCAACAAAGTTTCATCATTGAACAGAAAAAAAAAGAAGACAATTCTTAGGTAAAGCATGAACTTTCGAATTCAAGGATGAACAATAATAGAAGCATCAATCAAAAGGTGAAAAAAAAACTAGAAGGTTCTATGATCGCTGAAATTTATTCTTTAATGGACAATGTTTCTCATGTCAGAATTTTGGTCACAAATCCACTCAATGTGTTGCATACAAAACCATCATGACTAGAGAAGCAAGAAAGAAAAGAAATGAGACCGGAGTGAAGAAGAATACTTATAACAATTTTTCTCCTCTTCAAGACAAAATTGAATGTTCATTTTGCAATAAATTTGGACATGAGAAATCTAAATGTAGGAGTAAACTACAACCAAAAGAAAAAATATCCACAAGTTTTAAGATATGAAGAATAAAGGACTTACAATTCGAAAGTTGTAGCATAGCTTTATTTGCAAAAGGAGAAGAAAATCAATGGTACATTAATAGAGGATGTTCAAACACATGACAGGTGATAAAGAAAAACTTATTTCATACAATGCATTAGAAAAGGAAAAGAATGTCACTTTTGGAAATGACTCTCATGTTGTCATTAAGGGTAAAGGATCTTTTTTTCTAAAATAAAAGGTTAAATCCGATAATGTTATGTATGTTTATGGATTAAATCATAACTTGTTGAGTGTTATACAAATGTGTGACCAAGGAAATGAAGTTGTTTTTTGATCAATAGAATGTGTGGTTCGTGAACTTAACATAGGAAAAACCATAATAAAAGGAACAAGAACACCAAGAAATATGTATATATTGAAAGGTGGCCAAGAACAATGTTATCTATGCAAATATGTATAAAATTTGTTATGGCACAGAAGATTGGGACATATGAGGTTTTCTCAAATAAGCAAATCAAGCAAGCTCAAATATGTTCGTGATTTACCTAGCATCATCTTACCAGAAAGTACCATATGTAAGTCATGCCAATTCAGTAAGCAAATCGGAGTTCAATTTAACGCCAAAGAAGGATCAACAAGTAAGACTATTGAACTTATATATACTTATTTGTGTGGACATGTAAGGAGAAAGTCACCTCGTGGAGAGTAATATTATATCTTGTTCATTGATGACTTTTATAGAATGTGTTGGATTGGTTTATTGAAACACAAAGATGAAGCATTTGAAAAATTTAAGGTCTTCAAAGCATTAGTTGAAAATTAATTAGATCTAAAAAATCAAATGTCTCAGATCTGACCGAGGAGGAGAATACACATCGAATAAATTCTTTGATTTCTGTGAACAATATGGCATAAAAAGAAAATTTTCTCTGGTTGGAACTCCACAAAAAAATGGTGCGACAGAAAGAATGAATAGAACAGTTCAACAAATGGCTCGTGTTATGCTTGATGAATCTGGGACTCCTGACACCTTTTGGGGTGAAGTTTCACATACCACAGTAAATATTCTCAACAAGGCTCATGTTCATGTGAATAGTGATAAAAGTCCATATGAACTCTGATATGGTAATACTCCCACTATGAAGCACAAGTTTTTATTTTATCAAAAATAATGATGAAAAACTTGGCAAGTTTGAACCTAGAGCAGATGAATAAATACTTCTTGGTTACTCTTCTAGAAGTAAAAGCATACAAATTATACAATAATGGACTTCAGAAGATTGTAGAATGTATTGATGTTGTGATGGATGAAACACTCATAGATCCCAAAAGGTAAATAAAAACAAACAGTATGATGATGATGAATGCTTTCCCTCATAAAAACACAATGATATAGAACAAGATCCTAATGAAGCATCAGAAGAAGATACATTAGAAAGAGAAAAGCTCCATCCAGGTATGTTCAAAAGAATCATCCAAAATCACAAATTTTGGGAGAAAAGGAATCAGGGGTAGAAACAAGAAGAACACCTATGGGATCTCCTAGTTATCTAGCACTATTATCCACCATTGAACCACAAAATGTAAATAAAGCTAGTAAATATGAATGTTGGATTAAGGCCATGAATGATGAACTAGATCAAATTGAAAAGAATAATACTTGCGAATTGGTTCCAAGGCCTCATGATAAAAATTTTATTGGAAGAATGTGGATATTCAAAAATAAGTTAAATGGAAATGGAGATGTAATTAGAAGGTATAGACTTTGAAGAAGAATTTTCACCAGTAGCCAGACTGGAAGCCATAAGAATGATTCTTGCATTTTCAAGTTTTCAATGTTTCAAAGTTTATCAAATGGATGTAAAATATGCCTTCCTTAATGGAGATCTGGAAGAAGAAGTTTATATATAACAACAAGAAGGATTCATTATGGGAAATGATGAAAAACTTGTTTTCAAACTCAAAAAGGTTCTATATGGGCTAAAACAATCTCCATGCGCATGGTAGTATCATCTTGAAAAATATCTTCAACAACAAGTCTTCACAAAAGTATCCGCAAACAGTAACATGTATACAAAAATTGAGGATGACAAACTATTAATTATAGTCTTTTATGTTGATGACATCATTTTTGGGAGTAATGAAGAATACATGAGTCAAAAATTTTCTTCTGTTATGCACCAAGAATTTGAAATGTCTTTACTTGGGGAACTAACATATTTTCTTGGTTTACAAGGGCAACAAGCAAAAGAAAGCATCTTTCTCTCACAAAAAAAATATCTCAAGAAGATTATGAAGAAGTATGGGATGGAATACTGCAAACCTGTGTGCACGCCAATGGTGATTGGATGTAACCCCAGTTCTCATGATGATTCTCCCCTGGTAAACCAACTAGAGTATAGATCTATTATTGGAAGTCTACTTTATCTAACATGTACTAGACCAGATATCATGCATGCAGTTGGGATTGTTGGACTTTTCCAATCCAATCCAAAGGAATCACATCTTCAGGTAGTAAAAATAATATTTAAATATGTCCAAGGAACTCAAGAATTTGGTCTATGGTATCCCAAAAATGCTAATCTTAACCTTCATGCTTACATAGATGCAGACTGAGCTGGAAATTTCGATGAATGGAAAAGCACTAGTGGAGATGAATTTTATAATGGGGCCCCGATTAGTATCCTGGTTCAGCAAGAAACAAAGTTCCATTGCTTTATCTTTAGTAGAAGTAGAATATGTGGCTGCAGCATCGTGTTGCACACAATTTATCCAGATGATGTAGACATTACAAGACATTGTAATTAAATTTTCTCCACCCATATCCATCTTATGTTATAATACAAGTGATATTAGAATCTCAAAAAATCTTGTTATGCATTCCAAAACCAAGCATATTCTTATCAAGTATCACATTTTATGAGAACAAGTGCTTGAGAAAAAGGTTAAATTGGAGTATGTTCCATCCAAAGAACAAGTTGTTGACATATTTACTAAACCTCTTCCCAGAGAAGCATTTGAAACCCTCATACAAAAACTGGGAGTTGTCTCTGCCTCATTATGTTGTTAACTTATCTGATCAATTTTCAGATGCAACTTCAGAATATTAAATTTGATACGTAGGTTTCTTGACGCATAGTCACGTATATATGCAAGTCTCTTTCAGACAATCATGTATGGATATTTATGTCATAAAATCAGTGGGTCAGCCTACAGAACATAAGTTTTCATGTTGTTGATAGATATGGTTTAGTTTTATTGCTCAGGGGTCGATGGGTACAATCTGCTGATCTGTTTTTCAACTTACATTTCCTTCTTTAATATTTATCTCCTTGATGGAGATGCTTTGATGAATTGGTTGTTGAAAATGTTTAGGATGCACAGGCTTAGGGGGAGGATTAGCCTTGCTGGGTATAATGCATTGTTGGCATTCTGTTAATTGTTGAAGTATGTTCGATGTGCTCTCTCTATTAAGGTCCTTTGGCCTTGGTTATAATTCATATATGTAATTTGATATAAGGGTCATGTTGAGACCTATGATGTATATATTATCATAATCAGTAATGTATGGATTTTTTCAAATATCTAAACCCACTTGGTTGGGTGCTTGAGTCAAAAATGTAAACCCACTTGGTTGGGTATTTGAGTCAAGTATGTAACCCCACTTGGTTGGGTGATTGATGTAAGAATGAGTCCTTTATGATAGGAAAGGTCATAGAGTCATGTATTCCATTGAAAAACCATTTGAATATTCAACATATGTTCAAGGGGAGAATGGTCTGAATAGTGCAACACAGATCTACAGAATGTGGAAAGAGAAACATTGTTTCGGCATTGGTCCACCCTCTTCCCTTGATGACAAAGGGGGAGAGTAATTTTGTGTTTGTATAATTTTTATGTTGATATGAAAATGTTGTGGTGAGTGTTTGTATACTACTTATTCTAATATGAACATGTTATGGTGATCAAACACTAACATGGTTGCCATCAATTCCAAATGGGGAGATTGTTGGCATTATGATTGCATGTGTTGTCTTTGATGGAAATTCACTTGTAAATGAAAAAATATATTGGTTCTGGATAAAATCAGAGGTGGCACAATGATGGAAAAAAATGTCAGAATGATGGGACATAAGTTTTACATATCAAAATTAGAAGATGGATAAAGTACATATTCAATAAAATATAAGTGAGTTGGTCAAGGAAAAGTCATGTATACATGCACGTAAGACGAAGCAAAATAGCGTATGAACTTGCGCATTAAGTTTATGATACCAGGGGTCCTTACCATGGTATCAACCCACAGTATTGAGCACAATAACACTTATTTGATCTCATCCAAGAATACCATCGGCACTTGTGTGGTTTTGGATCATGGTATTAGCTAAGGCTCACACTATATAAGGAGGTGAAGATGGTAGTGCTAAGTGTGCATGAGTATGTGAACTGAATGAATAAATCAATATGAAGTATATTTGCATTGAATGGGCTATAATCAATAGATAGATCTAATATTATGATGCACTTATGAATACAATAATGGATCAGGATCTCTAGACCTGAAATGACTATGTATTTGCATGATTTGTTTATGAATTGTTTAGATCTGTGGTTTGGTGCATGATTGCTGAAGTGAAGGGTATGATCTGAGTAATTTTGCGGGTTTGAAGTGTTGTGCAATCCTAAAATATTTAAAGATCTATATGCGGGATCGAATCAGTGAAGGCGCTTATACACACGGGTTCGGCTCTGCAAAGGCGCGTATGAAAGATAGGGTTTTTCTAAAAAATGTTTAGGAAATGTCTGATCATTTTTGTTGTATATCTATTGTCTGTCAATGATTTATTCATATATATCTAGGTTGTTTGAATACTAATTGTGATGTTATTTGATTGTGTATAAAGATCAATGATTGGTTGATTGAAAATAATGAATGCTACTGATTGTATAAGGGTTCTATAAATATGATCAAATGTGTCTAAATATCTCTGATATTTTCTGAGCCTAGTCAGAACTATAACCTTAGTATATAAATATCTATACACAGGTTTCTCCACACAAAAGTGCCTATACACGGTTTTCCGTAAGAAAAGTAGCATACACAATTATTTTATGAATGATCAGGGTTTCAGTTGATTCTGTGTGTTGATGCAAAAGTTTCGGTTTGGTTTTGTGTCTAGGTGTAGTGATCTCACTATTCTATTCAAATTTGGTTGATGGTTGTTTCTATTGATTTACAATTTGTGTTGTGTTGAATATGTTCAATCCAGTGTGAAAATTTATGAAACGTGGTCTGCAGTGGTTCTGAGGGTTGGAGTCTTCAGAGTGGAAGTTGAAGCTTCATGCTAGTAGGATCTGGTGATCAGTTTAGGGGGTTGTAGCTCTCTTCCAGTAGCCCGCAACAAAATTTTGTTGGGATGAACACTTTTCTACTCCAGATAGTGCATCCATAAAATCTGTATATGGGGGGACCGCAAGGTTGGTTAGGGGAATATCCGACCTATGACCCATTTATCCAAATCCATAATTTGTTTTTATCTTCCCTCGATTTACCGGATTTAGCCAAATTTACTAATGACCCCATCCTTCATAATCCCTGGTGGCCACCCATGCCCGCCCTATTATAGTCAGACATTCCCAAGTTTGAAGGGAAGCATGGGGAGAATCCATCCACTCACATTACCACCTATCATTTATGGTGGTCATTGTTGAGCCTCAAGATTGTTCTTTCTTCCATCATACTTCACCCCATTTTCTTTTTTCCATTGTTATCCCAGGCTCAAATGATCAATGAAATTAGTTAAAATTACTTTAGGAATGAGTATCATAGCTAACTTGCTAAGTTTTGTGATTTTGTCATTGTAATGCATTTTGAACTGAAACTAGCTACAGAATGCAGACATTCCATAGCTAACCGTAAATTCTGTAGCTGTCTTCATGTTCAAGCATGTTCTAGGTGTCCTCTCAGGAAAAGCCACACATGGGTGTATTCCACATCATGTCCTCAACGTTTGTTGCTCACCATGAAGAATGAACGGAATTCTGGACGTGGTTTTGTACGTGGAAACTCACACAAGGAAGCAGACTCCTAATAGGACAAGGACAGTCCAGATGTCCTTTGTCCCTTTACGCTGCCATCTTTAGAGTTCTAGTACGATTTTGATATGAAAATACAATGATCCCCGTATTGTTGCAAGTTCTGTTAAGAAGATTTCTTATAAATGTACTCGAGAAACCGAGAGACAAGCTCTAGATTTTGATTAGATTTCGTGGATTGACTGCTATATTTCTGAAGACTGAGAATACTCTGTTTTTAAGTTATTTTCCTTTAATGAAGAAGACAACATTGCTTTGAATGCATTGAGTTGATCTTGAGTTAGATTCCGTCTGGTGGTAGAGGGCCCCTACCTCCTGAGCGGCTTTACTTTCGTAATTTAGATAAGTATCTTAGTTCATTTTCAAGTTTTTGAAGTTTGCGTTCATAGTTATTTTCATTAGTCACTATAGCTATACTTGTTCTAAGAAACTCTTCCAAAAGATCATTATAATGAATGAGAAATGGCTATAGTGTTATAGATTTTAATTGCAGTTTCTTTTGTTCATTATCACAGTTGAACTTATTCTAGTAAACTCTTCCAAAAAATCATTATGATGACTAAGGCATGACTGTGATACTGAAGGTTTCAGTTGCTTGTTTACACTAAGTAGCATAGTTGATCTTACTCTTAAAAAGCTCTTCCAAAATATCATAACAATGGGTAGGAAATAGCTGTGATGTCTTAGTTTTTAATTGTAATTGCTTTCAGTTTTCATGTTTGCATTCAAATGCATTGAGTTGTACAGCCATGATTGTTCTAACAAGCTCTTCCAAAATACCATTCATGATGAACAAAATAGGCTGTAGAATCCCATAGATTAATTGCATGATAACTTAGTTAGGGCACTCCGGAGGCAAATTGCATTTAATTCATGCTCTGTTATTTCTTTTCAAGTTTGATAATGGCTTGTTAGTTTAGCACTGTTTTCTATAGACTAGTAGCACTCTAGTTCAGTTCTAGTTTAGCTCATTGTATTTACATTCCATGTTTAGTTGCCATCCATTGCATATTAAATTGCATTAGTTGTTAAACTTAAATACCACGGCCTTCATTATTTACAAAACTTCTTTTGTTCTAAACCTATATTAAACTCATAATCATCCAGACAGAAGATAGTATCAGTATAAGGCCTAAAGTACTTTTGCAACCTTTTTACCATTTCACAAACAAGCATTTCATCAAAAGACTATTCTAAAAGAAAATCTATAACTTTTTAGTGAGGTTTAGTGGTGTTAAACTGAATTGCAAAATAGAATTAGGAGCTAGTTTTAGAGTAGAGATCTTATGATGTTACCAATGTTCTCTTCCAAATATGCTTCAACAAACCTTTAATCATGGATAAGATGTTGTATCATTATAAGATGATTGTTTAATTGTTTAGTTAGGAGAATTTTATACTTAGCTGCCCATTTCTCAAGCTCTTCCAAAATACCTTTAATGAAAGAATTGGAAAAGTTAAGTTCATGTTGTGATTTATTTTCTTGAAGTCATTATCAAGCTTTGTATTCTGCTTAGTCATAGTTTAGGTTTGGTTTTGTTTCAGCACTTGCATTTGCACTTGTCATTTGTCATCAACAAATTAGGCTTCACTCTGTTTTTAACCAGTAGCTTCTTTCCACCAAAATTTAGTTCTTTCCCTTGTGAACATAAAACCATAAAAGACCAAAAACATCATAAAACACTAGACACAACGCAGTAAGAAACAAACACCTAGGCACATACCGTGCACCTCACTTCAGCAGTTTACCAACCCTGGTTGACAATTAAATGAACTCAATTTAGGAGACTAGGTTGAGCCCAAACAGTCATCTCATTCTTTGGTGGATGATTTTGTTAAACTTCGCTTGTTCCAATAAGCATTAACTGGGGATGTCGCAAAGTGATATATCAACTTTGACATTGCATCCTAAAGTGACTTTGCCTCCCTAGCTCAAAATTTTTAGGCACATTTCCAGTTGCCTACTTGGCATGATCTCGACTCTGACCTTTTGTCCAACTTTAAACAAGATGATGCCACGTTAATCTATGATTACATTCATGAGTGGCATCGTCACAAGAGGTTAGTGACAACCAAATTACTCAATGAAATTTTATGTAAATGGTTCATTCAATCTCTCCGACCTCATTTTTCCAAGGATGTGTCTATGTTTCGAGTTGTTACCAAGGTGTAAGGCATTTTAGCTTCCAAATAGTTGGATCTTATCTATTCACAGTCGGTTATGTTATATGAAGTATTGTCGAATGCCCCTAGGACTTCTATTGAACCTCCTAAACCTGTTCATGGCCCACATGTTGATGGTTTGATTGGGTATGTTTCCAATTCCATGAGCCAACTTGTTTCCCAACTTGGGAAATTGATTGTTACATCTAAAGCCCCCAACAAGTGCATATGGATTTGCTAAAGCACTCCATCATGAGTAGTCCACTGATGTTCTCACGGTGAATTACACTCAACTGAAGAACAACCCTCAATTTGGTGGTAAGAAAAAAAATAATAAGATAAATAAATAATAGACTTAAAATTCTCAGGAGTCTAAAACCAATCCTCAGAGTTGGGGAGGGGGCACTAGTGAGCAACGTCAGAAAGTTAAGATTCCCTATAAAAATTTTCAAGGAAATCACATTACTCATGAGTTTCCTTGGATGGATGAAGTCCATAGGCTTCTTTCACCACTGTCTACTCAAAAACCTATTGCTTAGACTCATCCATTCCCTACACCAACTCAGCAACAGATGATTTCTCAAATTTCTCGACCTCCGCAAGGGGTCAATGAGGGGTCCTCTTCCCATCCCCCTCATATTTCATCCATTTTCATGTGCAAGGAAGATGTCTATGTGACTACATGATCCAAATCATATGATGTTCCCGAGTAAGTTCTCCTTCTAAGGAATCACCAGCTCCACTTAGTTCCATTGGACCTCTCACTTTGGATAAGCCTTTGGAACATGTTTATCGCACCCCCAAGGGTGTTCTTCATAAGACGACACACAATACTTCTATAAAGGATTATCAACATTATATTATTGTTGAGGATCTTTCCCTGGCTCCTTGTGCCATGTCTTCCTTGGAGGTTTTGAAAATTGTCCTCAACAGTGTAAAGCCTTGTTGTCTACCATCGGTGGAGTTGATTTATCTAACTCTAGTCTCATCGATTTCCATTAGAATAAATTTGAGATATAAAATGGGCCTCCTAAGGAAATTATAAATTAATAGTTGAAATATTAAAATAAGATCAGATTACATCATCAAATTTTAGAGGGGAAAAATAAAAAACTATTTTTTCAACTCATATTTTCGACTTATCTCACTATATTTTTACTACAATTTCGAGCGAAAACACTCATTGGATGAAAAATTTGATTCTTCATCCAAGGAGTACCCATGTTTCATACTTTTGATGGACCCTTCTACATAAAAAATGAGAAATACATGAAAAACGTGATTGCAATAACGTCTTTTCATGTATATATCATTTTTCGTGTATCAGGGTCCATCGAAAGTATGTAACATGGGTTCTCCTTGGATGAGGAATTAAATGTTGCATCCAACAAGTACTCTCTCTCGAAATTTGAGTAAAACCTTAGTGAAATAAGTTGAAAAAATATTTTTTATTATTTAATTATTTTTTAAATTTTTTTCTTTTTACCCAAAAAATGGTGAATCGTTCCCCGTGGTTGACATCATCATCTTGAATACTATTGGTTCTTATAAAATTTATTTTGGTTGTACATTTTTCTTAGGAGGACCATTTTATACCTCAAAATTTCTCTAATGAATGCCAAGAAAGATTCTCCTTGTCTCTCCCATCATATTTCTTTCCAAATTATTGTGCAAATCTTTCAGAAGAATATCCATCACACTCTAGTGGATGAGGGATATTCCATGTGTGTTATGTCAATCTCCTGTTGGAAGGCTCTTGGATATCCAGAACTTGTTGCGTCCAACACCACTTTCCAAGCCTTTGACGGACACAACTTCGTACCCAAAGGGGTTCTTCCAAAATTTTCCAATGAGTTATGAGGGAAAACTGTATATGTTGATGTCTAAGTTGTTGATGCCTCATTAGATTACAACCTACTCCTTGGTTGTAGTTGGTTTTATGCGATAAGAGTAATCGTCTCATATGTTTTCCATGTACTTGTATTTCCTCATGAAGGAAAAATTGTCCCTATAGATCAAACTGAATATTTCATACTGTTAGCGAAAATTTCCACCACAAGGAATTCTATACCACTTATGGGAGACCACCCTGCTCAACTTTAGAGTGTTGGCGCTAGAATTTTTAAAAGTTCTACTCTTATGGGGGTTTTTCCTCAAGTTACTTCACCCAACACTCCTTCAACTCCTACCACTTCTCCTATGCATATGCTATCTTCTAGCACCTATGGACCCCATAGACTTCCTGATCCGTGGGTGGTGTCACATGTTATATAATTTTATCAACCTAATGAGCACCCTCTGCCACTTGTTGTGAGAGATATTGCCTCTTCGTCTATCCCTTCAGTCCCTCCTAACGCTGGTCAAAAACTATAACATCATATGGAATATGATCAGGGTCCTCTGCCCACATTGGCCACCACTCTACCTATTCCACCTAACTATGTGGTAGACAAATCCCTTTGTCTTGTCAACTTGATATTCATGGATCCCTCCATTGATAATCTTGGGGAATTTATGCCTCTTTATGCCTCTAATATCCTCGATGTGGAAGAAGTCGAGCCTGACATTGTAAATCTTAAATCAACTTAGGGGGCACCTTCACAATTTTCCTTAGAAGTGATACCCATAGACCAAGTCAATATTCGATTCTACCAACCGAACATGCCAATGAAATCTCTAACTCATCATCACTTGTTGATGAGCGTCTTTCACCTCCATTATGTCATGATCCTCCCTTATGTTCTCAAGTTGATTTTGAGAGCATGACTATGTTAGAATGTCCATCACATAGTCAACCGTTTTGAATTAGGAAGTTTGACTTCCTTTGGCATGGCCCCACATTGGTGAGCCATATGGTCCCCTTACTCTCTGTTGTACCTTAAGAGACAATCCCTTAGTTGTATTAAGGAATCAGTGCTTAATACATTTATACATGTATGCCACAAAATTTTAATATCACGAGTCTTTTCTTAAACACCTTCAGATATAATTTTATTAAACCCTCAAGAATCAAATGCAATAAATTATTTGCAATTCCATTATCTGCTAATATTAAATGGAATGATGAGAAGAATATGAAGGAAGGAAGCCCAAATTGATATGCTGGTAAACAAGTATCTATCACTTTGAAATTCAGAAGAATTTTATGACAGAAGATTAGTTAAAATGAAGGAACGCCCATTAAGGATTTTAACTCTTGTTCACATATGTAAAAAGAGACTTGTGGCTTCATTACTTCATTTTATTCAAGGATAGAAAATACACAATGTAAACTGGAAAACATATCAATATCAAAAAATGCCAGAATCTTGCTTTTTCATTCATTAATCATTTGAAAACTGAGTACAAAAATTTGCAGTTTGAAGGTCCAAAACTCAGAACCCTTTTCTTTCTTGTCTATCTCTTTAAATACAATGGAAAGCAGTCTATAGCTACTGAAACTAATCCTAACTGCTTCAACTACTTAGGACTTCGTAAACTACCTATTACATGTCATAAAAATGTCTTATTGCAATTACGTTCTCTTTAAAATATAAAAATAACATAAAACTTAAATCCTAATCTATTTGTTGAATGTGACCTAATGATGTTGCTGCTGCATTTCCCTGACTAGCTGGTTTATCTTTCTTTGAAGTCAAGGGATCCTTTGGTAAATCTATCATCCATGCTTTGCATTTCTTCCTTACCTCAAAGTTTGTATTAGGTGAATGAACTAGCTTGTGATATTCCAATCTAAAGGCAATGATTCTATTGAATGATGGGCTCTCTGTAAATAAAGTCTTCACTAACCATAATAGCTGAAAGTGCCTTTGAAGGAAATTGATCATTGTTCCTCCTTTAAGAATCTGAGTCTTTTCATGAGTGTTGTCCACCTTGCTTTCTACCAACACCAGTAATGTTTCATAAGAATCGCATGATAAAATACTGCCTCCAAGGCCCCGACATGATGGAAAACCTGCCCAAGCTCTTTTTTCAAATAAAGTATCAAACTTGTTCACTGCTTCCTTAAGCTCTATCAACTTCCTCCCTGTGGACTTCCTGCAATCATTTTTAACAATCATCTTATTAATTTCCATAGCATATAAAATTATGTCTTTAATTTCATTCTCTTCCAACTCTTGATCATTTTTGGAATCAATGAAATCAATGAATTTTCTTGCCCAAACATCTCTATTAATTGTCTTTTGCTTGTCTGCCACAACCTGTTCCTCAAAATTATGATGATATTTCTTTCTTTTGCTAAAACAGTCAAAAAACCCCAAATTTCTTCCATTTCTTCAATGATATCATTCCAGATGATGTCTTTAGCCTGTATTAGGGATATATTTCCCTTCATTTTTTCCTTGATATTTTTAATCCCAACATTAGCAATTTGGAAATCTGATCTGTATTTGCTGACTTCCCCCTCTTTCGCTTGCATTATTTTCATTGCTATCTCCTGACCAGTTTGTGCCTTTTTGTGATCTCTCTCTACCATATTCAATTCAGTGGTCAATTGAGAAATTTGTGCTATTGGATATTCATTACCAAATGGTAAAAAAAAAGTACAAGTATGATATTGAATGTGATTCTGCAATGATAATGCAATTTGCTTCAATTTCGTGATTTCCTCTTCATTTTGCAAGAGTTGCTTAAGAAGTTTCTCTTTCTCATTTTCTACTTTTGCAACCTCTGCGGCCATAGAGCGCTCTCCTGTAGGAAACTTCAAATTTTTCTTCAGCATAGAGATTTCTGATTCAGCACTTTGCAGTATCTTTTGTACAATAGACCTGTCATTTGGATCTACCCCAATATTTACAATAATATTTTTTATTTCTTCATTCTGGATTGTTAAAGCCCTGGAATTGGCTTTCTCTAACTTTAATTTATTGATCACTTTTCCAAGCATGTTTTTAGCCTTCAATGCCATTGCATTGGTTTTGGTTAAGTCACTCACAATTAGTTGACCTATTTGCATATGGAGATTTACTTTGTCAAGTAATGGAATTTTCTTTACATCTACAGTTAGATTCACAGTATTAAAATTATTGGATGAACCTATAGACATATCAGAGGGATGTGAAAGGGAAATCTTAAATTGATCCTTTTCAAGATCCATTGCAGTCAGCAATCTTGTTTGATCTGGGGTTATTTGATACTCAGCTCGAGCCTCCATGCTTGCCTTCATTTTTTATTTCTTTCTGCAATCTAAGCAAACACCTGTTTAATTAAGGGCACTTGTTCCTGAGTGTTTTCATGTCTTCTTGGTGAAGTCGGGACATTTTTGTCATCTCCCAATTGTAGTGAGAAACCAGGTTGAACATCTATTGAGTCTTCACTAAGCTTTGTCCTCTTTTTAGCTCTCTGTTCTTCATCTTCTAAATCAATCACTGCTTCTTTACCTCTCTTATTTGACTTCTCAGATATGATAGGATTTTTTACATTTGAGATGATAAAACCTGCAAAACCGTTATTTTCCATATTTTCTATATTAGGTCTGCTCTCATGAATGAATGTTGAATACCCATTTTCAATTCTCCTGTTAGAAATTACACTATGAGGGTCATAAGCCCACTTCTCTCCTAACAACAGATGCATTTCATCTAACATCCTAGTGACTTAATCATTTTCTTGTCTCATATTGACTATAAAATGACCAACAGTCATTGGTAACTTAAACATATGACCTTTATTTATAGGAAAAAAATGTGTTTGATCAACGTTTAAACATTTCCTAATGAAATCCAAAGAAAATAATCTCATAGGCACAAATACAGGAAGCCTATAAGGTTCTACACCAGCTCCATAGACCCTCATTTCATAATAATCTTCAAAGACATACCAATCGCCAAACTTACGACTTGTCCCCAGCTTCAAGAACTCTTGAGCCTTCGGCAGGAAGCATGGGGGAGAGATTCCATTCAAAATTCCATATGAAATAGACATAAAATGACTTGAAAAATCACACAGACCCACCTAATTATGTTATTTCCTTACTATATCCGTCCAAAATACTAATGACTGTCTCTTTTTATCATATCCATAATATTCAAACCCAGATGCATGAATTCCTCTACATTTTTATATAAAAAGAGGTAAATAACAAGAGAGGGGAACCTGAATGAACCCGTCAATGATAGGCTCATGAGCTGAGAATTGACAACTTCTTGCCAATAAGAAGGAATATCCAGCACCACCCCTAGCTTCATCACCAAAGAAAACATTCCCAGAACTAATTTGTTTATTATGCTGTCATCTTCTTTCCCCAATATCTTCGAAATGCATCTCAGCACCAGTCAGATTTCTTCATCAAAAATATCCATGGAAAATTCTTTACTGTCAGGTAAAAACTGCTTCATATCTAGCTTCAAGAAGTATATTAATTGATTGAACTCTTGACCTGCAAGGCTATCCTAATATGCTATCAACGAATCATCAGTAAATTGGACATATGACCCTGACTCAGGATAACACAGAGCTTGATGAATTAGAAGAGCAGAGACCTGTAAGAAATTTTTTCCTTGACAATTCATCATGAAACACTTGCCTGAGTACACGACAGACACAAGCCAATATATAAAATCAGGAAAAAGGTGTGTTCTTGGAATACATGCAGACAACCTGCCTGTCTTGACCATGGCGGTAAAAATTGGAGAATATTTATCGTTTAAACAGACCCGTTGATAGAAATGGAGGTGGTCCAAACAACAGAATGTGCCTTGAATATCCCTCTCAGTTTCCATGAGAGGAATATGATTGGAAGAACCTGAAAGCGATGGACATTTGGCCATAATTCAACTTGGGGTGGCAAACAATCGACAAGGTGGTAGACAACAAGGAAAGACACAGGGAAGACAAAAATTTAGATACAAACTAACATCAATGCACTTATAAGAATGAGAATCCATCTTAAATAGGTGGCGCGGGCTTAAGATTTAAATGTTGAGATGACATGCCAAAAGACTGTTAAAAGTACCCTGGCGTGGTTGATAGCTATCTCCAACTAGCTGCTCACGTCACTGCGGGAGGTCTCACAGTATGGAGGGCTCGTCAGGTTCATGCCCCTACAGTTAATCTTAGTCACAGATCTAGATCGGCCTCGCAGTCAACAAGGTCAACTACGGAGGCACTCCCCTCGTTAACCCGCACGCTGAAAGTGCCCACAGGTTGTCACTTTGATTTCCTGTTGGACGAATTAGAAGATTCTGCTTTTGAACCTGCTTATCAATTAACAGAATAGTAGGACCTGCCTTCATGCAAGTTTTAAAGTATTAAAATTTAAACTTACATAAAACAAAATATTACATCTTTTATGCTAAATTATATAAAACTTTATAATTTAACATACATTTTAACCATTTTCTATTTTTTTGTTTTTTTTGAAAAATTAAAAATAAAAGATATTGTGAATGAGCCACAACATCTAGCTCCACCTGGGGATAGTGTTTTTTGCCACGAAACACTAAGAACTGCAGATATGTGCCTTCACTTTGGGCATGGAGTCAAATTTTGTTTGATGAAATATGAACAATGAACAAACCAGATATGTAGAATGGTGACCATGAACTCTTAATGTTGGAAATAATGTTTTAAATACTGCCCATTCATAGGCAATTCCACTTTTTCTCCATCAAGATCTTCTAGCATGAACGTGTTATTTGATCTAGCTTCAACAATATTGTATGGGCCATGCCAGAGTGGATCAAAATTACCATGCTTTCCCTTGTCTTCTCTTCTCTGCTGGTATCCCATCTCAATACCAAATCTCCAACTTGAAAAAGAATCTCCTTAGCCTTCCTGTAAAAAATGGTCTTCATTTTTTCTTGATAGGTGATCAAATTTTCTCTAAATTCGTTCCTGCTCTCATTTGATTCTATAACCTTGTCCAACATTCTTACCAATGCATTTGGCTCATCTTTTTCTTCTTGAAGAAAAGATAACACTGTTTTGGCCAACTGAGTAGGAAATAAAGCTTGAGTACCATAGACTAGTTCATAAGGAGACTTACCTGTAGATCTTCTAGTAGTCATCCTTACTGCCACAAGTGAAAATATCAATTTTGAATCCTAGTTTTTCTAATTTTCATTAATTGTTTTCTTCATAATCTTGACCAATGTCTTGTTGGAAGATTAATCTAGCCCATTACCTTGAGGATGATATGTTGTAGAATGAGATAGAATGACATTATATGTTTGACAAAAGTAATGAATTTGACTGAATTAAATACCTGGGAATTATCAGTCACAATATTAATAGGACACCCAAACCTGCTAAATATATTTTATTCCAAAAACTTCATTACTACGTGATCATTTGACTTTCTAGTAGGTATTGCCTCAACCCACTTTGTAAAATAGTTAGTGGCAGTCAAAATCCATTTGAACTGCCCACTGGATGGTGGATTTATTTCCCTAATAAAATCTAATCCCCATTGCCTAAAGGGTTATTCAACAAACACTAGGAGAAGAGGTAGAGGAGCTCACCTTTTATTTTCTGCAAATAATTGACATTTCTGGCAGCTTCTAACTGTTAGGGTCCCGTGATTTGACTGATTGGCAAGCCAAGTGACAGGGTAACATCAAACCAGCTTTGGAGCCCAAGGACCTAGCCTTCCTAGACTCAGAGAGGGCTCTCTCTATTTGTGTAAGGGATATCTATGTGTTTTGCTTCTTATGTTTCTAATTTTAGGCTAGTTATGGAGTAGGTTTTTGGTTTTGTTTTTAGGTTTTTGAGGGAGGAACTGATCAAAGACTAAATAGATAAAAATATTGTTAGATCAACTGGGCTATGGGGTCGAAAAGGTCGAGAAAGCCTCAGATGGTGATACAAGGTATGTTGCAGGGCCGATTTGATCAAGGTAAAATGGATCTTTAGGTAAAATGAAGTGGGATGGACACTAAGCTTGTGAAGGACAAAGGCTTTCAAACACAAATAGTTCAATAGCAGAAATTTATATGGTAGGGCTAACCATTAATCATGATAAATGTAACTTCAATATGATAGTTGCATAGAAATAAACATTCAAGCGATACATAGAGATATATGACTCTCTAACTTTAGGAAAATCGCTATCAGACTTCAGGGAAAAACAATTAAGACAAACAAATAACTCAAACTACTAAGAGGGAACTCCTAGACATAGTATTTTGGGTTATCAGGCACTTTGAACTAAGATTACAAAGTTTTAGGCAAAGGGAAAGATCGATACAAGACCTCTTTGGTTCAACTAGGACAATCAAACATTCAAAGAAAGGTTTCAGAGGTGGAAGATTTGACTAGCCATGAGTAATAAGGGTGTACCGTGAATCATACTTAGCATGCATAACAACCATAAATGAAACAAGCAAACAATTTCTTTAGTGATCAAAGAGAAATTAAGAATTGTTTCATATGACTAAGAAGGAAGAAAACATAGAAGCTGTAGTGAAACAGGAAATCCGAGGTGCCTCCAAGGGCATGTCTCAAATCTATTCTCTAATGTCTTACAGTAAGCAAGAACATGAAATATGTATGAAAACTAAGAAACATAACAGAGAGGGACACTATACCATTTTACCAAGTCAAGGAATCCAACAATAGTCCTCTTTCATCATCCAAAACATTCAAGAAACTATCCAATGCATGAGACAAGTATTTCTATAAAAATATTCTAAAAATGATAAAAAAAGAAATTAAATTGACTTTTCCCAACTGAAAATGGCCAAAAAAGGCTAAACGCACATTTGGAAAAGCCACTTCAGAGAACTGAATTTTTCACAAAAATACTTCAAAAATATAGCAGCAGAAAATCCCCTGTATTGTGGGCAACTTTTGGAGGACTTCCTGATGTCGAAACAAGACCTGTGATGGTTCGTTGGAAAGCCCTGGATGTCTAGTTTCTGAAAATACTTTTTTTTCCCCTAGAATGATCACTAAAAGCCTGTGAAAATCTGACTTGTGTGGAAAAACCCAGAAATTAGCCTTTGCTGATATGCGAGGCAGGGTGTTGAAAAAGTGGTTGTTTTTCGCCACTTTGGGGGACCAAAACATTTTTAATTGATATGAAATTTTCTGAGTAGATTCCCCTAAAATTAATACATCCAATGATACCATTTTCAACCTTTTAGGATGCTTCAAACTAAAATGGCAATGCCCATGATTTTATGCAATCAGGCCCAAAAATGTCAAAAAACAAGAACATGTCAAAATTTGCTCAATTTTGGTGAGAAAACTCCTTAAGGGTTTTTAGAATCATGTGTAGAAGCTCGGACAAAAATTCCAAGCCTAGAGGTGTCTTTTCCACTTTTTCTTACCAAGTGCCCTCTTTGGGCAATTTTTGAGTTTTTCTTGGTTTTTTTCCTTGTTGTTTGGAATTTTAGCTTTGGCGAAGAAGTTATGGCCCCTTGTCTTGGAGAGACAGCTAACACATACTTTGGATAATTCCCTTCATACTCTAGGTTTCATGTTTGCTTTCCCTCATCATTGCTTGCTTGAGGGCTATCTTGTTTATCATTGTCACTGCTTTCTTCATGACTGTCATGTTTGGACCCTTTTCCTTGTTTCTCATCATCACTGGTTTGTTTAGATTTCTCTTCTTTGACTTACCAAGATAAACTGATTAAGTGATCACTGAAATGATTCTTCAACCAACACACCTTTTCCTCTTTGCAAATCACTATTCTTCTTTGAGTTTAGCAAACAAGTATTTTTTTGAATGAAAACAAAGTCACCTCTTCAGTATTGTGTTTGAGCTAGGAGGCCTTTGCCAAGATCTACTTCTGGTTTTTGGAGACAAATCTCTTTTTTTTTTTACACAAAGATTATTCCCCTCAAACACTGCCCTTTTGATATCACTATCTTGTCTTTGGTTTAGTCAACATGGTGCCCTGAAATCACTATTAGGATATCTCTTCAAACTGATTTGAAAGACCTTTACAAAACTCTGCTTTTTCTTCTAGCAACAGTGTGCATTATTAGCTATTTCATAGCACAAAAAAGACTTTCAAATTGGCACATAAACCCTCCTCCCTTTCATTGTCTCTCTGTGGTTATGATAACATGGCGCCTCCTGAAATCAATGTTTTTAAATGACTTCTTTTAACTGAAAAAACTCTTTATTCTCTAGTCACTATCCTCCTTTCTCTCTAAGAAAAGAGTACACTCTTGAAAACACTGTGCTTTCCCTTTGAAAAAACTGTTCTTCTTTGATGATTATTGTTTCTCTAAAACAAAAGACAATCTCCTTGTCACTAAGTAATAGGTATTTCAAAACAACTATGTCTCCCCTTAATGATCACTATTTTTCTTTGAGTTTAAAAAACAAGTATTGGTTGAATGAACACAATTTTACCTCTTCAGTATTTGTATTTGAGCAATGAGGTCTTTGACAAGGTCTGTTTGTGGATTTTGGAGACGAATGGCTTTTGATTTTGACACACAATTTCTTCACCTTCAATCTCTGTTTTTCATTCTTTTCTATCCATAGCAAGAAAATCCACTTTTAAGAAGACAAAAAATCTATTGATCTGAATGGAAAATGGCATCAACCCATGGTATTCATCTACCCATGTTATCCATCCACCCATGGTATTGTAAATGGCATCGACCCATGGTATTCATCCACCCATGATATTTATTCTCCCATGGTATTGTAAGTGACCCATGGTATGTATCCACCCATGGTATTCATCCACACATGGGATTTACCCATGGTATTGTAAGTGGTATCTACCCATGGTATTGGCCCATGGTATCCACCTATGGTATTCTATTTCAAAAAAAGGCTATAAATAACAAGCCTCACTTTGTAAAAGGAGAGATGGTCCGCCACAATGTATCTTCTACAGTTATTCTCTGTTTTAATAAAACAAGTTTCTTTGTGGTTTTATTTTCTTTGTGTTCTCTCTTTTTTTTGGCATTCTAATTTTGCAGATCTTGTGAGATCCATTTAATTTTTCTTAGATCTTGGGGGCCTCCCCCCAAGATCTGGATCAGTGGTATCAGATTCAGGTTATGAATCCATGGGAATGAGGGTTTGAAGCATATTTTAGTTTCAATTTTTTCCAGCAATCTTCAGCAAACTCCATGAATTTTTTGGGCGGCGAGTTTTCAGATCAGATATGAAAATTTTGGTGAAAAATTTACAAAATACAAGACTAGATCTGGATTCCTTGCAAAAAAAACACCCAAATTCAAAAAAGAAATCGGCCGAATTGGAGTTCGGATGAGGGAGATATTGCTGATTCTAAATTAGCAATATTGCAGAAAATGCTCTGACGACAATTCGTGGACGGTGGCTCTCCTGTCATTTTTTGAAGTTTTCATTATGAAATTTCAGAGAAATGGCTATAGATCTATGCCCCCCTTTAAAATTCACCCAATTAAAAAAAAAAAAATCGATCGAATCGGAGTCCGGAAGTGGGAGTTATTGTTGATTTAAAATCAACATTTTTTTTTCAGAAATTTTGTGACAACGAGACAATTCCAGCACGAATCTGAGAGTCTAGAGTCTCCAAATAGCAGTTTAAAATACACGAGAAGATGCAGAATGATCATTCAATTTCCAAAAATAGGTTATAATAAATATTCTGGGTTATATTGACCAAGTTATGCTCATTTTAAATCTGCAGTAGCATTCAGAGCGGGTTCCCTTTGGAGACGTGCCTTCCCACCCCGCTTTAGTAGGCACCTACTTCACATTTATCAGTTTCAACAAAGAAGCATTTGGATTGGGTTATTTGGAGACATTCCCTCCCACCCCAAGCTATGTAGGCACCTGCTACTTCATCAACAATCAAGACGCAGCAGGTCAATCGGGCTGGCCAAAATATTTTTCATCTGTCCATTTGCTGACCACAACGTTGGGGTCACACGTCTGGTCACAAGCATTGCTGGTGGTATCTCTACTCTCGGGATCTTCGCTTTTTCATGTTTTGGTTCATCCACAAACCCACACTTCATCGAAACTATTTTCTAGGCCGCACCGTCAATACTGCTACGGTCATACACATGGTGGTATCTCTATCCTCGGATCTTTGTTCATCACGGTTATGGGTTAACTATACAAAACCATTCTCTTCAGTGGCTCTACATATTCAAAAAAGGATTCTCCGGAGGGAACTTCACGCAATGGGGACCATTGCTTCTTAAGGAGGGAGAAATGATCCGAATGGAAAATGGCATCAACCCATGGTATTCATCTACCCATGTTATCCATCCACCCATGGAATTTACCCATGGTATTGTAAATGGCATCAACCCATGGTATTCATCCACCCATGATATTTACTCGCCCATGGTATTGTAAGTGACCCATGGTATGTATCCACCCATGGTATTCATCCACACATGGGATTTACCCATGGTATTGTAAGTGGTATCTACCCATGGTATTGGCCCATGGTATCCACCTATGGTATTCTATTTCAAAAAAAGGCTATAAATATCAAGCCTCACTTTGTAAAACGAGAGATGGTCCACCAAATGTATCTTCTACAGTTATTCACTGTTTTAATAAAACAAGTTTCTTTGTGGTTTTATTTTCTTTTTGTTCTCTCTTTTTTTTTGGCATTCTAATTTTGCAGATCTTGTGAGATCCATTTCAATTTTCTTAGATCTTGGGGGCCTCCCCCCAAGATCTGGATCATCTATCCTCTAATTATTGTTTCCTTTTTGTTTTAACAAATAGAGTGCTCTTTGAAAACACTGTCAAGATGACTCTTTAAACTGATTTGAGACCTTCACAAAACTTTGTTTTCCTTTATAGACTATGTATATCTTTAACCACTTACAGAAATAAAACTCTTTTGAATTGAAAACAAGTCTTTCCTCCTTTACCACTGTTTCCTCCATGACTGCTATGCTGACTACCACTTTGCTCATGTTGAGGGCTGTTAGGTTCTTCCTTTTTAGTATCTCCTCCATTCCTGTTAGGTTAGTATGACAGTGGATTTGTCATCTAGTTACAGTGAGTTTCTATGGTATTTGGTGGAGTGAGTCCACAACATGACTGAATATGCTTTAAACTAGGTATTAAACATTACCCATCAAGCACCAAGTCCAAAAATAAAAAATAAAAGAAAACAAGCTTGAGATGTACTCAACCTTCCAATTTAAAAAATTTTCTTTGAATCACATCACACATCATGAGTCAAAATTATGGATTGACCTTCCATATTTCAGTAGAGAGTTTCTTCATAGTGCTGCAAGCTACAAATTGCTGTTTTTTTTCCTTCTATTTATGTTATACTTTCCTCTCAACCTCAACTCCTTTAACCAATAAATAAATACCTTAATGAGAGAAATGTGAGGAATGTTTGAAAGCATAATCTTATCTTGACTGTGGAAAATTTCATATGAATCTGTAATAGAACTCTTGGCTGCACAGGCATGCCACGCAAAAACATAGGTGCGTCGCGCTGTTTAGAAAAATACACTGTAAAAACCTACAGGCACAACGTGCAATTTTTCAAGCACGTCGCGCACTTCTTCAGCCGGTTTTGGAAGCCTTACCAGTGTCGGAATTGGGCCCGAGATAGCATGTTGGAAAGCTATGGAAGTATAATTTCCAAAAATGCTTGATTTTTTGCATTTGGTGTCCATTTGGTTGTTCAAAAAGTGACTTTCCCAACACTGGTCAAAAATGGTGAATCCTAGTGCAGAAATGCGTAGTGCTATTTGCAGGCCACTTTTGGATGCCTTCTCGGTGTCAGAATTGGGCCCAAGATGGCTCGTTGGAAATACATGGAAGTCTGATTTCCAAATATTCTTGATTTTTTTCATTTTTTGTCCATTTTTTTGTTCAAAAATTGACTGTCTCAACACTAGTCAAAATTGGTGAATCCTGGTGCAGAAACACATAGTGTTGTTTGTAGGCCACTTTTGGATGCCTTCTCGATGTCGGAATTGGGCCTGAGATGTCTTGTTGGAAAGATATGGAAGTATTATTTCCAAATATTCTTAATTTTTTTCATTTGGTGTCCATATTGTTTTTCAAAAATTGACTCTCCCAACGCTGGTCAAAAATGGTGAATCCTGGTGCAGAAATTCTCCCATGACATCTGTATTTTTTACATTTCTCACAAACCATGATACCTGTGTAGAAAATGAAGGAGGTTTTTCTTACTGAACCTATTAGGGACAAAAACCTCTCTCAAGTTTGTTAATTTCATCCCTGTTTGGTCAGAAACTCATTTTGAAACAAACTTCCTGGGCGCTCTTTAACCTTTGTTTTTGTGAAGCGAAAGAGATGTTTCTTTCACTGAAAGTGAAACATGTTTAATCACCCTTTAACCCTTTTAATGAGATAATTCATAGTGTAAAAATTTGGAGGGGCGATCCTTTTCCTTTTGTGAAAGAGGTCGTTGTTGAATTTTGCCAAACAAGCTGCCCTCTTTAAAGGAGGTTTTCATCACTGTGTTTTTCTAACCATCTGCTCTTGAAGGAGGTTATATCAAAGTGTCTTTTACCTTCTGCTCTTTGAATAGATTATTTCAAGGAGTAGTTGTGTTTTTTCCACTTGATATTTTGAATCATCTCAAACAATGGTGGGCCCTCTGCTTATTTGTGAAGGAGGCCTATGTTTGACAAGCTTCCTGGACGCTCCTTAACCTCTGTCTTTTATCATTCTAAAGGATGAGCCTTTTGAATGTGAGTGAAATAGGGCTTTATCTCATCTTTTAAACCTTTGGATGAGATGTGTCATGGTGCAAACATTTGGAGAGCTGATATTTTTTTCTTTTGTGAAATAAAGCCTGCAAATATTGAAATATTCACCCACTTTTAGGATGTGTCCTTTGTCCTTTGACTGATCTAAAAAGATGGTTTTTAATGCTTGCCTTTCATTCATAACCTGGAGGGAGTTAGCCTTGATAAAACATAATGAATTTGTCTAGAAAACAAGAATTCCCTTTTCACATATAGTCATCTAGGTGGAATGTCCCTTATACCATTTTGCAGATAAGACTAGAACCCAAGCTTTAGGTCTATCAATTTCACCATTCATAAGAGGCTTGTTTGGTCAAAATTGCAACCTGCAATTTATTCTTTGAATGAGGTTGTCATAAATACAGGATCAGAGTCTTTTAACACCAGCAAGCTGTCTTCTTGCTTGTGATATGAAATAGGATTTTCAACCTATGAACTCTTATTTACCCATCACTTATTTTCAACCCTATCTTTTAAAATAGAAAACTTATTCAAACACAATTTGAAACTCTGTTGATGCATCTTTTTCCCATCTCTTGGAAGGAGGTGACTCAAAATTTCTGAAAACACTTTGACAAATTAACCCTCTACTTTTTAAATGAAGGAGGTTCTATCTATGCCTTTAACCATCTACTTTTAATGAAGGAGGTTTACACTATGCTTCTTAACCATATGCTCTTTTTCTGGAGGAGGTTTCCACTGTGCTCTCAACCATCTGCATTTTTTCTGGAGCAGGCTTCCACTGTGCTCTTAACCATCTGCTTTTAATGAAGGAGGTCATTTCTATAGATAAGACATTTCATCTATTTCCAAAATGTATTACCTTTCTGTAAATCACATGTCTCTGTTTAATATCATGTCAAATAGGCAATAATATGCTCTATGAGATGTGTTCTGAGATATGTTTTCTTTGTAAAAGATCCTTGTGAACCTTTAGATCAAAAGTCACATGACTTGTGTATGCAGAGTATTTTGTTGCTAGAAATAGTTGACTAACCTCCCTTGACTGTATTTTCAGAGGCATCTTGGATTTACTTTTTTGGAGGAGATGTTGCAAACTGCTGAGCATCATAACATTAGCTTTTTGCCTTTATATGATTTGGAGGTTGTGCTCTGTTCCTTTAGGCATATTTGGCTTTCAGAATATACCCATTAGTAACCATTTACTTATTGTATTTCACTTGTTTTACTGAGGGAAAACTAACTCATCATGAACGACCCTTTTGACCTTGTTCTTTTGCTCCTTTACACATTGATCATTGTTGCAATCACACCCCTCCAAAGATGTAACCAACAATGAATTTGAACTCTGAAGAGCTTCCTTGGGGTCTTATGGAGATTTTTCTTGACTTAAGCATGTTATTTTAGATAGTGAACATACTTATCTTCTTCTATTTTGGATCTTTGTAGAATTTCTTCCGGACTAAGATAGAATGACCTCTTAGTGGCGCGACCTATGGATGACTGAAGATTTGTTTTTGCAGATTAGGCGTTAATTCAGGGCTGGCTGGTACTGAATAGAGGCTTTTGGCTTAGGATGTTTTTTCCAAGGAAGGGATTCCCTAAAGCACCACTATCTAACTTAGGGGCAATCTTTGAAAGATTCTGAGTGTTTTTTTTTGGTATGATCAGATCTTTAAATGAAAAATAACCAAGGATAGGGTTCCAGACACTTTGCCAATAGTTGATCAATGAATGGCTTGAGGAATAAGTGTAAATGACAGTAGATAAATTTTAGCTATGACAGCTCATGGACAATATTATATGGTTGAAACCAAATAATTCTTGACAAATGGGTTTTTTCTGATCATAGGCTGACCGGAAAGGGCAGGAGGACAAAAATTGTTTTGGGGTGTTTTCTAGATGACAGACTAGACAGTTTGGAGGTTAGCTTCTAGAAAACTTAGCTTAAGAAACTAGTCATCATCAACAGGTGAAAAATAATGATGACTAACAGTGGCTCCATTTGGGGAGGGCAACTCCTTTTCAGGAGGTGTCCAGAATTTCAGATCTCTAGCTTTTGAATACCAGTGCCTTATCCATTGGCGCAAATTTATTTCTTTCTTGATGTTATTTCTGAAAATGGACAACATGATTAGCATCAAAGTCATTTCTACCTACCCAGCTACATTTCCTAACATTTTTTCTTCTTTTGGGTGCATTTAGACTAGCAACCCTTTGGCACAATATTTTTGAAAAATGACTATCTAATTCTACACTTATATCCACCCGGAGTTTAGATTAAACTGATGAACTCCTTTTTTTCTCTACCTATGCTAGATCGACTATCAATATTAAGCTGTTTGACAGGATTTCATTCTCTAAACTAAAACATGAAATTGAAAAATGAAAAAATCAGGATTAGACAGTTTGATTTGTCATGTACTTGTGGCATGAAAGACAAGCTGCACACAAATATTATTTTTCATGAAAATAAGATCCAGAAAAATCAGGGCAAGGATACACAGTTTGTTTTTCATCCCTGTTTTCCTCTTTGGTTCTATTTTAAGCATGTGGAACCAGTATATTTTCCTAATCTATCTTCTTTGACAAGTCAAGTTTACACAATTTGGCTATCACTTCTTTCACTAACTTATCAACAATCAATTTAAAACATGTTCAGTTATGATTAGGCTGGATAACTGAACAAGACATCTTTTGAGCACTAGTAGTGGCATTTAGACTTGCGCACTTTCATCATGACTCTTTTTTGGGTATGGGGCTAAACAATTTTTTTTAGAATCTACCCTCTTTTTCTACTTTTCTTGTTATTTTTGTGTTTTCTGTTTTTCTCAAAACAAACTGAAAGAAATATGCTCATGGGGCTGAGCTTATTTTGCATGCCTATATATTCTATTCTAACCTATATATGATAGACATTTATTTGGTGAAGTCTTCTTTCCAATATAACCAGTAAAGTAGATGATTGCATGGTTGATCTTGGTTCAGCTCTTTGATGATGTTGAAGAAATCAAAAGGCCACTTCAACCTCACTTGTTTTCGAACAATAGTGCTTAAGTTTTTTCTCATACTTTGTAGCAAACTGTTCATGGTAGAACCCACTACTCCTTCATATTTCTCAAGGAAAACAATAAATGGATCTTGGAATAATACCTGATCTAGAGGATTTGATATATAAGCTTCATTCAGGACTACTCTTTGTTCCACTTGGCTATGTTTGGGACTCTCTTGGGAAAGAAAATTTTCCCCTTGCTCATGATCACTTGAGCTTTCAGACTCATCATACATTTCAGTGTATTCTTCTTCCCAAACTGATGTTTTCTGATTAGGTGGACTGAAAATTGTGTGAAGATCATCATGTTGATGAACAGGGATACACTTTGGTAGTAAATATTCTTGAAAGGATAGGGTGACAACCCTCATGTGTTTACCAACCTCTATTTCTTCATTTGAAATTTGTAACTCAATGGAACTTGGTGGCTGCAAATCTAGAATTAAGGAGGATTCCATGACCAAAATGATTTCCTCAACCATTTTAGGAGAAGGCTTCTCATTCACAACTTGCTCAATAATTTCATCATCCTCCTCAACCTCATCATCAAAGCTGAAAAACTGTTGATCTCCAATTATGTAAAAGTTATTGCTAATGGGCTGATATGAAGTGGAACAAAGGGTCAGAGATCCTTCACTTACTTCTGAACTTTCAGGGCTTCCCTCATTAGTGTCATAGGTGACCCGTTTTGGCTGCTTGATGCTTTCAATCTGATGATAGTAAACTTCATCCCATAAATCAACTGTTGATGGCTCTGCAAGGTTAACTTCTTCTTGGATATCATAATCATCAATATATTGATCAAACCTTGGAGAATCATTAATATAAGTAATGTCACCAGCCATACATATTGGACTATCAGATTGATTTACAAATCTATTTTTTTACTCATGGTATGCAAGATTAATAGGAGAAAGATCAGAAATTTTTGGTTATATGAAGTTTTAGAGGTTTTCTGCATGTTCATAAGTTGATCTATTTCCTCTTCAATTAAAAATGGAGGCATTTTCATTTCTCTTTGGATATAACTACAATAATCCTCTTTCTCTTGGGAAAGCTGATTTGGAGGATGAATGTATTTTTGGGCTTCACCTATGATTGATGATGAATCATCACTTGTGCCTTTAGAGAGATCCTGGGGGTTCTCTTTCATTTCTCACTTGTTTTCATCTTCAACCAATTCTTTGTGATGTTGAGGATAGTTAGCATGTAATTCATGAGTTGTTTCTGATAGATTTTTAGAAGGCCAATTTGCTTGTATGAACTCAAACGACTGCCAGCATAAAGGTAGAGATCATACAGGTTTTGATTTATCTTCTATTTCAGATTTGAATTCATCCTCAATCAACTCTTCTTGATGTTTTGGATAATAAACATGGGATTCATGAGTTTCCTCTAATAGATTCTTAGGAGGCCAATTTTCTTGTATGAACTCAAATTATTCCCAGCATAAAGGTAGGGATCCTACAGGTTTAGATTTGTCTTCTATTTCAGATTTGAATTCATCCTCAATCAACTCTTCTTGATGTTTGGGATAATAAACATGGGATTCATGAGTTTCCTCTGATAGATTCTTAGGAGACCAATTTTATTGTATGAACTCAAATGAATGCCAGCATAAAGGTAGAGATCCTACAGGTTTTGATTTATCTTCTATTTCAGATTTGAATTCATCCTCAATCAATTCTTCTTGATGTTTGGGATAATAAACATGGGATTCATGAATTTCCTCTGATAGATTCTTAGGAGGCCAATTTGCTTGTATGAATTCAAATGACTCCCAGCATAAAGGTAGGGATCCTACAGGTTTAGATTTGTCTTCTATTTCAGATTTGAATTCATCTCCAATCAACTCTTCTTGATTTATGTGAGAGTTAACTTGAGCAGGGGTTTCCTGAATGCCTGTTAAGATATCTTTAAGATGCAAATTTCCTTTCAAAATCTGGAATGAATTAAAGCATAAGGGTAGAGAATCTAAACGTTTTTATTCTTCTTCCATTTAAGAATCTGTGATTTCAAAATGGCTGATAGTTTCTTTAGAGCATTCCTCTATGTTTTTATTTGCAACTTTCTCATTAGGCACATTTTGTTTATTACTCTTGTCTTGTAATATTTTAGTGTGTTCATCCTGAGGAAGAAGTGTAGGTTGGTTCAAATAAGCAGTGTTAACCTTAAATTTGTGTCTTTCTCTTTTCCTGTAAAGTAGAGGCATCAATTTGTTGAACATATATACCAATTTTTCCAACTTTCTTATTATGTTCTCGCTTGGATCCATCTTGGTTTACCAGAAAGAGTTATTGTGTTCTTTCAACCAGTCAAAATTTATCTACCAGTGGATTATTTTGGTCTATTGAAGGTTGTGGAGTTGCCAGGTGGAAGATTTGAACTTTGTTGTCCACCATCAGCATGATTGGGATTGCTCAATGCATTCCAGGAGAGTTTATAAAGGCTAGTGGAGTAAAAGGCCTACTGGAGGCTATTGGAGTCGCCAGGTGGATGTTTTTAGTTGTTTTGAGGATATATGTATATGGTCCACCACGAATACTGACAAAAAACCAATCTAGGGATGTTTTTTTTTTGGGGTTTTCTGAGTTTTATGTAGCCCTAAGGTTTGTAAGAGTGTCCTATAGTTGGGTCATCATTTTGTTAGGATGGTGAGACAACTAAATTCTACTCTTGGATAATACTTCTAGGTTGAGATATTTCTGAAGTTCTAAGGTATACTTAGTTTGTCACTAACTTAGAAGGTACCACTGTGATCACCATTATGTTAGGGAGCGGTGCGATAAGTCCACAAGATAGTATTCTCAAAGGTTTCTGAAGGTTTAGGAAAGTCTAAGTTTGTTTATCACTCAGAGTCCCACTGTGATCGCCATTATGTTAGGGTCCCATGATTTGGCTGATTGGCAAGCCAAGTGAAAGGGTAACATCAAACCAACTTTGGAGCCCAAGGACCTAGCCTTCCTGGACTCAGAGAGGGCTCTCTCTATTTGTGTAAGGGATATCTTTGTGTTTTGCTTCTTATGTTTCTGATTTTAGGCTAGTTATGGAGTAGGTTTTTGGTTTTTTTTTTAGGTTTTTGAGGGAGGAACTGATCAAAGACTAAATAGATAAAAATATTTTTAGATCAACTGGGGTATGGGGTCGGAAAGGTTGAGAAAGCCTCATATGGTAATACAAGGTATGTTGAAGGGCCGATTTGATCAAGGTAAAATGGATCTTTAGGTAAAATGAAGTGGGGTGGACACTAAGCTTGTGAAGGAAAAAGGCTTTCAAACTTAAATATTTCAATAGCAGACATTTATATGGTAGGGCTAACCATTAATCATGATAAATGTAACTTCAAACTGATAGATGCATAGAAATGAACATTCAAGAGATACATAGAGATATATGACTCTCTAACTTTATGAAAATCGCTATCAAACTTTGGGGAAAAACAATTAAGACAAAAAAATAACTCAAACTACTAAGAGGGAACTCCTACACATAGTATTTTGGGTTATCAGGCACTTTGAACTAAGATTGCAAAGTTTTAGGCAAAGGGCAAGATCGATACAAGACCTCTTTGGTTCAACTAGGACAATCAAACATTCAAAGAAAGGTTTCAGAGGTGGAAGCTTTGACTAGCCATGAGTAATCAGGGTGTACCGTGAATCATACTTAGCATGCATAAAAACCATAAATGAAACAAGAAAACAATTTCTTCAATGATCAAAGAGCAATTAAGAATTCTTTGATATGACTAAGAAGGAAGAAAACATAGAAGCTGTAATGAAACAGGAAATCTGAGGTGCCTCTAAGGGCATGTCTCAAATCTATGCTCTACTGTCTTACAGCAAGCAAGAGCATGAAATATGTATGAAAAATAAGAAACATAACAGAGAGGGACACTATACCATTTTACCAAGTCAAGGAATCCAACAGCAGTCCTCTTTCATCATCCAAAACATTCAAGAAACTATCCAATGCATGAGACAAGTATTTCTTCCAAGCTTGTATAACCATATATTGCTCTTTATAATTAAGTTCAGCCTTGTTTACAATGAAATCTCTTGGAATATATAGGCCAAGATGAAGGAGAGCCTCCTAGTGCAGCTAGCAAGCTCATTGGCCCATAAAAAATATCTGATTTTGTCCTTGAGGCTTTGCAAAGCCCAGGGCACAAAATATCTATAAAAACATCCTAAAAATGGTAAAAAATGAAATTAAATTGACTTTTACCAACTGAAAATGGCCAAAAAAGGCTAAACGAACACTTGGAAAAGCAACTTCAGAAAACTGCATTTTTCACAAAAATACTTCAAAAATATAGCAGTAGAAAATCCCCTGTATTGTGGGCAACGTTTGGAGGACTTCTCGATGTTGAAACGAGGCCTGTGATGGCTCGTTGGAAAGCCCTGGATGTCTAGTTTCTTAAAATACTTTTTTTTCCCCAGAATTATCAATAAAATTCTGTGAAAATCTGACCTGTGTGGAAAAACCCAGAAATTAGCCTTTGCTGATATGCGAGGCAGAGTGTTGAAAAAGTGATTGTTTTTCACCACTTTGGGGGACCAAAACATCTTCAATTGATCTGAAATTTTCTGAGTAGATTCCCCTGAAATTAATACATCCAATGATACCATTTTCAACCTTTGAGGATGTCTCAAACTAAAATGGCGATGCCCATGATTTTATGCAATCAGGCCCAAAAGTGTCAAAAAACAAGAACATGTCAAAATTTGCTCAATTTTGGTGAGAAAACTCGTTAAGGGTTTTTAGAAACATTTGTAGAAGCTCGGGAAAAAATTCCAAGCCTAGAGGTGTCTTTTCCACTTTTTCTCACCTGGAGCCCTCTTTGGGCAATTTTTGAGTTTTTCTTGGTTTTCTTCCTTGTTGTTTGGCATTTTATCTTTGGCGAAGAAGCTATGGCCCCTTGCCTTGGAGAGGCAGCTAGCACATACTTTGGAGAATGCCCTTCATGCTCTATGTTTCATGTTTTCTTTCCCTCATCATTGCTTGCTTGACGGCTGTCTTTTTTATCCCTGTCATTGCTTTCTTCATGACTGTCATGTTTGGACCCTTTTCCTTGTTCCTTATCATCGCTGGTTTGCTTAGATTTATCTTCTTTGACTTACCAAGATAAACTAATTAAGTGATCACTGAAATAAGTCTTCAACCAACACACCTTTTCCTCTTTGAAAATCATTGTTCTTCTTTGAGTTTAGAAAACAAGTATTTTGTTCAACGAAAACAAAGTCACCTCTTCAGTATTGTGTTTGAGCTACGAGGCCTTTGCCAAGATTTGCTTGTGGTTTTTGGAGACAATTCTCTTTTGTTTTTGACACAAATATTATTCCCCTCAGACACTGCCCTTTTGATATCACTATCTTGTCTTTGGTTTAGTCAACATGGTGCCCTGAAATCACTGTTAGGATATCTCTTCAAACTGATTTGAAAGACCTTTACAAAACTCTGCTTTTTCTTCTAGCAACAGTGTGTATTCTTATCTATTTCATAGCACAAAAATACTTTCAAATTGGCACATAAACCCTCCTCTCTTTCATTGTCTCTCTGTGGTTATGATAAAATGGCACCCCCTAAAATCAATGTTTTTAAATGACTTCTTTAAACTGACAAAACTCTTTATCCTCTAGTCACTATCCTCCTTTTTCTCTAAGGAAAGAGAACACTCTTGAAAACACTGTGCTTTCCCTTTGAACAAACTGTTCTTCTTTGATGATTATTGTTTCTCTAAAACAAAATACAGTCTCCTTGTCACTAAGTAATAGGTATTTCAAAACAAATCTGTATCCCCTTAATGATCACTTTTTTTCTTTGAGTTTAACAAACAAGTATTGGTTGAATGAACACAATTTTACCTCTTCAGTATTTGTATTTGAGCAATGAGGTCTTTGACAAGGTCTGTTTGTGGATTTTGGAGACAAATGTCTTTTGATTTTGACATAGAGTTTCTTCACCTTCAATCTCCGTTTTTCATTCTTTGCTATCCATAGCAAGAAAAACCTCTTTTAAGAAGACAAAAACTCTATCCTCTAATTATTGTTTCCTTTTTTTTTTAACAAACATAGTGCTCTTTGAAAACACTATCAAGATGACTCTTTAAACTGATTTGAGACCTTCACAAAACTCTATTTTCCTTTATAGATTATGTATATCTTTAACCACTTACAGAAATAAAACTCTTTTGAATTGAAAACAAGTCTTTCCTCCTTTACCACTATTCCCTCCATGACTGTTATGTTGACTGCCACTTTGATCATCATTAATTTGCTCATGTTGAGGGTTTTTAGGTTCTTCCTTTTTAGTATCTCCTCCATTCCTGTTAGCTTAGTATGATAGTGGATTTTTAATCTGGTTACAGTGAGTTTCTATGGTATTTGGTGGAGTGAGTCCACAACATGACTAAATATGCTTTAAACTAGGTATTAAACATTACCCATCAAGCACCATGTCCAAAAATAAAAAATAAAAGAAAACAAGCTTCAGATGTACTCAACCTTCTAATTTAGAAAATTTTCTTTGAATCAAATCACACATCATGAGTCAAAATTCTGGATTGACCTTCCATATTTTAGTAGAGAGTTTCTTCATAGTGCTCAGGCTACAAATTGCTGCTGTTTTTCCTTCTATTTATGTTATACTTTCCACTCAACCTCAACTCCTTTAACCAATAAATAAATACCTTAATGAGGGAAATGTGAGGAATGCTTGAAAGCATAATATTATCTTGAATGTAGAAAATTTCATATGAATATTTAAGAGAACTCTTGGCTGCACAGGTGCACCACGCAAAAACACAGGCGCGCCGCGCTATTTAGAAAAATACACTGTAAAAACCTATAGGCGCGCCGTGTACTTTCGCATCCGGTTTTGGAAGCCTTTTCGGTGTCGGAATTGGGCCCGAGATGGCTCGATGGAAATATATGGAAGTATAATTTCCAAATAGGATTGATTTTTCTCATTTGGTGTCCATTTGGTTGTTCAAAAGTTGACTTTCCCAATACTGGTCAAAAATGGTGAATCCTAGTGCAAAAATGCATAGTTCTGTTTGCAGGCAACTTTTGGATGCCTTCCCGATGTAGAAATTGGGCTCGAGATGGCTCATTGGAAAGATATGGAAGTGTAATTTCCAAATATGTTTGATTTTTTTCATTTTTTGTCCATTTGGTTGTTCAAAAATTTACTTTACCAACACTAGTAAAAATTGGTGAATCCTGGTACAAAAACACATAGTGCTGTTTGCAGACCAATTTTGGATGCCTTCCCTGTGTCGGAATTGGGCCCGAGATGGCTTGTTGGAAAGATATGGAAATATAATTTCAAAATATGCTTGATTTTTTTCATTTGGTGTCCGGATGGTTGTTCAAAAATTGACTGTCCCAACACTAGTAAAAAATGGTGAATCCTGGTGCAGAAATTCTCCCGTGACATCTGTATTTTTTACATTTCTCACAAACCATGATACCTATGTAGAAACTGAAGGAGGTTTTTCTTCTTGAACATATTATGGACAAAAAACTCTCCAATTTTGTAAATTCCATCTCTTTGTGGTCACAAACTCATTTTGAAACAAACTTCCTGGGCGCTCCTTAACCTTTGTTTTTGTGAAGCGAAAGAGATGTTTCTTTGACTGAAAGTGAAACATGTTTAATCACCCTTTAACCCTTTTAATGAGATAATTCATAGTGTAAAAATTTGGAGGGGTGATCCTCTACCTTTTGTGAAAGAGGCCATTTTTGAAGTTTTCCAAACAAGCTGCCCTCTTTGAAGGAGGTTTTCATCACTGTGTTTTTCTAACCATCTGCTCTTGAAGGAGGTTATATCAAAGTGTCTTTAACCTTATTCTCTTTGAATAGATTATTTCAAGGAGTAGTTGTGTTTTTTCCACTTGTTATTTTGAATCATCTAAAACAATGGTGGGCCCTCTGCTTATTTGTGAAGGAGGCCTATGTTTGACAAACTGCCTGGGCGCTCCTTAACCTATGTCTTTTATCATTATAAAGGATGAGCCTTTTGACTGTGAGTGAAATAGGGCTTTATCATATCTTTTAACCCTTTGGATGAGCTGTCTTTTAATCCTTTGGATGAGCTGTGTCATGGTGCAAACATTTGGAGAGCTGATCTTTTGTTCTTTTGTGAAAGAAAGCCTGCAAATATTGAAAGATTCACCCACTTTTAGGATGTGTCCTCTGTCCTTTGACTGATCTGAAAAGATGGATTTTAATGCTTGCCTTTCATTCATAACCTGAAGGGAGTTACCCTTGATAAAACATAATGAATTTTTATAAAAAACAAGAATTCTCTTTTCACATACAGTCATCAAGGTGGACTGTCCCTTATACCATGTTGCAGATAAGACTAGAACCCGAGCTTCAGGTCTGTCAATTTCACCATTCATAGGAGGCTTGTTCGGTCAAAATTGCAACCTGCGATTTATCCTTTGAATGAGGTTGTCATAAATACAGGATCAAAGTCTTTTAACACCAGCAAGCTATCTTCTTGCTTGTGATATGAAATAGGCTTTTCAACCTATGAAATCTTATTTACCCATCACTGATTTTCAACCCTGTCTTTTAAAATAGAAAACTTACTCAAACACAATTTGAAACTCTACTGATGCATCTTTTGCCCATCTCTTTTAAGGAGGTGACTCAAAATTTCTGAAAACACTTTGAAAACTTAACCCTCTACTTTTTAAATGAAGGAGGTTCTATTTGTGCCTTTAACCATCTACTTTTAATGAAGAAGTTTTACACTATGCTTCTTAACCATCTGCTCTTTTTCTGGAGGAGGTTTCCACTGTGCTCTTAACCATCTGATTTTTTTCTGGAGGAGGCTTCCACTGTGCTCTTAACCATATGCTTTTAATGAAGGAGGTCAATTCTGTAGATAAGACATTTCATCTATTTCCGAAATGTATTACCTTTCTGTAAATCACATCTGCTCTATGAGATGTGTTCTAAGATATGTTTTCTTTATAAAATATCCTTGAGAACCTTTAGATCAGAAGTCACATGACTTGTGTATGCAGAGTATTTTCTTGCTAGACATAGTTGACTAACCTCCCTTGACTGTATTTGCAGAGGCATGTTGGATTTAATTTTTTGGAGGAGATGTTGCAAACTGCTGAGCAGCATAACATCAGCTTTTTGCCTTTATATAATTTGGAGGTTACGCTCTGTTCCTTTAGGAATATTTGGCTTTCAGAATATACTCGTTAGTAACCCTTTACTTACTATATTTCACTTATTTTACTGAGGGAAAACTAACTCATCATGAAGGACCCTTTTGACCTTGTTCTTTTGATCCTTTACACATTTATCATTGTTGCAATCACACCCCTGCAAAGATTTAAAAAACAATGACTTTGAACTCTGAAGAGCTTCCTTGGGGTCTTATGGAGATTTTTCTTGACTTAAGCATGTTCTTTTAGACAGTGAAGATACTTGTCTTCTTCTGTTTTGGATCTTTGTAGAATTTCTTCCGGACTGAGATAGAATGACCTCTTAGTGGCATGACCTATGGATGAATGAAGATTTGTTTTTTCATATTAGGCGCTAATTCAGGGCTGGCTGGTAATAAATAGAGGCTTTTGGCTCAGGATGTTTTTGCCAAGGAAGGGATTCCCTAAAGCGCCACTATCTAACTTAGGGGCGATATTTGATAGATTCTGAGTGTTTTTCTTTGGTATGATCAGATCTTTAAATGACAGATAACCAGGGATAGGGTTGCAGAAACTTTCTCAATAGTTGATTAATGAATGGCTTGAGGAATAAGGGTAAATGACAGTAGATAACCTTTATCTATGACAGATCATGGATAGGATTATATGGCTGAAACTAGATAGGACTTGACAAATGGGTTTTTTCTCATCATAGGCTGACCAGAAAGGGTAGGAGGACAAAAATTGTTTTGGGGTGTTTTCTAGATGACAAACTAAACAGTTTTGAGGTCAACTTCTAGAAAACTTAGCTTAAGAAACTAGTCATCATGAACAGGTGAAAAATACTGATGACTAATACTAACCAGTCTGTATACATCAACAAACAAGGATGGCCAATAAAAGCCTGATTTGAGGATTTTATAAGCAGTAAATTTCCAACTGTAGTGACCTCCACATAAATTCTCATGATATTCTTTGATAAATTCCATTGATTCACCTTCTATCAAACACAATAATAAAATGCCAACAGGATAATTCCTATAAAATTTAGCATCAATTATAACATATGGTTGAGCTTTGAGTTTAAGGGCTCTGTACTTTGTTCTGTTTATTGAGGGTGGACAAAAGAAAAAGCACAAGTAGTGAATAATATCTTTATACCAATCAGAGCAGAGAAACTTGCATTTAATTGCGGACTTTGTGCTTCTTTGACTCCTTTGATCAATAGCTTCATCCAAGGGTGCAAGTAGATTAATTCCCAAAGCTTGAAAATTAGATTTTGTTAGTAGCTTTGCCAATCCCTGTCCTTTTAAAAATTTAGTAGGTTTAATGTCTAAGTCATATTCCTGGATTTTAGCAATCCACTTTCCTCTTTTTCCTTCAACATCAATTTGAACTAACACATATTTTATAGTTGAGTTAGGTACATATGCAACTATTTGAGACTGCAGCACATAAGTTCTGAAGGATTTTAATGCTTTAACTAAGGCATATACTTGTTTCTCCAAGATATTATATTTGAGTTCTGAGTCCCTAAGAACTTTACTAAAAAATGCCACAGATTTCTCTTATCCCTTTTCATTCTTCTACAGCAACACAGCAGCAAGGGTAGAAGGTGATGCAAATGAAAATATTTGGAAAGGCTTTTGTTAATTTGGACTGATCAAAACAGGATCTTCTTGAAGAGCTTCTTTAATCCTGGCAAAGGATCCTCTTGCATATTTGTCCCATTTTACTTCAGCATTTTTCTTCAACATATCTGTTATGTTCCTGACAATCTCAGCATAATTTGGGACAAATCTTCTCAGGAAATTAATTTTTCTTAAAAACCTCTGAATATCCTTTTTACTTCTAGGAAAAGGAATTGTTTGTATAGCTTCAACTCTTGCTGGATCAATTTTCACTCCTTGATTTGAAACTTTATGCCCCAACAACTTTCCTTCTTCCAAAGAAAATAGGGATTTCTTGGGATTCAGTGATAACCCAAACTTTATGCATTTCAGGAAATCATTTTGCAAATGCTCCAAGTGTTCACCATCAAAACCTTAAAAGATAGTCACGTCATCCAAATAAATAACTACAAATTTATCACCCATAAATGCTATGTCCATTTCCCTTTGAAAAGTGGCACCTGCATTCATAAGACCGAATGGCATCCTGGCATACATGAATGTTCCCCAAGGTGTGGTAAAAGCTATTTTCTTTTGATCTTCCTTTTCAGCAACTACTTGGTTGTACTCGGAGATATCATCAACCGTAAATAATCTATAAGCTCCTACCACTTTTTATAAAACATAATCCATATTTGGCAAAGGATAGTTGTCTTTTAGAGAAGCTCTGTTTAAATTTCTGAAGTTAACACATAGCCTTATCTCTACATTATTTTTCCTCACAGGAACTAAGTTAAACACCCCGAGTCTGAATATCTAAGTGGGACTATAATTTTTTCTTGTAGAAATTTCTTCACTTCCTTTTCAATTGGACCGAGGAGCAATGGACTAATCTGCCTAAGCTTCTGCCTGTGAGGCTTGACCCCATCCTTTAATGGTATTTTATGCTGAATAATATCGAGATCATATGTTTTCAAATCATCATAGGACCATGCAAATAAATTCATGTCCTTCTTAAAAAGATCAATGTATCTTTCTTTATAATCCTTCGGGACTCCTTTGAATACCTTGACAACCTTGGGCTCCTGCTGAGTTCCTAGATTACAGTCCTTCATCTCACCTTCTTGAGATACCTTCTTTTTATCCAGTGCTACATCATTTGCATCAAACAACCTTTCAAGAGGAACCAAACCTCTGGGTAATACATTTTCTTTCAATTTTATTATCTCCTGATCACCTATTGATTGCTTAAGATTTCTCAAGCCTCATTTTGATCAGTCTGTTCAATTTCATGATATATTTCACTATCTTCAAAGTTTACAATCATTTTTATAAAATGATTGACATTCTCATCATCTTCGAAGACCTGCCAGCGTTTAACATTGTCAGGGATTGAGGGTCTATGCCTCAACTCAATCTCATATCTCAGTTTCAGATTAATAGATGGCTTGAAAGTACTGGATGCAACTACCAGTGAATCTGCCATTCTGTTTTCTTCTCTTGGAATGAATTGAAGATTCAAAGCCTCAAAATAATTCTTAATCAGGTCCCATACTTCATTCCTATATGATCTCAATCTTGGATGTTTGGTTTGACACAAACTTTTAATTTGTCTTATAATCAATTTAGAATCACCAAAAATGGAAACACACGGAATTCCCAATTTTTTAACAGTTTGAAGACTCACAATTAATGCTTCATACTCAGCTACATTATTGGTTGATTAAAATTCAAGCTTAAAAAAGAAAGGCAAAAGATTACCTTCTAGAGATATGAGTAAAAATCTGACTCCTGTGCCATCCTTTGAATAGGCACCATCAAAATAACACTTCCAAATTTTGTTTGAACCCAACTCATTATGTACAATTTTTGAAGAGAGCTGCTTCTCTAAGTATTCAACAAATTCTACATCTTCATGTAGCATAAAACATGAAAGATCTTCCTTCTCTTGACCATAAATAGGATAATTTCCTGCATCTTTCTTTGTAGTAGTTTTAACAAATCTTGTTTCTCTGTATAACCTTCTTTCTTCCCCATTAAACACATGAATGATAGCATATGTAAAGTCCAGCTTTAAAACACCTCCAAGCTTTGCTCCCCAAGATCTGGACAAAAGCATACCAAATATGGTTCGAATATCTGCAACTACTACATCTGTCATAATAATTTTAGCTGGAATTTGGGCTATGGATACCACCATGTCTTTGATAAGCCCAAAACACTTCACCCTTTTTGAATCAAATGAATATAGGTCTCTATAGGGCTTAGTAATTTGTAAATTAAATTCTTTCATTACAGATAATTGCATGAGATTATGAGATGCACCAGAATCTAACATACAATTATGAAGAATAAAATCATGAAGAAGTACTGATATATAACATGGGGGCACAGAAGAATCTACCTCTTCCACACATGGACCAAAAGTGACCACTAGTTTTTCCTCTTGCAAATTCACAGTATCACCAATATCATCAGAGTGAGAAAGATTAATAAATTCTACAATTTCCTTCTTGTAACTAGGTGTTTTAGCTAACTCAAGTAGGGGTACTTGAATTTTGATATTTTCTAATTCTTTGGATAGACTGAAGGTTTTATTTTGTTTAATAATATTCTTTGGTTCTTCTTGATTTCTGTTAGGATTAGCATTATGCTCAGGTACAGTAACAATCTTCTCCAAAATATTAGAATCAATAGACTTACTTTGGGAAGCCTCAGCCTGTTGTTTTTCATTTCCACTCATTAAATTCATAGGTTGTTTCCCCTTGTCTGATTGTTTTACTGAGTTATTTGATTATGGAGTCACCATTGGAGAAGGGACTAAATTTGGCTCTTTTTCCTCATCATCTTGAGTTCTTAATCTCTTTTTTTATCTCAAGTCATAATTCTTATGTAGCTCTGCTTGCATAAAATCTATGAATTGCTTACAATACTCAACCATTTCTTCCTGATCAAATGACACATCAACTCTGTTCATTCTTCTTAACATTCCTCTTCTTCCTCATTATCTTCCATGTAAACAACAGATATCTGATCTTCAAATTCTTTCTGATTATCCTCAACAGAATATGAAGGTGCTACTTCTATATAAAAAGGTGCTTGAACTTGATCCTGATCTCTCCTTTCCCTCTGCAAAATATACGAGCGCTTCTTTCTGAATTGTGGATTGAAAACTCCTCTATTTTGTTATACAGGCTTCTTACTGTCTATTTCCATATTCACTAGTTTATTTGAAAAGTTCTTGATAACCTTTTTCATGTCATCAATCCTTTGATCCTGTGGTGAATCTTCTTTGGCCTTACCTTTATCTTGAACTGACTACTTTTCTTGTGTTTTTCCAGCAACAGTCATATTTTCCTCAATCTCCAAAGCATCAGTCTAGATTTGTTCAAGAGTAGAAACTATTCTCTCTCTCAAAGTGAAACTAAAATATGATACAAAAGCCCTAGCAAAAACTACTCTTTCTCCAACAGGGGGAGGCTTCATTTCTGTGGGCAAACTATTATACAATTTATTGAATATTTTAATGAAATTAGTCATGTTTTCATCTGAATTTTTCTTGATAGCATTAAATTCTGTCAATGAATAACCGTGATCTCTCTTTTCACCCCATCATCGAATGAATTGTGTTTCTAATTTGTCCCAATTATTAATTGAGGCATTCAGAAATCCTTTAAACCATTTTCTTGCCCCTCCATTCATGGACTGTACAAAAAACCTCATTACTACATCAAGATGCTCAACATTTAGATTTTCAACAAAAGTGAAAAACAATGGAAAATGTTGTTCTGCAGTTACTTCATCTTCATTAGTAAACCTAGGAAGTAACTTAAGGTATTCTTGGGGCATTGCATTCATAGGTTGTGGAAGATTTAACGATGCATATATATTCATCAAGAAAGCAGGAACAGGGGCTGCCATATTTATACCTTGGTTAACTTCTCCTTGAGTAGGTGGGGTTTGTATACCATTTGTAAATGTGGATGGATGGAGTGAAATAATCGATATAGGAAGGGGTTTATAAAAAATAGCAGAAGAACTGACAACTTTATTTGGTTGAGCTTCTGTAAATGTAAATTAAAAAGAATCAAAAGATTATTCTTCTAACCTTGGTTCTTGAAAATGAATTGGTGGGGAAAATGATTCTTGTTCCAAGAAAATGAGTTTCTTGGAAATATCCTGAGATGAGGGACTATGTGAACTATTGCCAGGTGTAGGTAGTGTAGCATCAGGTGTAGAAAACTTCTTTGGCTTCTGAAATTTTTTAGAAAAAAAAATTTCAGGGTCTGACAAAATTGGTGCTTTATGTTGCGAAGTGTCTGACCTCGTATGTGGCCTTTTATATGCCAGAATTATGAAATAGATATACATACTGATATTCCTCCTCTCTAGACAACTAGAGGAAATATGAAATAAAACCCAGGGAAAGAACTTCGTTTCTTCGTCCATGGATGCAATGACGCAAAAAAATGTTGTACCTTAAGAGATAATCCCTTAGCTGTATTAAGGAATTAGTGCTTAAGAAATTTATACATGTATGTCATAGAATTTTAATAGCACGGGTCTTTGCTTAAACACCTTCAAATATACTTTTATTAAACCCTGTTGGAATGGGGTCTCCTAACAAGCTGCAAAACTGGTCCATTTTGAATATTTTTTATTATATTTAGTCTAGTGCAGGAGTTTTGGGGTGGGTCAACGCCCCGAAAGCACTGTAATGGGTGAAAGGGTAAACTAGGGGTCCAAAAACCATGGGTTACGAACCATAGGAAAGTTGAGGCTAGATTGTTATAAATAGATATGCATTTTGTATTGTAAAGGATAAGAAATGATGAGCTATTGATGCGAATAGTGGTTTAAGATATCTGTTTGGGTTTTGGGGAAAGGACTCCTGCTGGCTGCGTGCGCAAAGATCCAAGTCCAGCTGTGTGCGGACCCTACTGCTGTGTGCGCAGGTTGGGAAGGGAATTGTAAGGAAGAATTGATGAATGAATGAATGCGAAAGATTGTTAGAGAACTGAATCTGTGAGTACTGTTGTGTGAATTACTGATAATTGTTGTATTGTGTGTTTTCTATCTTTAGGCTGCAAAATATCTGTGTACTGTGTTCTTGGATCTAGATTTGTTATGTTATGTTTATGTGCTACTGTGTTGATATTATAACAAGCATATAACTATAGATCTAGTGCACGTAGATGCAAATAGAGACTTAATTAACTCTGTGCAGAACAAGGTAATCTGGTTATCACAGGATCTAGTGCAGCTCTGCTTACCTTACCCATCCTTTCTGAGGGTGTGGAAACTTAGTTCTAGCACCCACCCATACTACTTCGGGTGAGACTTTGACCTGCACAAGAAAGTCACTGCCGAAAGGGCCAGTAGTATAGGGGTTTGTTGGCAAAACTTGCACACCGAACCTGGGTTAGGACCCCTCAAGCCAACAAATGGTTACATTGCTGGGACCGAAGGAGTGTGAGAAATGGATCGGGTACTAAAAAATGAATACCGGAGAAGGGCACCTATGAATGGCCCTTAGGAAACCATGACGGTGCACTTGAAGTTACCTACCTTCAAGGGCACGACCGATGAAGACATGGAGCAGTTTTGATTTGTGATAGAGTCGATATGGGTTGCACAGGGCATGGTGGGCGACACTATGAAAAAGGCACAGCTATCCCTAGCCTTTGAAGGAAGAGCTATGGACTGGTATATGGGATACATATCGCAAAATAAGGGCGCAACTATCCAGAAGATTAAGGACACCCTGGAACAACAGTTTTGGAACCCTAAATCCTACTCTCAGGTCGTAGTAGAATTAAAAGATTTCAAGCAGGGGGCAACTGAGTCTGTATGGGAAGCAGATCAATGCTTAGAAAAAGCTATCAGAGAAGGAGGATTTCTATACAACGACAAGCAACTTACAGAATGGTTCATTTCCATGCTACTCCCTCACCTATGCGTACCTATGGGTCGCTAGAATTTTGACTCACAAGATGAAGCCTTGGGAGATGCTATGAAATTAGAGGCTATGCCCCTAAAGGATGCTGTACAGCAGATCCTGGTGTAGCTTGAGGCTATGCACCAGGAAATTCAGAATCTACAACAGGAGAAAGGAAGAGGGGCTAGCATAGAACTAGGTCACGCAGCAAGTCACCCGAGACTAGGAGTGCGTAGTCCGAGACAATAGGGCTCAAGGGACCTACGCTCTGGCACGAAGAGAGCTACGTAGCTAGGTAACATAATATCAACTGATGGCCCTGTCATGGCACCTCTATTTCCGAACCAAAGCGACGCTGGTGCCAGTTTTGCTGGTCGATTGACCATGAGGAGCAGGACTGCTGAATCCCTAATGGAGTGATGGACCGAGGAAAAGACCCTACCTCACCAAGAACCCCCTCGGGCTGGGATGACTCCCCCCCTAGAAGAAGGGACGGAAGCCAAAGTGGAAGCGCAGGTTGGGGTCGAGGCCAGTCACTCTGCTATAACTATGGGGACATGGGGCATTTGGCAGAGGATTTCCTGAACCCTTTACGATAGTCCTATAGGTATTATAGGTAGTGGGGCCATATGCTAGAAGATTTCCCATCCTTAAAATCAAAGATACAGGAAAAGTAGCTCCCATCTTCGTAGAAGGTGCGAAGGGTCCAGACCGAGCTGAGGGGAAAGGATACCAAGGTAAATGTGGTAATGTGTAGTGGATTGGTGACTCGGGGGACTAAGGAGAAAGATGAAACTGACACACTGATCTGCAAGGTAGTTAGCAACCAAGAAGGACTGGACCTGGGCAAAGCAAGGGAAACATTTATGGAGGCTTGAAAGGACTTCCTTGAGACTAAAATTCTGCCATCTACACACCTAGGAGATGTGGAAGTAACTGAGGAAGTTAAACCTTTCTTACAAGCATGCATGAGGTTGTTGCACAACCCCCAGGAAGTACGACATCTGAAGGCTTTACTAGAGAGATGCGCAACACACACTACCATGACAACTGACATTAAGGATGTGCATAAGTTACACAAACATCAGGGATGCACTGGAACGAAAATGTGGCTGACAGTCCGAAACAGAAACTATGAAATGGATCGGGTTAACTTAGACCTAGGATCGGATGCCAATGTACTACCTAAGCACACTTGGCAGCGCATGGGGGAACCTAAGCTGGAGCAACCCACCATCCAGCTTCGACTAGCAAATCAACAAAAAATCATTCTCTAGGTAGACTACCAAATGTCATGGTTGACATCGCAGGGGTAAGGGTCCTGGCTGATTTTGAAATAATTGAAATTATGGAATATGTGGATCCCTACCCTGTGCTCCTCAGACTAGACTAGGCTATAAACATGGGGGGCATCATCAATCTCAGAAATCGCAGCATGATATTTGAAAATAGGGGTACACGGGTCATTGTACCACTAGACCCTGTAGATGGAAAATGTTATGTGGAACCTGTACCTACGGAGGGAGATGGGGATTATATCTATAATTTGATAGCATGACATAGGGACAACCTAACCCAGGACGTCGTGCCATGCTACGAGGGGGATACTGAGGATCTCGGTAAGGAACTAGAAGCTTGGCAGACCCAGCTAGGGGAAGCCTCTACGCTATGTTGTCTTAGTATCACAAAGGAATCCCTCTTTAGGGTCCCAGAGGAAAGGACTGGAGTCGATCTAGGCCTGAGAAAATGTGGCAAACCCACCCTGGGAAAGGGTCAGGTCGACCCACGAATGAGAAATAGGTTCCGTATGAAACCTGTAGGTTCCAAAGGTAGCGATCCCATGCATCAAGCCACCTATATGATAACGACAAAGACAGGGGTCAGGAAGTTGGTTCTAATGTTAGCCCCCCTTGGGGCCTTAGCAGGACAAATGATAAAAATCTCTTGGTCTTAGGCAAAGAGCTACTTAGGAAGTAAGCCTGTGTTGGGGGAAGACAGGCAGCTGTCGCAACTTGGTGACCTTAGCATAACGAGTATGCCTAAATCACTAGGGACGCGACAACTAGGCGTTGGAACTGTACCCTATGGTAAAAATTAGAATTGGCTCCCAAGCCATTAGAAAGTATAGTTGCGGGAAGTTTTTACCGTTCCTTGGGAAAACCGCCCCTCGTAAAATATATCTCTCTATCATCCGATGGGAAGTGCTTTAAAGGGGGTAGGTTAGCCCAGTTATTAGTATTTTCTCCTATACACAAGTGGCCTACCTTAAGCATCTTGAGGAAGCAATCAAGAAATGAAATTTTTCATAATTGCAGCACCCCCCTCATGTCTAGCCAAACCCCCTCCTTCAGATAGTAGTCACCAAGAGCTAGGATTCATTTTTCGCGCAAGGATGCCGGCAACTACCCTTACCGAAACCTCCAGCCCAACTGAGCCTGATGTTGAAGAAGTCCTGGAAGATGAGCCTGAGTTAGAAGAAGTCCCCCCTCCGCGGACCACAAGGAAAGGCAAGGAGAAAGCTCAGAGCTCAGGGAAAACCAAACAAGCAGCAAAAAGGCCCCAAAGCTCCCCACGACGTACCAGGCCCCTGCCCTCAGAAAAAAATGACCAGGAGAGTGCTCTGCCAGCTAACCCGATCAATTGGTTACCCCCCTTCATTCGACTGTGAAGACCATCTACGCGAACACTGAAAAACTTGGATGGCTTGATCACCTACCTGCAGACTCCAGTGACCCCAGGGGAAGTCCCCATCCTCAGTGATTCCTGTGGATGCCTCCATGAGGTCAAGTTTGATGATCACGATTTGGCAGACCATGATGCCTTCCCGGAATTGGCCCCTGCATTATACTTTGATACAATCCATGAATATGATGGAATCAAGATAGTACCTCAACGATGGGTATGTGGCTTGGCGGGATTCGAACTCCTAAATCTACTCCGTATGCCCCACTTTGGTTGTTACAACATCACATATTGGTTGGCGCGCTAGTTACTCACCCTCATTCATAATGGGTGCTTATGGATTCATGAAAGGGTCCCTATCAATGCGACATTGATCCATAAGATCACAGGCCTCTCGATGCAAGGGCCACACCTGCTAGAAAAGGTCAGAAATAAGTACGAAGCCGCTACCGCGTTTTTTTTTTTAGAGACCTATGCAATACAGCAAAATTAGTGAGGGTTTGTGATCCAAACCATCAACGACCCTGCTATGTAGATGGGCACTTGATTGTTAGCCTGTAAACTAACGAGGAGGTTCTAGGTAGTGACTATCCCCACCTATGTAATCCAACTAGCTGGACAGTGTGCAAAGGGTGTGCTTTTCAATTGGGCTTAGTACTTGTGCGATGAATTTCTCGCTAATTTCCGCGAATCTCAAGAGCACGGGATATATTTCTTCTATTCATGGCTATTATTCCTAATAGCACTAGTCGCTTGGGACAAACCGGAGGAGTCGGTCATTTGGGAGCTCCCTACTGGGATGTGCGAAGGCGCTCAGTATGCTCACTTATGGGACTCTAAGGATAAGTAGCGTATCGGAGATAACAAGGTCTTTTGGGTCCTCTTCCAGAGCAGTGTTTCCACTGCCATAAACTCCCATCCATGGTTATCTCCCACCATATATGAAAAATACAAGCATATTTCCGCATTCCAAATCACCATGCACCAGGTCCAGATTCGCAGCCTTGCTGGTAAGACATGGACGGAATTTCCTTATATGGTAGCCGATGAAGAAATTGACCTACTGATCTCATTATGGCCCCCCGCCTAGAAAAATGGCCTCCCAAACACACCAGCATCAGTTACAGTCGAGCCCAGCAGTAACCTGCCATAGCAGCTCGATACAGCTCTAACCCAGGTAGACACAACTACCACCCCTCCCCCAGGCACTAAAAGGACAGGGGCATCAGCATCAGGACCAAGGAAGAAACAACACACCCATCATGAGCACTACGATGCGACAATAACGTTAATGAATGGGGACCTGGAGCAGATTGCAGACGCGGTCACCATGGGTACAGAGGATAAGTGAGCACTTATCGCAGCCCAATGGAAGGCAGGGGTCGACTCTCTTTAGCTAGGTCTCCGCGCTCTCCAGATCAAAATGGATCACTGGCCACCTAGTGAAGGCCAGGGACAACCCCTGCCAGTCGACAACATCTCGGCACAAATCAGGGGAGCAAGTCATCTCTGGGGTATTCCTAACTATGCTTTGGTCGGAACACAGCCCTCGGAAGTCACAGAAATTCAGCTGGACTTGGCTCAACTGCCCCACGCAGCCTTAGACAGTCTTAATCACGCTATCTCCCGGGAGATTAGTGACTGCACTCAATCTGCAACCAAACAGCTTCAGGAAGCCCAACACACCATTTCACAGAAGGTTGATGAGGTGATCCAGGCTGTGTCACAATAGGCGGAGCTTGAGACTGTAATCCACCAGCTCTGCACGGAAGTCATAGAGGAAATCATGGCTGAGGATACATCTAGGAATAAGGTGGAAAAATTGGTTGCTTCTCTCAAATCCCCTCGACTGGAAATGCACGTTGTCAAGACTCAGCTGGAAAAACATATTTTGGACTTACAGGCTAGATGAAAGCCTGGTACACCCCCAGAATTCCATGTCCAGCATACCGCCCTAATCACAGATGAAACAATGACAATCAAGGGGCAAATTTCTCAAAGTGCCATGCTACTGGAGTCAGACATGCAGCTTTGGACTTGGGTCCAGCGCGATCCAGTCCTCCAACAAATCAATCAGGACTTACGACAAAAAGAAGAAGGCATTGAAAAGATCAACGCTACGCTGCCTATCTTGGTGCCTGCCCAGCGCTTAGCACGATTGAAAACCAGCACGGACCTCTAGGACTAGATTGAGAAACTCTGGCATAAACAACACGTCATGGCCAAACGTCTAAAGCCCTGGACTACCTCAGCCCTCCGATTAACAGAAGACATCGATGGCGCAACCAAGCGCCTTAATCAGCTTCTTGCAAGAGTTACCACGGTCGCTGAAGATCCACCTTCCTAGAAGCTGGTTTCTCTTGCACAGAATGTTGCTGCGCAAAGTCAGGATGTACTCCCTCAGCTCAGAAATTCTCTTGATACCTTATGGGCGCAAATAGAAGACGCACCACCGCAATGACTCGGGATGAGTCACAAGATTGTGTTGGGGGACTGTTGGAACGGGGTCTCCTAACAAGCTGTGAAACTGGTCCATTTTGAATATTTTTTATTATATTTAGTCTAGCGCAAGGGTTTTTGGGTGGGTCAATGCCCCAAAAGCATTGTAATGGGTGAAAGGGTAAACTAGGGGTCCAAAAACCATGGGTTGTGGACCATAGAAAAGTAGAGGCTAGATTTTTATAAATAGAGATGCATTTTGTATTGTAAAGGATAAGAAATGATGAGCTATTGATGCGAATAGTGGTTTAAGATATCTGTTTGGGTTTTGGGGAAAGGACTCCTGCTGGCTGTGTGCGCGGAGATCCAAGTCCAGCTGTGTGCGGACCCTACTGCTGTGTGCGCAGGTTGGGAAGGGAATTGTAAGGAAGAATTGATGAATGAATGAATGCAGAAGATTGTTAAAGAACTGAATCTGTGAGTACTATTGTGTGAATTACGGATAATTGTTGTATTGTGCATTTTCTGTCTTTAGGCTATGAAAGATCTGTGTACTGCATTCTTGGATCTAGATCTGTTATGTTCTATTTATGTACTACTGTGTTGATGTTATAACAAGCATATAACTATAGATCTATTGCACGTAGATGCGAATAGAGTCTTAATTAACTCTGCGCATAACAAGGTAATTTGGGAATCATAAGATCTAGTGTAGCTCTGCTTACCTTACCCATCCTTTCTCAGGGTGCGGAAACTTGGTTCCAACACCCACCCATACTACTTCGGATGAGACTTTGACCTACGCAAGCAGGTCACTATCGAAAGGGCTAGTAGTATAGGGGTTTGTTGGCAAACCTTGCACACCGAACCTGGGTTAGGACCCCTCAAGCCAACAAACCCTCAAGAATAAAATGCAATAAATGCTTTGCAATGCCATTATCTGCTGATATTAAATGGAATGATGAGAAGAATATGAATGATGGAAGCCCAAATTTATATGTTGGTAAACAATATCTATCACTTTAAACTTCAGACTAATTTTATGACAGAAGATTAGTTAAAATGAAGGAGCACCCATTAAGGATTTTAACTTTTTTTCACATATGTAAAAAGAGACCTGCAAATTCATTACTTAATTTTATTCAAGGATAGAAAATACACAATGTAAACTAGAAAACATATCAATATCAACAAATGCCAAAATCATTATTTTTCATTCATTAATCATTTGAAAATTGAGTACAAAAATTTTTAGTCTGAAGGTTCAAAACTTGGAACCCTTTTCTTTTTTGTCTATCTTTAAATACAATGGAAAGCAGTTTGTAACTGCTAAAACTAATCCTAACTGCTTCAACTACTTAGGACTTCGTAAACTACCTATTACATGTCATCAAAATGTCTTATTACAATTACGTTCTCTTTAAAAGAGAAAAATAACATAAAAATTAGATCCTAATCTATTTGCTGAATGTGAACTGACGATGCTGCTACTGCATTTCCATGACTAGCTGGTTTATCTTTCTTTGAAGTCAAGGGATCCTTTGGTAGGTCTGTCATCTAGGATTTGCATTTCTTCCATACCTAAATGTTTGTCTTAGGTGAATGAACCAACTTGTGATACTCCAATCTAAAGGAAATGATTCTGTTGAATGATGGCCTCTTTGTAAATAAAGTCTTCACTAACCATAATAGCTGAAAGTGCCTTTGAAGGAAACTTATCATTGTTGCTCCTTTAAGAATCTGAGTCTTTTCACGAGTGTTGTCCAAATTGCTTTTTTCCAACACTAGTAATGGTTCATAAGAATTCCATGATAAAAGACTGCCTCCAAGGCCCAGCATGATGGAAAATCCTTAGCTCTTTTGTCAAATAAATTATCAAACTTGTTCATTGCTTCCTTAAGCTCTATCAACTTCCTCTCTGCGTACTTCCTGCAATAATTTTTAACAATCATCTTATTAATTTCCACAACATATAAAATATTGTCTTTAATTTCATTCTCTTCCAACTCTTGATTAGTTTTGGAATCAATGAAATCAATGAATTTTATTGCCCAAATAGCTCTGTTAATTGTCTTTTTCTTGTCTGCCATAACCTATTCCTCAAAATCTCTAATGATACTTCTTTCTTCTTCTACAACAGTCAGAAAACCCCAAATTTCTTTCATTTCTTCAATGATATCATTCCAGATGATGTCTTTAGCCTGTATTAGGGATATATTTCCCTTGAATTTTTCCTTGAGATTTTTAATCTCAACATCAAGAATTTGGAAATCTGATCTGTATTTGCTGACTTCCCCCTCTTTAGCTTGCATTATTTTCATTGTTGTCTCCAGATCAGTTTGTTCCTTTTTGCGATCTCTCTCTGCCATCTTCAATTCAGTGGTCAATTGAGATATTTGTGCTATTGGCTCTTCATTACCAAATGTTAAAACAAAAGTACAAGTATGAGATTCAATTTGATTCTGCAATGATAATGTAGTTTGCTTCAATTTTGTGATTTCCTCTTCCTTCTGTAAGCGCCGCTCAAGAAGTTTCTCTTTCTCATTTTCTACTTCTGCAACCTCTGCGGCCATAGAGTGCTCTCCTGTAGGAAACTTCAAATTTTTCTTGAGCATGGAGATTTATGATTCAGCACTTTGCATCAATTTTTGTACAACAGACCTATCATTTGGATCTACCCCAATCTTTACAATAATCCTTCTGAGTTCTTCATTCTGGATTGTTAAATCCCTGGAATTGGCTTTCTCTAACTTTAATTGCTTGATCACTTTTCCAAGCATGTTTTCAGCCTTGAGTGCCATTTCATTGGTTTTGGTTAAGTCATTCACAATCAGTTGACCTATTTTCATATGGAGATTTACTTTTTCAAGAAATGGAATTTTTTTTACATCTACAGTTAGATTCATAGTATTAAAATTATTGGATGAACTTATAGACATATCAGAGGGATGTGAAAGGGAAATCTTAAATTGATCCTTTTTAAGATCCATTGTAGTCAGCAATCTTGTTTGATCTGGGGTTATTTGATACTCAGCTTGATCCTCCATGCTTGCCTTCATTTTTTGATTTCTTTCTGCAATCTGAGCAAACACCTGTTTAATTAAGGGCACTTGTTCCTGAGTGTTTTCATGTCTTCTTGGTGAAGTCAGGACATTTTTCTCATCTCCCAATTGTAGTGAGAAACCAAGTTGAACATCTACCGAGTCTTCACTGAGCTTTTTCCTCTTTTTAGTTCTATGTTCTTCATCTTCTGAATCAATCACTGCTTCTTTACCTCTGTTATTTTACTTCTCAGATATGATAGGATTTTTTACATTTGAGCTGATAGAACTCGCAAAACCCTTATTTTCCATCTTTTCTATATTAGGTCTGCTCTCATGAATGAATGTTGAATACCCATTTTCAATTCTCCTGTTAGAAATCACACTATGAGGGTCATAAGCCCACTTATCTCCTAACAAAAAATGCATTTCATCCAACATCCTAGTGACTTCATCAGTTGTCTGTCTCATATTGACTATAAAAGGAGCAACAGTCATTGGTAATGTAAACATATGACCTTTCTTCATAGGCACAAAATGTAATTGATCAACATTTAAACATTTCCTAATGAACTCCAAAGCAAATAATCTCATAGGCACAAATACAGGAAGCCTATAAGGTTCTACACCAGCTCCATAGACCCTAATTTCAGAATAATCTTCAAATACATACCAATCACCAAACTTACAACTTGTTCCTAGCTTGAAGAACTCTTGAGCCTTCGGTAGGAAGCATGGGGGAAGATTCCATTCAAAATTATATATGCAGTAGAGATAAAATGACTTTCAAAATCACTCAAACCCACCTCATTTTGTTCTTTCCTTACTATGTCTATCCAAAATACTACTAATTGTCTCTTTTTATTCATATCCATAATATTCAAACCCAAATTCATGAATTCCTCTACATTTTGATATAGAAAGATATAAATAACAAGAGATGGGAACCTAAATGAACCGGTCAGTGATAGGCTCATGAGCTGAGAATTGACAACTTCTTACCAATAAGAAGGAATATCCAACACCACCCCTAGCTTCATCATCAAAGAAAACATTCCAAGAACTGATTTGTCTATTATGTTGTCATCTTCTTTCCCCAATATCTTTGAAACGCATCTCAGCACCGGTCAGATTTCTTCATCAAAAATATCCTTGGAAAATTATTTACTATCAGGTACTAACTGCTTCATATATGGCTTCAAGAAGAAGATGAATTGATTAAACTCTTAACCTGCAAGGCTCTCATAATATTCTATCAACGAATCATTAGTAAATTGGACATAGGACTCTAACTTAGGGTAACACTGAGCTTGATGAATTAGAATAGTAAAGACCTGTAAGACATTTTCTCCTTGACAATTCATCACGAAACACTTGCTTGGGCACATGACAGACACAAGCCAATATATAAACTCAGGAAAAATGTGTGTTCTTGGAATACATGCAGACAACACACCTGTCTTGACCATGGCGGTAAAAATTTGAGAAGCTTTATCATTTAAACAGACCTGTTGATAGAACTGGAGGTGGTCCAAACAACAGAGTGTGTCTTGAAAATCCCTCTCAGTGTCCATGAGAGGAATATGACTGGAAGAACCCAAAAGGGACGAAATTTTGGCCATAATTCAGCTTGGGGTGGCAAACAATCGACAAGGTGGCAGACAACAAGTAAAGACACAGGGTAGACAAAAATTCTGATACAAACTAACAACAATGAACTTATAAAAATGAGAATCCATCTTAAATAGGTGGCATGGGCTTAAGACTTAAATTCTGAGATGACGCGCCAAAATACCGTTAAAATTACCCTAATGTGGCCGATAGCTGTCGCCAACTCGATGCTCACGTCACTATGGGAGGTTTCACAGTACGAAGGGCTCATCAGGTTCATGTCCCCGTAGCTAATCTCAGCCATAGATCTAGATCTGCCCCGCAGTCAATAGGGTCAACTGCAAAGGCACTCTCCTCGTTAACCCGCATGCTGAAAGTGCCTGTAGGTTGTCACTTTGATTTCCTGTCAGACGAAACAGCGGATCCCGCTTTTGAACCTGCTTATTAATTAACAGAATAGTAGGACCCACCTTCACGCAAGTTTTAAACTATTAAAATTTAAACTTACATAAAATAAAATATTACATCTTTTATGCTAAAGTATATAAAACTTTATACTTTAACATACATTTTAACCATTTTCTATTTTTTTGTATTTTTTGAAAAAATAGAAATAAAGGATATTGTGAATGAGCCACAACACCCTCCATGATTTCGTGTATCGAAACCCTTGGTTTGTGCTCGGCTATGGGCACACTTTAGTGTGACCTATTATACTAAGTTTATCTTGTTTATATTATAAATAGGTCTGTGAAACTTTATCTCTATTTGGTTTGGTGTGTGATGTGAGTATTTATCATGCCTTATTTATGCCAAAATCCACATATATATATATATATATATATATATATATATATATATATATATATATATATATATATGTCTTTTTTTTACCTCATCCATGTTTATTTCTTTCATTATGTGATTTAACCATGGTTCTAGTCTTTTTAGATGGTTTTTACAAGATAGGGTGGCATTTCTATTATGACATCCATTGGACCTTAGGTGCATTTCTCTGAACTGGCATATATGGATAGCTCATTTTCACCGTCCTCATTTCATTTTGACCATCAACACTATTTTTATGCCTTATGTCCGACCCCATGAAGTTGTGACTTTCACCACTTCCTATATGCATGTCGTAGGTTGGTGGTAGATCTTACCTGATCATGGATACCCTAGTTAGAACCTCTCGTTCTCTTGGTGTCCATGTAGTCATTTTTAATCTTTTTTGGAAGCCCTCCTTCTGACCTGCCATGACTTAGAAACTGACCCTCATGTCCTATTATTCATCCATTTTCTAGCCATACCCCAGGAGGATTCCACACTTTTTCCCTTGTGATTGCCACTTTTATTAGCCTATTTTTGCAGTTGAGCTTTGGTTCCTCTTTTCCATCATCATCATATCCTTGGCCTACCATTCACTTTCACTTGGTGTTTTAACCTTTATTGGAGGAACTGCTATGATGAGTGGTTCTATTAGCCATTCCCTTGTCCTCATTATGTCATGAGAAGTTCCACCATTACTAGAACAAGTTTTTATCCTCTATACCACTCGTTCCTCCAAGAGGAGTTTTCTTTAAGCTCTTTTCATACTCCTTATTTACAAAAGATTGTCAAGTGAACTTGTCTCATTCACTCTCGTAAAATTAACTAGAGGGTCATCTACCCAGTATAATTTTAAACATTTTCTGAACTGGGATAGACTATTTATGAAAAAGGAATACTCTAATATACTGTGGCTAGGAGGTTTCCCTTTGTATACTTTTATATATTTTTAGGGCTTGAGGGACAAATTTACAAAAAATGAACTTATAAAAAGAGAAGGGAGGGAACATTTATTTCCATTAGTCATCAAAATGGCAGTGTCAATTGTGCCACTCTTGAACATGGCAAATGCCTGCTTCATTATTTTAAAGTTGGATTTTAGATTTCCTAGGGTCCGTACCATCCATATGAGTCTCTTTACTCCTCTAGCTAGTTACTCTCCTAGTCATATGGAGCATGCCTTGGTGCCTCTTATGCCGTTGCATGATATCACATGGTGCTTATTAGTCAAGCTTCCAAGTCACTCTTTTGTCATGTTGTTATGTGCTTAAGGGAAGTCTCAGCGTGTGTCGGCCATCTACAGTAGCCTAATTACCTTTTTGAGTCGGCCATCCCTATGTCAATTTTACTTCATCATCTCATAACTTCATCCATATATCAAATCATCCTAGTCTGTCTAGTGACGATTGATGGGGGATACATCAAGGCCCTCCTTCAACGGTTCTTATCCTTTCGACTTCAACTCATTATCTAGGAGTTTGATCTAGGAAATGATAGTACCTTGGAGCTTGCAAACCTTAGTGGTAGGCTTCCTCATGATCGATAATGGGTTTAAATAGTTGGCTCCTGATTTGTCGAGTTCATTGGTGTTTGATGTTAATTCATTTATTCACACTTCATGGACTGTACTAGGTACCTTGGGATCCGTTTTCCTCATTGGTGGATTCCCTTGCACCTGTTACTTTTTATCCTCATTGGCCGGTAACCAAGAATTTTATACCATGTTCAACTTTAGCTCATCTATTCACATGTGTAGATTCATACCATCGGGATTATGTCTAAGACCCTGGGTTATGGGCATCTCACTCTTATATGGCATCATTCCCAAGCTGCATTGGAGTTATGTATCATTTATGAAATTTGAGGGTTATCTAAGACACTTATTTTTATGTCATGTGTCCATAGTCCTATTGATGTATAATTTTACATAGATCCACATTGTATTTTTTGGTGGCTATACTATATCTGTTGAGTCACTTGGATTCACTGTGGATGTCTTCATCGCCATGTTCTATCATTTCATTTCATGTATCCACAGTGTATTTTATGGTGGAAATGTTTAGTATATCTTTATGACCAAGCATGGGTATCTTCGACTCGGGGATGTTATCAACATAGTTGACACTTAAGCACTTGAGTTCCTCCGATATAGCTCTGTATTCTTATATCCTTCCTCCCATTTTGATATTGAGTATTATTGTAATGCATTTTGGCTATCAGTTTCTCTTTTTACCTAATGCATTAGGGGGCATCTATTATAACCCTATGTGCCACTCCATTATAGTGAGATAAACCCAATATCAACTTACCTCAGTTGTTTGGCTAAAATGAATCCTTTTTCACTTTTTATTTTACTTATGTAAGATTTATCCTATGATAAATGGGTGAAATTACATAATTGAGAAATTTATCATAATGATTTTGTCAAAATATTATAATTTTGAGATAATAATTATTTCATAATTGAGATAATTGAGAAAAATATCATAATTGTGAAAAAGTTTTCTAGAGTTTCTCATTTCCAAGGAGATCAACTTGACCCACTTGTGTGAGTTGGATAGGGTTCCATTATTGTAGAAGTTCCCTAACTTCTCAAGCCCCTAGGTTTCTAGATACAATCACCCAAAGGATGAAATGAGCCTATATAATTTCACCAAGAGGAAAGGGAGTAGGGAGAAGTATCCAAACTATAGGGAGAGACCTTTGTTGTATTGGGAGAGGAAACCATCCTAAAAACTAGAGGAGAGGAAGCATGGAAAATAGGGTATAAGTTTTGTATTCTTTTATATGATTAATGAAAATTCATGTTCCTTCCCCTACATGATTTTGTATTTAGCAGATCTTATATTTGGTTTTATTTCTTTTGATCTAACGATATTATGAGGAATATCACCTATCGTATTTGTTCAATTGTGATTGTGTGAAAGGATAAGAGATCGGGTGCAGATGTGATAGATTGCTTGAGTGGAGCACAATATCTGCATCAAACTCAAAATCTGTCCCCAAATTTCGAGGAGGCCAGGTGTGATCTCATTTCCTTATAACATAGAACCAGTTGCTTGCTGCATGAGTGGTCATTCAGGATTGGGATTTCCTGATTTTTTTATTGGTCTTGTTTTCTTTTGTCTAGTGATATGATCGAACACAAGATCACAAAGCAACAACTCCTTGCAAATTTAGATGCAATAACAAGATTAAATTGAAGTCCAGTTATCACCAAGTATCAATCAAACCCTTGAATATGTGAAAGACTGCCTTCAAATCCAAGGAGGGCCTTTTCGAATGGTTGATGATGCCTTTCAGGTTTCATGAGGTCGATGGATGATATATTGTGGTCCTTCACCAACTCATTCATGGTAGTATATTTGGACAAAATCCTAATCTTCAGCCAAAGTTTGAAAGAGCACCTACACCATATTCGATAGGTCCTCCAAACCATGTGACTACACAAATTATGTGCTAATTTGGATAAATTCACTTTTTGTATGACCCAGGTTCAATATCTGGGGTACATCATTGATGTGTGGGATGTGCGCGTGGACATATTTAAGATACAATTTATTCGGGATTGGCCAGCCCCAACCACTCTAACAGAGCTCCGCAACTTTCTAGGCCTTGCCAATTTCTATCATAGGTTTGTGTTGGGATTCTCTCATATCACTTTGCCTTTGATTCAATTCACCAAGGGTGGAGCGAGAGTAAATTTATTTTGGTCTGAATCTCAATAGAAGGCATTTTCCTAGTCGAAGCATCACCTCTACTCTGCACCAGTTTTCACATTACCAGACCTGCAAAAACCATTTGAAATCAAGACATATGCCTCTGACTATGCTATTGGTGCAGTCCTTACCCAGCAAGGGAATTCAGTGGCATATCACAGTGAGACACTTTCAGATACAGTCTAAAGGTATCCCACCTATGATAAAGAGATGTAATCCACTATGTAGGCCTACCAACAATTGAAGCATTATATTATGGGGAAGGAAAAAATCATCCACACAGACCACTGATCCTTGTAGTTCATAAAAGCATAAGGAAATTTGTAGAATGATCGCCATCAGAAATGGCCCACATATCTACAATATTTCCTTTTGAACATTATTTAAAAGAATGGAAATGCTAATAATTCTACATACTTCTTCAGCCAATCATCGATTATGGCGCTAACCATGGTGCTCGACTCTTGTGGAGTGGAGACTTCAGGATGGTTCCATCTTTACAAGAGTGACCTAGAATTAGGCAACACATAAAATATGCTCCTGGAAGGCAAGAAAGTTCCAAACTTTCACCTTCAAGACACACTATTATGCCACCTAGGACACCTCTATGTTCCTTCAAGTGAGTGTGCCAAGATTATTTTTGAGGTGCACTAAATTTGGTTTGCTCTACATTTTGGGGTAGAGAAAAAAATGACAGTGTTGCAAAAGTATTTTTATTGGTAGAGCCTTTAAAAAGATGTTGAGAAGTACATCAGATCCTACACTACTTGTGCCATTTCAAAAAATAAGATCAAGAAGCAAGGCATGTATACTTCTCTTCTTACTCCTAGCCACCCCTAAAAATATATCTCCATGGATTACATGTTGGGACTCCCTTCTACCTATCATGGAAATAACTGTGTTTTCATGGTCATCGAAAAATTCTTTAAGATGGCCATTCTAGCGGCATACAAGAAGAGTATCACAACAAAATCCACTGCCAAACTCTTCTTTGAACGAGTATGGGTACACTTTGGGATCCCATTGTCTATTATCTCAGATTGGGACAATAGGTTACTAAGTAAATTTTTGTAAAGCCTCTGGTCATTGTTGGATACCAAGCTCACTAATTCCACGACCTTCCACCCCCAAATTGATGGCCAAACAGAGGTCGTCAATAGAATGGGTGTGCACATCCTCTACATGTAAAAATTGAACCATACATACACATGGGATGAAAGCCTCCCCTATGTCTAGCATGGATACAATAGGGCTCTCCACAGCTCAACTAGCCATATCCCCTTTCAAGTAATACTGGGATTCCATCCACTCTATCCCATTGATGTTTCCATACCACTTTGAGTTACTTAGGCAACTTTAGCTCATGTCCACTCTAGAGCTGAAAAAGATACCAACTTCATTGAATGAATTCAACACATCCACAAATAGGTCCATGACATATTATACAAATAAAATTTTAAGTACAAATAACTTCATGATCAGCATCATATGCCACACAATTTCCAGGTGGGCGACAAAGTTTAGTTACATTTGCAAAAGGAGCGCCTTACTGGGGCCCACTGCAAGATTTTCCCTCTCCAATATGGGCCTTACACCATCACCAAGGCTATCAAAATTCCACCATTCATTTTCCTTCACCCAATATTCAATATGGACCGACTGCGACCATACTTTCCCCCATTGTTGGATACATCAGACATTGTTGAGAATATGACACCAATAGAGCTCAACCCATGTTATATAAAATAGGCCAGGACTAATAGGATGATGGATACACAAATTAAGACTAATCTCCAGCATAAAATCCAACTGTATCGGTTTTTCAAAGTTGGCCAACTCCTACACCAAGGCAAGTAGCTCACAAGGGACCCAGATCAGCAGAAGTTTCCCCATCTCATGGAGGCACTCAATGAAATGGGGAAAATTGATTCCTAAGGTGGGAGGAATGATCAAGGTGGATATTGGTGGCCACCCACCTATTCCAATTGGACCCCCACCATTTTCTCTTTCAAATTTTCAGTTTCCTTAATTCTAGCAAAATTTACTATTTTTGGCAGTTTTTCGGGTCCTGAACTTCCGGAGCCGTTTTGAGGCCTTAAACAACGTTTTTTTAGAAAATGGGGAATCTTCATAGTAATTGGAAGTTTTTTTCCTCGAATATATATTTATAACAAGGTATCATGTGCATCAAACATATATTATATGCCAAAGTTATGACCCTGGGAAATTGATGTACCAATTTACCCCAACAGGGCCCATAGTTTTGACACTTCACTTCCTAGGTTTAGGTTTTTGGATGTTTATGGTTTTCCATTATTTATCAATAATAAATAGGCCTTCAAGCCTCATTGTAACATATTTCATAGTCATATAGCCACCACATCTCTTCTTAGAGATAACCTATCATCGTCCGAGTTATTTTTTTCCCATTTTGTATGTAAGTGTCTTTGAGTTATTTGATATTAATGAAATGAATGTTTATTCATGTTGCATCTCTACATTTATGTTTATATTTGTATTATTTTTTTTCCTCCATAAGTATGGATTAGTGGTATCATATCAGCCTTCTTCTTCTATGTCTTTGTATGCGTGTCCCCAACGAGGACAGGGTATAAGGAGTTAGGGATCGAACTGGTTGAACCTTTGCTAGACCAGCCTCATTGACACTATCAACCCCCCGTCATAGAAGAAAAGAAATATGAGGGAGAAGGAGATCCTTTCATGATATTTCTTGAAAAATCCCTTGAGCAAAAAAGGAACGTGATGATGGAAAACTTCACCCAACTCCTTCAGTGGATGCCCACATGAGATGCATCTTCATCCGTTAGAAACTCTGTAGGTGCCACTCCCTTTAAGGTACATTTCAACTTTTAAATTCCTACACTAGAAGGCCAGATAGATGCAGATGTTGTAGATAAATGGCTAAATATGTTGGAAGGATATTTTTAGTTCATGATTTTTCCAATAGGGAAAGGATTACTTTTTCACTCCTTAAAGTCATCCCCCATGTCAAGGATTGGTGGGAAACGTACTGTGAGAGGAAGGATGAGAGGGAACCCTCACTTTTTGTGGCCCCACCCACTTGGAATTATTTCAGAGACGCAATCAAGGAATAATACTACCCTGTCAGGATCTATGAGGAAATGTACATACAATGGACTATGTTGTGGCAGCAGAGGGATCAAGATGTGCATGAGTTGACGAATATTTTCCATACCTTGCACAAAAATTTAGGTATCAAATATTCTTAGAAAAATCTGGTGCTAAAGTATCATGGTTTTTTGTAGAAATAAATTCAAGAGGAGATGGAGTTCCTAGACATCTCCTTGCTTAGTGTGGCATATCGTTATGCTTCCAAGATTGAGCATAGATTCAAGCAGAAGAAGTGAGACTTTGGATCTGCGAACCCAAAGTAGAGCAAAGACACCCCCAAGCCACAGAGAAAAGGGTAAACCTCGACCATGACCCCCCATAGAAACTCTTCAAAGCCACAAAGAAAGGGTGCAAGAAGGAAAATAAGGACACCAAAAAGTGGTGTGAGTTCCATAAAACTCCCACTCTCATCGCAAATGAATGTGGCACAAAGAAGGCACTAGTGGTCGAGTTGAAAGACTCAGAGATGAATGCATGCTCTGATTCTGAGCTGAAACCCGTCAAGGGAACTGACAAGGGTAAGAAGATCATTGATGCAGAACCCACTATGACAGTAGCCACCACCAAGATCCAAAATTTAGAACCTAAAGATCCAAAGGAGGGGGAGTGCCTCTTACACTCGTAGATGTGGGTAAAAGGTTCACTGGTGTAGTTCATCGTTGACAGTGGGAGCCAGAAGAACTTGATCTCAAACGAGGAAATTAAGAGATTAAAGCTACCAACAACACCACACCCACAGTTGTACACCATCGAGTGGCTCCACCAAGGGTGATATCCTTGTGTGATCTAGTAGTGCCGCCTACCTTATAGCATCAATCCCTTTGCATATGAGGTATTGTGCTATGTTTCCCATTTGGAAGTATGTGATGTTTTATTAGGTCAGCCATACCTATGCAAGAGTCATGATGTATATTAATCTAGATCTTGTTCTGTTATTATTACTTTGATTCAAAAATTTTACAAGATACCTGAGGTAGAGCTTCCGATCGCCCTTTATTTTATCTCTGCTAAACAATGTAGTAAGATCATCTACCAAACCAACAATTTTTTCTTCCTTATGATTTTCCCTCAAAGTAAGAGGAATATTATGGCCACATCCACAGCCTCCAGATAGGGCTCCTCCACACAATAGAAGTAGATGGAGAAGGTCCTAGAAGAGTATAGGTACATATTCACCCCACCCATAAGGGTACTGCTACACTTTCATGTCAATCATTCCATCGAACTGACCCCAGGTGCGTCGCTACTGAAAGGACATGCTATGTTATGGAGAACGATGAAATCAAAAGGAATATTTAGGATTTTTTGAAGAAAGGGCACACTAGGCCAAGTTCCTGACCCTGTGGGAGCCTGATCATGTTGGTACAGAAGAAGGATGGAACCTGGAGGCTCCGTATTACCTATCAGGTGATGAATAAGATCATTGTATGGAATAGGTATCCAATCACACATATTTATGACCTTTTGGACTAGCTTAAGGATCCAAATATTTTAGCAATATTGACTTGAAGTCTAGTTATCAAGAGGTACCAATCGACATTTTTCAGCCCTTCACCAACACATTCATGGTAGTATATTTGCACGACATCTTGATCTTTAGCCATATTTGGGAAGAGCACCTAGACCATATTCAACAAGCCCTCCAAATCCCGCGACAACACAAATTGTGTGCCAATTTGGAGAAATACACTTTTGGTATGACCCAGGTTCAATATATGGGGTACATAATTGACAAGTGGGGTTTTCATGTGGACTGAGCCAAAATAAAAGTTATTTGGTATTGGATAGCCCCAACCACTCTAATAGAGCTTCACAACTTTATGGGCCTTGCCAATTTCTATCGTAGGTTTGTGTTGTAGAATGATCACCATAAAAAATGGTCCACATATCTACTTAAAATTCATTTGAACATTAAGTACAAGAAGGGCAACACCAATAATGTTGTATACTACCTCAGTCAACTTCCCATTATGGTGTTGACCATGGTTCTTGACTCTTGTGGACACAAGTCTTCGATATGGTCACATATTTACAAGAGTGATCTAGAATATGTTACCACATACCATATTCTCCTGGAAGGAAATCACGTTCCAAAATTTCACATCTAGGATGCATTTTTGTGGCACTTGGGACACCTCTATTTTCCTTCAAGTGAGTGTGTCCAGATGATTTGTGAGGCACACTACATTCAAGTCGTTGGACATTTTGGGGTAGAGAAAATAGTGGCAGCGTTGCAGAAGTATTTTTAATGGTTGAACCTTCGACGGGATGTTGGGAAGTACATCTGATCCTGCACTTCATGTGTCATTTACAAGCCTACAATCAAGAAGCAAGGCATGTATACTCCTCTTCCTACTCCTAGTCGGCCTTGGAAATATATCTCCATGGATTGCATGTCGATCCTCCCTTCTACCAAGCATAGCAACAACTGTGTTTTCGTGGTCATTGACAGATTCTATAATATGACCATTTTGGTGGCCTGCAAGAAGAGCCTTACAATATAATTCACTTCCAAACTCTTATTTGAACGAGTATGGGTACACTTTGGGATCCCACAGACCATTATCTCAAATCAGGACAGAAGGTTCCTAAATACATTCTGGTCAAGCCTCTAGTTGTTGTTGGATACAAAGCTCAATAAGTTCACAACGTTCCACCCCCAAACTAATGGCCAAACAGAGGTCGCAAAAAAAATGGTTTTGCACATCTTTCACATGTACAACTCGAAGCATCCATGCACATGGGATGAAATCCTCCCCTATGTCCATCAAAGTGACAACAAGGCTCTCCAAAACTCAAATAGACAAAACCCCTTTCAGGTAGGATTGGGATGACAACCACGTTGTCCCATTGATGTTATAATCCTCGGATAGATCTTTCTAATGAGGTCCCATGTGCGTCAAATAGATATTTTATGCCAAAGTTACGACCCCGGAAAATTAATATACCAATTTAACCCATGGGGCCCACGGTTTTAACACTTCATCTCCTAGAGTTAGGTTTTTGGATGTTTATGGGTTTTCATTATTTCTCAATAATAAATAAGCCCTTGATCCTCATTATGATACAGTTTAGAGTCATGTAGCCTCCACATATCTTCTCAAAGCTAACCTATTGTTATCACTGGAAAATTAAACAAGAAAGGATGACATTATTAAATGTTAGGCAGAAGGATTTACAAGGCTGAGGCACATTAGAGAATCTAAAATTTTTAAAAAATCTCTAAGGTATAGAGGAAAAATCAAATTGCGCACTCAAGACACTAGCAGAATGTGCTTTTGCGTGCATTTTTCTTCGATAGGCGTGCCTTTGCACGACTTTCCCTCAAAAATCCTTGCAGGCCTAAGAATAGCGGAAGTTACTTTCCAGGACCACAAGGCACACTCCAGGAAAATGATCCCACACTTGAGGTTGCCAAAGTAAAGGCACCTAAGCCTCCTTGGGACCTCAAGGGAGAACACAATGGAATCAAGTGGCACACAATGGAATCAACCCTCTCTCTTGGGTCACCATCCATCAATGTACCAAGAGAGGGAAGGAGAGTTTGAATTCATCTATAAAAGGCCACCAAGAGATGAAAAAAGGGAGAACACATTGTTATGCTGGCCAAAATTCCTTTAAAGCAATCCAGCAGTGTGTAATCTGGAGCAGAAGTAGAGACGGGATTCAGTTGTTGGCCATCCAACAAATCCAATCCTTTGGACTAGAGAGATATACCTTCCACCAAGTAGCTAGGAGGTAAAAATGTCCTTGCATTGAGTCTTAGAACTCCATAGTTCTAAGGGCCCCTTGACAAGTGTGTAAATGTACTATCTTTCTCCTTAATAGCAAACAATAAGAGGGGAAATTGGTGCCATCGTTAGTATTATTTTTTTTTCTATCTCTATATGAGCTTTCGTGTTTTTGTTTAGTTTAGTCTTGTTTTCTCTCTACATATGCATACTATATCACTATTTAGTGTGTTTTGTTTTATAACATGTTCACTAACCTGCTAACTCTTTTTTTTATCTGCTTGTGACCAGAAGCTTAAGAGGAAGCAACCACTTCTCTTAAGAAATTGTGGATTGGTACACTTGTGCACCAAATCCCCCAACACAGGATTGGTGACTCTAGTGATTTTACTTTCTAGTTAATGTGGTTGCGCCTATTGTAGGGACATTTTTCTCTGCTCTAGAGTTTGGCTTGGATAGCCCCTCTTCTCTTCTTCTCTTTCTATTCATCCTTAGTTAAAGGCTGAGGTTCAGAAGCTCCAAATTTTTTTTTACAGAAAATTCATGCGCATTTTACACAGATGGACATGCCCAACTGCGAGCATTCAAAACTGACCTGCGCTATAGATTTCGCGCCTATGTGAGACATTTGCGTGCGGAAACCATAGGCATAAATTTTCTACTATTTTCCTTCATTTCCTATTTGTAAAGTGACTATAAGCCCATAAGAAAACTTCCAAAATTGTGTGAGGTGCCCCATGACTTGTTAAAACTCATTGTTGGCTGTATTTGAGTAGTTCTAGGTGTTAGTTTTAAAATTTTAAAGTTTATTTTCACAAAAAAACCACATAGTTAAAGTAGAGGGGAATTTACTTGCAATACGAAATAACTTATTTTTTTCGAGCATAGACACCAAAAAAACATAGGTAATTAATTAGTTGGAGCAAGTGGCCCTATTTAACATGCTTAGCTAAATTTTTCATTTTTCCTAGTTTAAAGTCATTAATTTTAGTTTAATTATTTGGCACTAAGAGTTGGGACTAGGATTTAATTATCCTTAGAGAGAAAGTAATATCTACTTCCTTTGCACCTTTTGGTGACCCTAGGCAAGCATATGAAATCTCTCTTTTGATAATTTTCCATCTCCATTTAGTTGATCACTTAGATTAACTAGGCAACATTGTAAGCGGCCCATATACGCACATGATTTTCTTATAGCAAGGAACAACCAAACATAGATTAATAGGGGATTTGTAAAGGATCACCGCATATCCACATGTTAAAACTATGTGATTGTTCACTTCCTTCTCACACACTTTCACACCATAAGTGAATCAAAGCCACCTTAAAACTAACCTAAGTAAACTCATTAACTCTCCCCACAGAGGCCACAAGAGAAATTATAGTTCAGGTTAGGACCAAGGGGGTAGGCATCCAATAAGCCGCCTTGGTTAGTTTACATCTTGAAACATAGAAGTTGAATTTTTAAGGAGCTTTAAAATCCATCTATTCACCCATGGAAAAGAAAACCCGAGCACCACAGAGAATCGATTCAAAGGGGGTTAAGCTTAGGCCCAGTGCGTGCGGTATTATTTGGGGCTACCTCACTTGTATAATACTCGATACTGGTAGCTGAATTACCAAGAAGCTCAAGACTTGAACGCTCACATGGGATGATGGTACTTAGTGGATAAATCTAGGGCATCCTTCCCTATAGGTGATGGTGTAGGAAACACTAGATCCTCTACCTTTACCTTGGTCGATTTTCTTCGGTTGACTGGAGGCATCACCAGCTCTTTCGGGACGTTGTGCCAACATTCGCAATATATATTCTCAAGGCCCAATTACATTTGAGAGTGTGAGGATGATTATTTCTTCTAGGATTCGAGTATCATATGCAAAAACAACAAAAACCATAATTTTTGATTGATTGGTCACATAGGATTAATCTAAAGGGAAAATTTTACCTTTATTTTTTCGCTTTGTTTAATGTATGCGATTAGATTTTTTCTTTGATTATAATCTCTATCCTCTCAAATATTTCCAAAAACATACCTAGTCGATGCCATAACAGACCCAACGGGACCTCGTCGATCTAGACTTCTTTTGGACCTCCCTGCATTACTGGGAGGGGTTCTAAGTCTTTCACCATTTAGGTGTCAAAGACGAAACATTTCCACCCTTATCAGTTCATCCTTTATTGGGGCATATTTAGTTGGGAACCCTTGTCGGTCACCCAACACCACACTAGTGGAAACTCCCACAGGGTCACCACATTTCACTCCTCCCACAACCTCTAAGGGACATAGGAGCACTACCCATTCAGGAGTACAAGTGAACTCACAGTCGGGTATGTCGCAGAAAAACCATATACCTAAGTAGAACACTCTGTCTTCACAGTGTGCAATGGCTCTCAACTTGCAGTCACCATTCTTAGCATCTTTTAACTTTCCTGATCTAACTAAGTTAACAAATGACCCTATTGCACACAACCCAAGATGGCCACTCATGCCCATGAAGCTCCTTTCGGACATTCCAAAGTTCAATGGGAAGCAAGAAAAATACCCTGGAAATCATATAATGAATTTCCACCTATGGTGTTCATCGAACAACATCATTGACTATACTATTTGACTGAGACTATTTCAGTGCACCCTAACCGGACCAGATGCAAAATGCTATGTGGAGCAACCATATACTACACATGGAACTTTTAGCACCCTTACTACTGCATTCCTTACCTATTTTCACTTACCCATCCACCATGATTCTGGGATGGAATTAATGACCCATTTTAGGCAGACACCCGCCGTCCATATCTCAGACCATCTCCAGGAATGGCGGCGACGTCATAGTTTGTGCAAAGCCAAAATTGAAGATTGAGTTTTGTTGGAACTATTCTTGAAAACTCTCACTGCAGAGATATCAAAGGATGTGGAAAAAAAGAAAGCCCATACCTGAAGAGGATGCCATCAGTAAGTCCCAATAGCTCGAGCTAATTTACACGCAGTCAAGATATATTTACAATATCCTACCTAACGCCTCGCACCTGTAGACTTACAAATAATTTCCAAGCACGTAAAACTATGCAAATGGTTTGATTGGGTCATTGACCCAAAATCACCTAAGCAGAAATGTTCAGTACCCTGTTTACGCATATGATTCTAAAAAAAACATCCTGCAACCCGGCTACCAGAGTCATCATGCACCTTCGCAAAACATGACCAATAGGGCGCAGTCATACCACCATTAGCAAGGAGGTCCATATCCTCCAGTTCAGGGGACCCAATACACAGCTAGAAATGCTGATGGAAGAGATTCCTCCCAACATCCATTCAAAAACCAAGGACAAGGACCACAATATGCCCAGTCCCCAGCGCAAAACCCACCCATGCAGAATAATGCTCAGGTGAACTTTGTGAAACCTTCCCAAAAACAACCACTCCAATCATAAAATAGAGAGAATCCTAGCTATCCTCCTAATGTGGCAAGGAAAAAAGGAAAAAACAAACCAAAGGGAAATCCAAGATAGGGGGCAACAATCAAAAACGCCCTCTGCTATCTTAGGCTAGAGGCAACTCTAACCGAAATCAAAACTAGGAGCCAAAAAACTCCCAAGGAAATAACAAGAGGGTGAATCTTTGGACCAAACACTCTCGTGAAATTTGTGGTGAATACAGCCAATACACTCACCATTGTCCCGATCTCCATGAGCTGAAAAAGATTCAAGGTAACTATGGACAAGGGGGATCCTCACAGCAGATAGCCATCATGCAAGAGCCTTTCCCCCACCAAGGGACAGTTATCACCCAACAACAGCAAACAAATCCCAACGATTCCAGAAAAAATAGCCATGAAATCTACATGACTGGTGAAGAAATGTTTTTTCAGACACGGAACCAAATTGCGATAGCCCACCAGACACTAATTCGTCAAGGCCTAGGATAAGTGCAACAACATCACCATTGACCATATCAAAGATACATATTGAACCTTTTCCAAAGATGGATAAGGGACCAACTAGGAGAGTAGGAAACCATTCCAAAGTTTCCCATAACTATACCATTGTGGACGATTTAGCCCAATATCCCACTGCCATGTAACCCTTGGAGGTATTAAAATCATCCCCAAAGCAAAGGAAAGCCTTACCTTCCGCATTAGGTGCCATCAACCCTACCGATTCACACATAATGGCTTTCAATTTAAATAAATCCACCCCTAGGCTTCCTTCGATGGTCGCCTTCCAGATACCGGTGTCAATTCAGAATATCACCATTCACCGATATATCATTGACGAGTGTGCATCCACATGCATCATGTCAAAGAACGTCTGGAAGAATTTAGGGTCTCCTGAGCTAAAGCCATCAAACATCACACTAAGAGCATACGATGGGTTCCCATCAGCTCTCGTTGGTCTCTAGAAAAACGTCCCGGTTTGCTTAGCTAGAAAGACAATCCTTATAGACATTGAAGTCTTGGATGCTCAACTGGATTAGAATATTCTCCTTGGCCAAAGTTATATGTATGCCATGTAAGCCATAACCTCCTTCGTCTTCCGAACTATGATGTTCCCCCATGAGGATCGCATCATTATTGTCAACCAATTGACATACCACGACAATAGATTCCTAACAAACACTAATTTCATTCTACCCTATGTCAACACATCAGCCGAGACGCTTACATGGTACCAAGAATATGGCCCCCGCCAGTTCAAACCACCGTCCATCCTTGGGTCATTCCTAGGAGATCCCCCTATTACACCTGAATCATCATCTGAGGTCATAGAGGCTCTGGTGTGCATGATGTCCTCATCAAGCACCAAAGCCACCCAAGAGATAGAGACAAGCAGTGATGACATTGAGTCCTCAGCCACGTCAGCCTCTCTAGCCTACACCACCTCCCAAACTCCTTTCCTCTTCGCCCCAGCTGGTCATGGCCATAGTGGTCCCACCAAACTTATCATTCGCAATCCTAATTTGGTACCTAGTCCCACCTACCACAATGGGAGTTGCACACATCACCTCTACAGGGTTAATCCCCCTCAATCCTGAGGAGGCCCCAACTGTAAAGGAGACTGTCGCAAAAATCCCTTCGAAGGAAATTCCCATTGCAAAACTGATGTTTATGACCAAAAACACCAATGAAAAAGGGAAGAAGATAGAGAATCCCACCATGCAATGGGAATTACAACCTTGTGCCATATGCAACACAATAGGCCACCCTACCCTCATCTTCCTAGAGCTGAACATGTTAAAACCACTCCATAGCTCAACAGTAAATATCGTGGCAAAAAGTTCCCGTAAAAATGAACCAGCCACCAAAAATCAAGGTAGGGCATTGCGTACCAATCACGCATGCACTATCTGCATCCATTATGGGCACTATACCCATCATTGCCCAGAAATTCCATGATACAGGGATGCCTTACATGCCATCGATCAATCCTATCAAGAGGATCCCTCCATCCAATCAACTAGAGATGAACCTCGCGTCATTTTATACCTACAGGAGGAATGATACTAAAATAATCCCAACCATTCCCCCTCCCCCTATCGAGATTTGTGCACTCTGTGATGAACACGATCATTTCATCATCGTGTTCCCAGCCCTAGAAATGTTTTAGTGGTGGTATCTAGTCCATGTCGTATACCACAATGACCTTTTAGACACCCAATATTCATGTCAAATATGCGGTGGCAATCGCCCATTACACCATTGTCACTATGTCCCTAGATATCGTGCGACGCTAACTAGTTTTCACTTAGCCATAGTCCGCCTCCCTAGAAGATGGCTTTGACATTGAATCCATGTACAGCTGGACGACTGAAGAGGATGTGATGAGTAGATCCATCCTCTTCCTGTCAGCTAAAAGGCATCTAGTTGGGGAACCCTTAGTCACCCCCAACCGCCCTCCACTAAGAATGCCAACATGTGCGTTATGTAACAAACGCAATCATGTGGTCACCACTTTCCCTGAATTAGAAGCGCTATGCCACTGGTACCCAGTCACGTCATCAAACGAACACAACGGGTACCCATGTGTTAGGATATTTTTCCTAGTGTGTCAGGGAAATCACCATGAGAAACGTTGTACCTATATCCCGCAAGTACGCCCTCTAATTTACATGATACATCTATTAGATATGAAACACTGGGATCTCATCAATCCATAACCTAACAAATATGATGGAAGGAAGAATGCTCACATGTAGCCTACTCCATACCCCATTTCGGCATATTGGGCAAGTTAGGAAGGCACACCAACCAAGCATGACCCATGTTCAACCTAGGATAACATGCGGGTTATGTGACAAAATTGGCCACCAGGTCAATCAATGTAAAGAAATGAAGCACCTCGCAAACATTTTTCACATAGTCTCTTCCCTCCCGCAAAGACATCTCTCTAACCAAGAGAAAATCGCGCACTTCTATTTCTAGATTTGCTCACACTTTCATCATACAAGAAAATGTGATCATCTCCCAAATCTTAGAGCGGAAAGAGTGGCGTCAAGTCTACATTCCCTGAGAGGGTTATACATACCCAAGCCAAAAACTCGGAAATGGCATCAGAGGATCCTCTCCTCTATGTATGATACCTTTTGAATGTCCACTTCTGGCAGTAGTGTTGATTCCCACAAAATCTACTCAGTTGGTACAGTGGTACCATGCACCATTTGCACTAGCCATAACCACAAACCAGAGGCGTTCCCACTAATGGAAACATTCAGGTACCTCTGTACCAGGCACAACTTCCATCTCTCAAAAAATGCCCAGCCTAACGAGGAATCTAGCCTTTCGCTCATGCAAGATCCCGTAATGGAAATTCCTCCCCCACCAAACTCCGACGACATGATACACCATATACAATTTATATCATCATGTATTGGAGCCAGGACTCAGGATTTCTGCACAACTTGGGTTTCCAACCTTGTTCCTGTCATGAAAAAACAAGGCACCATATGTGTTTGCACCGATTTTTGCGATTTGAGCAAAGCATGTCCCAAGGAAAATTACCCTACCCGATTCATCGATAAATGCGTAAAAACATCATTCAATCACCACATAAACCCTCATTCATTTACTGAGGAAGACATAGTCCTCCACTACGATGTCGCTAAAGAAGCCCTAGGGCCAAGAAAGTTCGAAACTTTGTGAAAAGGACCCTACATCATAAAAAATTGTCTCCTCAAGGGGGAATACACCTTGACAAAGCCAGACAGAACATACCTCAACAACCCCGTCAACGAACTTTACTTCAAGAAATTTTACCCATAAGGGACAAGAGGGCCCAACCCTAGAGTCAAAGTACATAGACCAAACACTTTAAATTTTTTACTAAAATACTTGTCACAAAATATGCTCTAGTGTCACAATGTCTTCTCAACCCGACCATTAATTTGGATTCGATAATGGAGCATTGCTATGGTCTCAAAGTTTAGTAGCATATGCCTGGGTCATTTATTACACTGACCGATCGCCATTCTTCACCAACGGTGTATGCATCAGCTTAGCGACAAAAAATCGAGCAGAATATGACTTCATCATTAGACTTATGTGTGACGCCCTCAATCAAGGCATACACGACTTGCATATATACCTCGATTCCTAGTTAGTGGTGTCACAGTTAAACCAAGAGTTTTAGGTATGGGATTCACATCTATTTAGAAAATATTTGTGTGCAAAAAGATTAAGCCATCAATTTGATCAAATTACATTCAGAAATGTACCAAGAAGTCAAAACCAAATAGTTGATCACATAGCTAACAATATCCTAAACTAGAATGCATCTCAAATAAACCATCATACATAAAAGTAAAAAAAACAAAGAAAATATAAATATTCATCAGCACAACACATAATCCATAAGAAAATATCAATAGGGGACACACCATGTAGAGCTGCAAAAAATATCTCTCTCATATATACCAAAAAATATGTGTCTAAGTACAAAAAATATTATGTCTCTAACCCATAAGTCAGCCCAATGATAGAAATATACAAGTCAAAAAAATAAGGGAAGCATCCTCATAACGAGTGCTTTCCCTATGTACAATAAAGCCTCTAGGGTGGTGCCCCCCCAAGTGGGGCACCTGGATCCACGGCCGCTCTCGGTACCAGCACTATCAAAATAGAGATCATCACCCGGCACAAGGTCGGCCGATAGCCCCTCTCCTGGGCCATCAAAGTCTCTAGTCATGCATCATCGAGGTCATCAAAAAAATGTCGAGAAGGCATCCCCTGGTTCAAGCAGTCCACTCAACCCCATGCATCCTCAAAAACTTGAGCCCTGACATCCAGAGTAGCCATATGCTCTGTCACCTATGTGACGCGAGCCTCCGTCACCTTGGCACGATCAAGCATAGTAGCGTACTCGACAGCAGCTGACCTGCTACCCTCCCCCGAGGGACCAACCTCCCCTCTAGGTGCTCATGGGCCTCTAAATTAGACATAAAATAAGGCCCATCTACCTTCCTTATGCACATAAAAGGATATATTAAATCTCTCCTTCTGCACTTAATAACGTTTTCTTATGCTTTAATATGTTCTTAGGAAGAATTAAAGGTAATTGGATATTTTTGCCTAATATTGGTTATTTTTTTAGAATATTGTGGAAATGTTTGGAAAATTATACATATTTGGAGAAGGAGATGATTTAGGGACTTTATCCCTGCCACTGGAAGACCAGGATTGGAGAATAAATGAGCACAACATCAGGGAATTAGGGAGAAATCATGGAGAGATTCAAGGGGATTGTCCACCCTCCTTAACTCTCAAAGGCAGCAAAAGGATCCTCATGAGATCCCTCTCCAGAAATTTGAATTCCAGATGCAGCCAAGCAACTCAAGACCAAGTGCACTCAAGCTATACTTCACTTGGAGTCTCCAGCAAATCAAATTCCAAGAGGCAGCCAAGCAATTGAAGACAAAGGGCACTCAATCTATGTTTACTTGGAGTCAAAGTGGACTCAATCACCATTTTCAAGGGAGTTGTTGGTAGCTTCCCTGTAGAATAAATAGAGAAGAGATAGAGCTAGGAAGGAGTTAGTTGTTCAGTCAATTATTCAATTACATTCAGAACTTTTCCACAAGCTATTAGGATTTTTTGTTTTAAGACCTTCGAGATGTAATAAGATTTCATTTTTGAATGCAATGAGTAGACAACCTCCATTTTACTGATTTAATTCCAAAGATATGGGTTCATGGGTTAGGACCCAAACCATGTTCCTCAGCTTCTCTGTTGTTTTCATTCTTTCCTTTCTTTCATTTAGCTAGTTTTGTTTCTACTATTTATTTAGTTTTATTCTTTAACAGTTAGCTAGTTTTTGATAGTTTCATTGTTGCTTAGTTTTTTTCTTTCAATTTGCTGTTATTTGCTTGTGAGTAATAGAGTAGAGGAGAAAAAAAAAAATTATGGATCTAGACTTCCCTTCTCATATTTGTCAATATAGCTTGAGGAGGGTAAACCTTCCCATAGACCCAAAAACTTCTTTATGTTCGTTGATTTATCACACATTATTTTCTATTTTCCTATGCACGAATCCGCAGGTTCTTTTGCCAGAATTAATGTCAACACCCCAGAGCAGCTCTATGGCGCTTCCTGCTTCATTTTCCGTCTCCATATTCATGGCTTAAACACTATCTTTACGCCTCCATTCCCCTCCTTTTCCTCTTGTTTAAATGTTGCACCCACCTTTTTCCCTAAAAGTGCTTAAAACCTTCAGCCCACCTTATTCCTTTTTTTTTATCAGTCATAGTTGCCTTACCCTCTTTAGTCAAAAAATTCTTGAAAAACAATCCAAGTTTGACCTTCGCCTTTGCTCCTCGATTTCCCTGCTATCGTATTTCGTAGATCGAACTTCGCAACTTTTCCCTTTTACTTTAACACTTACCGCTTGTTGTAGCCGATTGCGATATTGTGATTTCACATATCGCAGATCACACCTTTCACACAAATTGCATTGCAGTTCCTTTTCGCTCGATCACAATCACATCTCCTTTCTACAATCGCACCTCGCAATATTTTCTAAACAACACTTCTGTTATTCCTCCAGATTTGCGATATTGTGAATTGCGATATCGCATTTCGCACTTCACATCATTTCACTTGTTTCCGTTTGCACTTACCGCTCCAACTGTTGATTACGATCGCACTCCACCGATGGTCCCACCACCATGTCACCCATCGCAAATCACATTTCGCACCTTTTCCCTTTTTCTCCAAGACTTACTGCTTGCTTTCACCGATTGCGATATTGCGAAATTGCAAATCACACAGTTTAGTCTATTCCCTTTAATGCTTACCACTCCAACTTCATGATATCATGATTGCGATATCGGTCCCACATCCACATCACATCTTTGCCATCACATATTTCAAGTTATTCTGCTCCAAAGCCTTTTGAACTATAATAGAGTCTCAATCCAGTTTAACCCCCCGCTTTCCACTTTTAAGCCTCATTTCATGCGTTAAGCCCTGTATTAGCCTCTTTAGCCCTTTTCTCTCCTCCAAGTTGCAAATCAGCACTCCTTTTAATTAGAATTAAGTCATGTATTGTAATATTCCCAAATTTTCATATTACATTTGGAATATTAGAGTCCTTGATTTTCTTAATGAATTAAGTAAATAAAAGGGTGGAGGGACCCAAAATCCTCAATAAGAATAAATATCCACTTTGTGTGTGTGAATGTGGATTAATTTAGAATAGATCTGCAAAAAGAGGTAGTTGAGAAACTACTAATGTGAATGAGATTGGAGATCATGTCTCATTTAATGAGAGAGATCATGGAGGGTTGATTTAATCAAACTAAGATCTTGAAGATGTCAAACAAAGGGTCATTGAGCATTAATGATCAAGTGGTGGAGGATCATGTGCAAATGAAGCACACATGATGGAGAAGGTGTACATTGCACCTAGACTATTTGGTTGATTTGGTCAAATAGCGTAGTCTCACTTGGAGGATCTTGTCCACATGAGACAACGCAGTTGAGATTAGGGCCAAGGCTTGGGATGGCTCAATAATTATAAAGGAGATGAAGGCAAAGGTGAAAGGCATCTTGGATTATTTTATGTATGATATTTTAGATCTGGAATTGTCAAGTGACATTCCACTGCATTCTTGGGCTGTTTAGCAGAGATTGCAGGTGTTGTTTAGCACAGGGTGTTCCCAGGCGGGAATCCCTCGTCCTTCCTTGAGTGATCTTTAAGGAAGATATTTTTCCTTCATTATACATCAAGCTTTAAGTGCCATTTCCTTTTTCTACTTTCTGCAGAACATTCATATTCAGAAATTTGCAAATTTTTGAAGATCAGTTTGGAAGGTGGAGGTTGTCTTCAGTACTTCAGCTAGAGAACAAGGTGAGGGATTATTCCCATCACTTGGGCTTATACATCAGCACTCCCAAAGCCACATTCCAGATCTGGCATCAAGCCAAAATTTATTGACCTCCTAGCAGTAGTATTCTCTTCAAGAATAGCGTTGTCCATATTGCAGATCTGAAAGGAGGAAGGAAGTTGCTAGTACTTCAGCTAGCAATCTAGTGGAGGATCATTCCTCCACATTTCCATCAGTCTTGCCATCAGCCTGGAGTTTATTACAACATATTTCAGTAGGAAGAAGGCCTCTCTTTCCCTCACAGTGCAGTTTTAAGAGGCAGTTGTGTTGCAGCAGCTATAATCATCTTTTGGAGGATTGAGAAGCTAGATATAGAGCTTCTAGCTCACAGATCTGAGGAAGGGATCAACCCTTCAAGCATAGATATAATTTGAGAATAAATTTCAGCCATATATTCTTCAGATCTAGCTTTAGGTCTGTATTTCCCAGCAGATCAAGGATTAAACCCTAGGGAGGTGATTTTTCCAAAGTTGCAGATCTGGAAAGTCCTTTCTGGGTTATCTTGGGAATCCATCACAGTGGCCAAATCTTGAATATTGGCATCATCAGAGCTCCATTTTTTAGTATATTTTCATTTCTCTTTTCAGCCTGCAACTCCATGTTTATATTCTGCTAAAGAGATAGTGAAATATTTGCTGTAGAGCCTCAACAATTACGATGTACCTGCTTCACACATGTTTTCGGGGTGATCCTAGCTCATCTTTTTGGCTAGATCTACCTATATCTTGTACTTGTGTAACTGATTCATCTCAAATATAATAAAATGGCTCATCTCTTTCTACATATTCTGATTTCTACTTAGATTTATTGTTTATCTTGTTGTAAGTTCTTATATTGTGTGAAGTATTACTGCATTCTCCCTTTTGTGCATACTACATGGATAGCTTAGTTGGATGAATAGAAGCATGATAGATAGACCATAGGATAAATAGAGTGCATTTAGCTGATTGGAAAAGTTAAGTGTGGTTTAGAATTAGTTTCCTTTCTGACATTTCTTTTCAACAATATAGTTTAGTTTCTTTTCAGTCATTTCCTTTTCTACAAATTAAATTAGTTTCATTTCTATCATTTCTTTTCAATGATTTAATTTAGTTTCCTTCTGTCATTAATTTCTACAATTTAGTTTAGCTTCATTGAAGGGTGATAGAATTCACTGAGAACCCTTATAAATAGTACCCTTTCATAAAGCGGAAGAGGATGACATGAACAAAATGCATCTTCTGTGTATATAGCACTGTCACCTCCAAGTTTGTACGAACCCTGGGTTGATAAAGTAAGGTAAGGAAGCCCCTGGGAATTGCATCACTCTTGGTGCAATACCAAGACTCACCACTTTTTGTCGCCGTTGTCGGGGAGGTGTGTAGTAGATGCTTTGATTTTGTTTTAGCATTATTTTTTTCTTTCTTTTCTTTTCATATCATTTTAGAAATATTGAAAAAATACAAAAAATTCTGATTTCATGCCTCATAGGAGTATGGATACTCAGAATTTTTTTCTCCAATACCAACCCCCCCACTTGACCAAGTGGTGCAGTAAGAACCACATCACCATAAAATTTTGAAGGAAGAAGAGATGGATGGATATGATGAAAATGAAGAAGATATTATTGGGTTTCCCATTCAAGATATGGACATCAGTGTACCTATGAAGAAAATCCCTCCATCTTTCCTTCCCAACTTCCATGGTATGAGGACAGAGGATCTAGAAAAATTTCTCTTTTAATTCGAGATACTTTGTAGGTCTTATGGCTACTTATCACTCACTCAAAAACTGAGATTGTTTCCTGCAACTTTGAAGGATAGAGCTCTTAAATGGTGCATGAGTCTAGGTACTAATTCAATAAGATCATGGAATGATATGCAAAAGATATTTCTAGAAAAATATAAATACCGTGATCTTAGAGAAGAAATTTTTAGAATGAACCAAGAAGAAGATGAGAGTATTTAGGACCTAATAGAGAGATTCATGTATAATTTTAAGAGGGAAAAAATGCATCATCTAGGATTTTACACACTAAAACCCCTCTTAATTATAACAATTAGGGATAAATGGATTGATCTCCTTAATATCATGAGTAGAGGAGATGTATACCAATTTTCATTTGAAGAAATTTGTGAAACATGCAAGCGCATATCAAGAGAAAGGGAAAGAGTAAGTAAATCAACATCAACATTGGTAAGGCAAGATGAACTTGGAAATTTGCTTGATAACCTTAAAACAAAAATTCTTAGCAATCTAAGTGAACAAGTAGAAATGTTAAGAATGTAAAATGAGCAAATAGAAGATGATGATATTTTTGTTATCCATGAAGAATAATATGCTACTAAATTTTGTTCATCATTCCACAGGTCTAAAGAAGTTTACCAAGAATACAATGGAGCAAGGCAATCACCAAAGAAGCCATGTTATGTATCTCCAGGGATACCCTGGCAACCTAGTCAAATTTATATGATGCAAGGATCCACTTCACAATTTCAATCTTATTCACATACATCTCAAACTGATTGAGACACACTCCCTCCTTGGCAACCTTGGCCAGCTCACCCCCAAAACCAATCTTGGCAACATGTTTGGAAAGGTCCTTATTGGGAAAATCCACAATATCCTCAATATTTCCCTCCATATCCTCCATACCCAACTCCATGCTATCCCTACCATCCACCTCCACCACAACCACAACCTCAACCACATCCATATCATATATCCACCACCACTAAACTACCCATACCACCATTTACAAACCCACACCATGAAGTATCTCAACCCACTTACAATGTTGAGGTACAACACTACCAAACATATCCTCTTGATCTAAATGGTCTGCGACTTAGTACAAGAAAGGTATTGCAAAGCAGAGACCTTCTTAATGTCATTGCGGGACAACCTCATGAAGAAAAAGATTCAAATGAGGAGATCAAAGAATCAAGTGCTGCACTTGATGAAGAGTAGATATCAGAATTAGATGTTGAGATAGTTCCCTTATGTTTACCATCATTTCCTCCATGTGTTCAAGAGAACAATCAGCAAAAAGAGGAAGATTTGACTGCCATAATAGAAGAGGACATCCAAGGTGATCCAACTCAGAAAGTGAACCAGGGCCATCACAACTATATTGACATATGGTTCCAAATATTCATTAAATTGTAGTAGCACACTCTTCTCCAATAGTACTTGATACAATCCTAGTCAAAGAAATTCATCTCCCATATTCAGGTACATGTTAGAAAATTTATTCCAAGTGTGCACCTGATTTTATTTGTCATCTTGATGTGCACATGGCTCCATTTGAAGTATTCCTATACTTGAAAAACGTTATTTTTTCAAGCAAAGTAGGAAACTAAAAAAAAGAAAAAAAAATGAGAAAAAAGGGGGGAAAAGGATAAAATCTTAGGTGAAAACTTCTTTTGAGGTGTCTAGGTAGACCTTCTAGTTGAAAACCTCATTGAGGTAGCTAGTAGGCCTTCAATATATATATATATATATATATATATATATATATATATAATAATGTACTTCTCCATGTATTTCTCTCTAATGAATGCAGGTGCTCTCCAACCTTTTCAAGCAGAAAACAACAAGTTGGCACAAAAAGAAAATTTGTTCAACACTTTAGTCAAAGGTAGTAAAACTTGGACTTCCTCCTCCTGTGCTCAGAAGCTCCAAAAGGACCTCAAGCAGATTATCTAATGCAGCTTCAGAACCACCAAACATAGCTTCAACAACCATATTAGTAACTTCAATATCACCTGCAAAAAGAAATCAATGTTAAGGCTTAGGTATGCAATCATCTAACCCTTTCTTCAAATCTATTTTAGCTTAAGGAAAAATTAAAAAGTGTGGGAAGGAATTTTTTTTTATATAACCAAAATCAGTAGCAGAGAAACCTCATCCTTATCTAGCAACTAGCCTCACTTTTTGCACCATGAAAAGAAACAAGACAAAAGTAAAAATGAGTTGAGAAAGTGGGCAGTAAGCAGTTCATTATAATCAAAGACAAGGAGTGCCAAAGGGGTAACCAAGTGTGAAATCAGTTCACAGAAAAAAGAACTGTGAATTTATTTTGCATGCAATAAAAAAAATTAAAAAAAAAAGGGAAAATAAGAAGAAAAAAAAGGAAAAATAAGAGAAAAATAAAAAGAAGAAAAATAGAATAAAAGGTGGACCCACCACCTCTTGGCATGCAAAATATTTTTTCTTAAGGCATCTGAGGACCTCCATGAAACACCTACAAGAAGAATTGTAGCAATAAGAATAGCGAGAAGATTAGTAGAAGTGCAGCGCATGGCCCAAGAAATAGAAAATGAAATAAGCTAGCATGCAGGAAGAACCATAAGGCAGGGAGGATGAATAGGTTTCTCAGAGGATGAGAAACATTTTCCGTAGGGGGTGATGATGGGCCTATAAATTAGACATAAAATAAGGCCCATCTAGCCTTTCTTAGGCCCATCTACCTTCCTTATGCACATAAAAGGATATATTAAATCTCTCCTTCTGCACTTAATAATGTTTTCTTATGATTTAATATGTTCTTAGGAAGGATTAAAGGTAGTTGGATATTTTTGCCTAATATTGGTTATTTTTGTAGAATATTGTGGAAATGTTTGGAAAATTATACATATTTGGAGAAGGAGATGATTTAGGGACTTTATCCCTGCCACTGGAAGATTAGGATTGGAGAATAAATGAGCACAACATCGGGGAATTAGGGAGAAATCATGGAGAGATTCAAGGGGATTGCCCACCCTCTTTAACTCTCAAAGGCAGCCAAAGGATCCTCATGAGATCCCTCTCCAGACATTCAAATTCCAGATGCAGCCAAGCAACTCAAGACCAAGTGCACTCAAGCCATACTTCACTTGGAGTCTCCAGCAAATCGAATTCCAAGAGGCAACCAAGCAACTGAAGACAAAGGGCACTCAATCTATGTTTACTTGGAGTCAAAGTGGACTCAATCACCATTTTAAAGGGAGTTTTTGGTAGCTTCCCTATAGAATAAATAGAGCATAGCTAGAGCTAGGAAGGATTTAGGCTGTTATTTAGTGATTCGATTCCATTCAGAACTTTTGCTGCAAGCTATTAGGCTTTTGTTGTTTTAAGACCTTCGAGATGTAATAAGATTTCATTTTTGAATGCAATAAGTAGACAGAATCCATTTTACTGATTTAATTCCAGAGAGCTAGGCTCATGGGTTAGGGCCCAACCCATGTGCCTAAGCTTCTCTGTTGTTTTCATTCTTTCCTTTTTGTCATTTATCTAGTTGTGTTTCTACTATTTATTTAGTTTTATTCTTGAACATTTAACTAGTTTCTAATAGTTTCATTGCTGCTTAGTTTTTTTCTTTAAATTTGTTGTTGTAGATTTTATTTGCTTGTGAGTAATAGAGTAGAGGAGAAAAAACAAAAATTTGTGTATCTAGACTTCCCTTCTCATCTCTGTCAATAGAGCTCGAGGAGGGTAAACCTTCCCACAGACCCAAAAACTGCTTTATGTTCATTGTTTTATCACGCATTATTTTCTATCTACCTGTGCACGAATCTGTAGGTTTGTTTGCCAAAATTAATGTCAACACCCCAAAGCAGCTCTGTGGTGCTTTTTCTTCATTTTCCATCTCCATATTCATGGCTTAAACACTTTATTTACGCCTCCATTCCCCTCCTTTTCCTCTTGTTTAAATGCTGCACCCACCTTTTTCCCTAAAAGCACTTAAAACCTTCAGCCCACCTTATTCCTTTGTTTTTATTGGTCATTGTTTCCTTAACCTCTTTAGTCACAAAACGCTTAAAAAAACCATCCAAGGTCAACCTCCACCTTTGCTCCTCAAGTTCCTCGCTACCGTACTTCGCAAATCGCACTTCGCGACTTTTCCCTTTTACTTTAACACTTACTGCTTGTTGTAGCCAATTGAGATATTGCAATATCGCATATTGCAGATCGCACATTTCTCACAAATTGCATCACATTTCATTTTCACTCGACCGCAATCTCAATTTGTAGTCTTTTCCAAACAACACTTTTTCTATTCCTCCAAATTCGCGATATTGCGAATTTCAATATCGCATTTCGCACTTTGCATCATTTCGTTGGTTCTCGTTCACACTTATCGCTCCAACTGTCGATTGCGATATTGCAATCACACTCTGCAGATGGTACCACCACCACATCACCCATCAAAATCACATTTCTCACCTTTTCCCTTTTTCCCCAAGACTTACCGCTTGCTTTCGCCGATTGCGATATTGTGAAATCACAAATCGCACCATTTAGCCTGTTCCCTTTAATGCTTATCGCTCCAACTTTGTGATATCACGATTGCGATATTGGTCCCACCTCCACATCGAATATTTTCCATCGCATATTTCAAGTTATTCCGCTCCAAAGCCTTTTGCGCTATAATAGAGTCTCAATCCAGTTTAAACCCCTACTTTCCACTTGTAAGCTTCATTTCATGCGTTAAGCCCTCCATTAGGATCTTTAGCCATTTTCTCTCCTCCAAGATGCAAATCAACACTCCTTTTAATTAGAATTAAGTCATGGATAAGTTATTTGGATGAATAGAAGTATGATAGATAGACCATAGGATAAATAGAGTGCATTTAGTTGATTAGCCAAGTTGAGTGTGGTTTAGAATTAGTTTCCTTTCTGCCATTTCATTTCAGCAATATAGTTTAAGTTCTTTTCAGTCATTTCCTTTTCTGCAAATTAAATTAGTTTCATTTCTATAATTTCTTTTCAGCGATTTAATTTAGTTTCCTTTTGTTATTTCCTTTCTGAAATTTAGTTTAGTTTCATTGAAAGGTGAAAGACTTCACTGAGAACCCTTATAAATAGCACCCTTTCATAAAGCAGAAGAGGATGACATGAACAAAATGCATCTGCTATGTATATAGCACTGTCACCTCCAAGTTTGTACGAAATCTAGGTTGATAAAGTAAAGTAGGGAATCCCCTGGGAATTGCAGCACTCTTGGTGCGATACCAGGGCTCACGAGGTGCTCCACCCTGAGGCTATGACGGAGCCCCTCCATTTCCCTCACCTACATGCGGAACACCTTGAGGCCTCCATATCAGCTCATGTCCCACCAACCAAACCATGGGACGCTCGACCTCACCAACATCGGAAAAAGTAACAAATTTATGTCTATTTCATCAAAATATACATATAAAATGTAAATACTCAAGTAAATGCAGAAGAAAACATAAAAAAATACTTGTTGGCCCCCATGCGTACCCAGTAGGAAGGCCCATGTTTGGGTCTCCATAGAAGTCCATCCCCGAATAAGGGAAAGGTAGGAACATCTAAGGATTGGCCTCAGTCCAAGCCTTTGTGGTGGAATTCCAATAACACCCCATCCGACCTCCCCCACGGTGAGGCATCACGAGGGCCCACCTCCTCATGCGAGGCCCTCGAGGACCCCCAGTAGGCACAACCACCGTAGGCCTCAACAACACCACTCGCTCATACATAACACTGCACAAAATACTAGCATATGTAAATAGCTTCAATCCATCCTCCACCTTGGAGAGATGAACCAACATCTCGTCATAACAGTGATGGGAGAAATCAAAAAATTGATCGGCCCTCACCCGACGCACAACATCAATCTGTGGGCCTGACACCCGATTGGGCGCATATGACCCTGACAGTCTCACAATAGCGGCCAGAGCACACTGCTCAGCCAGGTCAGTCACCGAAGCTATCTGAATGCACCCCTCCATGAGAGGCACCCTGCCACAATGGCCCACCGAAAACTACTAAAGAACCACTCTCCCAGGGGCAAGTGGATAAGGAAGCACCTCATCCTGAGGTAGTAGCCCAGTAACAAAATACATATTCGTCTCGGGATGGATAGTTAGGTCGCACCCCCGTAGCACCATGACCTTGTGTCGCCTATTCCAAAATTGGATCAGGTAACGCAAAAAACGATCTTGTGATTGTAAGAGGTCATTCTTCATGAAATTGAGAAGACCCCAACATGCTAACTGCTGGCATGCATTGGCATCAGCTGCCAAAGTGACCCAGAGGTTAGGCCAATCCCACTCCCTCCACAACATCCTATCATCAAACAGGCACACATCAGTGACATTAAAAGCACCAAAATTTTGATAAATTTCCTCAAAAAAATTCAAAAAATTGCTTCGGCTCTACGTGCGCATGTTTCCCAGACAGGCGCGAGATATGCACACTTGTTTTTCTCACAAACGTGGAAATCTCATACTTAAAGCCAGTAAATGTGCGATAATTTTGCACAAACCCCTCAGTTCTGCGTGAAACTTACGTGCTTGTGCCTTGATCGCTCGTGCGGTCAAGGAAAAAACTGACCTAGAATCCATAAAAACCTATTATGTACGGACCTTGACACTGACATATTGAAAAAATTAAAATGAGGGATGTCATGGGGCCTACCTGGCTCAAGAATCGCAAATCCCAGGTACTCAGGCTAACCACAACGGCAAGAACAGCTCCGGAAAATCCTTTGACCTCTCAAAACCTCAAACACTCAAATGTCACAAATGAACTGAAATGAGCCATATTGTCCTATATGTTTCCCATTTCAGATTGTTTTGAAGACCATAATGAGAGCTCAGAAGGTGCAATTGTAGAATCGAAAGTAACACAGTGATCATCACCTCATAAATTCCCAAAGGATGCACCACACGTTCACACCTCCGAAAAATCAAATTTTTAGTGCTGACAGGTATCCTCTCTCTCATCTTCTTTTCATTTAGCACATGTCTTTCAATCATATTTGAATAAAGAAGATGCTTTCACTTTGGTTATTTTGTTGCAGGTATTGGGAAAACCATCCATCCCTCCATCCACTAAAAGTACCAGAGCAGGTATCATTCTACCCTCAACATGATAGAGTCCCAGAAAAAATTTGCATATCTTGACATCATTTCTCCACAATAAATTAACCATAGGTTCCAAGCACCTGACCATGTTTATCATTTCCCCACCTTGCACATGATAAACATCCTTGTTGGTTGGTAGAGCCTCTCCTCCATGGCGCCCGTCACTCAAAGTAGACCATATATCATACAAATCATGACGCCATGGCCATACCACTTTAGTCCGGGAAGCACTTCATGCCCATTCACCCACCATGCATCAAGTCAAGTTTTACTATATCAAAATAAAATCCCTTTCCTAGACTACCAAGTTTTGTGAGAAGATCGAAAGTGCACCACCACGCCTCGCATTTGGCCTACCATAACTCCATCAACATAGCCCATCTTCAATACTTTTCATCCGCTTCATCACCCCCACACAAGATACCAACCAATGGGGCCCCCAGCCTCAGCAAAAGCACCCTCCTCACATCATCAGTGAGTGAGCACTTTCATGTTTTGGGGCACTCATCTCTCTGTTTTATACAATCCCAATCCCATTGTTTCATTCTTTGGTAAGTGTACAAATACTGAAAAATGGTGAAAAATGTCCCCAACTCATCCATCCATTTTTTCTCTCATGGCAACAGTCCTTGGTCACCCTTGGTCAGAGTATCACATCTTTCATGCATAATCCACCATGACATTCATAACCAACATATACCCACCATGGATGTTCTACCGACTCCAAGGATTTCCCCATCATAAATAGTTATGACTACCGCCAAGCTACTTTTTATACTCTGAACATGGGCCACTGAATCCCCATCATCAATTTTTAGTCACCCCTCGCCATCATGCCTATGTTAAACCTATCACATCCAAGATCCTGATCCCTTACATCAGTGACTGTCTCATTCGGTTGAGGCTTCATTTTTGTCGACTTCAACTCCTATTTTCCAAAAATGAAGCCGTACCTTGGATTACCCCTCGCCACAATAGGGACATCCTCAGGTGGCACTGTGGGAATCATCATTGCCCACAGATTTCATCGATCCTCCTGAAATTTGACTACGACATTAGTTTTCATGTCAATATGGTATCGTACCTTCCAACCATTGTATCTTGATCAAATTCGTCGAAGACCCATGCCATTATAAGCATCTCTTTTAGCAATTCTTACACGGGAAGGACCCAGTCATATACCCATGCGTAAAATGAGCATTTATATGCCATAACAAGCTTATGCATGTGGGTACCACATTTCACCTATTGTCAAAGGAAAAACGCCCCTCAGGGTGTCAGCAATCGTTTTCATCAACCAAATCATAAGATTACTACCATACTAGTGACACATACATAATCTGTATCTGTCAAGTAGATTTGTTTAGCTAGCCAAAGCATCATGAGCATGGGACATGCCCGGCTCATAGAAAAATTGTATTTATTGTATCATACCATTTCTTGCAGGGTTCCCATAGGACATGGTCACTCTTAGACCCATTATAAGGTGTTTCCAACTTCTTACTACATGCAGGTCTCTCCCTCTCTCTACATAGTACAGAGAAAAGAAACTATAATGTATTTCGGCTATACAATTCTTCCTAGACCTCACACATTAGGGGGAAACATTTATCACTGGAAAATCGGACAAGAAAATATTTTTCATTATCCTGATGATGAACTACAGTTGGTAGTTCGAAATGCGTCGGTTCCATAATTTCTCATGTGATTTCCTGGAAGATTTAGAATAAAATGTTATGGATCACAGAAGCTTGCACTATAAAAAAGATAACATTATTAAATGTCAGGCAGAAGGATTTACAGGGTTGAGGCACATTAGAGAATTCTAAAAAATTTAAAAATCTCTAAGGTCCAGAGGAAAAATCAAATTGTGCACTCAAGACACTAGTAGAATGTGCCTTTGCGTGCATTTTTCTTCGATAGGCGTGCCTTTGTGCGGCTTTCCCTCAAAAAATCGTATGGACTTGAGAGTGGAAGAAGTCACTTTTTGGGACTACAAGGTACACTCTAGGAAAATGATCCCACACTTGAGGCCGCCTAAGCCTCCTTGGGACCTCAAGGGAGCACACAATGGAATCAAGTGGCACATAATGGAATCAACCCCCTCTCTTGGGTCACCATCCATCAATGTACCAAGAGAGCGAAGAAGAGTTTGAATATATCTATAAAATATGACCAAGAGATGAAAAGAGGGAGAGCACATTGTTATGCTGGCCAAAATTTATTTGAAGCAATCCAACAGTGTGTAATATGGAGCAGAAGTAGAGAGGGGATTCAGTTGTTGGCCACCCAACAACTCCAATCCTTTGGAGTAGAGAGAGAGACCTTGCACCAAGAAGCTAGGAGGTAAAAAATTCCTTGCATCAGGTCTTAGAAATATGTAGTTCTAAGGGCCCCTTGGTAAGTCTGTAAACATACTCTCTTTCTCCTTAATAGAAAACAATAAGAGGGGACATTGATGCCATCGTTAGTATTATTTTTTTTTCTATCTCTATACGAGCTTTCATGTTTTTGTTTAGTTTAGTCTTGTTTTCTCTCTACATATGCATACATTATCATTATTTAGTGTGTTTTTTTTTATAGCATGTTCACTAACCTGCTAACTCTTTTGTTTATCTGCCTATCACCAGAAGCTTAAGAGGCAACAACCACTCCTCTTAAGCAAGTGTGGATTGGTACATTTGTGCACAAAATCCACCAACACACCTACCATCACCCAAGATAGTTTACTTCCATTTTGTATGTAAGCATCTTTCAGTTCTTTGATATTAATCAAATTAAGATTATTCCCGCTACATCTCTGTGTTTATGTTTATATCTTTGTTTTCTTGTGTTCCTGCATAATTCTGGATCAGTGGTATCAAAATGGTCTTCACTTTAACTGTATTTATGTGCATGTACCCAATGAGGTCGGGGTATAAGGAGTTAGGGCTCGAACTAGTTTAATCTTTGCAAGACTAGCCTCGCTAACTTCGACGGCCACCCACGTCGGAAGAAAATAAAGATGAGGGAACAATATATCCTTTCAAAATATTTATCGAATAATCCCTTGAGCGAAAAAATAATGTTATGATGGAAAACTTTGTCGAGATCCTTCGCCAGATGCCCACAGGTGATGCATATTCATCCGTCAGCCACTCTGGAGGCACCACTCCCTTTAAGGTACAATTCAACTTTGACATTCCAACATTTGAAGGGTAGATATATGCATATGTCATAGATAAATTGTTAAATCTACTGGAAGGATATTTTTCGGTTCATAATTTTTTACATAGGGAAAAGATTATTTTTTCACTCCTTAGAGTCACCCCCCACGTCAAGGACTAGTGGGAAACTTACACTAAGTGGAAGGATGAGAGGGAACCCTCACTATTCTCAGTCACACCCACTTGGAATTCTTTCCAAAATGCCATCAAGGAATAGTACTACCCTATCTAGAGCTATGACAACAAGTACATCCAATGGACTATGATGTGACATCAGAGGGATCAAGATGTGCATGAGGTGAAAAATCTTTTCCATACCCTATGCACAAATTTGGGTATCAAATATTCTGAGAAACATCTAGTGCTCAAGCACCATGGTTTTTTGCACAAATACATTCAAGAGGAGATGAAGTTCCAAGACATCTCCTTGATTGGTGCAACATACCGATATACTGCCAAGATTGAGGATAAATTCAAGGAGAAGAAGCAATATTATGGATATGCAAACCCGAAGTAGAGAAAAAGTTCCCCAAAGTGAAAGAGAAAAGTGCAGAGCCTGACCAAGGCCCCCCAGGGAAACTCATCGAAGACACAAACCAAGGGTGACAGGGAGGAAAATAAAAACACCAACAAGTGGTGTGAGTTTTGTAAAACTCCCACTCACAACATGAATGAATGTCGCACAAAGCAGGCGCTAGTGGACAAGCTAAAATACTCAAAGACAAATGCATGCTATGATTCTAATCCAGAAACTAAAAAGGGTAAGAATATAACTGACACAAAATCCAATGCAACGGTAGCCACCAACAAACTCCAAAATGTGGAATCGGAAGATCCAGAGGAGGGGGAGCACCTCTTCAACTCGTAGATGTGGGTAAAAGGTTCATCGGTGCAATTCATCATTGACAATGAGATCCAAAAGAACCTAATCTCAGTCAAGGTTTTTAAGCAATTGAAGCTTCCAACATCATTGCACCAATAATTGTACACCATTGGGTGGATCCACCAAGGGTGAGATCTCCTTGTCAGGTAGTAATGACGGCTTCATTATAGCATCAACCCCTTTGTAGACAAGGTATTGTGCGATGTTGTCCCTATAGAAGTCTATGATGTTTCATTAGGTCAACCATACCTATGGAAACATCATGTTGTATATGAATCCAACCTTATTATCACTTTGGGTTGGAAATTGTACAAGATACCTCAGGTAGCATCGCCTACCACCCTTTCTTTGATATATGGTAAACAGTTTAATAAGATCATCTCCCAGACTGGGATATTTTTCTTCCTTATGATTTTCCCTCAAAGCAAGAGGAATATTATGGCCACATCCACAACCTCCAGATAGGGCTCCTACAGACAACATCAGTAGATGGAAAAGGTTGTGGAGGAGTACAAGGAAATCTTCACCTCAACCACAGGGGTACCCCTACACTGTCAGATCAAGAACTCCATCGATCAAACCCTGGGTGCGCCACTACCCAATGGATGAATCTATTGAGGCTCTCTTCTGGAGGACAATGAAATCAAGAGGCATATTCTGTATTTGTTGCAGAAAGGGCACATCAAGCCACGTTCCACACCTTGTGGGAGCCCAATCGTGTTGGTACAAAATAAGGATAAAAAATGGAGGCTATTTATTGACTATCGAGCGATGAATAAGATCATTGTACTGAATAGGTATCGAATCCCATGGATTGATGACCTTCTGGACTAGCTTAAGGGGGCCAAATATTTTAGCAAGATTGAATTGAATTCTGGTTATCACCAGGTACCAATCGAACCCTCTAATTTGTGGAAGACTGCCTTCAAATCTAAAGAGGACCTTTTCGAATCGTTTCTCATGCCTTTTAGGTTGATGAATTCCCCTATAACCTTCATGAGGCTAATGGAAGACATCTTGCGAACCTTCACCAACTCATTCGTGGTATTATATTTTGACGACATCATGATATTTAGCCATAGTTGGGAAGAGCACCTACACCATATTCGACATGTCCTCCAAACCCTATGACAATATAAATTGTGTGCCAATTTGGAGAAATTCACTTTTTTTATGACCTAGGTTCAATATCTAGGGTACATCATTGATGAACAACGTGTGCATGTGGACCCAACCAAGATACAAGCTGTTAGCCACCCATAAATTCTGTCATATCAGGTGGTGGCTAAGTGATGTTGGATAGCCTTCAAGAAACAATTTCATTGCTAAAATTGTTGATGCTTAAAGCCTTTTGATAATATCCTATCCTTTGGATAATCATCACTGCTTTTCCCCTTTTCAACTCAGAAATTCTGTTGTCATTACATGAAGAAAAACTGCTGCAAAGGCCCTTTTCCCATTTTTTCCCCTTTTCCAAAACTAACCTCTTATTCTCTCCTCTTTCCCCATAAGATCCCTCATTTTCATGTTTTTCCCCTTTTCCCTTTATTCAAAATCCCTTGATAAGGTTTTAAGACTCCCTCTTAGCCTTATCGAAACTCTCAAATTCCTTTGAAAACCATTGAAATACCATTTAAATACATTGTTTATGACTTAAGCCCCCTTAGGCTAAGTCTTTAACCCTCCATTCCATACGTCTTGGTGCTAGAACCAAGTGCCAGCCCTCCGAGCACTTATCACATTGTCCAATTGCGATTAGCCCCTCCCCTTTAGCCCCCGGTCATATGACTCTCCATATAACCCATTGCCCCGCAGTCGGGCGCCAAGCCAGATTGTAATTTAATATTTTAAACCTTTGGTTATATTAAAATTGTTGTTTTTGTTATATTATAATTTTTCCATCGGTGCAAAGGTTCAAATCAATCTCCACCGTTGATATAATCTACAGATCAAAGGCGTGCAGTCCATCGCCCCGGTGGTCCCCGCCATCCACTCACTGTTTCAAAACCATGCGGTATTCATCACACCGCCTTTGAGCGTGGGGTGGTTTTTTCCATTTTGCAGCGATTCCATATGCTGTCCAACACGTGGCTTGGGCACTGTTCACAAAACTGCCGTCCATCGCTTATTAAAGATCGGATGTGGACCCGACACGATATTGACGTCCACCGTCTGATCTGAGGCCACTCATCGGATGACGATCACTCACCAAAGAAGCCTGAAAGTTAACCAGGCTATGCCACGGCATTTAAAATATCTCCACCGTTGATCTGATCTGTAGATTGATGGCCCCGAAATCATCGCCTTGATTCCCCCACTTTGACTTTTCATCTCCGCTCCCGACCGTCGATCTCTGCGCGATCGACGGCTCCAATTCAAATTCCTTCTTCGCTCTCCTCCAACTTCTTTTTATCAATCTTGACCATTGGATGATGCCATCCAACAACCACACTCCCCCCACATGTCCTCTGAAGCAATATAACCTATACATGCAGTATTTTCTAATATTTTTGTATTTTGTAGGGTTCAAAGGTTTTTTCCACTATGTCTGAAGAAAATTCGAAGGTAGAGGGTGACAATCCTCCCACCTTCGTTTTGTTAAAGGAAAAAACCTACAAGTGTTAAAACCACGTTTCATCAATCATCCATGAAGCATTGATTCTACATAACCCCTACATAGCCCTATGCACCAGCAAAGCACCATCAAAGAGTATTAGTGCAGAAAACCAGAGATATGCCAAAACTGAAGATTGAAGACCGATTTACAGGGATTACGGCTAAGATTGATTATCAAAAGCCTAATCCCCCAAATTAAAACATAGTTAAAAGAAAATCGTAAGTATTTTACAGACAAAAAGGCCTCCACCACCACATTAGAGGCGAATTGATTCCTCCCAGCTACCGAAATTCCACATGTGCCTCAAAGTATTCAATCAAAGACCGAAGTTAGTGATCGAGATCAGATATCTACCTCACAACGTAGCCAAAGGATAAATTCTACCGACAAACTAATGACAAAATATCAGCAGAGTAACTTCGGCATCACACAGTACCTCAAAGGTCAATAAAGGCTCCCACCGAGCTTAATCTTAATGTAAATTATTCAATACAAAAGACACCTGTTGTAAGCTACTTCATTGAGCCCCAAAAGGCCAAGAAGCCATTTAAGTCTGTATTAATTAGTTTTTGAGATATTTTTATCAGATCTGACCTCCTCCTTCTTCTATATATACTTCTGAAGAAGATGAGTGAGTGTGGGTTGATCACTAGTTGTAATATTGGAACTCTCCGAAATAATACATAGTCTATTGAAGTTGAAGAAGAAATTGAAGTCTTGAAGCCCTGATGATGTTGTTGCTTGCTTGTTACTATGAAGGCTCTATCATTGGATCCATAAGCTTGGCTGTTGGTGAAGTATTCTGAACTGTTTTATGTTTTTCCCCTGTTTTCATTATGTTCCATAAATTTCTTACTACAGTAGGTTGAAATTTTTAGGGTAAGAAATGACTCGTGGAAGCACCTTAGACCTGTTCATCCTTCACTGTTTCATGTTTTATTCTGCTGAAGTATTTTAGAGTCTTTAATCTCTCTCTTTAGTCTTCATGCTTGTTTATTTCCTTAATAGTTTGAATAGTTGGTTTCAGCATGATTTATGGTTCTCCCTGCTTGTCTGTTGCCACTTTAAAACTGTTATTGAAGTCTCCCTTTGTAGTTTTCTGTTTACAGTGAGTCAAGGAGGTTTGTTCTGATCTTGCCCCTTTTCCTTACTTAAACAGTTGTCTCAAAGGTCTTTATAGTTGTAATCATAGATGTGTTAGGTGTTCCCTCTTCTATGACTGCAGTTATCAGTGAATCTTTTATGTTTTCTAAGTCATTTGAAATAAAATATTTGAGGAAATAGGGTGTTCCCTGAATCTTAGATTTCATTTTAAAAGTTGTTTTGAAATCATTGTTTGCTTAAAGGTGTAATTTGTAGAATTCATGGTTAGCCCTGTCTATCAAAAAGCTCTTTATTTTTCAAATTGTGCTTTCAAATTCCCTTTGTTGAGAATTAAACTTCTCTTTTCAAATCATTGATGTCCATCTCATTCCAAAACCAAAGGATCCTGTGGCCAAGTTAGATTTTCCCTCTGATATCCCATATCCATTGATGTGTATGTTATGACCTCTTCTTGACTCCATTGCCCAATGAAATTGATGTTTCTCCATTCTATATATCTTTCCTAGTCCTTTCATATTCTGTTGTATCAATTCAACCAAACAAGCAATCAAACACCTGCACTCAATAACTAGTATAAAATCCATACTCTAAGCACACAAGATAAACCTTTGCAAAAGAACATTTGAGAGATCCCTCTCTGAGAACAGGAGGACTAGATCCTGTAACTCTAAAGATTGGTTCTGTTATTGCCTTGTCTTTTGATTTTCCAAACTATCAAAACACGGGACACCAACATAATGGCGATCACGGTGGGACATTGAGTAAAATATTCAAAACAAAACACTCACAGTCTAGTATAACATAAGTAACCTCCCTCAAACACTACCAATCAATGGTAATCATGATAGGACCTTTTTTGAATCAGTGACAAACTAAGTAACCCTTAGGATTCTCATAAAGCCTTATCAAACCTTGAAGGATTTAGTTACCAAGCCATAAGAGTGAACTCTATATGATTTGACACCCTAGCTAAGTGTTAGGTCAGATTTAGCACACTCTCATAACCTATAAAACCAGAATAACTCAAAAAAACCCAAAAAACATTTCAGTTTGGCTTCACAAATAAACATGGTGGTGGAACCATCCAATATCTTACCTTCATAAAAGCTAAAAAGTTCCCACTTGGTGACTCCACTAGCCCCAGTAGTCCTATTACTCATCTAGGTTCCCAGGTCTCTTTAGGACTGTGTTAACCAACTTTGAATAAGTTTAGGAGCCTAGTCCCTTACTGGATAAGACATTGTGAGAGGTAAAAATTCCAAAAAACAGCTTTTAAAACCTCAACCTCTCTCATTTTTTGAAAAGCAGTCCGGCTTCACATGGTATCAACACTAGATCCCATCTAGACCCAAATCCTTCTTTAATCGTTGACAATCCTGAGAGAATTTTATGGCAGGCTTCTGACTCTGGAAAATCAACTGCTAACAGGATCCTCTTAAGAAAAATTTCCATCCCTGAAAACCTTGTTGTCCTAGAGGATTCACACTTTGATTTACATCATACACAGAACATCTTTAGAACTAGATCTCAAGGTGATTTAAACAAAACTGATCTTAACTTTGCAGATTTGCAACAAAGCTTTAGTAGAGAAGCCTCACCTTCCACTCCTCTTAATTCCCAGCTTCTTCATCACTTTAGTCTTTTCCATAACAAGCCTGCTCAAAATCAGTTTGTTGGCCCACGTATTTCTTCCACTCCAATTCATACTACCACTGTTCAAAACACTCCTATTCAGCCCACTCTTACTCTTGTAAATCCACCCTTATTTCCAGCCATTGCGACATGGTATGCCCCATTAGTGTTACCACAACCTCTACTTCCCTTACCAAATGATTACAAATCCAAAATCCCTCACTTCACTGGAAAAGAGTCCACAACAACTTAGCATCATGTAGATAGGATGGAAGATGCCTTCAATTACATGGAGATAGAAGATGAAACTGTGAAGATGAGGATCTTCGCCCAAAGTTTAGGAGGAGATGTAAATAAATGGTTTAAAAACTTACCTCCTAATAACATAAATGATCTCCCTTCTTTGCATCAAACATTTATCAACAAATGGGAACTCAAGAGGAACCCTCTCCAAATGCTAGTAGAGTATAGCAACCTCAAGAGAGATAAAGGGGAGAGTGTCCATGATTACTCCACTAGGTTCAATAGCATTTACAATGCTCTCCCACCTCACATGAAACTTCCCCAAGGCATGGCCTTGGTAAGGTATCCCGAAGGCCTTGATACTGAAATGACTTATGAATTAAGAGGGAAATATTACTTAACCTTGGAAGACATGCAGAAAGGAGCTTTGAGTGTAGAGGAAAACATAATTGAGAAAAGAAATAGGTTGAGATTAGAAAAGAGGGTAACTTATAGTGCTGACCTACCACCCTCAACCTCAGCTTCTGACACAAAAATTGACAACCTAGTGAAGGTGATGGAAAGGATGCTTGAAAATATCAATTTAAATGAGAGACTGCCACCAAGAGAACCTCAAAACAATCAAAACAGAAATAGAAATCAGAATTATAGGAGAGAAAACAATCAAGATAAGCAAAAGGAAAGAGACCAATAGATTAGACCTCCCTTCCAACAGAACTATGTAGATCAATATGAGGAAGATAGGGAGTTGGAAAGGTTGGAAGAACCTCATGTAAACTTGATTGGATCAGACATTGGAGATGATGTTTTCCTCACTGAGGAAGATCAAGGTTTTGAAAATGCAATCATGGAGGTACACAAACAATATGATCTTAGGAGCAAGGGAAGCATAGATAATTCAAAGGATAAAAACGCTAGCACTGCTATCAAGAAAAATGCAGAAAACCAGACTAAAAAGATAGCAGAGAAAACCAACATTTTGGCCAAGAAACTAGAATTAAACAAAGACAAAAGTGTCCAGCCAAATGTTGAACAGAGTACCCCTAGCACTTCAGCTAGTAGTCCTAGAAAAACTGTCCCAATTACCAGTCCAAACAAGGTTCAGCAAATCAAATTTGCTGAGAGAAATTCAATTGAAAGGCCAGACGTAAATATCAACAAGTCAATTATTCCTTTCAGCCTTGAGGGAGAGATTGCCAAGATAGAAATTGCCATTCCCCTAGCTGAAATAGTAACCCAAGAAGTGTACAAAAACCAAGTTTTGAAAGCTTTGAACTTAGGAACTGATACTGACAACTTGAACTTGACAAATGATAAACCTGAGTTGTTGTTTGGTCCTAAAGTTGAAGGAAAATACCAAGAAGGGGTTGTCCCTCCCTTCTATGTTAGCTTGAACATACATGAGAAAATTTTACACAATGCCATGCTAGATTCAAGAGCTTCACACAATCTAATTCCCAAGGTGGTAATCGAGAGCTTAGGCTTAGAGATTACTAAAACATACAAAGATTTGTATTCCTTTGACTCAAGCAGAGTCAAATTTTTGGGTTTAATCAAAGATTTATGTCTTAATCTAGCTCAGATCCCTGCTAAGAGTCTAGTAATGGATATAGTTGTAGCTTACATTCTCCCTAAGTATAGCATGCTCTTATCAAGATCTTGGGGAGCCAAACTTTAGGGAAGCCTTCAAATGGTCATGTCTTATGCCACCATCCCTGTTTTTAACCAAAACAGAAGACTATACAGGGAATCTCACATGAAGTACATGGTGAGAAACCTAGAAAAACCAAAAAACACTCCAATCTATTCTACTCAATAAAGTTTAGATTCCTTTATCTTATGTAACGAAGATGAAATCACCCGACCAGATAAGGAAAACATGCACCCAATCAGTTCACTAGAACAATCCAATCTTTCCTTCAATCAAATTCAAAACATTGACAATCAACAGCAACAAGAAACTGAAAATGAGGAAAATGTATTTTGGACAATAAACTTTGATGGATCCTGTAACAATACAAGTGCAGGGGCAGGTGTTTGGATTCAAAATATGAATCAAATTTTTTCATACAAATTGGATTTCCCATGCACTAACAATATCGCTGAGTATGAAGCCCTTCTCCTAGTCTTACAATTGCTTAAGCAATTAGAAGCCCAGAAGATATCGATCTTAGGGGATTCTAAATTTATCATAAAACAAATCAAAGGAGAATACTCAGCTAGAAATCTAAGGCTTAGGGAATATCGAAATGCTGCCCTTGACCTATTGAAAACCTTTGAAAAATATGAACTCATTTTCATCCCTAGAGCACTGAATCATCTAGCAAATGAACTCGCCTTCAATTCCAGCAACTGCCAAATACCTGAGATAAATGAAAAACTCCATGTAAAGGTAAAACACTGGCCTGCTGTGCTTGATAACAAAGATCACTGGCAATTTTTTGAACCTGACAGACACATAGATGATTTCTTGAAATCAGAAAACGATTTCAGCATACCAATATCAGAAACTAGCCATAAAGAAAATTGTTTGTATATTGAACAAATCCCAGAAGTTGAAATGACATATTCTGCTGATATAAATCATTGTGAGAATCCTTTTGAAGCAGAGATAACTAACAACGCAGACCAAGAAGACTTGGAAGTCTTACTATGCAAAAATGATAAAATCCCAAGAGGTCTCACACCTTTAGAACACCTTTTTGATTTTAACGATGTAGCCAAAGAACCGAGAGTGGAGCCTGTGGAAACAAATGTAGAAGAGCATAACATAGGCAGTCTAGCAGAACCCAAGATGATCAAACTACCCAGCACTCTCCCAGCTCACATAAAATGCAATACATAGAGCTGTTCAAAGAGTTTAAAGATGTGTTTGCTTGGGAATACAAAGACCTGAAATCTTATGATACCAGCATCATCCAGCACAAGATTCCCTGAAGGAAAATCAAAAGCCTTTTAAACAAAAACTAAGAATAATAAATCCTCTCTTACTACCTTTAGTTAAGGCCGAAGTTGAAAAAATGCATGATGTTGGAATCATAATACCCATTAGGTTTTCACAGTGGGTATCAAAATTATTTTCTGTTAGAAAGAAAATAAGGGAAATCAGGCTCTGTATTGACTTCAGAAATTTAAATAGAGCCTCTTTAAAAATACAACTACCCCTTACCCAATATGGACCATATACTTCAAAGGGTAGTTGGATCAAGAAGGATTTCCCTCTTAGATGGGTTCTCGGGTTACAAGCAGGTGTTAGTGCTCCCAAGTGATCAAATCAAAACTGCTTTTACCACACCTTGGGGCACCTTTATGTATGTCAAAATTCCTTTTGGATTGATGAATGCAGGGGCCACCTTCCAAAGGGCCATGGACATAACATTTTCTAAAGACATTGGCTATTTCATTATCATTTACCTTGATGACATAACATTTTTCTCAAAAACTGATAAAGAACATTTGATTCACCTCAGATTTTTTTTTTAGAAATGTAGGAAATCTGGCTTATCATTGAATCCCAAGAAGACACTCTTTGGTCTCCAATAAGGTAAACTTCTTGGCCATATAATTTCAGAAGAGGGAATCAAAATAGACCCTACAAGGATAGATGGCATATTGCAGATCAGCCATCCAAGGAGCCTCAAAGAATTGCAATCTTTCATCAGAAAGATTAATTTTCTGAGAAGGTTTATTCCTAACCTTGCTGAGCTATTAAAAAACATTACAAACATGCTTAAGAAAGATGTCAGTGTAAAATGGACTTTACCAGCTAAACAATCATTCGAACGGGTCAAACAAGCTCTTACTCAAACACCAGTCCTGATTAGTCCAAATTTTACCAAATACTTTTACATATTTTATTTTACATATGAACATACAATAGCTGCAGTCTTACTTCAAAAGAATTATTTGGGGCAGGAACAACCAATATCTTTCTTTAGCAGGGCCTTAAGAGATGCTCCTCTCAAATATAATATCATGGAGAAGCAAGCCTTAGCATTAGTGAAAGCTTTAAAAGACTTTAGGGTCTATATTTTACACTCTCACATAATTTCTTTTGTTCCACATACTGTTGTCAAGGACATTCTAAGTCAAGACCCTGATGGTAAAAGGGGAAAATGGATTGCTACTATTCTTGAGTATGACTTAGAGATCAGGCCCACCAAACTAGTTAAAGGGCAAGGATTAGAAAAACTTATGGCTGAGTCTAACTTCCAAGCACTAGACATGAATATGGTAGATGTGTTGGAAGAAATAGAAGAATCTACTGCTCCTTTTATTGAAGAAACATTTCTGAATTCTCCTTGGTATGCTGACATTATTTATGTGCTTTTATATTTAAATGCCCCCCCTTCTTTGTCTAAAACTAAAGCTAGATTTTTGAAACAAAAGGCTTTGAGTTTTTTCATCCTAGATGGGGTATTATATTGGAAAAATATTGTTGGAATTTTACTTAAATGTTTACTTGAAGATGATGCAGGGAAAATCATGCATGAGTTGCATGACGGAGAATGTGGAGGACACCTCTACTGGAAGGCCACAACAAACAAAATTCTTAGATCAGGTTACTATTGGCCTACCCTTTTCCTAGACACTCAGAAGTTGGTCATGTCTTGCCATAAGTGTCAAATCTTTGATGGAAAAAGAAAACTCCTTCCCTTACCCTTACATCCTATCAAAGTTGAGGCACCTTTTCAACAATGGGGTTTAGACTTCATTGGGGAAATTCACCCATCCTCCTCAGCTCAACATAAGTGGATCCTCACAGCCACTGACTTCTTTACCAAGTGGATAGAAGCTATACCCTCTAGAAATGCTAATGACTCTGTCATTATCAAGTTTCTTGAAACAAATATCCTATCCAGATTTGGTTGTCCCAGAAAAATCATAACAGACAATGTTGCTGCTTTTAAATCTAAAAATATGGTTGACTTCTGTTACAAATACCACATAACCTTGGGCCATTCCACTACTTAATATCCCCAAGGAAATGGATTAGCTAAATCTTCCAACAGGAGCCTCATCAATATCATTAAAAAGTTGTTGGAACAAAATCAGAAATCATGGCACAGTAAACTAGTTCATGCCTTATGGGCTGATAGGTTAACTACAAAGAAATCAATAAATATGTCCCCCTATAAGCTAGTTTATGGCATGGATGTAGTTTTTCCCACCTCGTTGGGAGTGCCAGTCATGAAGCTCCTTCAAGAATTGCAAGTTGAAGAAAATGATATGCAGAGGAGAATCAATCAAACCATCCATTTGCAGCAGACCAGAGAAGAAGTTTATGGAAGAACACAGTTAGTCCAAGAAAATATGAAGAAGCTATTTGATAAGAGGACTAAGGCAAACAATTTCCAAATTGGAAATGTTGTTCTTAAATGGGATTCAAGAAGAGAAGAGAAGGGAAAACATGGCAATTTTGAGAACTTGTGGAAAGGGACCTATATTATCCATGCTAAGAGGGGTCACAATGCATTTTTCCTGAAAGAATTGAATGGAGAAGACTTATATGGGGGTCCTGTCAATGGCAGGATGCTAAAGCATTACTTCTGCCAAGAGTCCTGAGTTTAAAGCATTTTATTTTTCATTATAAATATCATAGTCTATACATTTCATTCAAAGTTGGAAAAATCAAAAATACAAAAACAAAGAAAAGAAAGAAAAGAGGGCAGATTGTAAAAATAAGAAAGGTATAGCCCCATACCAAAAAAGAGAAAAAAATTCTGAAAGTGTGCAAGCCCAAATGCCACTCCTCAAAAACACACTTCTAGTTAGTCAAACAGCCTAATCTTGACTAATTAGCTTTAAATTTTTTGCTGATAGGATAGTGAATTCAATTGGCCAAACAGCTTAATCTTGGCTTATCAGTAGGTATATTAGGATAGAAATTAAAGGTTCAAACATGCTCAAAATCTGAACCTGAGTTTCCAGAGAGAAAATTTATCAAATCTGTTTCAAGTTCTGGGTCAAAAGATGTAAAAATCTAGTTCTAATCAGCTAAAAATCTGAATCAGTTAGCGAAGGAAAGACAACTCAAGAAAGGGTCAAAACAGAGCTGTAGAAAAGAGGAAGGAAACGTTTTAAAATCTTAGATCTCAAACCTTCCATTTTTTCTTTAATTTTTCTACAAAATAAATGTCTATGTGCAGCTTGTTTTTATGCCATTGATCACAGCAAGTCAAAACAGCTTAATCTTGACTTGACTGTTTTTAAATTTTTGTTGTAGAATTTAGAGAATAAAGTCTGTTGGACAGTTTAATCCCAACAGACAGTAGATTAGGTAGAGAATCATATGGGCTCAACTGTTTAATCTGAGTCCATGGAGAAATAAGAAGTAGAAATAGATTAGATTTTCTGCTTTCAAAAAAAAAAGAATAAAATGTTGTGAAAGAGTTTGCCAATCCAAGTGCACCCTAAAGAAGAAAAAATGTTAGATCAGTAGGATTGGGTAGGTAGACAGGTTGTATTGATGAAGTTCCATTGTTAATCCATGAATGCTAATATGTTTCAGAGAAAAAGAAGATCATCCATAGAAAGGAAGGCAACCCAATGGATGAGGCAACTGATCAGCCTCCCAGAGAATGCAAGTCTAAAGTTCTTGATGCCTTCAAAAAGGCACCATCCCCAAGTGGAGCCACTGTTAGCCACCCATAAATTCTGTCATATTAGGTGGTGGCTAAATGATTTTGGATAGCCTTCAAGAAACAATTTCATTGCTAAAATTTTTGATGCTTAAAGTCTTTTGATAATATCCTATCCTTTGGATAATTGTCACTGCTTTTCCCCTTTTCAACTCAAAAATTCTACTGTCATTACATGAAGAAAAACTGCTGCAAAGGCCCTTTTCCCCTTTTTTCCCCTTTTCCAAAACTAACCTCTTATTCTCTCCTCTTTTCCCATAAGATCCCTCATTTTCATGTTTTTCCCCTTTTCCCTTTATTCAAAATCCCTTGATAAGGTTTTAAGACTCCCTCTTAGCCTTATCGAAACTCTCAAATTCCTTTGAAAACCATTGAAAAACCATTTAAATACATTTTTTATGACTTAAGCCCCCTTGGGCTAAGTCTTTAACCATCCCTTCCATACGTCTTGGTGTTGGAACCGAGCGCCAGCCCTCTGAGTGCTTATCATGTTGTCCAATTGCGATTAGCCCCTCCTCTTTAGCCCCCGGTCATATGACTCTCCATATAACCCATGGCCACGCAGTCGGGTGCCAAGCCACATTGTAATTTAATATATTAAACCTTCGGTTATATTAAAATTGTCGTTTTTGTTATATTATAATTTTTCCACCAGTGCAAAGGTTCAAATCAATCTCGACTGTCGATCTAATCTATAGATCGACGGCGCGTAGTCCATCGCCCCAGTGGTCCCCACCATCCACTCACCGTTTCAAAACTACGCGGTATTCATCGCACCGCCTTTGAGTGTGGGGCGGTTTTTTCCATTTCGCAGTGATTCCATACGCTGTCCGACACGTGGCTTGGGCACTATTCATAAAACCATCGTCCATCGCATATTAAAGATCAGACGTGGACCCGACGCGATATTGACGTCCACCGTCCGATTTGAGGCCGCTCATCGGACAGCGATCGCTCACCAAAGAAGCCTGACAGTTAACCAGGCTATGGCATGGCATTTAAAATATCTGCGCCGTCGATCTAATCTGCAGATCGACGGCCCCCAAATCATCGCCCTGATTTCCCCGCTTTGATTTTTCATCTCCACTCCCGACCGTCGATCTCTGCGCGATCGACAGCTCCGATTCAAATTCCTTCTTCGCTCTCCTCTGACTTCTTTTGATCAATATTGACCGTTGGATGATGCCATCCAACGGCCACGCTCCCCCCACATGTCCTCTAAAGCAATATAACCTATACATGCTGGATTTTCTAATCTTTTCGTATTTTTGCAGGGTTAAAAGGTTTTTTCCACTATGTCTGAAGAAAATTCAAAGGTAGAGGGTGACGATCCTCCCACCTTCGTTTTGTTAAAGGAAAACACTTGCAGGTGTTAAAAATACGTTTCATCAATCATCCATGAAGCATTGATGCTACATAACCCCTACACAGCCCTGCGCACCAGCAAAGCACCGTCAAAGAGTATCAGTGCAGAAAACCAGAGATATGCCAGAACAAAAGATTGAAGACCGATTTACGGGGATTACGGCTAAGATTGATTATCAAAATACTAATCCCCCAAATTAAAAAATAGTTAAAATAAAATCATAAGTATTTTACAGACGGAAAGGCCTCCACCGCCACATTAGAGGCGAATTGATTCCTCCCAGCTACCGAAATGCCACCTATGCCTCAAAGTATTCAATCAAAGGCTGAAGTTACTGATCGGGATCAGATATCTGCCTCACAACGTAGCCAAAGGATAAATTTTTCTGACAAACTAATGAAAAAATATCAACAGAGTAACTTCGGCATCACACAGTACCTTAAAGGTCAACAAAAGCTCCCACCGAGCTTAATGTTAATGTAAATTATTCAATACAGAAGACACCTGTTGTAAGCTGCTTCATTGAGCCCCCAAAGGCCAAGAAGCCATTTAAGTCTGTATTAATTAGTTTTTGAGATATTTTTATCAGATCTCACCTCCTCATTCTTATATATATACTTCTGAAGAAGATGAGTGAGTGTGGGTTGATCACTAGTTGTAATATTGGAACTCTCTCAAATAATACATAATCTGTTGAAGTTGAAGAAGAAATTGAAGTCTTGAAGCCCTGATGATGTTGTTGCATGCTTGTTACTGTGAAGGCTCTATCATTGGATCCATGAGCTTGGCTATTGGTGAAGTATTTTGAACTGTTTTATGTTTTTCCCCTGTTTTCATTATGTTCCATAAATTTCTTACTACAGTAGGTTGAAAGTTTTAGGCTAAGAAATGACTCCTGGAAGTGCCTTAGACCTGTTCATCCTTCACTGTTTCATGTTTTCTTCTGCTGAAGTATTTTAGAGTCTTTAATATCTCTCTTTAGTCTTCATGCTTGTTTATTTCCTTAATAGTTCGAATAGTTGGTTTTAGCATGATTTATGGTTCTCCCTGCTTGTCTGCTGCCACTTTAAAACTGTTATTGAAGTCTCCCTTTGTAGTTTTCTGTTTACAGTGAGTCAAGGAGGTATGTTTTGATCTTGCCCTTTTTCCTTAATTAAACAGTTGTCTCAAAGGTCTTTATAGTTGTAATAATAGATGTGTTAGGTGTTCCCTCTTCTATGACTGCAGTTATCAATGAATATTCTATGTTTTCTAAGTCATTTGAAATAAAATCTTTGAGGAAATAGGGTGTTCCCTGAATCTTAGATTTCATTTTAAAAGTTGTTTTGAAATCATTGTTTGCTTAATGGTGTGATTTGTAGAATTCAAGGTTAGCCCTGTCTATCAAAAAGCTCTTTATTGTTCAAATTGTGCTTTCAAATTCCCTTTGTTGAGAATTAAACTTCTCTTTTCAAATCATTGATGTCCATCTCATTCCAAAACCAAAGGATCCTCTGGCCAAGTTAGATTTTCCCTCTGACATCCCATATCCATTGATGAGTATTTTATGACCTCTTCTTGACTCCATTGCCCAATGAACCTGATGTTTCTCCATTCTATATATCTTTCCTAGTCCTTTCATATTCTGCTGTATCAATTCAACCAAACAAACAATCAAACACCTGCACTCAATAACTAGTCTAAAATCCATACTCTAAGCACACAAGATTAACCTTTGCAAACAAAAATTTGAGAGATCCCTCTCTAAGAACAGGAGGACTAGATCCTGTAACTCTAAAGATTAGTTCTGATGTTTCCTTGTCTTTTGATTTGCCAAACTATCAAAACACGAGACACCAACACAAGCTATTTTTGATTGGCTAGCCCCAACCACTCTAACAGACCTGTGTAGCTTTCTAGGCCTTGCCAATTTCTATCGCAGGTTTGTGTTGGGATTCTCTCATATCACTTGGAATTTGACTCAAGTCACCAAGGTAAGAGCGAGAGAAAATCTATTTCGGTCTGAATCCAAATATAAGGCGTTTTTCGAGTTGAAACATCACCTCTTCTCTACAGCAGTGCTCACATTACTAGACCTATAACACCCATTTGAAATCGAGACAGATGCCTCTGACCATGCTGTTGGTGCAGTCCTTACCCAGCAGGAGCATCTGGTGGGATATCATAGTGAGAAAATTTTAGATATAGTCCGAAATTATCCCACCTATGACAAGATATGTATTCCATTTTTGAAGCCTGTCGAAAATCGAAGCATTACATTATGGGGAAGAAAATTGTCATCCACACACACTACCAACCCATGCAGTTCATACATACACATGGAAAGTTTCAGAACGATCGCCATCATAAATTGTCCACATATATGCAGCAGTTTTATTTGAACATTAAGTACAAGAATGGCAACAAAAATAATGTTGCAGATTGCCTCATCTGACCACTATTTATGGTGCTAGACTCTTGTGGACATGAGACTCCAGGATGGTCGCATCTTTACAATATTGATCCAGAATTTGGCACAACATACTATATTCTCCTAAAAGGGATGAAAGTTTCAAACTTTCACCTCCAGGATACACTATTGTGCCACCTGGGACACCTCTGTGTTCCTTCAAGCGAGCATGTCAAGATGATTTTGGAGGCACACTATACTTAGGTCGCTCGACATTCTAGGGTAGAGAAAATAGTGCCAGTATGGTGGAAACATTTTTCATTAGGTTAATTTTGAGGTCTAAAATGGGCCTTCTAAGGAAATTATAAAATAATAGTGGAAATAATAAAATAAGATTAGATTACATCATCAAATTTTAGAGGGAAAAAAGAAAAAACTACTTTTTAAACTTGTATTTTCAACTTATCTCCCCATGGGTTTACTCAAATTTCGAGAGGGAACACTTTTTGGATTCATAATTTGCTTCCTCATCCAACGAGTACCCTTTTTGCATACTTTTGATGGATCTTGATACATGAAAAATGAGAAATACATGAAAAACGTGATTGCAATCATGTTTTTCATGTATTTCTCATTTTTCATGTAGCAGGATCCATCGAAAGTATGCTACATGGGTACTCCTCGGATGAGGAATTAAATTTTGCATCCAACGAGTACTCCTGCTTGAAATTTGAGTAAAAAAATTGGGAGATAAGTTGAAAAAGCAGTTTTTTTCTTTTTTCCCTCTAAAATTTGTTGATGTAATCGAATATTATTTTATTATTTCCACTATTATTTTATAATTTCCTTAGGAGGCCCATTTTAGACCTCAAAGCTTAATGCCTACAATAAAGAAGCAAGGCTTGTATACCCCTCTGTCTACTCCTAGTCAGGCTTGGGAATCTATCTACATTGATTACATGTCGGGCCTCCCTACTACCAAGCATGGAAATGACTGTGTTTTTGTGGTTGTCAACATATTCTCTAATATGTCCATTCTGACAGCCTGCAAAAAGAGTATCATAGCAAAATACACTTCAAAACTCTTCTTTTAATGAGTATGGGTACACTTTGGTATCCCACAGTCCATTATCTCAAATCGGGACAACAGGTTCCTATGTACATTCTAGTCAATCCGTGGGCTGTTGTTGGATACCAAGCTCACTATTCCATGTCCTTCCACCGCCAAACTGATGGCCAAACAGAGGTCGTAAATAGAATGGATGTGCACATCATGCACATGTAAAAATTGAATCATCCATGCACATGGGATGAAAGCCTCCCCTATGTCCAACACAACCACAACAGGTCTCTTCATATCTTAATTGGCCACATCCCCTTTCAAGTAGGATTGGGATTCCAACCATTGTGTCCCATTGATGTTTCCATACCACTTGCAGTTACTCTGGAAGCTTCAAATCACATCCAACCTGAAGCTGACAAGGATACCAGCTTCATTAAACATAGTCATCACATCCATAATAGGTCCATGATATATTATGCAAAGAAAATTCTAAGTAAAAAAAACGTCATGATCAGCATCAGGTGGCACATAATTTCGAGGTGGCAGACAAATTTTGGTTACATTTGTAGAAGGAGAGCCTCACGGGGGCCCACCAAAAGTTTTTAATACTATGATATGGGCCTTACACCATCTCCAAGGTTTTAAGACACAATGATTTCAAGCTCAACATTCCACCATTCCTTGGCCTGCATCCAATATTCAATGTCGACTAGCTACGACCATACTTTCCCCCATTGTTGAATACATCAGACATTGTTGAGCAGCTGACACTAATAGAGCTCAACCAAAGTTATATCAAATAGGCCACAACCAATAGGATCATGGATACACAGATGAATAATATTCTCCAAGATAAGATCCAACTATATTGGGTTGTCAAAGATGGCCAACTCCTGCACCAAGGCAAGTGGCTCATGAGGGACCAAGTTCAGCATAAGTTTCCCCATCTCATGGAGGAACTCAATGCAATGGAGACCATTGATTCCTAAGTGGGTAGGACTGATACAAGTGGATATTTGTGGCCACCCACCTATTCCACTTGATACCCCACCTTTGTTTCTTTCTATTTTTCAGTTTCCTTAATTGTAGCACAAGTTACTATTTTTGGCAATTTTCGGGTCCTTAACTTCCGGGGCCATTTTGAGGCCCTAAATGAATTTTTTTTTAAAAATAAAAATGTTTTTGCAGTTGAAAGTTTTATTCCTTGAATAAATCTTTCTAATGTATGAAAAATTTGTGACCCTGTGAAATTGATGTACCAATTTACTCCAACAGCACCCACAGTTTTGGCGCTTCATCTCCTAGGGTTAGGTTTTTGGCTCTTTAGGGTTCTCAATTATTTATAAATAATAAAAAGGCCTTCAAGCCTCATTAAAAAATAGCTTAGAGTTATATATATGCCACATATCTTCTTAGAGATAAGCAACCATCGCTCGAGCTAGCTTATTTTCATTTTGTATGTAAGCATATTTTAGTTCTTTGATATTAATGAAAGGAATATCTATTCATGTTGCATCTTTGTGCTTATGTTTATATTTGTATTCTATTGTGTTCTGGCATAATTCTGGATCAGTGGTATCAGAGAAGTCTTCTCTTTCTCTATATTTCTGTGCATGTCCCCAACGAGGTTGGGGCTGTTATAGCATCATTTCTCACCTTGACATGATTCATGATTGCTTCATGGCTTTATGGGCACCCATTCCTACAGACTTGGACAAATTCACTTAAAAAAAGTGGAAAATCCTCCATACGCGACTATGCCCGTGTTTTTCCGCGTGTATACGCGAGTACAGCTAGACTTTTCCGCGTATGCCATTTTAATGATTAAAAAATATATAAAAATCCCTAATTTCGCGCCGGGTTGATGGTTACTCAGGTAGTTCAACCACCCCAGCCCGTGGCCAACTGTTTCCAACTGCTGAAACTACTTGGAGGGACTATAAAAAGACCTCATGTGTATGGCCTAAGGGAGAGAGAGAATTATTGATATTATACTCTGTTGGCATTCCCTATCCAAGTCTGATTCCCCGTGCCTCCTGCACTTTCCCAGTTCATTTCAGGAAACCCTTGTTTCCTTGAGATACACATCCCTTTATATGTTATCTCGTATGCACTGATTTGGAAGGAGTCTTAGCGAGGCAAGGGCTGGACGGATCCGGACGACGGTCTGCGAAGGCCTTGGAAGGATCAGGTGATCTCTCCACTTACTTTTGTACGTACTATTTTTATAATACAGAAGTATCATGATGTTCCCGAAATAAACGTGTTGGTGTATGCTTTATGTATGAAGAATATTTGTTATACATGCATTCATGATGATTTATTTAAAGTTTTATATGAATCTCACTAACATATAGAGTAGAAATATACTGTACAACTTGTCCTTTGTGCTGGTTTCTTCTTGTATTTCAGGTTAAGGAGGAAGGACGGTTGCAGGGAGTTTGAACTCCACGTGGATCTACTCCGAACGTAGGACCAACGGGTAAACCTCTCATTCTACTCGATTTCGTTTTTATGAATGTGCATGATCGTGTGAGTCTCTGTTAAGTAGTACGCACCTGCTCTGTGGAGGTTAAATCCCAACCAACCTCTAGGGTGTTAAATCCCCGAAACAGGGGCATAAGGAGTTAGGGCTCGAACTGGTTGAACCTTTTGAAATCCAGAATAACAGACTCTGACAAACACCCATGGTAGAAGAAAATAAAGACAAGGGATAAGGAGATATTTTCAAAATATGGCTTCAAGAAGCCCTAGATCAACAAAGGAACATGATGATGGAAAAAATTTCCCAGATCCTTTGGCATATGCCCACAGGCGACACATCTTTATCTAGCAGCCACTCTTGAGGCACCACTACCTTTAAGCTACAAGTCAACTTTGACATTCCCACATTTGAAGATCAGATATATGCATATGTCGTAGATAAATGGTTAAATATGTTGGAATGATAATTTTCGGTTCATAATTTTTCCAATAAGGTCAAGCAAGGGATCAAAAACTTACTGTGAGTGGAAGGAAGAGAGGGAACCCTCACTGTTCTTGGTCACACCCACTTGGAATTATTTCTGAGATGCCATCAAGGAACAATGCTACCCTATCAGGAGTTATGACCACAAGTGCATACAATGGACTACCCTATGGAAGGAGAGGGATCAAGATGTGCATGAGCTGATGAATGATTTTCATACCCTGTGCACAAACCTGGGTATCAAATATTCTAAGAAACATATGGTCCTCAAGTACTGTAGATTTTTTCACAAATACATTCAAGAGGAGAAAGATTTCCTTGACATCTCTTCCCTTGGTGAAGCATACAGATATGTTGCCATGATTTAGTATACATTAAAGCAGAAACAACCATACTTTGGATCTGTGAACTCAAATCTAAACAAAGACTCCCCCAAGCCACAGAGAAAAGGGCAGAGCCCGATTTTGACCCCCCAGGGAAAATCCTCGAAACCACAAACCAAGGGTGATGCGAAGGAAAAGAAGGACACCAAAAATTGGTGTGAGTTCCATAAAACTCCTACTCACATCATGGATGAATGTCGCGCAAAGCAGGCACTCGTGACAAAGTTGAAAGACTCAGAGACGGATGAATGCTTTGATTTTGGGAGGGAACCTAATAAGGGAACTGATAAGGGTAAGAAGATCATTGACAAAGAACCCACTATGATGTTAGCCACCACCAAGCTCCAAAATACAAAACTCGAAGATCCAAAGGAGGGGGAGTGACTCTTCCACTCGCATATATGGGTAAAAGGTTCACCGGTGTAATTCATCATTGACAGTGGGAGCCAGAAGAACCTGATATTGACCGAGGTCATTAAGAGATTGAAGCTTATAAGAATGCCACACCCACAATGATACACCATCGGGTGGCCCCACCAAGTGCCATATCTTCATGTCATCCAGCAATGTCTCCTACCTTATAGCATCAAGCCCTTTGCAGATGGGGTATTGTGAAATGTTTCCCCTCTGGAATTTTTTGATATTTTATTAGATCAGATATACCTATGGAAGTGTCATACCATATATGAATCCATACTTCGCTCTATTTTTATTATTTTCGGTCATATATTGTAAAAAATACCCGAGGTAGCACCGCCTATCACCCTTTCTTTAATCTCTGCTAAAGAATGTAGTAATATCATCTCCCAAACTGAGAAATTTGGCTTCCTTATGATTCGCCCTCGAATCAAGAGGAATATTGTATAAATATCCACAACCTCTAGATGGGGCTCCTTCGTAAAATAGCAGTAGATGGACAAGGTCGTGGAAGATTATAGGAACATCTTCACCTCACCCACAGGGATACCCCTACACTGTTAGTTCAAGCACTCCATCGACCTGACCCTATGTGCGCCACTACCAAATGAATCGATGTAATATTCCCAATTTTCCATCAGCTAATTGGAATATAATTAGAGTTCTTCCATATGAGGATGCCATTCATATGGGGAGACCTTCCATATGAGGATGCCATTTGGAGGGAGGAGGATTGCTGTAGCATTCAATTTTGTAGTTGCTTGAGGAAAAGGAACATTTTTGTGGGGAGGATTCTAATATTCCCAATTTTCCATTAGCTAATTGGAATATTAGAGTTCTTACTTTTCTCAATTAATTAAGTAAATAAAAGAGTGGAGGGACCCATAAACCCCATAAATGAATCAAACCCACTTTTTTTGTGTGAATGTGGATTAGTAGATAGTAGATCAACATCATGGAGTAGTGGGGTAGCTCATTAGTAAAGGAAGAATGGAGATTATGGAGAGATAGTGAGGAAGATGATGGAGATAGTGGAGTAATAAAAGTAAGATCATAGAGAATTAATGATGTAGTGATGGAGGAAGTGGTGCTTTAAATGCAAACGTGATGGAGGGAGTGGATATTTTTGAGAATGCAGCAAGATGATGGAGCTTAGTGAAATGAAGTCGCCTTCACTAAGTGGGCCCGCAGGCAAATTCTGGCGCAAAGTCTATTTTTAGACTATGTCTATTTTTAGACATACGGAGCATAATTTGGGAATTCTACTTGGAGATTATTGAAGTATGCGACATGTCGGTAAAAATAGATGAGACCCTAATTTTTAGGACCCAGGCTATTTTTAGACTGATCTCCTAAAAATATGGAAGTCAAATATTATTTACCCTTAATAATATTTTTACTATAAACAGCAGTTTACTCTCTTGGCGCACTTCAGTTTGAGTCATGGAGGTGGCTCATGCAACTGACACAAGGAATCACGTGGTTCCTAGGGTTTGATGGCATCTTGCATGGTTGGCTTCGGTTAGACTTCAGTGGCAGAAGTTTTGGAGGAGTTAACGGGACAGATAGTGGAGTTGTGTTCTGTTTGTTTTAGTTGAACTAGTTGGGATTAGTTAACTAGATAATCAACTAGATATGAGTGGAGTGAATTAAATAATATTTAATTCACTAAATATTAACTCATTAGTCAACTCAAGAACACTTCAGTTCACTACAGTGCATGATCAGTTCAGTGGAGACCAGTGGAAGAGGTAGATGAAAGGGTGAGTAAAGCTATCGGTTGGTAGATTTGTTTTGCATGAGATTTGCATTACACTTGGAGGAATTGTCCATGACAATTACGCAATCAAGGGAAGGGGATTCGAACCTTGAACCTCTTCATATACAGGCCATGATTTCGCAATAGAGGCAAGGCAATTGGCGGGGAGTTTTGAACCTCAGACTTGTTCAAAACTGAGTCAGATTGTGAGTAACTTCATGAGAGAGTACTGAGTACTTGTGAGGAGTATTGTACTTGTTTGGTTACTTTATTTCTCCATTATAATATACACAATAGCTGCGGGGTTTTCAGCTATAGGCTTTCCCCATACATACTGAGTTAATGTGTGATTGATTTGATGTGAGATTGCTTTTGTTATTTCCGCATGTGACAATTAATTGTAGAAGAAGGTTATGTGTTATGTATGCAATTCGAAATTGATATATGACCAGGTTAATATTCAGTGAATAAGTGATTTATTCAGCTATTTTCTACATGGTATCGGAGCGAGATTAATTGTCGAGATCTATTACGGTGATTGCAAACTTATTTCCTCGGACAGAGTCTGCATGCGGGCCAGGTAGCCTCCGGAATATTCATCCTTCTTTGTAAGGTGAAAGATCTGGTGAATGCCCTTTGCAGTCAATCTCTGATTTGGAAATAATTTGTTTTCAAGTATAGATCGGAAGCGATAGAGCTTTGAGGTTGGAATTCGAATTTTGCAGAAGGTTGTTCTTCTTGGTGCCGGTGTTGAAAGATGTCTTCTTTCAATGGTTTGCGGCTCGAATATGCTCTTGAAGGCAGTTAGAACTATGTTGCATGGAAGGATCGAATGGAAGCAGTGTTAGAAGATAATGGTCTGAAGGAGTTCGTGGATGCGGATGTCCCAAAGCCCACTGATGCAGCTTTGGTCGATGCATGGCAAAAGAAGATCGCGAAATGTCGAAGGATCCTGTTGGAGGGCGTCAAGGATCATATTGTATCCAGCCTGCATGGAAAGGCTACTCCATATTTAATGTGGAAAGCTTTGACAGATCTATTCCACAGTAAGAGTGACCAAAGGAAGCTGGCACTCAAAGATAAGCTCAGGAACATCAAGATGGAGAAGGGCGACCGTATCGCCAAATACCTCACGAAGTTCACTCAATGCAGAGATGAGCTGGGAAGTGTGGGGGTTACTGTCGATGAAGAGGACATGGTCGACCTGGCTCTCCTTGGTCTTTCGAAGGCTTGGCACTCATATCAAGATAGTGTCAATGGTCGGGAGAAGCTGCCGGGATGGGAGCACCTTTGGGCGGATCTCATGCAGGAGGAGATAAGGAGGAATACTCGAGATGGATCTTCATCAAAGGGAGCTGATGAAGAAAACTGCGCTTTGGTTGCCAAAGCAAAGAAGGGGAAGGGTAAGAAAACCTCTCATTCTGGTGCAAAGGGAAAGAAGCAGGATATGGCGAAAGTGAAGTGTTTTCACTGCCATGATCATGAACATTATGCTACCAATTGTCCAAAGAAGAAGAAGAACAAGCAAGCGGGAAGATCTGCAGATGGAGAAGCTTTGGCTTCACAGTTCGAGCTTGACTTTCCACTGATTGCATGCTTGGTTTCAAGTGTGATGGGATCGGTGTGGTTCTTGGACAGCGGTGCGTCATTTCATATGACGGGAGATCGGGAGTTGTTCTCAGATCTGGAGGACAAGGATTTGGGTATGCACATCGAGATGGGCGATGACGGAAGATACAGTGCGACTGGTATTGGTACCGTATCCTTTCAGAGGGAGTCTGGTAAACCCTTTGTCTTAAAGGATGTCATGCATGTACCTGGATTGAAGAAGAACCTGATTTCAGTAGCGATGTTGGAGGATAAGGGTTATGATGTGGTCTTCGGCGAAGGAAAAGCTTTCCTGCGCAGTAAGACTACTGGAGAGACCCGGAAGATAGGGGTTCGAACTCAGAACCTTTATCAGTTGCAGGTAGATGACTGCGCAGCTATGGCATGCAAGGCTGGAGATGTGGTGAGCCGGGATGATGAGGGTGAACTATGGCACAGGAGATTGGGCCATCTTCACCATGGAGCTTTGAAGATTCTGCAGCAGATTTCTACAGGACTTCCTAAGGGCACTCTTGCGCAGTCAGATCAGTGCAAGGGGTGTACTTTAGGGAAGTATGTGAAAGCCACCTTTCACGAGAAGGATAGTCGCGCCACGACGATCCTTGAGAGAGTTCACACAGACGTGTGTGGTCCTTTCTCGGTTGCTTCGACAGCAAAGCACAGGTATTATGTGATCTTTGTTGATGATTTCTCTCGAAAGTGCTGGATCTTCTTCATGCAGAAGAAGAGCGATACATTCGCGAAGTTATGTGAGTTTAAAGCACTGGTCGAGAAGGAGTCGGGGAAGAAGGTGATTGCTCTAAGGAGTGATAACGGTGGTGAATTCATCTCGACTGAATTCAAGGAGTTCTGCAGCGCAGAAGGGATTCGGAGAGAGCTCATCGCACCCCATAACCCACAACAGAATGGGGTGGCTGAGCGGAAGAACAGAACGATCGTGGGTGCTGCACGGGCGATGTTGCATGATCATGGCCTACCCCTTCACTTGTGGGCTGAGGCATGCAATACAGCAGTGTATGTGCAGAACCGTTGTCCTCACAAGGTTCTTGGCATGAGTACACCAGAGGAGGCTTATTCTGGCAAGAGGCCTGATATTTCCCATTTGCGGATTTTCGGATCTCTTGTCTACATGCATGTGACGAAGGATGCGAGAAGGAAGCTGGATCCAACTGCTGAAGTTGGAATATTTGTGGGGTACACTGATACACCTCATAACTATCGAGTGTATGTGCCAGACAGTCGCAAGACTTTTGTGCGACGGGATATAAAATTCCAGGAGGAGAAAGCCATGCAGTGTTCGCTTGAGAGGGAGCTACACTTGCATGCAGATGAGGAGCTGTTAGTTCCTAAGGAGGAGCTTCGGGATGTGGATCAGCCACAAGAGGAGGTTCAGGAGGTGGAAGAAACCACCCAGGCAGCGCCAACCATCAGAGGGCGCATGCGCACTACAGAAGCTGAGCGACTGGCTCGGGATGCAGAGAAGGTTGTAGGACCACCTACAGCACAGCGCAGACAGAGACAGTCACCGGATCGGTACACTGGATACATGGCTCTTATGAGTCATTGTGTTGTGACAGAGCCATCCTCTTTTGAGGAAGCTGTGGAGGAACCCGCATGGGTTGATGCCATGATCGAAGAATATGATTCGATCATCAGGAACAGTGCATGGGAGATTGTCCCAAGACCGGTTGGGAAATCATTTGTAGGTTCGCGATGGATCTACAAGGTGAAGCAGGCGGCTGACGGGAGTGTGGAGAAGTACAAGGCGAGATTTGTCGCCCGTGGCTTCTCACAGATCGAGGGGATTGACTATGAGGAGACTTTTGCACCTGTCGCAAGGTACTCTTCCATACGGACGATCCTTGCTCTCTCAGCGCAGATGGGGTGGCACATTCATCAGATGGATGTGAAGACTGCGTTCCTCAATGGAGTTATTGAGGAAGAGGTATAGATAGAGCAGCCTGAAGGTTTTGAGATCTTCAGCAGTGAGTCGCATGTGTGCCGACTCAAGAGAGCACTGTACGGGCTGAAGCAAGCACCTCGTGCTTGGTACACTCGGATAGACAACTACTTCACCGGGCTTGGATTCTCCAAGAGTGAGGCGGATCCAAACCTGTACCAGATTGTGGTGGAGGGGAAGATGTTGATCATCGTACTGTATGTAGATGATCTGATTTTGACTGGCGACGAACAATTGATACTTTCATGCAAGGAGGATCTTGCACGAGAGTTTGAGATGAAGGACCTGGGCATCCTTCATTATTTCCTGGGATTGGAGATTTGGCAGCGCAGTGGAGGACTTTTGTTTCTCAGGGCAAGTATGCCCGGGAGATTCTAGAGAGGTTCAACATGCAGGGCTGCAAGCCTGTTGATACCCCTCTTCCTGGAGGATGGAGGAAGGGAGATGCTACTTCAGAGGAGGTAGTGGATGCCACTGTCTATCGACAGTTGGTGGGGTCGTTGATGTATCTGGTCAATACTCGACCCGATATATGCTATGCAGTTAACCAGCTTTCGTAAGCTATGGTTAAGCCTACCAAGCTCTTTTGGAAGGCGGGCAAGCATGTATTGCGCTATATCAGAGGCACATCGGGATATGGTCTATGGTACAGACAGGAGGATGGAGTGAAGCTTTCTGGTTTCACTGATGCAGATTGGGCAGGGAGCCCAACAGACCGGAAGAGCACTTCCGGAGGAGTTTTCAGCATTGGGTCGACAGCAGTTTCCTGGTACAGCAGGAAGCAGAGATCCGTGGCACTCAGTTCAGCAGAGGCCGAGTACATGGCAGCAAGCTTGGCTGCATGTGAGGCTATTTGGATGAGGAAGATCCTCGCAGGTTTGTTCAGGTTGCATTTGGAGCCTACGGTGATCTACTGTGATAACCAGAGCTGCATCAAGCTCTCGGCTAATCCAGTATTTCATGATAGGTCCAAACATATCGACATCAGGTACCATCACATCAGAGATTGTGTTCGGCGGAGGATCATGATGCTTTCATATGTTCCCACGGAGGATCAGGATGCCGACATCCTGACGAAGGCGCTCACCAGGAGCAAGTTCGAATTCCACAGAGGCAGGATAGGGATTGCAGATAATCCATATCTTGCTGAGAGAGAGTGTTGAGAATGCAGCAAGATGATGGAGCTTAGTGAAATGAAGTCGCCTTCACTAAGTGGGCCCGCAGGCAAATTCTGGCGCAAAGTCTATTTTTAGACTATGTCTATTTTTAGACATACGGAGCATAATTTGGGAATTCTACTTGGAGATTCTTAAAGTATGCGACATGTCGATAAAAATAGATGAGACCCTTATTTTTAGGACCCGGGCTATTTTTAGACTGATCTCCTAAAAATATGGAAGTCAAATATTATTTACCCTTAATAATATTTTGACTATAAACAGCAGTTTACTCTCTTGGCGCACTTCGGTTTGAGTCATGGAGGTGACTCATGCAACTGACACAAGGAATCACGTGGTTCCTAGGGTTTGATGGCATCTTGCATGGTTGGCTTCAGTTAGACTTCAGTGGCAGGAGTGTTGGAGGAGTTAACGGGACAAGTAGTGGAGTTGTGTTCTGTTTGTTTTAGTTGAACTAGTTGGGATTAGTTAACTAACTAATCAACTAGATATGAGTGGAGTAAATTAAATAATATTTAATTTACTAAATATTAACTCATTAGTCAACTCAAGAACACTTCAGTTCACTACAGTGCATGATCAGTTCAGTGGAGACCGGTGGAAGAGGTAGATGAAAGGGTGAGTAAAGCTATCAGTTGGTAGATTGGTTTTGCATGAGATTTGCATTACACTTGGAGGAATTGTCCATGACAATTACGCAATCAAGGCAAAGGGATTCGCTAACCTTGAACCTCTTCATATACAGGCCATGATTGCGCAATAGAGGCAAGGCAGTTAGTGGTGTGTTTTGAACCCGAGACTTGTTCAAAACCAAGCTAGATGGTGAGTAACTTCATGAGAGAGTACTGAGTACTTGTGAGGAGTATTGTACTTGTTTGGTTACTTGATTTCTCCATTATAATATACACAATAGCTGCGGGGTTTTCAGCTATAGGCTTTCCCCATACATACCGAGTTAATGTGTGATTGAATTGATGTGAGATTGCTTCTGTTATTTCCGCATGTGACAATTAATTGTAGAAGAAGGTTATGTGTTATGTATGCAATTCGAAATTGATACAGACTGTGTTAATATTCAAAGAATAAGTGATTGTCCACTATTTTCAATAAGAGATTAATTGCAAAGATCATGGAGATCATGGAGAGACAATGTAGTATTCATGGAGACTAGTGGCCGCATGTGCAGTGCAGTTATGAGGTCGGCCAAGGCTAGGGAAGGCTCATAACGATTTAAGGAATATGAGAGAATCAAAGAAAATAAGTCTATAATTTGATATTGTATTTTTGTTTGACATTCTTTGCATGCTTCAGTTGTTTAGCTAAGTCTGTTGTGTTGTTTAGTGGGTGTTCCTGGGTGGGAATCCCACCCTTACCCACGGGGGACTTCAAGTGCCTACTCTGGGAAGGTTATTTTGAGAAGCTATTTATCATCCGGGATTGGTGCCACATTCAGCCCCTCTCTTCGACATATACAACTTTAGGAATTACATATTAATGTCTTAGGGTTTGAGAGGAGGAAGGTATTTCTTAGCATTTCAGCTAAGAAACCAGTGGAGGGTTCATCCTTTCATCTTGTGCTTCCATTTCAGTCTTCCAGGAGCAGCATTGTGATATCTGGCATCATTCCATCATTTAATACCTCCATGCAGCAACAGTTCCTCCAGGAATTGTGCAGTCTAGCCAGGTAGATCTAGTGGAGGAAGGAACACTAGAAAATTTGGCGCAATTTCCGATGGCCACTTCGTCGCTATTCCGACACATAGTCATCACAAGAGCGACAGTTCAAGGATAGGCTAAACGTGGTTTTCCATAACGTCGCAATTCTGACACACTAACAAAGTGTCGCACTACCGACACTCTTTCCATCGCTTCCAAACAAGCGTCGCTCTTCTGACGTTTCCCAAACCGTCGCGCTTCCGACATTTCTAAACTATCGCAATTCCGACAAAATGTGGTCCGAAGTTTGTAAATTGTCACAATTCCGATGAAATGTGGTCCGACGTTTTGAACATCACTCTTCCAACGTTTTTATACTGTCTCTCTTCCGACGATTTTAAGTTGTTGCAATTCCGACGCCGTACAAAAGTGTCGCAAGAGCGATGCATTCCAAAAGTGTCGTAATACCGACCCTAGGAAGAACTGTCACAATATCGATGGATGTCACAAGACCGATGGAAATCATCTGACGTTTTAAGACCTAAGACTCACAAAGCGTCGCATACCAACCCGAATTCAATTTTAAAAAAAAAATGAAAACTTTAAAAAAGGACAAGAATCTCCAATATTTGTTATGAATTGGGGGCATTCCAATGACCGTGAAATATTAATATAATAAACCACCCCGCAACGCTTCGACTATAAACAATCATATAAACATGGTTCTATATTTCGAAAAACAGGTTTAAAATAGAAACAGGGCAACATTTTTTTTTCCAATTGTTATGAACATAATTATACTGTGAAATATTAATATAATAAACCACCCCGCAGCGCTTCGACTAGAAACAATCATTTTTTTTCACAAGAGAAAAAAACGTTGTTTTGAATATAATATATGAAGTAAAACAGTCCATGAAGTAATTACATTTTCACATCTGAAGATTGGAACCCAAATATCCATCCAGAAAAGTGGAAGTCCCACCCCAGACAATGATAGAAAAATACACCATGTCACATACAGGGACTTGATATAAAACCTAGTAACGGTCCACATGGAGATTATTGACAATCTGAGAAAGCATCCAAATATGCGCGAGACATCTATAAGAAAGTGAAATAGCAGTACGTAGAATAGTAAAGCAACAGATAGAGTACCGACATCCATTGTTCCAAATACAAATTAAAGTACCCAAAATCCTGTAACAGAGAAAAACGCTAATCATGTGAGGAGTGTGATATGTCCAAAATATAAAAATACCACGTACCATATCAATAAACCAACAACATAGACCAAGATCACTAGTTTTGAAGGCAAGAGGATACCGTCAACACATAAAATAGTATCATAAAGCGTATAGGTGGAAATGTGCGTAGACATGTACCGTTGATATACACCTCACACAGAAAGCATCCATGATAGAGAAAAAATATGTATAAACCCAGGGTCGATTGTATGTTCTGGCTCGCTTGTTCCCGGAAATAAAAACCATCTGCAAAAACCCAGGCTCGCTTGATTCCAAAATTGGTAACCATATGTTGCATCCGAGATGTAAGGTTCAGGCTCGCTTGTTTCCATTAGTAGCCCACTACAGCATCCACCTTTTTCATAGCAAAAGGGTTCCTGTAGATATATAGAGAAAGAGTATAATACGTAGACCATATAAACATGGCTCTGTATTTCAAAAAACAGGTTTAAAATAGAAACAGGGTAACATTTTTTTTTTCCAATTGTTATGAACATAATTCAACTGTGAAATATTAATATAATAAACCACCCCGCAGTGCTTCGACTATAAAAAATCATATAAACATGGCTCTGTATTTCAAAAAACAGGTTTAAAATAGAAACACGGCAACATTTTTTTTTTCCAATTGTTATGAGCATAATTCGACCGTGAAATATTAATATAATAAACCACCCCGCAGCACTTCGACTATAAACAATCATATAAACATGGCTCTGTATTTCAAAAAACAGGTTTAAAATAGAAACAGGGCAACATTTTTGTTTTCTAAGTAAATTTAATTTATTAACAATGGGAATAAAATTACAGCATGACCGAAGTCAAAAAAATTGCCCAGACTTATGGGAAATTTTTCATCAAAAAATCAAAAAAGAAGACTGCCCTCATACGGGGAAACCAGTCTTGAACATTTACAGAATTCAAAAATATTATAGAGGTCCAACACAGTAATATAATCTAAAACATGCCTAATTAAGTGGGCTGCGAAGCAAGAAAACCAAATTAACCAAACTACTCCTTCGGTGGTTCCTCGACGATTCGGCACCATCATTCGGAAGGTCCAGGATCACCAGGTGCTATCTCCACATTCACGCCACCGCTCCCCTCCTGAAGGCCCGAATGTTGGTCGGCTTTTTCTGAGCTCAGACCCACCGGACAGGTGCATTGTTCCTCCACTTGGGCCTCCTCACAGAAAACCACGGTGATTGAAGCTGTGATTCGTGGGTGGTTCAGAGAGCAATTAAAGGAAAAAAGCGTAGTGTGCATCATGGGAGAAGGTGAAGCGGTGGGGAAATGAGGAGAAGGGGAACCCATATGGTGGCTAGATCCTAGAACCCAACCCTTCCCACTTCTAGTGTTTGGATAGTGACCTGCATAATAATCACTGGACTGACCGGAAGACGACTCGGTTGAGGGGCTGGAGGGAGCGCGCAGGGGTTGACCTCTAGTGCTCCCCCCACGGCAACGCATCCTTTGACGCAGGTGAGGCATGGGTGCAGTCTCAACAGTGGGCACAAGACGAGACGGAGAAGCAGGATTCCAAGAAACTGAGGAAGACAGACACAGACCAGACCGAGAGAAATACAGATTTGCACCAAGGTCTAAGCAGCAGTTCAGCTGGCCACTTCTCCTTCTCGTCACAGTGAGAAGGCAGTGTAACCCAGCAACCAGAGAGCATCTGCAATTCAAATGTTGTGACTCGTTTGAAAAACCATAGCGAAACACCATTTTATCAACCCGACTGCAATGGCATCGAAGAACGCCCGTCATAATTAATCTCTCATTGATGAGAGCCGAAGGCCGGATCATATTGGAGCATGCGGAATCGCTAACAGGAGTGGAGGTCCGATCTTGAACAACGTTCAAACTTAAAGCGATTCACCACATCCATGTCCCATCACCTTAAACGCCATCGAATGCACCCGCATCCGGGAACATGGCAACTTTTGACTGAGGACACGTGGCAGAAATTGATTGAAGCGAATCTTTTTTTGGGCCGCTCGCGTAGTGGAAATCCAGACCCGAAAAAGATTAGGGTGAATTTGATAAGAAATTCGCGTCACAACTCTCTCTACGTACGCCAGCCCAAATTCGGACCCGAAAAATATTAGGGTGGAATTCATTTGGTTTTTGCGTCAAAAAATTGGCCGACGTCAGCAGGCTATTTTGGAACGCGAATTTTGTTTGAATTATGGTTTATTTCCATTTGAAGTCCGACGGGCTCCATGGCTAAAGGGTTCGTTTGAAGTTTTGACAAAGGTTTTGTTATATATTTTATTTTATATAACGCGCGGCAGAATAGTTTTATTATTTGTTAAGGTCCCACACTGGTTTTGGTAATATTTTGTTTTAAATGCGACATATATATGTTTTATATATATATTTCATATATATATTAAAAAATTTATAAATTGTGGACCCCAGGAGCATTTTAATAGATTTGTTATTTGCATAGTTTTGTTATGTTTTTAATATATGCGTTGCATATAAAAGAAAAGGGTTGTGAGCCTGTTTCAGAATGTAGTTGTAAATTTTATTACTAGCAATTGCACCAGGAGGTGCAAGGGAACGCCGAAAGGAGGCAATAAAATTACTTGAGCTCGCATTAGTGAGGCTCATTGACCTATTTGAGTAGAAGGATACATAAATGGTTGTCAATCCCTCTCAAGCCTTTAGAAATGGAATTGATATTGGTTGCCACAAAATGAAGCTTGTGTTGATTAACATCACTAAAGTTTGAGGCATGATAAACCAAGATACCCAATATTAGTGCTACAAATTCAAATCGGGGATTATTGTTAATATAAAGAAAATCAATTGCCCGATTTTGATAAACAAACACTAATATCTGCACATAAGGCTACTTTAGGACTCTCGAGGGGATATGAAACTCGGCATGTAGAGTAATGTCATTATGCAAAAATTCAACGCATGCCATGTTCACTGGAAAAATAAAATATGGAACACTACACAATTAGAAAATGACATTGTAATAGCAAGTCAACAGAAGGTCAACACATGCAAGGACAGGTGGGTGACATTGTTCAAGATTATGTCAGTGATGACGAATCGGAACAGTGTCCTGAACATAAACCCAAAAATTTTCCATTTCCTTTTAAGAAACCAACACAAATTATGCAACACCTATACAATTGGGTAGGGATAGGATAATGTGAAAGAAATATTAAGGGAAACTCTGAATTTCCATATACACTATTCAAATAAGGAGATACTTCAAAAAAATAAATTATGAAAGCAATAACAAGAAAGCCATTCAAAAACTGTCAAATTTGGAATTTTAGAAAGAATGCCCTCAATTGAAAAGTCAGATATAATCCATCTACAACTTTAGACTTCCAATATAACAAAAAAATATCTTAAGCATATCCAAATTTAAATATATTTAAATATGTATCAGGTGGGAAACCTAAAACAACTCTAAACTTGGTCTGTAACCTAAAATTCTTCCACAATAGGTTCAAGTGACTCCCAAATTCAAATGCAGGATTCTACAAGATCACGGTAGTGCTTGGCATATTTTCTCTATGCAAGGAAAATAAAACAATAGACCATTTTATTTGAACCATGCTTGAGCAACATGCTGAAAATATGCCTTCCACAAGTTTGTATCATAGTCTCAAAGATGTAAATATTGTCAAAACCACTATCACGGTCTTGTAGGAAAAAAAACAATGGGCCATTCTCTTTAAACCACGCCTAATGAGCAACATGATGAAAATGTGCCTTCCTCAGGTCTGTATCTGTCTCTCAAAAACATTAATATGATCAAAAGCACAACCACGGTCTTGTATATCCCTAGAAACCTATAAAGAAACTGATATCTTCCAAGGAATGAACTGTCATTATCTAACCCAGAAGAGTGACACAACTTACACATTAATTATTAGGATAACAACTTGTTTGAGGGCCAATCAACAAATAGAAAGCACCATTGCTTCACTGTGAAATCACTGTAAAGATGTAAGAGGGTTACATGAGTATTGGTTGACACCTAAAAGGCATTATATATGTGTAACAGGAGAACAAAAAATATAGAATGAAAAAGAAAGGCAGAACAAAAACTAAGAATGCATTTTCAACTTTTTTTTGTGTTGTTTTATAACAATGACGAATGCATTTGAATTTTATGAAAATAAGAGAAAAGAAGGAAATATTAAGGAGAAGATAAAAGAATGTGACAAAAAATGAAAGATTTAGGTTGATCAAACCTGATCACCCACCTTGGATACACTACATAAGAGAGAGAGAGACGAGCAAAAGGACCTCCTAAATGAGACAGTAGAAATAGGAACAAAAGAACTCAACGAGGATAACATGAGCTAAGTAGATATAAACAGTAATATGTTTCCATCCTCAAATCAAATACAAGTTCTGATTATTAAATCATATCCTAAAGATGAGTATTTATAATGAGATCTCCACGCCGAAAACTCCACGAGTGAATTCTATGAAAATTGGAAACTATTGGCTTGCCACTAACTGCCAAAACAAAAACACTTACAACCCATGACTTAACATGTTATATTACCTAGAACAAATGGAGGGTTGTGAAGTATAACAACACAGTGATTTACTCAATGACCTAAACAACAAAATTCTAACCAAAATGCTAATGAATCTAGCATACATGTAGTCAATGACCTTTGAGGATAATATATTATAGATTCAACATGTTAAAGTTTTCATTGTCTGCTAGACAAGGGCATGAAATAAAAACTGCAAAACAATGTAAAAAATATCCCCTAGGCATTTATAGATATGTTTAACAAAATAAAAGGGATAAACACATCAGTCAGGGTTACCCTTTAGGTTTATGCCTTAAGAAAAGGTTAAATGAAAAATTCGTACAACTTTGTAAGACTGCCTCTTGAACAGTAATGTTGGTATAATGCATTAGGTGAGATTTACAGAGTCTGTGTCAGGGAACGTCCAAAGCCTTCCAAGCCATATTTTTCAAGAAAATTCTAAATATGCTCACGGGCATGAAATATTCATTGGATTTTAGTTAAGCTGTTATAAAAAAATAGACAGTAGAACTCGGCTTGAAGAGATCTCTGCACCTCAGAAATGGTATATTAACTCTATTACCAGAAAAAAAATTTGCTATTTTCTGAAAGTGCAATCCGAGATCGAGAATGTGGTTTAAATAATGAAGAAAAAGAGATTAACTCATGTATAGGATATCCAAAAGGAAAATTTAGTTTTAATGCTAAGAAGAACAATACTAGATGTTAATATACACAGCCAAATGATTATAACCACTGTTGTAACTCACCATCTATTTATAATCAGAGGATTGCTTCACACTACTTGATATGTCCTCAATAACTTCAATTAAGACTTTTCTATCAAAGTCACTTAAAATAAATCATAGTAATCTGCTTATTGTAGGTTGTGTGCTAGTTCACAGTTAGCAAGACCTTGGTCGATATATAAGCTTATTTTAAGCAACGATTTGACAGATATCAGTCCAAAAACCAGAATCTATGAATTTGTTCCTAATTTATTTCAGCGTAATGCATAAACTAATCTAGAAGTGAAAAATGGCCTTTAATCTATAAATTTGCATCCTAAGTCTTATTAAAAACTTGGCCTAAAGACAACATTATAGAAACGCAGTATAAAAGAGAAATCCAAAAAATGATGACAATGATACAGAGAATTACCGTGCAATATACAAGGTTTCCTTAAACCTTAAACCTTCCATATCCTTACACTGAATGTTCGGTCATTTCACATATAGCTAAAGAAAATCAACCATGCACTCAGGGTGTCAAAACTGTACAAAATACATAATCACCAATAGTTTCTATACTAAAGAAAAATAATTTCTGATTATTTGCTGCATCAGTTTGGAGATATTATGGTTAGATCGAGGTGATAAACTCTACAAGGACAACATTAAAAGTGGATTACTATGGAAATTCTCTATTGTGGGAACAAATACAGACCTTGATCTGTTTAACATCTGTTTCACTTTACTTATCATGATTCATGGTGTAGACATTTAGGAAATGAATGATTGTATTGTGAGATATTCAATCCACGGGCAGATAACTCAGGTTGGGAAATAGAAACATCACGTTGTAACAGAGGTCTTGGGCATAGAATAGGGGACTTGGGTTTTTGGAATCAAACTTCAGGTTAAGATGCTCATCTGAAGAATGGCACAGTGAGCCTTAGCATGGAGTTGGGAGTACCAATTTGAAGTGCAGGTAGGGCATTGTACAATAGACTAGTTAGATTTTTGGACCCTAATACAAAAGTTTCTTCTTCTTTCAAAACGTGTTTCTCGTTTTTTGTAACCAATGTGGGTCCTATTCTTGTTTCAATTGGGGATGGATCAGCATTTGTTATTGCTCTAGATGATCACACTCTGGGTAACCTTGGAGGCTATTTGGGGGTGATGAGTCCAATAGGTCTCAATGAACTGTTGCCCTCGCCGGGGAATACTATTGCAGTGGAATTTGATACTATTTTGGATGTTGAATTCCACGATCCTAATGGAAACTAGTACCTTCAGCTCCAGTACCTGTTCACAAAAGAGGGTGCCATAGTCATTCATGCGTGCAGAGAGGGTGAATTGCAGGCATTGCAACAGGAGGTGGTGTTGTTGTTGCATTGGCCACTAGATTGTTTGTCTGGTTCTGTTACAAGCACAGAGTATTGAAAAGGACAGACAAATTTAGTTCAGATATTGTGAAATTGCCTTGGAAATTCACCTACAAAGAGCTCAGCAATGCTACAAAAGAATTTTTTTGAATGTGATTGATAATCGATAATTGCAAGCAAGGGTAATCCCCTTGTGAAACCCAAATTTCTGAGCATTTTCTAAAACCTGATGACAGATTCATTTTAATGAACAAGCACCTAGGTCCATATTACATCCAAATCTACCAAGCACCAAGATCCATAAAAAAAATCCACAGTATCTGCGAACTAATAAGAAGAGGCAGAAAATGTGTTATGCTTACCTGTTCGAATAGTGGTTGGGGTTTACGTCACGGAAAAAATTTGACAGAGCCCATGTAGCGTTTCTTATCATTGAAATTATGGCAGTGTCATTCAACTGGGCAAGCACCTGCCTTAGAGCTCCATGACTAAGGGCAAGATCCCTAAATGTTGCAGAGTCTCCAACAATATTTCCCAAATCCCAAACAACCTTACACGAACACCAGTTGAACTCAAAGTTGGGTCCTAGTTTGTTAAATCAAATTCCAAAATTACAGACATATAAAGATAGTTGGGAAGAATAATTTTATGCCTCTAAAATAAACGTGCTACCTATTCTCGAACATTATCATTCCCAGAGGTAAGAAGTTCCACAAATATAGGTAGTGCCCCGTAATCAATCACAACCTTTGTATTCTCAGAGGTTCCTGAGACTATATTAGTCAAAGCCATAGCTGCTTCAAACTGCATTATCAATTACAAGGTATCACCATCAAAGCTATAATTTTAAGATAACAATTTATCTACCATTGAAACTATAATTTTAAAATAGATACACCTAGTGATATAGACACCTAGTGAGAGTAGAGGTTAGGAAATTATAATAAGAATTATTACAAGATATCACTCACAGTGCAGTTGATTGTTCATTGTCTGTTGTAACTATAATTTTAAAGAAGACACACTTAGTGATATAGACACCAACAAGTGAGAGCAGAGGTTACGAAATTATAATAAGAATTATTTCAAGATATCATATTACTCATAGTACAGTTAATTGTTTATTGTTTGGTGTAATAATTTTTTATTATTTATAAACACAATCAAACATATTATGAGGGACGGTGATGAAATTGACAACGGTCTCATAACAAACCATAACAGGCACATCCCCTGGGAAGATAGACTCTGAATAAGAAAGAAAGCAAAACAAAGTGATTACTTACAAGATCATAGGCTTCCTGAAGAACAAGATCCAGAGCAACATCTGTAACCTCTAAAGCAACACCTCTCTCTGCAAGATGAATCGCTACATCTTTCATATGTAGTCTAGCAAATTTTCTGAGCTCATCACGAGAAAGAGGATCAAATACAACTATCTCATCAAGTCTATTCAATAGCTCTGGCCTGAAATGTCTTCTAACCTGCAAAAATATTCAAAGGCATGTCAAAGCACTGCAGCCAACTTTGTGATAAAATTATATGAAAAATATGCATACACAGAGTCTAGGAGAATGCAACGGTAGGTGTATTGGCAGTTGCCGAAATGGAACAACTAAAATGGCAGGTGTATTGGCAGTTACGAAAATGCAGTTACTAAAACGGCAGGTCTGTCGACGGTTGCAAGTGTGTGGATTGTTGCTAGTATTTTCAGACTGATTCCATGGAAATATACCAGAAACCATTGGTATGTCAAACCTAGAAGGTAACTCGAGAGACTATGATCGTCATATTAAACAAGTAACAGGTGTCGTGCCTAGATAAGAAGTGTTGACGAAAAAAAAATTGATCTCTTTCATAACAGAAGGCCTATCAGCCTAAATATCTAGGACATGTGGCACTCCATGATAAAGACACATGGTGTGTGGATTTGAGTTTTTCAGGTGGTCAAGTGGGCTGAAAATAGGTGAAATGTGGCACCACTAAGAGATTGACATGTGACAATTGGTACAAGTGGTAGAAAATTGGCATGCTCAAACAACGAGGTGATGCAGGAATGACATGAGGGAGAAAATATCAGAAAAGCCCCAAATATGGAGAACTAAAGCTCATCACCAACCTGAGATTGACAACTTTACATGATGTAACCTATGAAATTGTAAATGGAGAAATCATAGTAACAATAAATTAACCTATGTAACAATAAAGTTGGATTCATCCTAGGAGTGGTAATGGGATAAATCATAGTGAACAACAGGAAACATGCACAGTTGCTTACAATCAAATAGATGAAAAAAAACATACAAAAAACCTAGATAATAATCATGAACAAGCTTAATATTGAATTATGAACTATAAAGGAACTTACAAAATGTGACATTACGAACCTGGTCAAGCACACAAGAAAAAATATCCTAGACATGACCCTGGTTGACAAGTTGTATTGCTCATGATGCAAGAGGATTTGTACCCGCACTTCCAAGTCAATCAAAATACATCATTATCTATACAATAAATACAAGTAATTGATGTTGTATTTTTTACTCTAAGATGCATTCTTATGATAATGTTAGAACATATGTTGAAAATTTAAAAACATACCTGAATAAGCTCCTCTTCATTTCAAGAACAATTTATTGGAGTTGCATGAACTTGGAACAAGCCTCCCACGATCTGAAAGAGTAGCAACTAAGTCAACAGTGACTTTTTTGTTGCTACGCTGGATCAAGGGAGGTTTGCTCCAAGATTAAATCGCTCCAATAAATTATTCTCTACTAAACAGGGCCAAACACGTGAAGGTGGAAGCTCTTATGGCCCCTCCCCCCCCCCTCACATCACTCTCAATTCCCCAATACCCAATCTATATTTCATTTTTTACTTTCATGAGCATAAAAAAAATATTCAATAACTAATAAAAAAACAATTCAACAAAAAGTACGCAAGGAAACATTGCAATTAATGCTTGACATAAAAATAGTATGATAAATGAGTTTTTTATATAACGCAAAAAAAATTCCAAGTATGGTAACGTTTGTCTTATAATAATACAATATTTTACATTATCGAATTTTATTTTTCTTCTTCCTATTTCTAAATCTCCTAATTACATCATCAATATCATCATGCTCTGCTCCTGTTTCGTGCCTTTCGACCCGCACTGCTGACCTAGTTGCGTAGTCACGATGTCTGGTCTCATCCAGTGACGGGGCATCGCCTACAAAAACAGATAATATTAAATTTTAATTGTCAGTTTTTAAATATCATTGAACTAGTTCGGTAATATTAATAAAAAATTGCAATGAGATTATTTACCTGGTGCACCAGTTGTCGCCGTTGGGACTGTTTCCCTGTCTTCCTCTCTGGTGGTAAGATCCTCAAGGGAAACATTCTCTGTCATTTAAACAAAAAAATTTATAAGGACAACCATCAAGGTATAATTAGAAAAAATTATAAGTGGAAATTAATTACCGTCACGGCCCTCACTGATAGTAGCATTGTCGGCCTGGTCCCCACTACAATGATTAGGTTGCACGTGAGGATCATCTACATCTGGCTCTAAAACTGGGTTATTTGCCTCGTCGGTAGTGCTTCTCCCCTGATTTAAAAAAAGTTGTTAGACATTAAATTTATGGACGAAAACAAACATATTGAAAGGTTAATGTTTTACCTTATCAGGCATTCTAGATCTTGGGACCTGCCCCAAGCTTCTGCGACGTTCAACTACGGCTTGATATCCGAAATGGAAAGCGATATTTTTATCTTCCTCTGTAGTTTTTGTTCTGAATTCATCACCCTACATTACATACAATTGTGTATTTTTAATCATATTTGATAGGATTAAAAAAAAGTTGGAAGGTGATACAATTAATTATAAGATGTTTAGCTACTTAATTACAATTCTTGCGGCTAATTTCAAGTAGTCGCCCTGGCCTAGCTTGTGATGGCGCTTTTTTTCAATCCTAGCTTTGGTTTCCTTCGAGGTTTCAGGCAACCTAGCATCAAAAGATTGAAGTCACATATGACATAGCACACTTTCATTTTAGACATAGAGAAAATTAAAGCCATTGAATTAAAGTTGTAATTTACCTTGCGGGTCTAGTTGGCATTTTTCCTTCTTTCTTTGCCCTTTTCTCTTTTGCATCATGGATGAGTGCTCTCCACTCACTCTCTGGAACTGTGAGAGGATGCTCGTATTTAGGGTTAAATTTCAATTGTGTCCTATAGGTGTCCCTGGTATATTTCAAATATTTTCCAGCTACCCGAGCCATCGCTGTTCTGTCAAATGTGTCAACCCTAAAAAGGGCTTCTAGATAATCTAGAAGTTCTTTTTTCAGGTTGGAATTCTAGGAATTCCACCTTGTGCATATGGTTGGGCTAAAAATTACCAACGCATGGCTCTCCAAAAACCTGTAGAACTCATTGTTTCCTACACAGAAAAAAAATATATTATCATTAATTTAAAAATAAAAATCATGATAAATATGTTTTAGATAAAGTACATGAAATAGTTAAAATATTAAAATCTACCTGGGAGTTGTACATGCTTTATAGGGACACCCTCATCGTTCACCAACAACGTGCCATTAATGGTCCCTGTGGAGCTGACACGTGTAGCTCCAGGAAATGCAATAATGTAGTTGGCCATATCAGCCTCATCATTGCCAACAAGTTCAGTGGTTGGCTGGGTGTCTGCTTGGGTAGGGTGTGTTTCTTGGCTGGCACCTAAAGGAGTAGAAGGTGTACGAGAGGGTTGTCGGGAAATCTCTTGCCCTTGTGTCCCACTACCACCAACACCGGGTTCAGCAAATGCCAGAAAACGCTACATACAAAAGAACTTTTTGTTAGTTTAGTCAATGTAAAAATTAAAAATCAAACTATCACAATTCATCTCATGCAGAACAAAAAAAATATCCTTTTGACTTTTTATTATTACCTGATATGTTTCTAGCTGGGTCATAAGTTGTTTTATCCTCTATTCTGTTTCAGGTGTTTGAGGTGCGTCTATCAAAGTATTAAATTCCGACCTTGCATCTTGTGCCTTTTTTCGCAACAAGAGCGTTGGAGATAGGGATGAAGAAATCTCTTCCTCAAAGAGGGAATCATCAAGTGTACCATGGCTAGGTGTCTGCATATTTGAACAAAATTAATATTATTTCAATTATGTAAATAACTAAAATACCTGAAGATAGAGCAATGCTGGCACTTTACATGTTCTTCCGCTGGCCTCTTTTCGCGATCATCCCGTCTCGGGGTTGTTCCTGTACTGCCCTGATCAGTCCGCCACATTGCAATAAAATTATAAATGTAAAAACTTGAAAACAATATCTAACTTGAAAACACAAAATGAAAACTGAAATAATTTCTAATAAGACACCGGAAGACAGAGTTAGAGTTTCAAATATGCCTTGCATTGAATTCAGTCCCGGAAACATGTCATTGCACATTAAGGCACCCAAACAAGAGACGAGTTGACAATGAAGACCTTATTGAATATATTGTTGGAGCAACTTCTAGTAAACTTGTTCTGAAGACCTTGAGGACATTTTTGGAGCAACATTGTTGAAGCTGATGGTATAGAATTGTTGGAGACGATCTTGAAGGGCCTTGAAGTGAAGCTTTTGGAGAAACTATTGAAAAATCCTTAGAGCATTTAAGTAAGGCACTTTCTATCTTCCATCACCTTTTTCCTTTCAATATCCTTTCAACAATTTTTTTGATATTTAATTTTTGAAATCACGTTATAATTCCTTGATTATATGTGTTTGGGGACTTTCCCTTTGAAATTACCCAAAAATACCCTGGAAATTTTATCTTCAGGATGCATGTCTGACCCTATTGTTCAATATTTTGATTGATAGTAGTAAACATAGAGAGTTAGGGGGCTCTTGACTTGGTTTGGTTGGGCCATTAGATCCCTAACATCTACTAGGGAGAACCCCCTTGAGTTGGAGGAGAGCTAGCCCGAAGTGAAAAGAGGTTGGTGAGGTGACAATGGGGCTATTGAATTACACATGGTATCACACTTTAGCTTTAGGAATTTATCTTGAGAAGTGCGAGATTTTGCTATATCAATTCTCAAATTATTTACAACACTATTGTTAAGAACTAATAAGAAGTGATGTTGAGGGGTTTTTGGGTATAAGAAACAATACCATTTAAAAACTAGGGTTCTCAGTCCTTGGCATTCCTTCACCTGGGCCTAGGGGCACACTAGAATACTTTCACACTAAACCATGCAAACTTAAAAGTAACTTAACAGATCCATAAAGTAATAATAATCATAATTCCTAATTTCCTATTGTACGATATGATGCAAATTATTCAAACATGAAGCAATGAAGACATGCAATGTCTGACTTTCAAGATTGATGAACCAATACAAGAAGTTAGAAACTACAACTTTGATTCAATACTCTGTGTCCTAACTCTAGGAAGGAATCTAGTTTGTAGTACAGAACATGCATCGTGTATTATCAATTCTTAATTGACAACAACCAAAGGTCATCTACCTCATCAATTCCTTCCCATTTTGTGTTTTTATGTTATATTCCTTATAAAAGTGTCAAATTTCTCTCAAAGTAAGCAACCAATGAATAAAATAAAAAATAGTTGAGATATGATTGAGAAATGGTCATTTATTTCTTGAAAGGATCTTCACAATTTCTTTGGTTGTTTTTCATCTCAAGAAACAATAAATTACCTAAGAAACTATCGTGATGTAATATAAGAAACAACAGGGTGTAATGGCCATTTTCAAAGCCAAATGATGTCCATTGAGGACATGGCCTTTATTTGGTTCCTGTTTCATAGGAGTTTCGGGTAGAAATGGAACTTTGTTGTACCATTTCCAGTAGTAAAACGGGAAGACCTTCTTTTTCCATGGGAAATAATTTACCTTTCCTTTTTCAAGATAATCTAAATCACAAAAAATATGCACTATACCGCACACATTCTTGGATAATGTGAAAGTGGAAAAGGAATACCCTACACAAGTGATTCACACATGCACATTTGAACACTAATAGATTTTTGTAGTTGAAATGCAATCCTTGTTTTCATTTAAATGTAGGGTTTTTAAAGCAGGGAGAAATAATGGCTGCCAAATTAATAAGCGTTTCTTTGCGAAAAAATTTAAATCTTGTATTGGGTGATGAAGATAATAGAGGGTATTGAATCTTGATTCTTGACATTGTGTTTAACTTGAATAACTCAAATGATTATAAATATCACTGGATGAGTTATTTTTTTCAAGTATGTCACTCAAAACTCTTATGTCAAAGCATTGTATGATGGCTAGCATTTTCTTGTTTCCCTTTCTTCAGTTCAATGTAAAAAGTATATTAATATATTGGAGCATGAATGATAACTACAACTGTTTGCTTTGCAGTATATCCAGCCCCAAGATTATGAAAATTTTTCTCAAGTGGAGCTATTGGTTATTGATGAAGCAGCTGCAATTCCATTTCCTATTGTAAAGTCTCTGCTCAGGCCATATTTAGTGTTTCTGTGCTCTATTGTAAATGGGTAATAATTATAAATGAGCCAACCACAATCACAGATTTTGTAACCATTCGATTTCCATGGATAGTGATGATGATATTAACCATATATATCAGTGACCTATATCTATATGAGAATGATCTCAACATTGACCTTGATATGGTTGTATGGATTTGACCTTTGGTATGTCATCAAAAAATCACCAAATATCAGAAAATCCCCAAATCTGGAGAACTAAAGCTCATCACTTTTGATCTGGAGTACTACCCTTGTGATAAATTTGATGACTTTCGATCTCCCATTCTCTACCACTTTGCACTTCACCTTCAATATAGATCAGAACAAGGGCAATTTGTTACTGGGTGTTGAGATGGATGAGTTTTTCGAACTAAAATCCATAGCTTAAACTTCATGAAACTGGTGGAGTCAAATTCATGCAAGCACAAACACATCTTATGCATCCTCTTTGAAACTCATATGAAAGAACATTGGAAGACATATAGAGATAACCCTATAGCCTAACACAATCCAATGGAATTGACCAAAAAAACCCAAACAGAGTCAACCCTACTGTAGGAGGAAGGGCCTGCAGTAAGAACTTACCATTTTCTAAGAGCTGAGGGTGAATGTTGTTCTGCAAGAGCTGAGGGTGAATGCTATTCTGCAAGAGCTGAGGGTGAATGCTGTTCTGCAAGAGCTGAGGACAAATGCTGTTCTGCAAGAGCCGAGGGTGAATGTTGAGGACGAATTCTGAGGGCGAATGCTGTTCTGCAAGAGCTGAGGGCGAACGCTGAGGGCGAATGCAGGGTGAATGCTGTTCTACAAGAGCTGAGGGCGAATACTAAGGGAAAATTCTGTTCTGCAAGAGCAAAGGGTGAATGTTGAGGGCGAATGTTGTTCTGCAAGAGTTGAGGTCGAATGTTGTTTTGCAAGAGCTGAGGGCGAATGCAGGTGTGATATCAGACGTTAATGTAGTTTTTAATAAAATCATTTTTATGTAGCGCGCATATAAGTGTCATAGTTTTTAATAAAATCATTTTTATGTAGTGCATATAAGTGTCATTATACTGACGGAAGAAAAAGAGTTTCTATTGCGACGGTTGCCTCCAAATGTCGCAATTGCGACACTTATACATTGTGTCGCACTTGCGACGTTTGGAGGCAGGCATCGCAATAGCGACGCTTTGGGGCATAGTGTCGTAATTGCGACGTCTTCCTCCAAACATCGCAATTGCGACACTTTGTCTAAGCGTCGGTATTGCGACACTTTTCTCTAAATGTCAGTATAGCGACGGTTTTGGGAAGGATTGAAAAAATTTGGGGAAATTTCCGACATTTGGTCAAAAGTGTCGAAACCAAGTGTCAGAATTTCCCCCAAATGTACTAGTGGAAGTTCCAATCATTTCAACTTGGAATCCTGTGAGGGATCATCCCCTCACTTTGGAGAGATTATTTCCATCAGATGTGAGCTATATTACATCACCTAGCATCAGGCTACAACTTCATCCCTCTTGACAATGAAGTTCATTCCAGCAGTTGTGAAGTGTGCAGCTACAACTTGAGCAGAGGAAGGACGAGCTAGATCTCAAGCCTCTAGCTTGGAGATCAAAAGAAGGAACCAACCCTTCATGTATTGAGCTGATTGGGTGATATTGCAACAGTTATATTATAATTTCAGCCTCACCTCAGCAATGACCCAGGAGGAGTGCGTAAGTCAGCCAGTAGGGGTGCAGTTGGCCACCTAAAAAGGGCTGAAAATCCAAAATTAAAATCTGGCCAAACCATTTTTGGGTTTTTCTGGGTCTTTTGAGTAGAATCCATGGTTAAAATCCTATATCATGCTGAGCATTCTAGCAGCCTCCCGCACATGGTTCTTCATCCCAGTAGAAATAGTTTTCAGCAGTAGTAACACAACATTTCTAGTGCTAGTTTTCATTAGCGTATTTCAGCCACTTCTTCTTGGCTTGAGTGCATCTTCTTTGGAGCACTTTGTACTTTATATTTGTTGTTGTTTATAATGATATGACTCAGCTATTTCTACACATAGTTATAATGTCTTGATGTTGCAACATATTTCCGCCATTTTCCAGATTTTAGTGTTATATTTCTATTTTTCTTATTTGGAATGCTATAGATGTTCTATATTCCTGTCTTTTCCATTTTGGAATATTATAGTGGTATCAGAGCATGATCTTTGGCTCATCTTGTGGGCACTTCATGACATCAAAAGAATAAGAGGAAGAAATAGAAAAAGAAGAAGTATTCAATGGCAGAAGGATTAAGTTTTGCCACACTTCCCTTTAGATCGATGTAAGATCTCTCCACATAGACTAAATAAATGAGAAGGGGAGGGAAAAGAGAAACCTCAAGAGGGTTTCAGAATGAGGAAGGTCCAAGCACTTCCTATCAGTAGCATAAACAACCGACAATGCAAAGATCTCCACAACACTTTTCTATGTCCACTTTCCTTCCAAAAGGAGATGAATGGCATGGAGATGGAGGATACTTAGAGCATGAGACTTTGATTAACTATCTTGTAGAGTAAAAATATCAATCAAGATCATTCAAGGAGAATCTAACTATCCAACATTTTATCCAAATCAAAGAAAACTGTAGATCCCGTAGTAGCAATAGAAGGAGAAGGCATATATAGAATAGATTGTTCTTGCCTACATTCTTTGGATCATCCACAAGAACAGTAAAATATTGGATGAAGGAGTTAGATATTTTCTTCCAGCTACACCCAGTAGCGAAAAGAGAGGCTGTTGAGATTGCAGCGCTGCACCTTAAGGGTGGAGCAAAGGATTGGTGGTTCAGCCATATAAAACATGCAAGAGTGACTTCTTATGCAAACTTAACTCAAAGGATGATTAAGAATTTTGATAGAAGGAAATTGGAGGTACTTTCCATAGAGACATTTCCCAACATTGATGAGATAGCACATGAAGAACAAAGGGAGGTTGTCAGCACTATCACTCCAGAAGAGGAGGAACTTCCACCACCACCAGCTGCAGAATTACTTGCATCAGATGAAGAAGCACTTGCATATTTGCAAGGTGGTCTTGAGCACTTGACATTGAAATTCCCATGCATGATTCAGGATATGCATGAGGAGGAGGACGCAGATACCAGTGTTGGTGCAACAGTAGAGGAGCAACCATCACCATCACCAACAGTTGGAGAAGCCATTGCACCGGTTGGAGGAACTCTTGTAACCTTGCAAGATGTTCCCAAGTTTCAGTTGGTCCAAGGTTTGCAAACATTTTAATCCCATGTTATTTCAACACCTCGGCTTGAGAATTGTGATCATGCCATCAGAAAATTGCATAACCAAGGGTTGTGAGTAATCTGATGATTTGGAGTAGCAAACTATCATCGCGTAGAGGACACTTACCTTGTTCAAGGAGGAGATGTATAGACATGTACTGGGCCGCGCATTGGATACACACAACACTTTGTGTTGAAGTGTGGAGTTTTGGAGGATGGGATGAGCATAGTCCTAATCAATACAATGTTTAGCTATGAGTTCATCATTGTATGGCCATGAGACAACATGCACAATCATGGAGTTCAATGTTGTTGTCATCGAGGACAAAATGATGATTTGGGGGCCAACTATTCTTGGAGAATTCTCCGATGACCACTTACCTCATGAAGTATTGTGGGGATAGATGATAGTTGGTAGACATATTATGATGGATACCATTATCAGGATGAAGCCTTCTTGATGAGAATCTCACAAATCAAAGAGAAGTTTCTACCTACAACATATTTAGAATATTATGGATTTTATCGGGTCATCGATGAGAGGTTATCATGGAGTAACCTCAAGGCGGATGCACTTCAACATATCATGGAGTGCAAAGATCATCAGATTGGGGAGGATGGTATTCTCCATTGGGTGGATAACAAGTTGGAGCATGATATGAGTCATCACCCACAGTTGGATGGATGGGTGAGGATGAGGACCTAGTGGTTGGTGAGCTACTTGCAGATCTATGCAAGGCAGCAAGAAGCATGGTTGCGCTAGCTTCTCTTGGGTGAGTATGGTTACCATCCAACATTTCAAATTGGTATGTTCCATGCCTTGCACACTACTAAGGTGATGCAGCAGTAGTAGGCATGGCTGTGCTGGCTACTTTTGAGAGATTTTGGCCATCACATGACATATCCTATGACAATGGGTATGTTACTCTTTGGAACATTTCATGGAACTCACATGATGTAGCAGGGAGCTTGGTTATGTTGGGCTGATGTGAAACACTACATGTCAATCAGTATGTTTTTGTTACATTGTTTTCATGATGATGATGTGAGGTGGCAGAAAGAGTCATTTTTTCTTTGGTTACTCTTGGGAGAGTATGGGATGACTTTCTCCCATACCTTGCATGATGAGGAGGGGGGATGGCAACATGAGGCCTGATTGCATTGGCTTCTGTTGGGAGAGTATGGCCACCATACTTGGTATGATGATGAGGTGGTATGGCAGAAAGAGGCATGCTACATTGGATGTTATTGAGAGAGTATAGTTCAACATTTCAAATGTCAACCCATATGTCTCTATTTCCTATTTTTCATAGTGTTGAGATGATGCTTGGAGCAAGTAGGGCCAATGATGGGAGCCTGGAGAGGTACATCCTACTCTATGTAACAAGGGTTGGAGAGATAATTCATGAGTTGGGACTTTCCTTTGGGGGAGGAACCACTTCACTCTTCATATGTCTCATGCAAGAGAAGAGGCTCGGGAACAACATGGTCGATACTTGGAGGTTCATGGATGAGGAGAGTTCAACCAATATCATACGCTGGAAGCCAATCTATACATTCAGAGAGGTAGCTATGGATCTGGGCATTTATTAAATGTTGGAGTAGATGGGGAGAATTTCCATATGAGGATGTCATTTGGAGGGAGGAGGATTGTTATAGCATTCACTTTTGCAGTTGCTTGAGTAGAAGAAACATTTTTGCGGGGAGGACTGTAATATTCCCAATTTTCCATCATTTAATTTGAATATTAGAGTTCTTAATTTTCTCAATTAATTAAGTAAATAAAAGGGTGGAGGGACCCATAAACCCCATAAATGAATAAAACCCACTTTTTTGTGTGAATGTGGATTAGTAGATAGTAAATCAACATCATGGAATAGTGGGGAAGCTCATTAGTAAAGGAAGAATGGAGATTATGGAGAGATAATGAGGAAGATGATGGAGATAGTGGAGGAATAAAAGTAAGATCATAGAGAATTAATGATGGAGTGATGGAGGAAGTGATGCATTAAATGCACACATGATGGAGGGAGTGGAGATTAATTGCAAAGATCATGGAGATCATGGAGAGACATCGCAGTCTTCATGGAGACTAGTGGCCGCATGTGCAACGCAGTTATGAGGTGGGCCAAGGCTAGCGAAGGCTCTCAACCATATAAGGAAGATGAGAGAATAAAAGAAAATCAGCCTGGAGTTTGATATTGTATTGTCATTTGACATTCTTTGCATGCTTCAGCTGTTTAGCTAAGTCCGTTTTGTTGTTTAGCACACGGGTGTTCCCTGAGCGGGAATCCCACCCTTACCCATAGGGGCCTTCGAGCGCCTACTTTGGGAAGGTTATTTTGAGCATATATTCATAATTTTGGATTGGTGCCACATTCAGCCCCTCTCTTTGGCATATACAGCTTTAGGAATTATGCATTTCTCTCTTAGGGTTTGAGAGGAGGAAGGTAGTTCTTATCATTTCATCTAATAAACCGGTGGAGGGTTCATCCTTTCATCTTGTGCTTCCATTTAAGCTTTATAGGAGCAGCATTGTGATATCTGACATCAGGCCATTAGTTTATACCTCCATGCAGTAGCAGTTCCTCCAGGAATTGTGCAGTCCAGCCCGGTAGATCTAGTGGAGGAAGGAAGTTCCAATTATTTCAACTTGGAATCCTTTGAGGGATCATCCCCTCACTTTGGAGAGATTATTTCCATAAGCTGTGAGATATATTCCATCACCTAGTAACAGGCTATAGCTTCAACACTCTTGAAATCATAGTTCATTCTCGCAGTTGCGTAGTGTGCAGTTGCAACTTGAGCAGAGGAAGTAGGAGCTAGATCTCAAGACTCTATCTTGGAGATCAAAAGAAGGGACCAACCCTACATGTATTGAGTTGATTGGGTGATACTGTAGCAATTATATTATCAGTTCAGTCCCATCTCAGCAGTGACCCAGGAGGAGTGCGTAAGTCAGCCAACAAGGGTGCAGTTGGCAACCCAAAAAGGGCCGAAAATCCAAAGTTAAAAGCTGGCCAAACCATTTCTAGATTTTTTTGGGTTTTTTTGGGTTTTTTGAGTAGAATCTGTGGTTAAAATCCTGTATCATTATGAACACTCCAGCAGCCTCCCGCACATGCTTCCCAATAGCAATATTTTCCAGCAGCAGTAGCAGTAGCAGTAGAACATTTCCAGTATTAGTTTTCATTAGTATATTTCAGCCACTTCTTGTTGGCTTGAGTGCATCTTCTTTGGAGCATTGTGTACTTTATATTTGTTGTTTTTTATAATGATATGAATCAGCTGTTTCTTCTCATGGTTATAATGTCTTGATGTTGCAACATATTTCTGTCATTTTCCGGATTTTAGTGTTATATTCATGTTTTGCTTATTTGGAATGCTATAGATGTTATATATTCTTGTATTTTCCATTTTAGAATATTAAAAATGATATATTGATGTTATATTATGGAGAACGATGAAATCAAGAGGCATATGTAGGATTTTTTTAAGAAAGGGCACATTAGGCCAAGTTCCTCACCCTATGGGAGCTCGATCATGATGGCACAGAAGAAGGACAGAACGTGGAGCTATGTATTGACTATCATATGCTGAATAAGATAAATTTATGGAATGGGTATCAAATCCCATAGATTGATAACCTTCTGGACCAACTTAAGGGGGGGAAATATTTTAGCAATATTTACTTGAAGTATGGTTATCACTTGGTACCAATCGAATCCTCTGATGTGTGGAAGACTGCCTTCAAATCCAAGGAGGGCCTTTTTGAATGGCTATTCATGTCTTTCAGGTTGTTGAATGTCCTTGCAACCTTCATGAGGCTGATGGATGAAATATTGTGTCCCTTCACCAACTATTCATGGTGGTATATTTAGATGACATCCTAATCTTCATATTACTCATAGTACAGTTAATTGTTTATTGTTTGGTGTAATAATTTTTTATTATTTATAAACACAATCAAACATATTATGAGGGACGGTGATGAAATTGACAACGGTCTCATAACAAACCATAACAGGCACATCCCCTGGCAAGATAGACTCTGAATAAGAAAGAAATCAAAACAAAGTGATTACTTACAGTATCATAGGCTTCCTGAAGAACAAGATCCAGAGCGGCATATGTAACCCCTAAAGCAACACCTCTCTCTAGAAGAAGAATCACTACATCTTTCATATGTACTCTAGCAAATTTTTTGAGCTCATCATGAGAAAGAGGATCAAATACAACTATCTCATCAAGTCTATTCAATAGCTTTGGCCTGAAATGTCTTCTAACCTGCAAAAATATTCAAAGGCATGTCAAAGCACTGCATCCAACCTCGCGATAAAATTATATGAAAAATATGCATACATAGAGTCCAGGAGAATGAAACGACAGGTGTATTAGCAGCTGCCAAAATGCAGCAACTAAAAGGGCAGGTGTATTGGTAGTTGCGGAAATGCAGCTACTAAAATGGCAGTTCTGTCGACGGTTGCAGGTGTGTGGATTGTTGCTGGTATTTTCAGATCGATTTCATGGAAATATACTAGAAACCAGTGGTATGTCAAACCTAGAAGGTAACCCGAGAGACTGTGACCGTCAGATTAAACAAGTAACAGGTGTCGTGCCTAGATAAGAAGCGTTGACGAAAAAAAAATTGATCTCTTTCATAACAGAAGGCCTATCGGCCTAAATATCTAGGACATGTGGCACTCCATGATAAAGACACATGGTGTGTGGATTTGAGTTTTTCAGGTGGTCAAGTGGGCCGAAAATAGGTGAAATGTGGCACTACTCATAGATTGACATGTGCCAATTGGTACAAGTGGTAAACAATTGGCATGCTCAAACAACGAGGTGATGCAGGAATGACATGAGGGAGAAAATATCATAAAATCCCCAAATCTGGAGAACTAAAGCTCATCACCAACCTGAGATTGACAACTTTACATGATGTAACCTATGAAATTGTAAATGGAGAAATCATAGTAACAATAAAGTAACCTATGTAACAATAAAGTTGGATTCATCCTGGGAGTGGTAATGGGAGAAATCATAGTGAACAACAGAAAACATGCAGAGTTGCTTACAATCAAATAGATGAAAAAACACATACAAAAAACCTAGATAATAATCATGAACAAGCTTAATATTGAATTATGAACTATAAAGGAACTTACAAAATGTGACATTACGAACCTGGTCAAGCACACAAGCAAAAATATCCTGGACATGACCCTAGTTGACAAGTTGTATTGCTCATGATGCAAGAGGATTTGTACCTGCACTGCCAAGTCAATCAAAATCCATCATTATCTATACAATAAATACAAGTAATCGATGTTGTATTTTTTACTCTAAGATGCATTCTTATGATAATGTTAGAACATATGTTGAAAATTTCAAAACATACCTGAATAAGCTCCTCTTCGTTTCAAGAACAATTTATTGGAGTCGCATGAACTTGGAACAAGCCTCCCACGATCCGAAAGAGTAGCAACTAAGTCAACAGTGACTTTTTTGTTGCTACACTGGATCGAGGGAGGTTTGCTCCAAGATTAAATCGCTCCAATAAATTATTCTCTACTAAACAGGGCCAACCACGTGAAGGTGGAAGCTCTTATGGCCCCTCCCCTCACATCACTCTCAATTCCCCAATACCCAATCTATATTTCATTTTTTACTTTCATGAGCATAAAAAAAAATATTCAATAACTAATAAAAAAACAATTCAACAAAAAGTACGCAAGGAAACATTGCAATTAATGCTTGACATAAAAATAGTATGATAAATGAGTTTTTTATATAACGCAAAAAACTTTCCAAGTATGGTAACGTTTGTCTTATAATAATACAATATTTTACATTATCAAATTTTCTTTTTCTTCTTCCTATTTCTAAAGCTCCTAATTACATCATCAATATCATCATGCTCTACTCCTGTTTCGTGCCTTTTTGACCTGCACTGCTGACCTAGTTGCGTAGTCACGATGTCTGATCTCATCCAATGACGGGGCATCACCTACAAAAACAAATAATATTAAAATTTAATTGTCAGTTTTTAAATATAATTTAACTAGTTCGGTAATATTAATAAAAAAAATTGCAATGATATTATTTACCTGGTGCACTAGTTGTCGCCGTTGGGACTGTTGCGCTGTCTTCCTCTCTGGTGGTAAGATCCTCAAGGGAAACATTCTCTGTCATTTAAACAAAAAACTTTATAAGGACAACCATCAAGGTATAATTAGAAAAAATTATAAGTGGAAATTAATTACCGTCACGACCCTCACTGATAGTAGCATTGTCGGCCTGGTCCCCACTACAATGATCAGGTTGCACGTGAGGAGCATCTACATCTGGCTCTAAAACTGGGTTATTTGCCTCGTCGGTAGTGCTGCTCCCCTGATTTAAAAAAAGTTGTTAGACATTAAATTTATGGACGAAAACAAACATATTGAAAGGTTAATGTTTTACCTTATCAGGCATTCTGGATCTTGGGACCTGCCCCAAGCTTCTGCGACGTTCAACTACGGCTTGATATCCGAAATGGAAAGCGATATTTTTATCTTCCTCTGTAGTTTCTGTTCCTAAGTCATCACCCTACATTACATATGATTGTGTATTTTTAATCATATTTGATAGGATTACAAAAACGTTGGAAGGCGATACAATTAATTATAAGATGTTTAGCTACTTAATTACAATTTTTGCGGCTAATTTCAAGTAGCCGCCCTGACCTAGCTTGTGATGGCCCTTTTTTTCAATCCTAGCTTTGGTTGCCTTTGAGGTGTCAGGAAACCTAGCATCAAAAGATTGAAGTCAGATATGACGTAGCACACTTTTATTTTAGACATAAATAAAATTAAAGCTATTGAATTAAAGTTGTAATTTACCTTGCGGGTCTAGTTGGCATTTTTCCTTCTTTCTTTGCCCTTTTCTCTTTTCCGTCATGGATGAGTGCTCTCCACTCACTCTCTGGAACTGTGAGAGGATGCTCGTATCTAGGGTTAAATTGCAATTGCGTCCTATAGGTGTCCCTGGTATATTTCAAATATTTGTCGGCTACCCAAGCCACCGTTGTTCTGTCAAATGTGCCGACCCCAAAAAGGGCTTCTAGATAATCTAGAAGTTCTTTTTTCAAGTTGGAATTCTGGGAATTCCACCCTATGCGTATGGTTGGGCCAAAAATTACCAATGCATGGCTCTCCAAAAACCTGTAGAACTCATTGTTTCCTACACAGAAAAAAAAGATATTATCATTAATTTAAAAATAAAAATCATGATAAATATGTTTTAGATAGAGTACATGAAATATTTAAAATATTAAAATTTACCTGGGAGTTGTACGTGCTTTATAGGGACACCTTAATCGTTCACCAACAACGTGCCATTAATGGTCCCTGTGGAGCTAACACGTGTAGCTCCAGGAAATGCAATAATGTAGTTGGCCATATCAGCCTCATCACTGCCAACACGTTCAACGGTTGGCTGGGTGTCTGCTTGGGCAGGGTGTGTTTCTTGTTTGGCACCTAAAGGAGTAGAAGGTGTACGAGAGGGTTGCTGGGAAATCTCTTGCCCTTCTGTCCCACTACCACCAACACCGGGTTCAGCAAGTGCCAGAAAATGCTACATACAAAATAAATTTTTGTTAGTTTAGTCAATGTAAAAATTAAAAATCAAACTATCACAATTCATCTCATGCAGAACAAAAAAAATATCCTTTTGACTTTTTATTATTACCTGATATGTTTCTAGCTGGGTCATAAGTTGTTTTATCCTCTCTTATTTTTCATGTGTTTTAGGCGCATCTATCAAAGTATTAAATTCCAACCTTGCATCTCGTGCCTTTTTTCGCAACAAGAGCGTTGGAGATAGGGATGAAGAAAGCTCTTCCTCAAAGAGGGAATCATCAGGCGTACCATGGCTAGGTGTCTGCATATTTGAACAAAATTAATATTATTTTAATTATGTAAATAAATAAAATACCTGAAGATAGAGCAATGTTGGAACTTTACATGTTCTTCCGATGGCCTCTTTCCGCGATCATCCCGTCTCGAGGTTGTTCCTGTATTGCCCTGATCAGTCTGCCACATTGCAATAAAATTATAAATGTAAGAACTTGAAAACAATATCTAACTTGAAAACACAAAATGAAAACTGAAATAATTTCTAATAAGACACCGGAGGACAGAGTTAGAATTTCAAATATGCGTTGCATTGAATTCAGTCCTGGAAACATGTCATTGCACATTAAGGCACCCAAACAAGAGACGAGTTGACAATGAAGACCTTATTGAATATATTGTTGGAGCAACTTCTAGTAAACTTGTTGTCAAGACCTTGAGGACATTTTTGGAGCAACATTGTTGAAGCTGATGGTATAGCATTGTTGGAGACGATCTTGAAGGGCCTTGAAGTGAAGCTTTTGGAGCAACTATTGAAAAATCCTTAGAGAATTTAAGCAAGGCACTTTCTATCTTCCATCACCTTTTTCCTTTCAATATCCTTTAAACGATTTTGTTGATATTTAATGTTTGAAATCACGTTATAATTCCTTGATTATATGTGTTTGGGGACTTTCCCTTTGAAATTACCCAAAAATACCCTGGCAATTTTATCTTCAGGATGCATGTCTGACCCTATTGTTCAATATTTTGATTTATAGTAGTAAAAATAGAGAGTTAGGGGCTCTTGACTTGGTTTGGTTGGGCCATTAGATCCCTAACATCTACTAGGGAGAACCCCCCTTGAGTTGGAGGAGAGCTAGCCCGAAGTGAAAAGAGGTTGGTGAGGAGACAATGGGGCTATTGAATTACACATGGTATCACACTTCAGCTTTAGGACTTTATCTTGAGAAGTGTGAGATTTTGCTATATCAATTCTCAAATTGTTTACAACACTATTGTTAAGAACTAATAAGAAGTGATGTTGAGGGGTTTTTGGGTATAAGAAACAATACCATTTAAAAACTAGGTTTCTCAGTCCTTGGCATTCCTTCACCTGGGCCTAGGGGCACACTAGAATAATTTCACACTAAACCATGCAAACTTAAAAGTAACTTAACAGATCCATAAAGTAATAATAATCATAATTCATAATTTCCTATTGTACGATATGATGCAAATTATTCAAACATGAAGCAATGAAGACATGCAATGTCTGAATTTCAAGATTGATGAACCAACATAAGAAGTTAGAAACTACAACTTTGATTCAATACTCTGTGTCCTAACTCCAGGAAGGAATCTAGTTTGTAGTACAGAACATGCATCGTGTATTATCAATTTTTAATTGACAACAACTAAAGGTCATCTACCTCATCAATTCCTTCCCATTTTGTGTTTTTATGTTATATTCCTTATAAAAGTGTCAAATTTCTCTCAAAGTAAGCAACCACTGAATAAAAAATAGTTGAGATATGATTGAGAAATGGTCATTTATTTCTTGAAAGGATCTTCACAATTTCTTTGGTTGTTTTTCATCTCAAGAAACAAGAAATTACCTAAGAAACTATCGTGATGTAATATAAGAAACAACACGGTGCAATGGCCATTTTCAAAGCCCAATGATGTCCATTGAGGACATGGCCTTTATTTGGTTCCTGTTTCATAGGAGTTTCGGGTAGAAATGGAACTTTGTTGTACCATTTCCAGTAGTAAAACGGGAAGACCTTCTTTTTCCATGGGAAATAATTTACCTTTCCTTTTTCAAGATAATCTAAATCACAAAAAATATGCACTATACCGCACACATTCTTGGATAATGTGAAAGTGGAAAAGGAATACCCTACACAAGTGATTCACACATGCACATTTGAACACTAATAGATTTTTGTAGTTGAAATGCAATCCTTGTTTTCATTTAAATGTAGGGTTTTTAAAGCAGGGAGAAATAATGGCTGCCAAATTAATAAGCGTTTCTTTGCGAAAAAATTTAAATCTTGTATTGGGTGATGAAGATAATAGAGGGTATTGAATCTTGATTCTTGACATTGTGTTTAACTTGAATAACTCAAATGATTATAAATATCACTGGATGAGTTATTTTTTTCAAGTATGTCACTCAAAACTCTTATGTCAAAGCATTGTATGATGGCTAGAATTTTCTTGTTTCCCTTTCTTCAGTTCAATGTAAAAAGTATATTAATATATTGGAGCATGAATGATAACTACAACTGTTTGCTTTGCAGTATATCCAGCCCCAAGATTATGAAATTTTTTCTCAAGTGGAGCTATTGGTTATTGATGAAGCAGCTGCAATTCCATTGCCTATTGTAAAGGCTCTGCTCAGGCCATATTTAGTGTTTCTGTGCTCTATTGTAAATGGGTAATAATTATAAATGAGCCAACCACAATCACAGATTTTGTAACCATTCGATTTCCATGGATAGTGATGATGATATTAACCATATATATCAGTGACCTATATCTATATGAGAATGATCTCAACATTGACCTTGATATGGTTGTATGGATTTGACCTTTGGTATGTCATCAAAAAATCCCCAAATATCAGAAAATCCCCAAATCTGGAGAACTAAAGCTCATCACTTTTGATCTGGAGTACTACCCTTGTGATAAATTTGATGACTTTCGATCTCCCATTCTCTACCACTTTGCACTTCACCTTCAATATAGATCAGAACAAGGGCAATTTGTTACTGGGTGTTGAGATGGATGAGTTTGTCGAACTAAAATCCATAGCTTAAACTTCATGAAACTGGTGGAGTCAAATTCATGCAAGCACAAACACATCTTACGCATCCTCTTTGAAACTCATATGAAAGAACATTGGAAGACATCTAGAGATAACCCTATAGCCTAACACAATCCAATGGAATTGACCAAAAAAACCCAAACAGAGTCAACCCTACTATAGGAGGAAGGGCCTACAGTAAGAACTTACCATTTTCTAAGAGCTGAGGGTGAATGTTGTTCTGCAAGAGCTGAGGGTGAATGCTATTCTGCAAGAGCTGAGGGTGAATGCTGTTCTGCAAGAGCTGAGGACAAATGCTGTTCTGCAAGAGCCGAGGGTGAATGTTGAGGACGAATTCTGAGGGCGAATGCTGTTCTGCAAGAGCTGAGGGCGAACGCTGAGGGCGAATGCAGGGTGAATGCTGTTCTACAAGAGCTGAGGGCGAATACTAAGGGAAAATTAAAGTTCACAAGAGCAAAGGTGAAAATTGAGGCGAATGATGTTCGTGAAGAGTTGGGAGGGCCATCGTCAAGCAAGAGCAGAGGGCGAATGCGCGTGTGATATCAGACGTTAATGTAGTTTTTTAATAAAATAGTTACTATGGTAGCGCTGACATAAGCCTTTGAATCACAAATAAAATCATTTTTATGTAGCAAGTACATATGTCATTATAACGTACTGTAAAAGAGTTTTCGAATACACGCTCGTTTTCAATGTTTAGCAGAATTAAGTACACTTAGACATTGTGTCACAATTGCGACATTTGGAAGCAGCCGTCGCAATAGCGACGCTTTGGGGCATAGTGTTGCAATTGCGACGTCTTCCTTCAAATGTCGCAATTGCGACACGTTGTCTAAGTGTCGGTATTGCGACACATTTCTCTAGCGTCGGTATAATGACGGTTTTAGGTGGGATTGAAAAAATTTGGGGAAATTTCCGACATTTGGTCAAAAGTGTCGAAACCAAGTGTCAGAATTTCCGCCAAATGTACTAGTGGAAGTTCCAATCATTTCAACTTGAATCCCCGTGAGGGATCATCCCCTCACTTTCGGAGAGATTATTTCCTACTGTGTGTGAGCTATCGCACAAAACCTAGTATCGTGCTACAACTTAGTCCCTGACAATGAAGTCTATTCCAAGAAGCCAGAAGTGTGCAGCTACAACTTGAGCAGAGGAAGGACGAGCTAGATCTCAAGCCTCTAGCTTGGAGATCAAAAGAAGGAACCAACCCTTCATGTATTGAGCTGATTGGGTGATATTGCAACAGTTATATTATCATTTCAGCCTCACCTCAGCAATGACCCAGGAGGAGTGCGTAATTCAGCCAGTAGGGGTGCAGTTGGCCACCCAAAAAGGGCTGAAAATCCAAAATTAAAATCTGGCCAAACCATTTTTGGGTTTTTCTGGGTCTTTTGAGTAGAATCCATGGTTAAAATCCTATATCATGCTGAGCATTCTAGCAGCCTCCCGCACATGGTTCTTCATCCCAGTAGAAATAGTTTTCAGCAGTAGTAGCACAACATTTCTAGTGCTAGTTTTCATTAGCGTATTTCAGCCACTTCTTCTTGGCTTGAGTGCATCTTCTTTGGAGCACTTTGTACTTTATATTTGTTGTTGTTTATAATGATATGACTCAGCTATTTCTACACATAGTTATAATGTCTTGATGTTGCAACATATTTCCACCATTTTCCAGATTTTAGTGTTATATTTCTATTTTTCTTATTTGGAATGCTATAGATGTTCTATATTCCTGTCTTTTCCATTTTGGAATATTATAGTGGTATCAGAGCATGATCTTTGGCTCATCTTGTGGGCACTTCATGACATCAAAAGAATAAGAGGAAGAAATAGAAAAAGAAGAAGTATTCAATGGCAGAAGGATTAAGTTTTGCCACACTTCCCTTTAGATCGATGTAAGATCTCTCCACATAGACTAAATAAATGAGAAGGGGAGGGAAAAGAGAAACCTCAAGAGGGTTTCAGAATGAGGAAGGTCCAAGCACTTCCTATCAGTAGCATAAACAACCGACAATGCAAAGATCTCCACAACACTTTTCTATGTCCACTTTCCTTCCAAAAGGAGATGAATGGCATGGAGATGGAGGATACTTAGAGAATGAGACTTTGATTAACTATCTTGTAGAGTAAAAATATCAATCAAGATAATTCAAGGAGAATCTAACTCTCCAACATTTTATCCAAATCAAAGAAAACTGTAGATCCCGCAGTAGCAATAGAAGGAGAAGGCATATATAGAATAGATTGTTCTTGCCTACATTCTTTGGATCATCCACAAGAACAGTAAAATATTGGATGAAGGAGTTAGATATTTTCTTCCAGCTACACCCAGTAGCGAAAAGAGAGGCTGTTGAGATTGCAGCGCTGCACCTTAAGGTTGGAGCAAAGGATTGGTGGTTCAGCCATATAAAACATGCAAGAGTGACTTCTTATGCAAACTTAACTCAAAGGATGATTAAGAAGTTTGATAGAAGGAAATTGGAGGTACTTTCCATAGAGACATTTCCCAACATTGATGAGATAGCACATGAAGAACAAAGGGAGGTTGTCAGCACTATCACTCCAGAAGAGGAGGAACTTCCACCACCACCAGCTGCAGAATTACTTGCATCAGATGAAGAAGCACTTGCATCTTTGCAAGGTGGTCTTGAGCACTTGACATTGAAATTCCCATGCATGATTCAGGATATGCATGAGGAGGAGGACGCAGATACCAGTGTTGGTGCAACAGTAGAGGAGCAACCATCACCATCACCAACAGTTGGAGAAGCCATTGCACCGGTTGGAGGAACTCTTGTAACCTTGCAAGATGTTCCCAAGTTTCAGTTGGTCCAAGGTTTGAAAACATTTTAATCCCATGTTATTTCAACACCTCGGTTTGAGAATTGTGGGATCATGCCATCAGGAAAATTGCATAACCAAGGGTTAGAGCACCTTGATGATTTGGAGTAGCAAACTATCACTGCGTAGAGGACACTTACCTTGTTCAAGGAGGAGATGTATAGCCATACCAGTTGCTCAGTATTGAGCTACACACAACACTTTGTGTTGAAGTGTGGAGTTTTGGAGGATGGGATGAGCATAGTCCTAATCAATACAATGTCGAGCTATGAGTTCATCATTGTGTATGGCCATGAGACAACAGATGCACAATCATGGAGTTCAACAGTGTTGTCATTGAGGACAAATGATGATTTGGGGGGCCAACTATTCTTGGAGAATTCTGATGACCACTTACCTCATGAAGCATTGGTGGATAGATGATAGTTGGTAGACATATTATGATGGATAACATTCTCCATTATCAGGATGAAGCCTTCTTGATGAGAATCTCACAAATCAAAGAGAAGTTTCTACCTACAACATATTTAGAATATTATGGATTTTATCGGGTCATCGATGAGAGGTTATCATGGAGTAACCTCAAGGCGGATGCAATTCAACATATCATGGAGTGCAAAGATCATCAGATTGGGGAGGATGGTATTCTCCATTGGGTGGATAACAAGTTGGAGCATGATATGAGTCATCACCCACAGTTGGATGGATGGGTGAGGATGAGGAGCTAGTGGTTGGTGAGCTACTTGCAGATCTATGCAAGGCAGCAAGAAGCATGGTTGAGCTAGCTTCTCTTGGGTGAGTATGGTTACCATCCGACATTTCAAATTGGTATGTTCCATGCCTTGCACAGTACTAAGGTGATGCAGTAGTAGTAGGCATGGCTGTGCTGGCTACTTTTGAGAGATTTTGGCCATCACATGACATATCCTATGACAATGGGTATGTTACTGTTTGGAACATTTCATGGAACTCACATGATGTGGTAGCAGGGAGCTTGGTTATGTTGGGCTGATGTGAAACACTACATGTCAATCAGTATGTTTTTGTTACATTGTTTTCATGATGATGATGTGAGGTGGCAGAAAGAGTCATTTTTTCTTTGGTTACCCTTGGGAGAGTATGGGATGACTTTCTCCCATACCTTGCATGATGAGGAGGGGGGATGGCAACATGAGGCCTGATTGCATTGGCTTCTGTTGGGAGAGTATGGCCACCATACTTGGTATGATGATGAGGTGGTATGGCAGAAAGAGGCATGCTACATTGGATGTTATTGAGAGAGTATAGTTCAACATTTCAAATGTCAACCCATATGTCTCTATTTCCTATTTTTCATAGTGTTGAGATGATGCTTGGAGCAAGTAGGGCCAATGATGGGAGCCTGGAGAGGTACATCCTACTCTATGTAACAAGGGTTGGAGAGATAATTCATGAGTTGGGACTTTCCTTTGGGGGGAGGAACCACTTCACTTCATATGTCTCATGCAGAGAAGAGGCTCTGGAACAACAGATGGTTGACACTTGGAGGTTCAGTGATGAGGAAAGGCGTATATCTATACAGTTGGAAGCCATTCTATACATTTTAGAGAGGTAGCTATGGATCTGGGCATTTATTAAATGTTGGAGTAGATGGGGAGAATTTCCATATGAGGATGTCATTTGGAGGGAGGAGGATTGTTATAGCATTCAATTTTGCAGTTGCTTGAGTAGAAGAAACATTTTGGCGGGGAGGACTGTAATATTCCCAATTTTCCATCATTTAATTTGAATATTAGAGTTCTTAATTTTCTCAATTAATTAAGTAAATAAAAGGGTGGAGGGACCCATAAACCCCATAAATGAATAAAACCCACTTTTTTGTGTGAATGTGGATTAGTAAATAGTAAATCAACATCATGGAATAGTGGGGAAGCTCATTAGTAAAGGAAGAATGGAGATTATGGAGAGATAATGAGGAAGATGATGGAGATAGTGGAGGAATAAAAGTAAGATCATAGAGAATTAATGATGGAGTGATGGAGGAAGTGATGCATTAAATGCACACATGATGGAGGGAGTGGAGATTAATTGCAAAGATCATGGAGATCATGGAGAGACATCGCAGTCTTCATGGAGACTAGTGGCCACATGTGCAGCGCATTTATGAGGTGGGCCAAGGCTAGGGAAGGCTCTCAACCATATAAGGAAGATGAGAGAATAAAATAAAATCAGCCTGGAGTTTGATATTGTATTGTCATTTGACATTCTTTGCACGCTTCAGCTGTTTAGCTAAGTCCGTTTTGTTGTTTAGCACACGGGTGTTCCCTGAGCGGGAATCCCACCCTTACCCATAGGGGCCTTCGAGCGCCTACTTTGGGAAGGTTAGTTTGAGCATATATTCATAATTTTGGATTGGTGCCACATTCAGCCCCTCTCTTTGGCATATACAGCTTTAGGAATTATGCATTTCTCTCTTAGGGTTTGAGAGGAGGAAGGTAGTTCTTATCATTTCATCTAATAAACCAGTGGAGGGTTCATCCTTTCATCTTGTGCTTCCATTTAAGCTTTATAGGAGCAGCATTGTGATATCTGACATCAGGCCATTAGTTTATACCTCCATGCAGCAGCAGTTCCTCCAGGAATTGTGCAGTCCAGCCCGGTAGATCTAGTGGAGGAAGGAAGTTCCAATTATTTCAACTTGGAATCCTTTGAGGGATCATCCCCTCACTTTGGAGATATTATTTCCATAAGCTGTGAGATATATTCCATCACCTAGTAACAGGCTATAGCTTCAACACTCTTGAAATCATAGTTCATTCTCGCAGTTGTGTAGTGTGCAGCTGCAACTTGAGCAGAGGAAGGAGGAGCTAGATCTCAAGACTCTATCTTGGAGATCAAAATAAGGGACCAACCCTACATGTATTGAGCTGATTGGGTGATATTGTAGCAATTATATTATCAGTTCAGTCCCATCTCAGCAGTGACCCAGGAGGAGTGCGTAAGTCAGCCAACAAGGGTGCAGTTGGCAACCCAAAAAGGGCCGAAAATCCAAAGTTAAAAGCTGGCCAAACCATTTCTAGATTTTTTTGGGTTTTTTGGGTTTTTTGAGTATAATCTGTGGTTAAAATCCTGTATCATTATGAACACTCCAGCAGCCTCCCGCACATGCTTCCCAATAGCAATATTTTCCAGCAGCAGTAGCAGTAGCAGTAGAACATTTCCAGTGTTAGTTTTCATTAGTATATTTCAGCCACTTCTTGTTGGCTTGAGTGCATCTTCTTTGGAGCATTGTGTACTTTATATTTGTTGTTTTTCATAATGATATGAATCAGCTGTTTCTTCTCATGGTTATAATGTCTTGATGTTGCAACATATTTCTGTCATTTTCCGGATTTTAGTGTTATATTCATGTTTTGCTTATTTGGAATGCTATAGATGTTATATATTCTTGTCTTTTCCATTTTAGAATATTAAAACCGATATATTGATGTTATATTATGGAGAACGATGAAATCAAGAGGCATATGTAGGATTTTTTTAAGAAAGGGCACATTAGGCCAAGTTCCTCACCCTATGGGAGCTCGATCATGATGGCACAGAAGAAGGACAAAACGTGGAGCTATGTATTGACTATCATATGCTGAATAAGATAAATTTATGGAATGGGTATCAAATCCCATAGATTGATAACCTTCTGGACCAACTTAAGGGGGGGAAATATTTTAGCAATATTTACTTGAAGTATGGTTATCACTTGGTACCAATCGAATCCTCTGATGTGTGGAAGACTGCCTTCAAATCCAAGGAGGGCCTTTTTGAATGGCTATTCATGTCTTTCAGGTTGCTGAATGTCCTTGCAACCTTCATGAGGCTGATGGATGAAATCTTGTGTCCCTTCACCAACTATTCATGGTGGTATATTTAGATGACATCCTAATCTTCATCCAAAGTTGGGAAGAGCACCTACACCATATTCAACATGTTCTCCAAACCTTGCGACAACACAAATTGTGTGCCAATTTGGAGAAATGCAATTTTGGTATCACCTAGGTTCAATATCTAGGGTACATCATTGATGAGGGGGGTGTGCATGTGGACCTAGCCAAGATAAAAGTTATTCGGGATTAGCCATCCCTAACCACTCTAACAGAGTTTCGTAGCTTTTTGGGTCTTGCCAATTTCTATAGTAGGATTTTGTTGGGAATATTTCATATCACTTGGCCTTTTAGTAAAGTCTCAAAGGGAAAATTAAGAGAAAAATTTTATTGGTTTAAATCCTAAAGGAAGGTGCTTGCCGAATTGAAGCAATGCCTTTGCTCTGCACCAGTGCTCACATTACTAGACCTACAATAACCATTTGAAATCGAGATTTTTTCCTCTGACTATGCTATTGGCGTAGTCCTTACCCAAGAGGGGCATCTAATGGCATATCATAGTGAGACGCTTTCAAATACGGTCTAAAAGTATCCCACCTATGAAAAAGAGATGTATTCCATTGTGCAGGTCTACATACAATGGAAGCATGACATTCTAGGGAAGGAAATGATCATCCACAAATACCACTGACACCTTTAGTTCATACAAACACAAGGAAAGTTGTAGAATAATTGCCATTAGAAATTGTCCACATATCTGCAATAGTTCCATTTGAACATTAAGTACAAGAAGAGAAGCAATAATAATCTTGCACACTGCCTCAGTCAACTGCTGCTTATGGTGCTAATCATGGTGCTTGACTCTTGTGGACATGAGACTTCGAGATGGTCACATATTTACAAGAGTGATCCAGAATTCGGCACCACATACCAGATTCTCCTAGAAGGCAAGCAAGTTCCAAACTTTCACCTCCAAGACACACAGTTGTGCCACATGGGACACCTCTGTGTTCCTTGAAGCCAGCACGCCAAAATTATTTTGGAGGCATATCGCAGTTAGGTCACTTGAAATTTTGGGTTAGAGAAAATAGTGGGATTGATGCACACGTATTTTTATTAGTCGAACCTTCGACGGGATGTTGGGAAGAACATCAGATCCTTTGCTACCTATGACAATGCAAAACCTAAAAGTAAGAAGCAAGGCTTGTATACTCCTCTGCCTACTCCTATTTGGACCTAGGAATCTATCTCCGTGTATTACATGTTGGGCCTCCCATCTACCAAGCATGGAAAATAATGTGTTTTCATGGTCATTGACATATTCTCTAAGATGGTCATTCTGGTGGCCTGCAAGAAGAGTATCACAATGGAAGTCACTGCCAAAATTTTCTTTGAATAAGTATGGGTACACTTTTGGATCCCATGGTCCATTATCTCATATCAGGATAGGAGGACCCTAATTACATTATGGTTAAGCCTCTCATCGTTATTTGATACCAATTTCACTAAGTCCATGGCCTTCCACCTCAAAACTAGTGGCCAAACATAGGTAATTAACATAATGGTTGTGCACATCCTGCACATGTAGAACTCGAAGAATCCATGCACATGGGATGAAATCCTCCCCTATGTATAGCACAAATACAACAGGGATCTCCACAACTCAACTTGCCACATCCATTTTCATGAAGGATTGGGATTCCAATCACTGTGTCCCATTAATGTTTCCATACCACTTGGAGTCACTCTGGAAGCTTCAACTCATGTCCAGTCTGAAGCTGAAAAAGATACCAACTTCATTAAACACATTCAGCACATCTTCCAACAGGTCCATGACATATTAGAAAAATAAAATTCTAAGTATAAACAAATTCATGCCATCAACATTTGTTGCCACACAATTTCCAGGTGGGTGACAAAGTTTGGTTACATTTACAGAAGGAGCACCTCGCTGGGGCCCACCGCAACCTTCGACCACTTTGATATGGGCCTTACGCCATCACCAAGGTTTTAGGATATAATTCTTTCAGGCTCAGAATTCCACCATTCCTTGTCCTGCAACCAGTATTCAATGTGGACTATCTACGACCATACTTTCCCCCATTGTTGGATACATTAGACATTGCTAAGCAGCTGACACCAACAGAGCTCAACCCAAGTTATATAAAAAAAGCCACAACTAAGAGGATCATGGATACACAAATCAAGAACACTCACCAGCATAAGATCCAACTGTATCGGGTTGTTAAAAATGGCCAACTCTTGCACCAAGGCAAGTAGCTCACGGGAACCAAGTTCAGTAGAAAATTCCCCATCTCATGGAGGCACTCAACGTAATGGGGAACATTTCTTTCTAAGGCGGGGGGGGGATTGATCCAAGAGTATATTGGTTTCCACCCAATTATTCCACTTGGACCACCAGCATTGTTTATTTCAGTTTCTTAGTTTCCTTAATTGTAGCACAATTTACTATTTTTGGCAGTTTTTCAGGTCGTGAACTTCCGGAGCCATTTTGAGGCCATAAGTGACTTTTCTTTAAAACAAGAAACATTTTCAATCGAAATTTGTAGTTATTAGATAGATATTTATAATGAATTATCATGCACATCAAATTAATATTGTATGCCAAAGTTACGACCCCAATAAATTGATGTACCAATTTACCCCAACGAGGCCCACGGTTTTGGTACTTCATCTCTTAGGATTAGGTTTTTGGATGTTTAGGGTTTTCCATTATTTATAAATAATAAATAGTCCTTTAAGCCTCATTATAAAATATTTCAGAGGAATGTAGCCACCACATATCTTCTCAAAGAGAAGCTACGATCACCTGAGCTAGTTTATTTGTATTCTGTATGTAAGCATATTTAAGTTCTTTGATATTAATTAAATGTAGATTTATTCCAGTTGCATATTTATTTTTATGTTTATATGTGTATTTTTTTGTGTTCTTGCATAATTCCATATTAGTGGTATTAGAGCAGCCTGCTCCTTCTCTATTTTTTTTTCATGTCCCCAAGGAAGTCGGGGTATAAGGAGTTAGGGATTGAACTGGTTGAACCTTTGCAAGACTAGCCTCGCTGAATCTGAAAACCCACCATGGCAGAAGAAAATAAATCAGAGGGATCAAGAGATCATTTCAAAATATTTATCAAATAATCTCTCGAGCGACAAAGGAATGTGATGATGGAAAAATTTTCCCAGATCCTTCAGCAGATGCCAACAGGAGACGCATCTTCATCCAGCAACCACTCTAGAGGCGCCACTCCCTTTAAGGTACAAATCGACTTTGAAATTATCACAATTGAAGGAAAAATAGATGCAGGTGTCGTAGATAAATGGTTAAATATATTGGAAGGTTATTTTTTGGTTCATGATTTTTCCAGTAGGGAAAATATTACTTTTGCACTCCTTAAAGTAGCCCCCCACATTAAGGACTAGTGGGACAGTTAATATGAACCAAAGGACGAGAGGGAACCCTCACAGTAATCGGTCGCACCAACTTGGAATTATTTCTAAGAAACCATAAAGGAACATTACTAACCTATCAGGAGCTACGACAACAAGTACATACAATGGAATACGTTGTGACAACAAAGGGATAAAGATGTGCATGAGCTGATGAATATTTTCCATACCCTGTGCACAAAGATGCGTATCAAATATTCTGAGAAAAAAATTGTTCTAAAGTACCGTGGTTTTTTGCACAAATACACTCAAGAGGAGAGGGATTTCCTGGACATCTCCTTGCTTGGTGCAACATACTGACATGTTTCCAAGATTCAGCAAAAATTCAAGCAAAAGAAGTCAGACTTTGGATCTAAAAACCCAAAGCATAGCAAAGGCGCCCCCAAGCCATAGAGCAAAGGGAAAACCCTGATCGTGACCCCCTGGGGAAACTCCTCGAAGCTACAAACCAGGGGTGATGGGAAGGAAAATGAAACCGACAAGTGGTGTGAGTTCCATAAAACTCCCACTCACAACATGAACGAATGTCGCACAAAGTAGGCGTTGTTCGCCGAGATGAAAGACTCAGAGATGGATGCATGCTCTAGTTTTGAGCTATTACCTGGAAAGGTAACTGATAAGGGTAAAAATATCATTGACACATAACCCACTACCATAGTATCCACCACCAAGCGCCAAAATGCAGAACCCAAAGATCTAGGGGAGGGGGAGCACCTCTTCCACTCATATATGTGGGTAAAAGGTTCACCTATGCATTCCATCGTTGATAGTGGGAGACAGAAGAACCTGATCTTGGTTGAGGTCATTAAGAGATTAAATATGCTAAAAATTTTGTACCCAGGGTTGTACACCATCAGGTGGCTCCACCAAGGGAGATATATTTGTGTCAGCCAACAATGTTTCCTGCCTTATAGCATCAAGACCTTTGGAGACGAGGTATTGTGTGATGTTTCCCCTCTGGAAGTCTGTAATGTTTTATTAAGTCACTAATACCTATGGAAGTATCATGTTGTATATTAATCCATACCTCGTTATGTTATTATTACTTTGGGGATGAAATTGTACATGATACCGGAGGTAGCGTCGCCTACCGCCATTTCTTTGATCTTTGTTAAACAATGCACTGAGATAATCTCCCAGACTAAGAAATTTTTCTTCCTTAGGATTCTCCCTCAAAGCAAGATTAATATTGTGGCCACATCCACAGCCTCCAAATAGGGCTCCTTCGCACAACAACAACAAATGGAGAAAGTCGTGGAAGAGTACATGGACATCTTCACCTCACCCACAGGGCTACCCCTACACTTTCAAGTCAAGAACTCCATCGACCACTACCCAATGGACCAATCTATTGATGTTTTGTTCTAGAGAATGATGAAATCAAGAGGTATATTCAAGATTTTTTGTGGAAAGAGCACACCAAGCCAAGTTTCTCACCATGTGGGAGCCTGATCATTCTAGTACCAAATAAGTACAAAACATGGAGGCTATGTATTGACTCTCAGGTGCTGAATAATATCACTATCCAGAATAGGTATCCAATCCCATATATTAATGGCATTTTGGGCTATCTTAAGGGGGAAATATATTTCAACAAGATTGACTTGAAGTTTGGTTATCACCAGGTACCAATTGAACCCTTCAATGTGTGGAAGATTGCCTTCAAATATAAGGAGAGCCTTTTCGAATGGATATTCAAGCACTCCATTTAATGCTACCCAATGGACCGATCTATCAATGCTCTATTTTGGAGAATGATGAAATCAAGAGGCAGATTCAAGAGTTTTTGCAGAAAGGGCACACCAGGCCAATTTTCTCTCCCTATGGGAGCCTGATCGTGCTAGTACCGAATAAGTAAAAAACGTGGAGGCTATGTATTGAATCTCAGGAACTGAATAATATCATTGTCCAGAATAGGTATCTAATCCCACAAATTAGTGACCTTTTGGGCTAGCTTAATGGGGAAAAATATTTCAACAATATTGACTTGATGTTTGGTTATCACCAGCTACCACTCGAACCCTTTGATATGTGGAAGACTACCTTCAAATACAAGGAGAGCCTTTTCGAATGGATATTCATGCCTTTTGGGTTGATGAATTACCCAAAAAAAATCATGAGGTTGATGGACGACATCTTACGACCCTTCATCAACTCATTCGTGGTAGTATATTTCTATGACATCCTGATCTTCAACACAAGTTTGGAATATCACCTACACCATATTCGACAACTCCTCCAATGCTTGCAACAACACAAATTGTGTGCCAATTTGGAGAAATGCACTTTGGTATGACCTAGGTTCAATATCTGGGCTACATCATTGATGAGTGGGGTGTGCATGTGGACCCAGCCAAGATATAATTTATTCAAGATTGGCCAGCCTGAACCACTTTAATAGAGATTTGTATGTTTATGGGCCTTTCTAATTTCTATTACAAGTATGTGTTGGGATTCTCCCATATCACTTGGCTTTTGAGTCAAGTCACCAAGGGTGGAGCGAGAGAAAATTTATTTTGTTCTGAATCCAAATAAAAGGCATTGGCTGAGTTGAAACATCGCCTCTACTCTGCACTAGTGCTCACATTATCATACCTACAACAACCATTTGAAATCGAGACAGATGCCTCTGACTATGCTATCGGTGCAGTCCTTACAAACCAGGGGCATCCAGTGGCATATCATAGTGAGACAATTTTAGATACAGTCTGAAAGTATCCCACCTATGAAAAATATATGTATTCCATTGTGTAGGCTTGCTGAAAATGGAAGCATTACATTATGGGGAAGGAAACGGTCATCCACACAGACCACCGAACCCCATAGTTCATACAGACACAAGGAAAGTTGCATAATGATCACCATCAGAAATGTTCCACATATCTGCAAGATTTCCATTTGAACATTAAGTACAATAAGGAAAGCAACAATAATTTTGTAGATTGCATAAGCCAACCACTAGTCACTTGGCCTTTGAGTCAAGTCACCAAGGGTGGAGCGAGAAAAAATTTCTTTTGTTCTGAATCCAAATAAAAGGCATTGACTGATTTGAAGCATCGCCTCTACTCTGCACTAGTGCTCACATTAGCGGACCTGCAACAACCATTTGAAATCAAGATAGATGCCTCTGACTATGCTATCAGTGCAGTCCTTAAAAAGCAATGGCATCCGATGGCATATCACAGTGAGACACTTTTAGATACAGTCTGAAAGTACGGTGGCATATCATAGTGAGACAATTTTAGATACAGTCTGAAAGTATCCCACCTATGAAAAATATATGTATACCATTGTGTAGGCTTGCTTACAATGGAATCATTACATTATGGGGAAGGAAATGGTCATCCACACAAACCACTGAACCCCATAGTTCATACAGATACAAGGAAAGTTGCATAATGATCACCATCAGAAATGTTCCACATATCTGCAAAATTTCCATTTGAACATTAAGTACAATAAGGAAAGTACCAATAATGTTGCAGACTGCCTAAGCCAACCACCAATTATGGTGCTTACCATGGTGCTCGACTCCTGTGGACACGAGACTTTGGGATGGCCGCATCTTTACAAGAGTGATCTAGAATACAACACTACATACCAGATGCTCATATAAGGCAAGCAAGTTCCAAAATTTCACCTCCAGGACACATTGTTGTGCCACTTTGAACACCTATGTGTTCCTTCAAGAAAGTGTGCCAAGATGATTTGGGAAGTGCACTATTGTCAGTTCGTTGGGCATTTTGTGGTAGAGAATATAATGGCAATGTTGCAAAAGTATTTTTATTGGCCAAACCTTCAACATGATGTTGGGAAGTACATCAGAACCTGCACTAGTTGCGTCATTTCCAAACCTACAATCAATAAGAAAAGCTTGTATACTCCTCTTGCTACTCCTATCTGGCCATAAGAATCTATCTCCATGGATTACATGTCAGGCCTCCCTTTTACCAAGAATTCCATCGACTGTGTGTCGGGTAAAATTAATTTCTTAATAAAAACAAATAATCACCTAATCATTAATTATAAACCCAGGAACGTCTTTTTATTTCAAGCCAATTGGAAAAATATATGCATAGAAAATACCAACAGCTAACACCGGTTCTACATGATTATGTTCTACACTATCAAGTTCATTCGAAAAGAAATAAAATGCAAGACTTGAAAAATGATACTAAATCTAAAAAAAAGAAAGTAAATGACAAGAAAATAATTATGCTAATCACATGACTTGAATCAATACTAAATTAAACCACTCATTACTGAATTGTAAGTTTAACCTATTGCACCCAACATAATTCAAATGTTAATCTAGAACAATAAATTAAATGGAATCTAGAAATTGCGGGAAACAACAAATATGGAAAATGCAGCAAACAACAAATTACTTTTAAAGAAGGAAATTTACTTTAAAGAACAATGATTGAAATTAAAATAAACAATCACGTAACTATATCAATTTAGATTTTCAAGCCAACACCTCGTCCAAGGTAGTGGGCCCAACTGCCCAAGACTCAGTTTTGCCTTGAGAAATAATTTAGATCAGATTACAAGTAACAGATGTAGAACTCAATGGATAACTTCCTTCATTGAAATATATGAGAGAAATAATTACATCAGAATGAAGCTCTTGGATTTGTCTCAAGTTCAGCAATTATTCATCTCGTATTCAGCAATTTTTCATTCGTTGATCCAACAATTGTTCATCTGTTCATTCAGCAATTGTTCATATGTTCATTCCCTCTCTTTGATCTTTTTTTTCATTTAAATACACAGAGAGAAAAGGGAAATTACAACTAACTTGATTACAAAATTATTTACCATTACAATTGGAGATTGTCTACAACAAATTGACCAACAAGATCATATCTAAAATATCATGACTCAGTTGGAACAGGTTGAATCTGGTATTGCAATTGGAAGAATTTGGAAAATGGCTACATTGATAGCAAATATTAGAAAATCACCTTCAAATAACCTTCCATTTCTCTCAATCCAAATTGAATTTTGGAAAACTGCTCATTGAAAAACTGGATTGGTCCATTCTACAAAAAACCCATGTCTCGGTTTTTAGGATTCATCTTCATTTGTCTGAAATAGCCAATGGAAAATGGTCGCATTTTATCCTAGAAAATTTATGAGTTGGAATAGTTGGAGATAAAATTTCAATCTAGAAGAGATCTTGGAGGCTAAAAGCGTGAGTGATATAATAATAGATTAATAAACCATATTTGAGAAAATCATGCATAATAATTATCAATTTATTAAAAATAAAGGAGAATACATATCTTATCCATAAGAGCATAAATTATTATAAAATGGAATTAAATGATAAATTATGATAAAGAATGTGATAAATAATGGTAGAAATGGATGAAATAGAGATTATAAAGTGGTAATAATAATGACAATTTAGTGGCCCAACACTGTGTTTTCATGGTCGTCGACAAATTCTCTAAGATGGAAATTTTGGGGCATGCAAGAAGAGTATCATAGCAGAAATCGTTGCCAAACCCTTCTTTAAATGAGTATGGGTACACTTTGGGATCGTACAGTCCATTATCTAAGATCAGGACAATAGGTTCCTAAGTACATTTTGTTTAAGCCTATGATCATTGTTGGATACTGTTGTAGTGTATTCGATGCATGGGTGGATGAAATACAATGTGCTTGATAGGGAGGTTGCTTTCCTACAAGCAAGTAACGGGTCAATTGGTTTGTTAGATTGTTAGTGGAACAAAATAACATGAAGTAAACTAAGTAAATAACATAGCATGCTACCTCAATGAAGAAACAAAAAAACAAAATACTCATGTACAATAACACGCTGAATCGAGTCAAACATGCTAATAATTCAAATGGAGAACTCTCTCCCTTTATTAGTTGCCGATGGTATAAGAGAATAGGATGCTAAATAACTTGCAATGAATCCTTGGAGCTATGGAGCTCTAATATTCAAGACAAGGGGGTCTCTTCCCTTCAAGATTCTTACAAGCCTCTCTCTCTCCTCGATGGATGGTAGAATGATAGACACTAGGTGAAATTACTCTTTTGGATTGAGGTGTTGGGTGGCCAACAGCTAAATCCTTCCAATCCTCATTGCTTCTTGGAAAACACAGTGTTGGTTTGCTCTCAAGCAATTTGGCTAGCATAACAATGTGTTCTCATGTTTCTCTTCCCATGGCATTCTTTAATAGACAAATTTTATTTTTTCCTTCCCTCTCTTGGTACAAGATGGATGTTGACATATGAGTGGGAGGATGATTCCTTTGTGTGCTGCACTAAAACCTCAAGGTGGTTGTACTTGGCTGGCTTGAGTGGGAATATTCTTCTTCAAGTGTGCCAGGTGGTCCTGGATGGTGACTTTTCGCATACTCAGGACTGTGCAGCTCTTTGAGGGATAACCACGATGATTTCCCCAGCTATTGAAGAAAATCTACAAAGATCATTTGGGATCAGTGCTTTCTATGAACTATTTAATAAATTTTCCTGTTTGACATTAGGAAAAGTTAAATTTTTTAGATCCTGTAATTTATTCCTTCCTTGTAAATCCTTATCTATACCTTCTACTTGACATTTTCTAATGTCTTTTGCTCATACAATTTTCCAGTGTTAATAGATAGCAAGCTCATTAAGTCCACGACCTTCCACCCCCAAATTGATGGCTAAACAGAGTTCATCAACAGAATGGTTGTGCACATCCTACATATGTACAACTTGAATCATCCACACACATGGGATGAAATCCTCCCCTATTTCTAGCACAGCTACAACAGGGCTCTCCACATCTCAATTAGCCACAACCCATTTCATGTAGGATTGGGATTCCAGACATTGTGTCCATTGATGTTTTCATACCACTTGAAGTTACTCAGAAAACTTTGGGTCATGTCCAATTTGAAGATGAAAAAGCTACCAACTTCATTGAATGCTTTCAGCACATCTGCCAACAGGTCCATGACATATATACAAATAAAATTCTAAGTACAAACAACGTCATGTTAAGCATCAGGTGCCACATAATATCCAAATGGGAAACAAAGTTTGGTTACATTTGCAAAATAAGCACCTCGTTGGGGCCCACCGCAAGCTTCACCCGCTCCTATATGAGTCTTACACCATTACCAAAGTTGTAGGAGACAATTATTTTGAGTTCAAAATTCCACCATTCCTTGGCTTGCACCTAGTATTCAATGTGGATCGGCTACAACCAACAAAGTTCAACCCAATATGTATCAAAATGGACATAGATAATATGATCATGGATACACAAATAAAAAACACTCTCCAATAGAATATCCAACTGTATATGGTTGTCAAAGATGGTTAATTCTTGCACCAAGGCAAGTGGCTCATGAGGGACCAAGTTCAGCAGAAGTTTCCCCATCTCATGGAGGCACTTAATGCAATGGGGACCATTGCTTCCTAAGAGGGGAGGACTGATCCAGGTGGATATTTTGGCCACTCATCTATTCCACTTGGACCGCCACCATTATTTCTTTTATTTTTTCAGTTTCCTTAATTTTAGCATAGTTTACTATTTTTAGCAATTATTTGAATCCCAAACTTCTGAGCCATTTTGAGGCCCTAAACGAATTTTTTTTGGAATAAAAATAAACATCATCAAACCATTGTTGTAGTCTAAAGATTTATTCCTCGTATATATATTTCTAACTAGGTATTGTGCACATCAAATGAAGATTATATGCCAAAGTTACGACCCTGGGAAATTTATGTACCAATTTACCTTAATAGGGCCCACAGTTTTGGATGTTTATGGTTTTTCATTATTTCTAAATAATAAATAATCCTTTGAGCCTCATTGTAACATAGTTCAGAGGCATGTGGCTGCCACATCTCTTCTCATAGATAAGCTACCATCGCTTGAGCTAATTTATTTCCATTATGTATGTAAGCATATTTTAGTTCTTTGATATTAATGAAATGAATATTTATTCCTACTATATCTATGTTTTTATGTTTATATATGTATTATGTTGCATTTTTTCATAAGTATGAATTTGTGGTATCATAGTGATATTCTCTTTCTATGTATTTTTGTGCATTTCCCCAACGAGCACAAACCACCCTCGCCGACTCCGATGGCCCCCCCATGGTGGAAAAAAAAGAAAAATGAGGGAGCTGGAGATCCTTTCAAAATATTGTTCGAAGAAGCCCTCGAGCGACAAAGGAACGCAATGATCGAAAACTTTTCCCAAATACTCTAGCGAATGCCCACAGACGACGCATATTCTTCAGACAACCACTCTGGATGCACCACTCCCTTTAAGGTACAAGTCAACTTTGACATTCCCACATTTGGAGACCAGATAAATTCATTTTCCATATACAAGTGTTTAAATATGTTGGAAGGATATTTTTCGGTTCATGAATTTTCCAATAGGGAAAATATTACATTTTCACTCCTTAAAGTCACCCCTCATGTCAAGGAATGGTGGGAAACTTATTGTGAATGGAAGGATGAGAGGAAACCCTCACTTTTCTCGATCACACCCACTTAGAATTATTTCTGAGATGCCATAAAGGAAAAATACTACCTTGTCAGGACCTATGATCATAAGTACATACAATGGACTATACTACAGTGGCAGAGGGATCAATATGTGCATGAGCTGATGAATATTTTCCATACCCTACACACAAATTTGGGTATCAAATATTTTGAGAAACATATGGTGCTAAAGTATCGAGGTTTTTTGCACAAATACATTCAAGAGGAGATGGAATTCTTGGGCATATCCTCATTTGGTGCACGATACTGATATGCTGCCAATATTTAGAACAAATTCAAGTACATGAAGCAATACTTTGGATCTGCGAACCCAAAGTAGAGTAAAGGCACCCCCAAGACAGAGAGAAAAGGGGAGAGCTCGACCGTGACCCCCCAGGGCAACTCCTCGATGCCGCAAACAAAGGGTTATGGGAAGTAAAAGAAGGACACCGACAAGTGGTGTGAGTTCCATGAAACTCCCACTCAAAACATGAATGAATGTTGTGCAAAGCAGACACTGGTGGCTGAGCTGAAAGACTCAGAGACTGATGCATTCTCTGATTTTGAGCTGGAACCCAACAAGGGAATTGATAAGGGTAAGCATATAATTGACGCTTCATCCATGCTTGTTTAGGGCCTACTGATCCCTTGACTAGTTTTTGTTGGACTGTGGTAAAGACTAGTAGTGTATGTTTATTGTTTGGCCTAGGAATCCCTTGGCCAATAATGGTGGGATACACAATAAATCATGGTTGTATAGATGAGGGTTTCAAGCCTAGGAATCGCTTGAATGGTAATGGTGAGATACATGGTAAATCTTGAGGAAGCACTAGTTAGTTTTTTTGTGAGTCCTACGCTCATGCTTGGAATATGACACGAGGGTGATTAGCTAAAAGAAATATTTGGTTCAGCCCAATCTATGGTTGGGTGGTACGTGGAAGTCCCTGACTTGGTTGGATTTTGCATGTGTTAATTATGTTTATTTTCCCTCTTGTATTTCGTGAGTATTTACACTTGTTGTTATGTGGCTTTAATGGTTGTTCTATCATTTTTATTATTTTTATTATATGTCGGTGATAGGCATGGTTTTATGATAGACTCTAGTTATGCCTCTCATCCTGTTTTGATTTTTAAATGAATGGTTAATGAATGTATGAACTAATAGATGATAATGTAGTTATTGTGAGAAGACATTATACCTCTTAACGATTCTCAGATAAGTATGAGATCCCTATGTTTGAATATGTAATTATGACTTGTAGATTGCATGTTCATGGTGTATTTGATGGAATTTTCATCATGATCAGGTTTGGTTAGGTCATTTTCTTGATTAATTTTTTTATTAGAGGCTTTGTATTTGTGTCATTTATTGTTTTTGAAAGTTTCATCAAGTTTTTGGTAGATACCTGGAGTCTAGCCCTGAAAAGGTTGCATAGATTTTGTGGTAGCAGGTACAGAACTGTGAAAAAATAATGCAGCCACTCCCTTTTAGGCTTATGAATGTGGCTGGAGGCTTTTAGTTACATGGATGTAGGCTTTCTGCATGTGACTGGGAGTTCATATAAGGGAAAATCATTTTAACTTAGGGTTTGGATACTTGGAAGGGTGGTTTAGCTCTTGGGGGTCTTTTAGCACCTATGGGAAGTCAGTAAGGTTTTGGTTTGTCGATTCCACTTCCTTAAGGTGATCTAGGAGGTTGAATCGTATCATAGTAACTCTTCATCACATGTTTACCCTGGTAAGTCGGTAAACTTGGGTAAATGTGGGAGGAGGGTGTTAGATGATGAAGATCTCAAAAACTACATACATTATTTGCGTGCCATGTCAGCATGGGAATTAGATGAGAGTTAGCTTCAAAAAATTGGGTTCTCAACATCAAAACCATTGGAACTTGTAAACGCATACCTATGCATGCTAGAAAGAACACAAAATTTAAAGGTGAGAGCCATATTATGTTTCTTATTGATGATTACACAAGTATGACATGGGTTACATTACTTAAAGAAAAATATGAGAAAATTGAGAAGTTTAAAGATTTTAAATCCCTTGTTGAAAATGATACTAATTTAAAAGTAAAGTGCTTAATATCAAATAGGGGAGGTGAGTTTACCTCTAATGAATTTGATGAATTACGTGAGAATCATGGAATGAAGAGACATTTTTTGATAGCATGGTCTCCACAATAAAATGGAGTTGTAGAACGAAATCTAATAATAATATAAAAGAAATGGATATAACAATGTTTAACAAAGCCAAGCAATCAATTCAATAGTCTACATTTTGAATAAAGAACAAAATAGAGTGAACAACAACAAGGCACCTTATGAATTATGGAAAGGTAGACCAGACTCGGTCAAATACTTCAAATTGTTTGGGAGAAAGTGTTATAGAGAGATAAATTAATATCTTTTAGGAAAGTTTGATTCCATAAAGGATGAAGGTATTACGATTGGTTACAATATTTCAACCTGCACCAAAGGAGACACGTATGCAAGCAGCAAAATGAATATTCAAATATCTAAAGGGCACAGTGGAAATTGGCTTATGGTATTCAAGAAGGAATGGCTTCACTCTAACAACATATATGAATGCAAATTGGGAAGGAAGTATTTATGAAAATAAAAGTACAAGTGGAGGAGAAATATTTCTAGGAAAATGTCTAGTATCATGGTTGTGCAATAAAAAAACTTCAATCTATCTATCCATAGGTAAAGACGAATATATTACAGCAACAACATGTTGCACACAATTTATTTGAATGAAGAAGACACTAAAGTAAATCAAGGTAGAATATGATAAGTAAATATCAATCATTTGGGACAACGCAAGTGAAATCAACATTTCAACGAATCTTGTTATGTAACAATGTAAACTATCAAACGGGAACTGTTCTGAATACCCACTTTTTTGAGGTAGAAAAAACTCATCTGATTTTGAAAATTGTTGATTCATAATACACCCTTTTTTTAAGCATATTTTTGACACTTTAAATTTTCTTATGTATCAAGTATGAACATGTTTTTAAAAATGTTAGTGATTTTCATGCTAATTTTGAAAAGTGTCCATGTCGTGTCAACCCCTTTCTTTAGAGGACTTATTTTTGACACTTTAGATTTTCTAATGTATTAAGTGTGGATAATTTTTTTAAATGTAGGTGATTTTCATGTGGATTTTGAAAAACAAAAACAATTTTTTTTAAGACAAATTTTTTACACTACAAATTTTCTTATGTCCTAAGTATATATGTATATATATAATGTTGATTATTTAACCATTTTTCAAGTTGTCTTATTCCTCTTCATATTTTTCATCTTAAGATATTTGGTTTTAAGGGTTTTCCAAATTTTTGTTTTGTTTTTCCTTTGCAATGTCTTTTATAATGAAACTTTTTTTTTTTTAGAAAAGTTTAAAAATAATAATAAAATTAATATTTTTGAAGTTAGGATTTCTTTTATATTTATATATCATTAATTAATATTTCAATACACATAAAATAATTGTCACTATAAAATAACAATTTTAAAAACTCAACAAAAAATATATATTTTGCATATAGATATAATTAAAAAAAATATGTATTTTAGGACAGTTTCACTAAAAATGACAAATTAAATAAATAAAAAGTTATGGAAAATTTGAATTAAAAAAATAGAAAAATAACAAATTTTATGAATTTTATATAGAAAAATGATGACATTTGAAAAATAACAATTCCAAAAAAAGTGATTCAGATTAAATTTTAAGTAAATAATAAAATAATAATAAAAATTCAAACATACAATTTAAAAAAAAAAACAATAAAAATCATAAACATAATAAATATAAAAATAAAAAACAATAAAATAAGGAAAATGACATTTAAAAAATTAAAATAAAAAACAAAAGCAATATATATATATATATAGACGGTCGATCTTTTCATTTGGAGTAAAAAAATGTTCCTCTTTGAGACTCTCGTCACCCTTGTTGTCTTATACGGATGTGAAGTTTGGGGTTGCAATATATTGAGAGAGTCATGAAGAAATATTGAGATGATTCAAAAGAAATTCATAACCTACAACCTCAATATCAAGGGAAATACTCCCTGTCCTATCCTCTTGATCAAAGTTGGCTTGTCCCCCATTGAAAGTACGACTTTGTTTAGATATTTGATGTATAAGAAGAAGCTTTACAACGTGGAATACAAGTGGCTCCCAAAAATTGCTTCTAACTTTAGTCAAAACCCCCACCTTTGCCTCAAGCGTGGGTGGCATAAGGATGCCCAGTCTTGGCTCAACCATTGGGAGATTAAGGAGGAGATCACCATGCGAATCAAGGATAGTGTTAAAAATACTATTACCTCCAATTTTAAGGACAAGTTGTGGGATGATAAGGAGCTGGAGTGTAAAAGGAAGCTAAGACACTATAAGGAGGTGATCAACCCCATCCTCAATAAACAGAATTATCTCTTTGTGTTGACCAGCACTAAGAAAAAAATGAACACCGCCAGGATAAGAACTAATTCTTAGGAGCTTCGAAGTGAAATCGGGCAGTAGACTACTCCCAAGACTCCTTGGGACAGTAGAATCTTTCATATTTTCAATCTTAAGAAGGTGGAAGATGAAAAAAAATTCCTTTAGATTTCCCGACTCTTACTCACATTCGCTCTCAATTCCTTAACATCTGCCACACTTCCAATCTTCTTGACTTATTAATTCAACCCAACTATAGTGATTTTGGAGTGCTTATTTCCTTTCTTTTTTTATCACAGAAACAAGATTTTGAAAAATCACAATTAGATTCTTTTTCTTTTCTTGAGGTTATATAGACCACATTGGTCTTAGAGGATGTTAATCACACACACACACACACACACACACATTAAAAAATAAAAAGTATATAAAAAAAATTATAAAAACAATACAACAAATTATAAAAAAAATGGTTGCCCCTCAAGCCCTTGGGTGGGCTCACTGATTCCTAGCCCTGGGCCGGTGGAGATGCGTGCAACTCCACCTGCCTAGGGTGACGTCCCCTTGACCCCTTGGGCAGGCTAAGACGATTCTAAGAATCAGCTAAGCCTTCCCAGGGCAGCAGCCCGCCAGGGCCACTGGGCAGGCTCAAGCTGATTCTCTGAATCAGCTTAGACCCTCCTAGGGCGGCGGCCCCTTGGGCCCCTGGGTGGGCTCACCCGATTCTGAGGGGCTTGAAGGGTCGCAATTTTTTTTAATTATAATAATTATTGTTTTTTTAATTTTAATTAGTTTTATGTTTTTTTATGGTTTTTGTTTGTTATTTTAATTTTTTTATTTATTATAATTTTTAATGTTTTTTTTGGTCCTTGTTTATTTAAAGATTTTTTATAATCGGTTTCTTTTTAATGATTTTTATTTTTAGTTGTTTATTTTTTATTTTTATTTTATGATTTTGAACTTTATTATTATGTTTTTTAACTTTAAAAAATATATATTGATTTTTTTTTAATATGTTTTTTTTTTAATATACTATTTATTGATTTTTTTTTTTTAAATCCAATACTAAATTGAAGGAACTCAAAATATTTTTGCCATCCCCCAGACTGGCTCTTTTTCTTTTTTCCCACTGTTGTTTTCCTTGTCTTTGTAGGGTTCTAGATTCAGTGCGTGAGAGGTTCAAGGCTTCTGAGTTCTGGTAACTAGCTAAAGGTTTGGGAAAAAGAAGTGATATATACTTCCTCCAGTTATTGTTCAAGCTGAATGATAAAAAATTGGCTATTTTTTATTCTTTCATTAATTTTTTTTTTAATTATGTTTTTTTATTTTCTGTTTATTTATTTTTTAAAAATTTTAAATTTTAATTTTAATTTTTATAGGTTAATTTTGTTTTTTTTTACATTTTTATGTTTGATTTTTTTTTTTAATCTTTTATACATTTTTATATATTAGATTTTTTTTGTCATTTTTTTAATTTTATATTTTTTTTCTAATATATATTTTTATTTACTTTTTATTATTATTTTTAACTTTTGTTTTTTGTTTTTTTTCATTGTTTTAATTTTTTTTTTTTTGTAAATTTTTGTTTTCTTTTCTCTTTTGAAATTTTAAGGTTTTTCGGAGTCATGATATATTATCTTTTATGTCATTATTTCAAAATGTTGAAATTTTATCTTAAAAAAAAGATGTTATTTCAACGTCAACACTTTCCGTTTTCAGGGTGTTTCTTGCACAAAAAAATTTAATTTCACTGTCATTTTTAAAACATGTTGAAATTTTATCCAAAAAAAGCATTATTCCAGCATCAACAATGTTCTTTTTTGAGTTGCTTTTTCATGTTTTTTGGGGTTTTTTGCTAGAGTTCTCATTTTGAGTTTACAGTTCTCGTTTGGTAGTTTACATTGTTATGTACTCAAATATCAAGAATATTCCCATCAAGTACCACATCCTAAGACAATAGGTAGTTGAACAAACTGTCAAGTTGGAAAACATTGGCACCAAGGAATAAGTTGCAGATATTTTAACCAAACCCCTTCCCAAGAAAAAATTAAATATCTCATACATAAGTTGGGAGTGATATTCCTATCATCTCATCATTAAAGGGAAGCAGAAACCTAGGGGGAGCATTCCTTTTCCATTGATGTCAAAGGGGGATAAGTTGCAAACAAAGGAAGAATTTTAGACACAAGGAGAGTTGTCAATAGAGGGAGTACTAAAATATTGTTGCAAAATGAATTGCTAAGGGTTTCCATTAATGAAAAAGGGGGATATTGTTAAAAATATTGTTTCCATTGATGTCAAAGATAGTGGATACTATAGATGTCTAATATAAGTATTTCAAGATGAAGATTTTTGGTAATATTGTTTTGAAGCCCATTCATCTTCATGCCCAATTTGGATACCCTGTACTTGAAGGTATTTTTAAGGAAAATACCTAGCTCAAATGGGAGAATAGTATATATAATTGAAAACAAATTGGGATACCTTTCCAATGATGTATGGAATTTCCTCCAACTCCATAGAAATGGGGAGATATGAAATATTCTATAGGTCATCCCAACCAAAAATTACAGGTTGGCCCAACTACTTTTACAAGTTGGACCCATAAGTGAACACCAAAACACTATTAATAAGGATTCATGGGTTAATTTGAAGACCATCTAAGCAAGAAGAGATTGAAGTTGAACAAGAGAAGTGAGGGAATACTCTTGGGGTTTTAAAGGTGGAGAAAAAATGTGAATTGTGAAGTGAATGAGTCATCATGAAATTTTCACTATAATTTGGTCTATGATATTTTTGATATTGTGAAATTTTGAATAGATACATGTGGAAAAAAATTGAGCCATTGGTTCACTATAGTTTCAGAGATGTTCCCTATGGAAGTTAAGGTCTCATAATAGTTATGAAGTCAATTTCAAATGGGTCAGTATGGAATTTTCGATGTAAATTTTTTTCTGGGATGCTTTAGACCATGAAGTTTTTAGAGACATGTGGAGACATATAGTAGTACCCCAAGTAAAAAATTTAGACTTTGGTTCACTACAATTTCATAGATATGCGCTATGGAAGTTAGGGTTTTTTAATAACCTTGAAATCAGTTTCAAACATGTTAGTTTAGATTTTTTTCTATAACTTATTTTCTAGAATGTTTTAGACTACATAATTAATTAGACATGTGAAGACATACAAGAGTACCTTATGCAAAAAATTTAGACTTTGGTTCGCTATACTTTAAAATATATGCCTTGTGTAAGTTAGGGTTTATAAGTGACCCTAAAATCAATTTCAAATAGGTCAACTTGGAATTTTTGTTATAACTTCTTTTCAGGTACCTTCTTGACTGTGAAATTTTCAAATATCCAAGGAGACATATGAATTACCTTAGGTTAAAAAATTATAATCATATTAACTAAATTGGATACATGGTATGTTGTACAAGTTTGTTCCTGGGAAGAAGGAAAAAAAACAAGTTTTGGGAAAAGTGGGCATGGTGAAGGCATAAGTAGCAAGCAGATCAAATGAAGGAATTAGCATCTAGTTGACATGGTGAAGGAAGAAGCACCAAGCAGACTCAGTGAAGTAGATTGGTTCCTACGAATATTTGTAGTAGTGGGGATTTATGTCTTCAATAGGTTGGTGCATATGATTATTTGCAGCAGTTGGGATTTTTGTCTCCAATAGGATAATGCCTATGAATGTTTATATAAGTGGGGATTGGTATCTCTAGTAATTTGGTGCCCACAAATATTTGTAATAGTAGATTTATGCCTACAAAGAATATAAAAGGAAGTTTTCTAGTTTTTTCTGTAAATGGTTTCCACATAAATCTTGATATTTTTTCCATAATTTAATGAAAATTCTGTTTTTCTCTATGCAATTATTTCTTGCATTGGATCAAAATTTAATCTCATTGTTCGACTTAATTTTTCCCAGTACCTCACATAAGGAGGTAGGACTCTCTCTTAACCAAATAATGTTTTATTTTAGCATAGATTTAGTATGTTTTTTGAAGCTTCACTTTATAGATGTATGATTGCCATTAATTTATTTATGTAGTTCCAAAATTACTATTGTGCTACTACACTACACATTTCCTATTTATCCAATGCATTTCCTATTTATCATTTGATTAAAGATGATTTTTTCAACGTACTTGAAAATCAATGTTGTTCTCAATGCTTGTAGAAGCTTGAAACAAAAATTGATTGATTAATTTTCGCATACGTATGCAGAGGTCAATATATATTAATTACAGAGTTAAAGGTTGGAAGATACTTATTGCAAAGTCACCATTTAGTCTTTTATTCTTTCCATTTTCGGAAATTATATGTTTCTCTATGGATTAGTTATCCTTTATTTTCTTGTAATTTCATGGAAATTTCCTTTCTACAAAGTAGATTATACATTCTTTGCAATTTCAGTTTTATTCAATTGAAGGTTATAGTAGATTTCTCCTTGTCCAATTGAATTAGTTAGTTTCTTTCCTTCCTTGCAATTTCAGTTTTATTGGACTTGAGGTTAAAGAGGATTGCTTCCTATCCAATTAAATTATTATTTTTTCCTTTCCTATCATTTTAGTTTTATTCACTTGAAGGTTACAACAAATTGCTTCCTTTCTACTTGAATTATTTATTTTTCTTTCTTTTCCTAAAATGTTATTTTCATTCAAGTGGAGGTTACAATCTATTTCCTCCTTTCTGGATAAATTAGTTTACTTGCTTGCAGTAAGATTAGTTTCTTGTCATTTTTTCATTCTAAGCATTGGTGACCTTATTAGAAGTATTCTAAACTCTCATCTTGTAATTATTATTTCCTGCTACAATTTCATAATTGGAACAATGATTGAATAAATTTTGATGACATTGATTTCAGGATATTTCATAAGTTCCAGACTAACACCAAATTGATAATTAAATGTATAGTTCTCTACTTATATCTCTAAGTAATTATGGTGATTAAAAGGCTCATCAGTAGCCAAGGAATGTATGGATAGACTTTACATAAGTAGTAGCCAAGGGATAGTAGCCAAGGAATGTATGAATAGACTTTACATAAGTCCATATCACAACATGAACAACAAAAGGCCATCCAATCAAGAAAAAATAAAACAAAGGGTTAGAGATAATTTTCCAAAGGCTAGTAATTTCTACAAAGCAATGGTTTTTTCTCTTGGCATGTCCCTTTCTCAACCCTAGACCTTTTATTTGTGTGAATAAGTGATATTTTCATGGAAAAGTAGAATGCATATGCTGCATGTTTTCGACACCCATGATCCCTCCTTAAATCCTATCTATCATGTGCATTTTTTACTCCTTTAGGGTATTTTTGGGAGTTCATAGGTTTAATACTAAAGGGGCATGATACTAGGAAAACTCAAAAGCTTGCAATTGTTCTAGAAACAATCATAAATGAGAAATAAAGTATTAAATGAAATTTTATTGAAGTTTAGTAAATTTTGGAAAAAAGTTTGTAAATGTTATGACTATGTTGATTTGATTAAGGGTGATCAAATATAAGTATAATAATAAGACCCTGCCAAGTTATTTCTAATTTGATTTGCATACCTTGGTCCTTATCCTCATTGAGATTGAGCCTTGCTTGAGGGGAAACACATGTTAAGGTTGCCACATTGGTGGGTGGAAAATTGACCGTTGGTGTGATTTCCCATTTATGATTGAGAACTAGTTTGATCCTAAAAAAATTGAATTGACCCTTGGTGTGATTTCCCCTTTATGACTAGACTAGTTTATGAGATCAAGAGCATTGGAAAATCAACATTTTGATTCTATTTATTTTCCATTTTTACATTTAGCTATATAATACTGATTATTGTGCCTGTGTGTATTCATTCTTGGTGTATTCATGGCATAATCATTGTACTATATTCATGGTGGACACATAGATTTGATTTCTTAATGTTTTTCTAAAATTCCAAGTAAATATTTTGGTTTTTAAACAAAATGTTAAAGTAACACCTTGTTGCTATCTTGCAAAGTGGTGTGCTAATATTTTTTTTTAGTTAAAAAGGAGGAAGGAAATCAATTTCATACATTTAAACAGCCCAGTCTATTCTCAGAACCTTAAAGTCCAAGTGCCACAGGGTCAAGAAATCACATGACATAAAAATGTAAATCTAACTACGCAACTAAAAGCTAGAATCTCACGATCCACTTCTGGACAACCACCCAAGAATATCTGAGTCGATAACCAACAACTATTTTTTCAGCGGTTAGTGGATCACAGTACAGAATATCCATCATTTTCCGTTGAAATATGAAAGTTTTCCACCCAACCAACCACAAAGCTAATGCTACTGCACATTGGTTATATTTACAGTCCAAGACACGGCACTCAATAGATGACAGAAAATTATATAAGGCTCTCAAACAACCTGGCCGCAAGTTATCTGAAAGACAAAAAGCATACGTTTACGCGATTGTGATTTTTATTGAAATTTGAGAGCATACGTTTACGTAATTGTGATTTTTTTTCGAAATTTGGCATTTTACACATTGACTATGGAGGGGAGTATGGAGTCTTGTTCAATTGACATTCTAGACATTGAGTATAGAGGGGAGTATAGAACTTGTGAACCTGTCTTAGTGATGTAAATGTTTGTTGGTAGATATTTACATGTATGCTCAATAAAAATAATATAAAGCTTAGTATTCAATTTGTTTGTTATATTGTAGAATATTTTTTTAAATAAAATGAAAATCATAAAATATATATCATATGTAACATATAAATAATAACTATAAACTAAGATACATTTTACCATATAAATTAAAATAATGATTCTATAACTATATTTAAATTTAGTTAATAGACACATAAAAATTTAATATTTATAATAAACTTACAATATAACAAGATTATTAACCATGATATTTACGGTCACTTTACCATAGATATTATTAACTTGTAAATAGGCTTTGTTACAATACCATGGCCAATACCATGGCTTATCAATACCACATACCCAAAAATATATGGTTTTAGTATCAAAATGTTTTATAAATGTTTTATTTTACTTTAATTTATAACCTTATTTTATAAATATTTTATTTTAATTTAATTTTATAGCATTTTTGTATTAAATCTAAAAGCAAAAAAGTTATAATTATTATATATATATATATATATATAAACCCTTTGTCCTCACTAATATTAAAAATATTATGTGGATATTTCATAAAGATTAAATCAAAGTTTAATAAAATTAAAAATGAGAATGATTTTATATATAGAGATGGGAAATTTATTTATTATTAATAATATTGTTAAGAACCATCATAGATCTATCTTAACAAAGGATCTACCAAGCAATAAGAGGAATCAAATCTCTTGAGGTTTGCATCATGAAATATTTGATCTATCTCGAAGTTTGGTAGATATGGAGTTAATATGAATTTATGTTGGTTATATGACTAATCAAATAAGGTTTATCAAAATTATAATAATTTATTTTTTAAGGTCACAGTTAAGCTAGAAGTCGTTTTTTTTTTAAACCATGGTAAATGGGTAACTCATTGGAGTAAACTAGTCAGGCCCAAGATAAAACCTAGTTCTTGCCACTATAACACCAAGGGTATACCTGGAAATTGCCACCACTAAGAGTATATCCTAGTGTAATATCTCAAAAGGGAGAATGCAGTAATACAAAAACACAATAGATGAACAACAACAAAGTAAACAATTAATCTAAATACAACCTTAGAGTGTACAGAATAGCTGAGCCATTTTATTAATAGGAGGTGGATAAACCAGTACAATAGTGCTCAAAATATGAGACCCCAAGCCAAGGAGATGGCCTAGAATGACCCTAAAATGATCCCACAAGAAGGACTGCGTAATTGCAGGAAGGAAAACTGTATTTTCCCTGCTGCAACTGTTGGAATTGCAACTGCTAGAAAAATAGGAAGTTAGATCTAGGCAGTTTGGGAGCTCTGGTGATGATGAAAATAGATATCTGGGCTCTATGAAGGATACCCAAGATAACGCAAAAAGGATTTTCTAGATATATCAATCTAAGAAAATCACCCTCTTAGGGCTTGCATATATGCACTATTGGGTATGAAAATTTGAAGCATAATCTGATGAAAGATGGTTGCAATAAGATGTACAATCAGATCTATGCTTGAAGGGTTGATCCCTTCACTAGATCCTTGGGCTTAAAGCTCAAGATCTAGCTCCTCCAACCTTCTCCACTGAATGCATTTGCTGCTACACAACTACTGGACAAAATTGCGCTGTCAAGGAGGGAGGCTTTCTAGCCTTCTGCTAAATATGTCAAATCAGCTCAAAAATGGTGGAAATAGTGAATTCAAAGTGAGGAGATGGTCCCTCACAGGATCTCCAGTTGAAATACTAGAAAATTCCATCCTCCTTTGGATCTAAAGGACTGGACTGCGCAATCCTTGAGGGGACTGTTGCTACATGGAAGTAAAATACAATGGCTTGAATTTCGGATATAGATCTGCTACTCCTGAAAGGTTGAACATGAAGCACAAGGTGAAAGTATGAATTCTCCACCGGTTTCCTAGCTGAAATGGTAGAAAAAACCACCACCTCTCAAACCCTTGAACAGGAATTGCGTTATTCCTGCAGCTGGAAGCACATATGAGTGTGGTTGAAGATGGAACCAATGCCTGATGATGAATAAAGCTCAATAGAAACCTTCCCAGAGTAGGCACTTGAAGTCTCCCATGGGTAAGGGTGGGATTCCCGCTAGGGAACACCTAGTGCTAAACAACACTGCAGACTTAGCTAAACAGGATAAGCATGCATAGAAATGTCAAATGACAAATCTAGATCTAAACAGATCAGAAATAATAATACAATTCCTACCTTCTATTGTGCCTTCATCTTCATTATATAGATTATAACCCTTCCATAGCCTTGGCCCACCTCATAACTGCACTGTACATGTGGCCACTAGCCTCCATGAAGACTTCATTGTCTCTCCATGATCTCCATCATGTTCTACATTTAATTCCCACTCTCTCCATCATGTTCTACATTTAATTCCCACTCTCTCCATCATGTGTGCATTAGATGCACCACTTCCTCCACTATCTCATCATAAGTACTTTATGATCTTACTTTGAATGCATTATGATCTCAGTTGACCTCCTCCAAGATCTCCATGATTTTGAATTAATGATCCATGATCTCCACTCTTCCTTCATTTAAGAAGCTGCTCCACTACTCCATGATGTAGATCTAAATCTAGAATATCCACATACACACATCAAAGGTGGATTTTATTCATCTATGGGGTTTGTGGGTCCCTCCACCCTCTTATTTACTTAATTAATTATGAAAATTAAGAACTCTAATATTCCAATTATCTTTTGAAAAATTGGAAATATTACAGCCCTCCCTGCAAAAATGTTACGTGTCCTCAAGAAACTGCAAAATTGGATGCTACAGAAAACATCCTCCCTCCAAATGGCATCCTCATATGGAAGGCCTTCCCATCTGTCATAGTGTGTCATGCATATCCATCTCCAAAGCTGGCTCTCTAGAATGTCTAGAATGGCCTCCAACTGAAAAGTTTGAGACCTTTCCTCATCAATGAATCTCCAAGTGGAAACCATATGATGTCTAAAGATATCCTTTACACATGAGATACGTGAAATTAAGTGGTTTCTTCCCAAAGTGGAAAGTCCCAAATCATGAACTATCTCTCTAACCCATGATACATAGAGTATATTACATCTATCAATGCTCTCATCATTAGTCCTGTTGGCCATGTAGGATCCAAACATAACATCAACATAGTGAAAAACAAGAAGTAGATACATATGGATAAACATGAACAATGTCAAACCATATTCTCCCAATAACAACCATAGCATCAAAGCCTCCTGTTGCCATGCTAGATCATCATGAAAACAAGTAAGAGAGTCATACTCTCTCAATAGAAGCCACCGCAGCAATGCTTCTTGTTGCCATGCAAAATCAACATCAATATAAATATGAGAGTCATACTCTCTCAATAGAAGCCACCGCAACAATGCCTCTTTCTGCCACACCACATCATCATTGTACCAAATGTGGTGGTCATATTCTCTCAAGAGAAGCCACCATAGTAAGGCATCTTGCTGCCCCATCAAATTATCATCATACCAAGTACAATGGCCATAATCCCCTAACAGAAGCCAATGATGTATGGCCTCCTGTTTCCATCCTCTATCATCATCATATAATGTATGGGAAGAAATCAACCCATACTCTCCCAAGGGTAACCAAAGAAACAAGGATTCTCACTGCTTCATTACATCATCATGATGCAAGTCATGGAGAAAAAACATACTAATGGACATGTGGAATTTTTCATAAGAACAATACAAATAAGCTCCTCTATGCCACATCTTGTGAGAGTTATGTAATGTCCAAAACCCAAGTACAGACATGAACATGCGATACATCCCAAATAGAAATACATGTAAACACATGAGACATATCCCAAACAAAAGCAAATACATGGGCATAAGATACATCATGAGGTGTCCAAACTCTCTCATCAACAACCAGCCCAGCCATGCCTCCTGTTGCTGCATGTCATCAGTGATATGTATGGCATGGATACTGCAATTGTGAGATGTTGGGTAAAACCCATACTCACCCAAAAAAAACCAGCACATCCATGCTTCTTATTGCCCGATATCATATATATGTAGGAAGGTAGGAAACCTCTTGCTCCTCATCTGGATCCATTCATCCCAATGTGGATGATGAATCATGCCAAGCTCAATATTGGTATCCTCCCATTGTAGAATACCAACATCCTCCAAATGAATAGCTTTTCACTCCATGAAATGTTGAAGTGCACCTCCACTGAGGTCTCTCCATGAGATCCTCTCATAAATGGCCCATTGGAATCCATAAGGCTCCATACATGCTGTAGGTAGAGTTTCCTCTTTGATTTGTGAGATTCTCATCAAGAAAACTTCATCTTGAAAATGGAAAGTGCTCTCCATCACAATATTTCCACCATCTATCATTTTCCCCTCCAGTGCTTCATGAATGAAGCTACCTTCAGAATTCTCCAATAATGGGGCCCTCTCATCATCACTGCTGCTAAGTGATAGTGTTGTAGGTCTGCATGGTGATACATGTGTTGTCTCATGGCCACATACAATGCTAAAATCATAGTTTGGCACTGTACTGAATAGGATTGTGCTCCTCCCATCTTCTGCAACTCCACACTTCAATACAAAGTGTTTGGTGTAGCTGAACCATGACAAACTGGGATAACAATACATCTTCTCTTTGATCAAGTCAAGGGTCCTCTGTGTAGTGATAATTTTTTGTTCCAAATCAGCAAGGTGCTCTAATCCTTGGTTATGCACTTGCCCTCATGGCATGGTCTCACATATCATCGTATGAGGTACTGAAATAGTATGAGAAGAGATTAAATGAAAATCTTGGATAAGCTGAATCTCTGGAACATCTTGCACATCCACAAGAGTTCCTCCAATCGGTGAAATGATCTCTCCAACTACTGGTAGTTATGATGGTTGCATCTCTTCAACTGTACCAACACTAGTATCTGCCTCCTCCTCATGCATCTAATGAATCATGCATGGGGCTCCAAATTTCAAGAACTCAAGACCGTATTGAAAGGATGCAAGTGATCCTCCTCCTGATGTAGGTACATCTATAGCTGGTGGTGGTGGTATAGGATCCACTTCTTGAGTGATAACGAGGACATATTCCTTGGTTTTTTCATGTACTATCTCCTCAATGATGGCAGACGTCACTATGTGAGATGTCTTTGGTTTCTTTCTACCAAATTTCTTCTTCAGTATTTGAATGAAATCTGCATATATAGATACTTTCATATGGGACAAGTGACTGAACCACCAATCTCTTGCTTCACCTTCTAGGTGCAGTGCTGCAAACTCCACAACCTCTCTTTCTGGTATAGGATATTTCAAAAAATATGTAGCCAATTCTTTCCTCCGAGCCCTCAATGTGCTTGTGGAAGATCCATCAAATGTAGGCAATAAGAATCTATGCCCCTTTCTTCTATTGTTGCTCCTAGATCTTCTTTCTTCTTTGAGTCGCGAGAATTGTTGGAGAGAGAGATTCTCCTTCAAAGCTCTAGGTTGTGCTTTGTACTCGGATGGATATTAACTTAGGGTCTCATGCCCCAAGTCTCCTTCATATTCAGACCAGTCCTCTTTCTTATCAAATAAAGTGGATCTAGTGGAATAATGTGAAGCTCTTTGCTTCTCTGGTTACTTCTCATGGTGATAGGAAGTGCTTGGACCTTCCTCATCAAATATTCTTCTTGGATCCTTCTTTTGCCTTTCTCTCTTCATTTGATTGACCTCCTTGGAGATATATTGCAAAGATATAAAGATAAGAGTGGAAAAATTACAATCCTCCTTCATGATAGATATCTACTATCTACTTCTTCTTTTGATACAAAATATGAAGTGTCCACAAGCCGAGCCAAAGATCATGCTCTGATACCACTGTAATATCCTAAAAGGGAAAATGCAGTAATACAAAAACACAATAGATGAACAACAAAAAAGTAAACAATTAATCTAAATACAACATTAGAGTGTATAGAATAGTTGACCCATTTTATTAATAGGAGGTGGATAAACTAGTACAACAGTGCTCAAAATATGAGACACTCAAGCCAAAGAGATGGCCTAGAATGACCCTGAAATGATCCCACAAGAGGGACTGCGTAACTGTTGGACTTCTGGAAGGAAAATTGTGTTGTCCTTGTAGCAAATATTGGGACTGCAACTGACAGGAAAATAGAAAGTTAGATCTAGGAAGTTTGGTAGCTTCGATGATGCCGAAAATAGAGATCCAATGTCTAAGATGGATACACAAGATAACCAAGAAACGTTTTTCTAGATCTATCAATATTAGAAAATAACCCTCGTAGGGCTTGCACATATACACTATTGGGTATGCAGATCTGAAGCATAATCTGATGAAATATGGCTGCAATAAGATGTACAATCAGATCTATTCTTGAAGGGTTGATCCCTCCACTAGATCCTTGGGCTAAAAGCTCAAGATATAGCTCCTCCAACCTTCTCCACTGAATGCAGCTACTTCTACACAACTGCTGGACAAAATAGCACTGTTAAGGAGGGAGGCTCTCTATCCTACTACTAAATATGTCAAATCAGCTCGAAAATGGTGGAAACAGTGAATGCAAAGTGAGGAGATGGTCCCTCGTAGGATTTCCAACTAAAATACTGGAAACTTCCCTCCTCCTTTGGATCTACAGGACTGGACTGTGCAATCCATGAGGGGATTGCTGCTGCATGGAGGTAAAATACAATGTCCTGAATGTCCGATATATATTTTCTACTCCTGAAAGGCTGAACATGAAGCACAAGGTGAAATGATGAATCCCTCACCGGTTTCCTAGCTGAAATGCTAGAAACAATCACCACCTCTCAAACCCTTGAATAGCAATTGTTTTATTCATGCAGCTGGAAGCACATATGAGTGTGGATGAAGATGGCACCAATGTCTGATGATGAATAAATCTTAATAGAAACCTTCCCAGAGTAGGCACTCGAAGTCCCCCATGGGTAAGGGTGGGATTCCCTCTCGGGAACACCCTGTGCTAAACAACACTGTAGATTTAGCTAAACAGCATAAGCGTGCATAGAAATTTCAAATGAAAAATCTAGATCTAAACAGATCAGAAATAATAATACAAAGCTTGCCTTTTATTGTGCCTTCATCTTCACTATATAGATTATAAACCTTCCATAGCCTAGGCCCACCTCATAATTGCGTTGTACATGTGGCCACTAGCCTCCATGAAGATGACGTTGTCTCTCCATGATCTCCATCATGTTCTACATTTAATTCCCACTCTCTCCATCATGTGTGCATTATATGAACCACTTCCTCCACTATCTCATCATAAGTACTTGATGATCTTACTTTTAATGCACTATGATCTCAATTGACCTCCTCCAAGATCTCCATGATTTTGCATTAATGATCCATGATCTCTACTCTTCCTTCATTTAAGAAGCTGCTCCACTATTCCATAATGTAGATCTAGATCTAGAATATCCACATACACACATCACAAGTGGATTTTATTCATCTATGGGGTTTGTGGGTCCCTCCACCCTCTTATTTACTTAATTAATTATGAAAATTAAGAACTCTAATATTCCAATTATCTTGTGGAAAATTGGGAATATTACACCAAGACACCATAAACCATATATACCAAGGATTTATGACTTATAAAAAGTCATTATAACACCAAAAGTATATCCAATAGCTCATAAGCTAGATATAAATTCAAACCTAGCAGTTGCCACTATAACACTAAAGGTATATCTAATGGCTACCACTATAACAACAAGAGTATATCCAACATCTCGTAAGTCAAATATACTAGGGATTTGTGACTTAGCAAGAACCACTATAAGACCAAGAGTATATCCAACAGCTTGTAAGCTAAACAGATCAAGGATTTATGACTTGGAAAGAGCCAATATAACACCAAGAGTATATCCAACAACCCGTAAGACAAATATACCAAGAATTTATGACTTACCAAGAGTCAAGAGCCTACTCCTTGAGCCTTATCATAATGAGCAAAATATGTCACCCCATAGGATTTGAAAATGGGAGGAGGGGATAACATCCCATTGTACCAACCACTCAATTGAGGTGACCAAGATAGACATCACATTGGTATATGAGACTTTATTGTTTGTGTGATAAGGGAATCACCTTCATCAATCAATTTCATTACTAAAGTCTATGTAGGTGTACATGCTCTACCCCACTTTGGTTTTGAACCTATGATCTCTTAAGAGAAAAGACATGCTCTCAACAATTAAGCCCACTATATCTCATAAAATTCATAGACTTAGGATTAGTGAAAACAATTGTATTGATTGGGGCATTAACGGAATGATGAGAGATTATTTTGTAGGGATTACATCTCACCTCTCATATATGGCCCAAAAATAATATTTAATTGTTTGACTTTTCTCATATTCGTCATCTTTTCAAAAATTTCCAATATCTGCAATCGATTTAAGGATAACCAATTTACAAAGGGTTGTGATGGTATTAATTGTATTTGTCCTTTAATATAGATGCTACTACATGAAATAAACCAATGAAATACATCAAATCATGAAGTTCAATTTGCAATCTAAATTATTAAGTTTGTTTTGTAATTTATATTTTGTGAGAGAAAAACATAAAGAGTGGTGTTTTTGATGAATTAAAATGATAGGAAAATTGGTATTATAATAAATATTTTGAAATTTTAATTTAGTGGAGTGTAACTAAAAAATTTAAGAGAATTTTATTTTTATTTTCAACTCTCTTAATGATACTCCATTTTTAATCTTCTTAATGTTACAAAGATAAAAAATCTTTTCAAGTCATATTTTTTCAGGAATTTCCCAACCCCTTGTTTTACCATGGTGCTCTTGAGAATTTGTGCTAGTCAAAACAAAATGATACTTTTGATTGCTATATTAGGGTTGATCATCTCTTTACAATATCTTAATTTTTTTATCCTCTAATTCGTTATCACCTACGATTTTTCATCTTCCCTTAATCCATGATTTAGCCAGGAGTTGGCATCTTTATGCGGCCGCACTTGAACTTATCATTTTTCATTGGAGTTTGAAGCAATTTTAGGAAGCCTCTTTCCTTTTATGTTGCTTATCATGTTCTTGTACTTTAGGTACCTAGTCATAAGTGTACTCTCACAGGGGAAACATTTGCTTCTAAGAGGAGGATAAGATAGGGATAATTTCCTTTACTTTTGAGATTATAATTTATAAAACACTTTTGGATGTGTCTTATCTTCCTCCATTATTCTCTAAAAACACTACAACCTTGAGCTTCACAATCATATAAGATAATTTTAGTGATGAGAGCCTCAAATAGGAGTTTCTTCTTATCCCATCCCTAAAATTCCACTCACTTACAACTATTTTCAAGTCCATAATAAGCTTTCCACCCATCATTTATTCTTTTCTTAATGCTATTGTTCCATTTAAGCTTGTGATGATAATTAACTTCAAGATATTTGTATGAAGTCACTTCCCACAAGTTATGTTGACATACATGAAATCAACATATATAATCCTTTTGAATTTAATTATCATAACCTTCATTTTGTCAATTTTAATGGTCATGTCAATACTAATGGAAAAATCCCTTGAGGATTTTTAGTTTCTTGTTCAGATCATAGGGACTCCTCATTATAGGAAAAATATCATTAACATATAGTAGAAGGATGATGATTATACTGGGTTGAGTCACATTGACAAAACCTACTTCTTCCAAAAAAACCATGTAACTTTGCAACGTATATGCCAAAAGGGATAGGGCATAAAGGAAAAAATTATTTATCTCTTATATTAAAATTAGTTTATTTTGACTAACCTTTAGTTTTCCTAACTTGTAAATGATGTTTTATTGCAATCTTATCATAGCTACTCTCAACTCGTAAGGAACTTTCACTCATCTAACTCATTAAAATCTTTTCTAAATTCAATGAAACAACATAGGAAATTGACTTTATTATTCTAGCATTCCTCAACAAAGATCCTGTTGTACATATTAACCCTTCCATTCAAATTTCTAGCCTTCAGACCTGCATGAATCCTTTAAAATCTCCTTATGTGGCCGAAAACAGTCATATTCCGCCTATCGTTGCTCTTTCCGCCTAAAAAATACCTTACCCAAAGGCTCAAATCCATAATTGAAAATTTACCGAGCCTAGCCCCTGAGATCTCAGCCCCGCGCCTTTTTCTCTCCATGTGACCCGACGCCGTGACTAAAGCGTTTCCCCTGCGGGGGCTTTACTCTATCCGTAGGGTCAAACCTTGGTGGCCCCGTAGTTGACTCCTCGGGATGGGTGAAGACTTAATCTAACGGCTGCCATTCACTACAGGGGGTCGCTCCAAAAGTCTCGTGTCCGTACACCTTGGCCCCCCGCAGTTCATCTCCGCCGTCCAATCAAAAACAAATCGACGGAGCGGAGCCGTGCTTATCGTGGTGGTCTCCGCGCCCGTACCCGTTGCTAAACCGACGGTTAATTCCGCACCGCCATTGCTGGGCGAGTGGTATTTCCCTTGGATCCAACGATTCCATAGATCGCATGACAAGTGTCAAAGTGTACAATGCTGAAACCGCCCATTTCACGCATTAAAGGTCAGACCAAAAACGGGCAGCGGAATTCACCATCGCCATCGGATCTGCCAGCTTCCATCTAACGGAGATCATCCTCCGGACCTGCATGAACGATAACAGGAGGAATCGTACTCCGGGCCCGCTATCTGTCGCTCCAAATGCTGTTCCAGCCGTCGATCTCGTTTTAAGGACGAAGGGTCAGGATCGTCTGCGTAATTGATTGTTGACTAAGTCCACCCCCTGCCACACCATCAACCCATATCTCCACGCCATGCCCTCCATGCAATCTGTCGTACATCCACCTGTCCAAATCCGATTCATTTATTGTATTTTGACGTTCTTACATTATAACCCTTTGCTAGCCCATTCTTCGCTATTCCATTACATTTTCTCCACCACCCTGTAATCTTTCCGCAAACTCCACACGCCATTACCATTTGGCCATGTCCTCACCGTCGCTATCGTCGACCCCTCCATGTTCCTCACACCTGTGTCTGGTTTTTCTAACGTATTTGCGGGTTTTGCAGGTTTATATTGAGAAGGAGCTGCCGTAAGGTATCGCCTTCGTTACAGGGGCCAAGATCTTCTCTAAATACAGTTCTTAAAAAAGAAATTTAAGAAGGAGGCTAGCGGTAGTTGCTATGATATGACCAAATTAATGGGAGCAGAAACAAAATCCATCGAATCCTACAAATACATCCAAGGGAGGCTAGCTTTACTCTATCCGTAGGGTCAAACCTTGGTGCCCCCGTAGTTGACTCCTCGGGATGGGTGAAGACTTAATCTAATGGCTGCCATTCACTACGGGGGGTTGCTCCAAAAGTCTCGTGTCCATACACCTTGGCCCCCCGCAGTTCATCTCCGCCGTCCGATCAAAAAAAAATCGACGGAGCAGAGTCGTGTTTACCGTGGTGATCCCCGCACCCGTACCCGTTGTGAAACCAACGGTTAATTCCGCACTGCCATGGCTGGGCGAGCGGTATTTCCCTTGGAGCCAGCGATTCCATAGATCGCATGACAAGTGTCGAAGTGTATGATGCTGAAACCGCCCATTTCGTGCATTAAAGGTCAGACCAAAAACGGGCAGCGGAATTCACCATCACCGTCGGATCTGCCAGCTTCCATCTAACGGCGATCATCCTCCGGACCTGCACGAATGATAACGGGAGGAAATCGTACTCCGGGCCCGCTATCTGTCGCTCCAAATGTTGTTCCAGCCGTCGATCTCATTTTAAGGATGAAGGGTCAGGATCGTCCGCATAATTGATTGTTGACTAGGTCCACCTCCTCGCCACGCCATCAACCCATATCTCCACGTCATGCCCTCCATGCAATCTGTCGTACATCCACCTGTCCAAATCCGATTCATTTATTGTAGTTTGACGTTCTTACTTTATAACCCTTTGCCAGCCCATTCTTCGCCATTCCATTACATTTTCTCCACCACCCTGTAATCTTTCCGCCAACTCCACACGCTATTACCATTTGGCCATGTCCTCACCATCGTTATCGTCGACCCCTCCATGTTCCTCACACCTGTGTCTGGTTTTTCTAATGTATTTGCGGGTTTTGCAGGTTTATATTGAGAAGGAGCTGCCGTAAGGTATCGCCTTCGTTACAGGGGCCAAGATCTTCTCTAAGGACAGTTCTTAAAAGCAGAAATTTAAGAAGGAGGCTAGCGGTAGTTGCTATGATATGACCAAATTAATGGGAGCAGAAACAAAATCCATCGAATCCTGCAAATACATCCAGGGGCAAGATTACGCAGCAAGGCAATATTAATTGGGCGTCATACAGATACCAGGGAATGATCGAGAAACTGAGCCTCGAGTATTTAAAAACCTTAAATGTGGATTCAAAAGATGAGAGGCAGAAAGTACAATTATCCTCCAAGTTTAATCCTCAGTAGATTTCTCTCTCGAAGAAAGTACAGAGTATTGCATATTTTATCTTGCGCATCTCATCTCTAGAGGCATCTACACCTACAGCATTTACTCCATGGAGCAGTAGCAGAGTACACTCAACATTTCAAGGTTGTCAAGTAATATGGGCGCGAGGGTTTTTCCACCATTTTGTTCAAATCAAATCATTAAATGTGCATCACCTACCTCTTCTTCTACAATTTTCTATTTCCTCTATAAATACTAGGAAAAAAGACATTGTAAAGGTTCCAGATTTCTATCAGAAAACTGTGTAGTGAGAAGTTCTTGTATACATCTTGTAACGCTTTTGTGTAAAGGCTCAAAGCCCGTAGGGTCTCAGTGAGGAGGAGTTATAACTATAATGAGGATTCTGGTCTTTGGTATCCCACAATATGTAATATTTTATTATGTGTTAATATAACATCTCATTTCATGTTATTTATCTTCTTGTTTCATGTTCTAGAATGCGAGTGGCTCACTGGTCTTAAGTAAGGATTCATCCTAGTTGGTGCCCATACTTGGATTAGTCAAGCACTTTAAATAGGCTTAGTCATGATATACTATTCCATGTTCATTTCATCCATATTTTCTGCTATATTAGTTACTTGAGGAGGGTGCTTTTAAAACTCCATTGTCATGTATGGATTCTTAGTTGGATAAGCCCATATGTGGTTTTGTTGTGTATCTGGGTATCAGCCTCATGTTAACTAGTATCTTCTTCATGTTTCTTCATTGCATCCACTTTCTGATATTTGATTTCTATGGCATATTATTTGAACTGGCCCTCTTTGCAGTAAGCTGTCTCTTAACTGTCTGATGCTTTTGTATTGGAGTTTTGCATGCTGTTCCTACATTATTCTTATCTTTGTATCAGCTTCTGAGAGAGTTTGGTTCCATTTAAACTAATTTCCTTGTTTTGCAAGAGATAGTAAGAGAGCTTTTGGATTGAAAACCCAAGCTATATTATGAGCTCCTTGCTATGTTAAGATGTCCTAGGCACTGGTCTATAGAAACTCTAGGCTGTCCCTAGGGTAGACAATAATTGTCGACAACATCTTTCTGGCACCGTTGCCGGGGAACGAATTCAAGAATATCAGTTTCTCTGGGCCTCGACAAATCATATTCACTATCTAATCAGGTGAGCACAGAGAGTTGAAGAGTTGCGTATCTCTGACCTTGGCGACTCACTGTTATTTATTTGATAAATCTATTGGTAGTCCTAGCTCCTCGTAAGCCACATTTGAGTTCAGATACATCTCAGTCAAAGACACCTTACGTGTCTGACCCAGAGAAGATCATTCATAAAAGAGTTTGGAAAGAGAGGAAATCAGCTCGTGCTGAAATCCCTGAATATTCTGTAGGAGATTATCCGCCATCTTCCTCTTAAGAAATCAAAAAAGAAAATCCCGATTCCACCGAGGAAAATCTCGGATATTACTCAGAAAGTCCACCAAGGAGAAGTACCAGAATTAAAGAGAACTTGTATCTTATTCCTAAGGCTGAGGAAGTTAAGGAGGTTACAGAAGTAGCCCCTGTTAATCGTGAACTGTTTCCATCAACACCCCAGGCTTCTGTACAATATATTCCAATTGTCATACATACCCCACTCCCTCCGTCTCCCCTTCCTTCATTTGTACCTCAGACTGTTGCACAACCCCCACCTCCTCCAATGGCTAATGTTCCAGCTTTCCTATTGAACAAATATGCTCCACTGGCCTTACCCCAAGTGCTAAATGATATGCCACAGGATTATTTGAAGATTCTACCTAGATTTAATGGAGAAAATGAAATTGATGCTCAGAAACATCTTGAGACTTTCTGCTCCTTTGCAGAGAACTTTAATGTTGAACATTTAGATGTGGTCTTAAGATTATTTGTGCAATCTTTGGATGGTGAAGCCAGAAAATGGTTCAAAACCTTGGGAAACCGTTCAGTGACCACCTGGGATGACATGGAGAATACTTTTCTCAGGAAATGGGGAGAAAAGAAAGATCATGGACAGTGTCTTACTGAATTCAATACTCTTATGAAGAAACACAATGAAGGAGTGTCAGAGTTTATTAAAAGATTTAACAAGTTATATTTGAGCCTGCCTCCTGAGATGAAGCCTCACCAGACTGCTGCTAAAGTGGTTTTCATAGCAGCCTTTGACTCAGACTTTGGTTTCTCCTTGAGGGAAAGAAAACCCGCCACTTTAGATGATGCTCAGTCAGATGCTCTGGAGTTGGAAGCAAACTTTTCCTCCACTGGGAAATCAAAGGGGAAAGTTGAACAAGATACTAGGAGGAAAGGTAGAGAAGAGGTTTCCTCCTCTAACCAGAAGAAGGATTTAGATAATATGGATGAAATAAGCAAGATGATTAAGAAGATGGTTAAAATTTAATTGGAGGCTAAGAATTCAGCCCCCAAGAATTTTTATAATGCTCTGAACAGAGGATATAACCCCCAGCACAAGAGACCACCACTGCAGATATTGCCAAGAGAAGCAAAAGAGCAACCAGATCAGGTACCACACCCATTGTACCTGGAAGGTCCAGCGGATGACTCCATTGAAGATGCTGCTTATCAACTAGAAGATTCAAATTTTGCGTTCTCAAACAACGATGAAGTGGAATGCCCGTTGCAAGAAGAAGAAGAAGCAGAGATTGATCATTACTGTAAACAATTTGCTGATTTCATGCAAGCGCAATTCAATGTAAAATATGATCTCAGATCTTCAAGGAAGAGGACCAGGACTCAAGATGAAGAACAGGAGCCACTTCAAAAGGGGGAACCTACACAGAGAGAACCATCAGTGCAAAAAGCTGCAGAAAAAAGTAAGAGTCCTCTGAACAAGCCTTCACAGTCTAATGACCAAGTCCCTTCTTCTTAAAAAATAGTCAGTCCTCCCAATGCTGAGTCAGTGTCAAGAGAGGTCAAATTTCCAGCTGAAAATAAAGAGTTTAAAGAAGTTGTAATAGAAAAGCCTCCCCCTGCTTTCAGTCTACAAAAAGAGCTTGAGAAAATTAAAATTCCAGTCCCCTTGACCGAGCTGCTAAAACAACCTGCATATCAGTCTCAAGTTACTTCTTTTATGCTCCCTCCTGAAATATCAACTGTGCCTGATAGTTTAAACCTTCAAGAAGAAAGACCCATGGTAGTCTTTGGCCCACATGTTGAGGAAGTAGATCCTTCTACTCCTCCTTTTTATGTGTCTCTATTTATTCATGACCTGTTGTTACACAATTGTATGTTAGATTCTGGGGCTTCCCATAATCTTATGCCTCTATCTGTCATGGAACAACTAGGACTGCAAATCACACGCCCATATAAAGACCTTTATTCATTTTATTCCAAAAGAGTCAAATGCTTGGGGATGATTAAAGATTTAGTGGTCAATTTGGCCCAAATTCCAGCAAAGAGTGTGGTCATGGACATTGTGGTGGCTGATATCCCAGCCCACTTTGGCATGTTGCTGTCAAGGTCCTGGGGTACAAAAATTGGTGGGTCAATTAAGCTGGATTTAACATATGTTACCATCCCAATTTTTGGTGGACAGGAGAGGAGGTTATACAGAGAGACTAAATTTGTCAAGGTAGTTAATAAGGCTGATAACTCTGAAAATTCACCAGTTTATAGTAAAGAAGGAGATTTTTCATGCTTTATGCTAGAAGAAGATCAAAATTATGTGCATGAATCCTCCTTCAAAATTAAGGATGAGCAGCCTTCAGAAAATTATGAAGCTAGAATCTGGACTTTACATTTTGATGGGGCAAATTCAAGTGAAAGCATAGCTGGAGGCAAGTTGCAGAACAAAATATGAAAACATAGAAGGGTACAGTTGAAGAATAATGCAACTAATGGATACCAGCAAAGCAAAGTATGGGACCCAGGAGGCAAAGACAACCTGGTGTATTATATTGTACATTAGTTTTCTTTTTTGTTTCATCATTCTTTTAATAATGTGTGTGTGTTGATGAATTATAAAATGAAAACTAGAGGTGTCGAAGAGCAGAATTCACAAAAAATGATCAGATGGTCTGCAGGTTCTCGAAATGTCCAAGGATGAACATGCCGTCCCCAGATGGAGGCGATGTTGTACATATTAACCCTTCCATTCAAATTTCTATCCTTCAGACCTGCATGAATCCTTTAAAATTTCCTTATGTGGCCGAAAACAGTCATATTCTGCCTATCGTTGCTCTTTCCGCCTAAAAAATACCTTACCAAAAGGCTCAAATCCATAATTGAAAATTTACCGGGCCTAGCCCCTGAGATCTCAGCCCCGCGCCTTTTTCTCTCCATGTGACCCGACACCATGACTGAAGCGTTTCCCCTGCGGGGGCTTTACTCTATCCGTAGGGTCAAACCTTGGTGCCCCCGTAGTTGACTCCTCGGGATGGGTGAAGACTTAATCTAATGGCTGCCATTCACTACGGGGGGTTGCTCCAAAAGTCTCGTGTCCATACACCTTGGCCCCCCGCAGTTCATCTCCGCCGTCCGATCAAAAAAAAATCGACGGAGCAGAGTCGTGCTTACCGTGGTGATCCCCGCACCCGTACCCGTTGTGAAACCAACGGTTAATTCCGCACTGCCATGGCTGGGCGAGCGGTATTTCCCTTGGAGCCAGCGATTCCATAGATCGCATGACAAGTGTCGAAGTGTATGATGCTGAAACCGCCCATTTCGTGCATTAAAGGTCAGACCAAAAACGGGCAGCGGAATTCACCATCACCGTCGGATCTGCCAGCTTCCATCTAACGGCGATCATCCTCCGGACCTGCACGAATGATAACGGGAGGAAATCGTACTCCGGGCCCGCTATCTGTCGCTCCAAATGTTGTTCCAGCCGTCGATCTCATTTTAAGGATGAAGGGTCAGGATCGTCCGCATAATTGATTGTTGACTAAGTCCACCCCCCGCCACACCATCAACCCATATCTCCACGCCATGCCCTCCATGCAATCTGTCGTACATCCACCTGTCCAAATGTGATGCATTTATTGTATTTTGACGTTCTTACGTTATAACCCTTTGCCAGCCCATTCTTCGCTATTCCATTACATTTTCTCCACCACCCTGTAATCTTTTCGCCAACTCCACACGCCATTACCATTTGGCCATGTCCTCACCGTCGTTATCGTCGACCCCTCCATGTTCCTCACACCTGTTTCTGGTTTTCTAATGTATTTGCGGGTTTTGCATGTTTATATTGAGAAGGAGTTGCCGTAAGGTATCACCTTCGTTACAGGGGCCAAGATCTTCTCTAAAGACAGTTCTTAAAAGAAGAAATTTAAGAAGGAGGCTAGCGGTAGTTGCTATGATATGACCAAATTAATGGGAGCAGAAACAAAATCCATCGAATCCTGCAAATACATTCAAGGGAAAGATTACGCAGAAAGGCAATATTAATTGGGTGGCATACAAATACCAGGGAATGATCGAGAAACTGAGCCTCGGGTATTTAAAACCTTAGATGTGGATTCAAAAGATGAGAGGCAGAAAGTACAATTATCCTCCAGGTTTAATCCTCAGTCGATTTCTCTCTCTAAGAAAGTACAGAGTATTGCATATTTTATCTTGCGCATCTCATCTCTAGAGGCATCTACACCTACAACATTTACTCCATGGAGCAATAGTAGAGTACACTCAGCATTTCAAGGTTGTCAAGTAATATGGGTGCGAGGGTTTTTCCGCCATTTTGTTCAAATTAGGCAAATTTAATGTGCATCACCTACCTCGTTCTCCAGAGTTTTCTGTTTATTCTATAAAAACCCAGAAGAAAGACATTGTAAGGGTTCCAGATTTCTATCAGAAAACTGTGCAGTGAGAAGTTCTTGTATACATCTTGTAACACTTCTGTATGAAGGCTCAGAGCCCGTAGGGTCTCAGTGAGGAGGAGTTATAACTGTAATGAGGATTTTTGTCTTTGGTATCCCACAGTATGTAATCTCTTCTTATGTGTTAATATAATATCTCATTTCATGCTATTTATCTTCTTGTATCATGTTCTAGAATGCGAGTGGCTCACTGGTCTTAAGTAAGGATTCATCCTAGTTGGTGCCCATACTTGGATTAGTCAAGCACTTTAAATAGGCCTAGTCATGATATACTGTTCCATGTTCATTTCATCCATATTTTCTGCTATATTAGTTACATGAGGAGGGTGCTTTTAAAACGCCATTGTCATGTATGGATTCTTAGTTGGATAAGCCCATATGTGGTTTTGTTGTGTATCTGGGTATCAGCCTCATGCTAAATAGTATCTTCTTCATGTTTCTTCACCGCATCCACTTTCTGATATTTGATTTCTGTGGCATATTATTTGAACTGGCCCTCTTTGCAGTAAGCTGTCTCTTAACTGTCTGATGCTTTTGTATTGGAGTTTTGCATGCTGTTCCTACATTATTCTTATCTTTGTATCAGCTTCTGAGAGAGTTTGGTTCCATTTAAAATAATTTCCTTGTTTTGCAAGAGATAGTAAGAGAGCTTTTGGATTGAAAACCCAAGCTATATTATGAGCTCCTTGCTATGTTAAGATGTCCTAGGCACTGGTCTATGTCAACTCTAGGCTGTCTCTAGGGGTTACAATAATTGTCGACAACATCTTTCTGGTGCCGTTGCCGGGGACGAATTTGAGAATATCAGTTTCCCTGGGCCTCGACAAATTATATTCACTCTCTAATCAAGTGAGCATAGAGAGTTGAAGAGTTGCATATCTCTCACCTTGGCGACTCCACTGTTCTTTATTTGATAAATCTATTGGTAGTCCTGGCTCCTCGAAAGCCACATTTGAGGTCAGATTCCTCTAAGTTAAAGACATCCTCTGTATCTGACCCAGAGAAGATCATTCATAAAAGAGTTTGGAAAGAGAGGAAATCGGTTCGTGCTGAAATCCCTGAATATTCTGTAGAAGATTATCCGCCCTCTTCTTCTCAAGAAATCAGAACCGAACATCCCGATTCCACTGAGGAAAATCCCGAATATTACTCAGAAAGTCCACCTAGGGGAAGTGCCAAGATTGAAGAGGATTCTCATCCTACTCTTGAGGCTGAGGAAATTAAAGAAGTTACAGAGGTAGCCTTTATTAATCGTGAATTGTTTCCATCCACACCTCAGACCTCTGTACAACACATTCCGACTGTTATACATACTCTACTCCCTCTGCCTCCCCTTCCTCCATTTGTACCTCAGATTGTTGCACAGCCCCCACCTCCTCCAATGGCTAATGTACCAGCTTTTCTATTGAACAAATATGCTCCACTGGCCTTACCCCAAGTGCTAAATGATATGCCACAGGATTATTTGAGGATTCTGCCTAGATTTAATGGAGAAAATGAAATTGATGCTCAGAAACATCTTGAGACTTTCTTCTCCTTTGCAGAGAACTTTAATGTTGAACATTTAGATGTGGTCTTAAGATTATTTGTGCAATCTTTGGATGGTGAAGCCAGAAAATGGTTCAAGACCTTGGGAAACCGTTTAGTGACCACCTGGGATGACATGGAGAATACTTTTCTCAGGAAATGGGGAGAAAAGAAAGATCATGGACAGTGTCTTACTGAATTCAATACTCTTAAGAAGAAACATAATGAAGGAGTGTCAGAGTTTATTAAAAGATTTAACAAGTTATATTTGAGCCTGCCTCCTGAGATGAAGCCTCACCAGACTGCCGCTAAAGTGGTTTTCATAGCAGCCTTTGACTCAGATTTTGGCTTCTCCTTGAGGGAAAGAAAACCTTTTACTTTAGATGATGCTCAGTCAAATGCTCTGTAGTTGGAAGCAAACTTTGCCTCCACTAGGAAATCAAAGGGAAAAGTAGAACAGGATAGGAGGAGAGGTAAAAGAAGAGGTTTCCTCCTCTAACTAGGAGAAAGATTCAGATAAGATGGATGAAATAAGCAAGATGATTAAGAAGATGGTTAAACTTGAATTAGGAGCTAAGAGTTCAGCTCCCAAGAATTTTTATAATGCTCCAAACAGAGGGTACAATCCTCAGTATAAAAGACCACCACTGCAGATATTGCCAAGAGAAGCAAAAGAGTAACCAGATCAGGTACCACACCCATTGTACCTGGAAGGTCCAGCAGATGACTCCACTGAAGATGCTGCTTATCAATTAGAAGATTCAAATCTTGCTTTTTCAAACAATGATGATATAGAATGCCCATTGCAAGAAGAAGAAGAAGCAGAGATTGATCATTATTGTAAAAACTTTGTTGATTTCATGCAAGCACAATTCAATGTAAAATATGATCTCAGATCTTCAAGGAAGAGGAACAGGACTCAAGATGAAGAACAGGAGCCACTTCAAAAGGGGGAACTTGCTCAGAGAGAACCATCAGTACAAAAAGCTACAGAAAAAGGTAAGAGTCCCCTGAACAAGCCTTTACAATCTAATGACCAAGTCCCCTCTTCTTCAAAAGTAATCAGTCCTCCCAATACTGATTCATTGTCAAAAGAGGTCAAATTTCCAGCTAAAAATAAAGAGTTTAAAGAATTTTTAATAGAAAATCCTCCCCCTACTTTCAGTCTACAAAAAGAGCTTGAGAAAATTAAAACTCTAGTCCCCTTGACCGAACTGCTAAAACAACCTGCATATCAATCTCAAGTTACCTCCTTCATGCTTCCTCCTGAAATACCAATTGTACCTGATAGTTTGAACCTTCAAGAAGAAAGACCCCTGGTAGTCTTTGGCCCACATGTCGAGGAGATAGACCCTTCTACTCCTCCTTTTTATGTGTCTTTAGTCATCCATGACCTGCTGTTACACAATTGTATGCTAGATTCTGGGGCTTCCCATAATCTTATGCCTTTGTCAGTTATGGAACAATTAGGATTACAAATCACACGCCCATATAAAGACCTTTATTCATTTGATTCTAAAAGAGTCAAATGCTTGGGGATGATTAAAGACTTAGTGGTCAATTTGGCCCAAATTCCAGCAAAGAGTGTGGTCATGGACATTGTAGTGGCTGATATCCCAGCCCGCTTTGGCATGTTGCTGTCAAGGTCCTGGGGTACAAAAATTGGCGGGCCAATTAAGCTGGATTTAACATATGCTACCATCCCAGTTTTTGGTGGACAGGAGAGGAGGTTATACAGAGAGACTAAATTTGTCAAGGTGGTTACTAAGGCTGATAACTCTGAAAATTCACCAGTCTATAGTAAAGAAGGAGATTTTTCATGCTTTATGTTAAGAAGATCAAAATTATGTGCATGAATCCTCCTTCAAAATTAAGGATGAGCAGCCTTCAGAAAATTATGAAGCTAGAATCTGGACTTTACATTTTGATGGGGCAAATTCAAGTGAAAGCATAGCTGGAGGCAAGTTGCAGAACAAAATATGAAAACATAGAAGGGTACAGTTGAAGAATAATGCAACTAATGGATACCAGCAAAGCAAAGTATGGGACCCAGGAGGCAAAGACAACCTGGTGTATTATATTGTACATTAGTTTTCTTTTTTGTTTCATCATTCTTTTAATAATGTGTGTGTGTTGATGAATTATAAAATGAAAACTAGAGGTGTCGAAGAGCAGAATTCACAAAAAATGATCAGATGGTCTGCAGGTTCTCGAAATGTCCAAGGATGAACATGCCGTCCCCAGATGGAGGCGATGTTGTACATATTAACCCTTCCATTCAAATTTCTATCCTTCAGACCTGCATGAATCCTTTAAAATTTCCTTATGTGGCCGAAAACAGTCATATTCTGCCTATCGTTGCTCTTTCCGCCGAAAAATAAATTACCAAAAGGCTCAAATCCATAATTGAAAATTTACCGGGCCTAGCCCCTGAGATCTCAGCCCCGCGCCTTTTTCTCTCCATGTGACCCGACACCGTGACTGAAGCGTTTCCCCTGCGGGGGCTTTACTCTATCCGTAGGGTCAAACCTTGGTGCCCCCGTAGTTGACTCCTCGGGATGGGTGAAGACTTAATCTAATGGCTGCCATTCACTACGGGGGGTTGCTCCAAAAGTCTCGTGTCCATACACCTTGGCCCCCCGCAGTTCATCTCCGCCGTCCGATAAAAAAAAAATCGACGGAGCAGAGTCGTGCTTACCGTGGTGATCCCCGCACCCGTACCCGTTGTGAAACCAACGGTTAATTCCGCACTGCCATGGCTGGGCGAGCGGTATTTCCCTTGGAGCCAGTGATTCCATAGATCGCATGACAAGTGTCGAAGTGTATGATGCTGAAACCGCCCATTTCGTGCATTAAAGGTCAGACCAAAAACGGGCAGCAGAATTCACCATCACCGTCGGATCTGCCAGCTTCCATCTAACGGCGATCATCCTCCGGACCTGCACGAATGATAACGGGAGGAAATCGTACTCCGGGCCCGCTATCTGTCGCTCCAAATGTTGTTCCAGCCGTCGATCTCATTTTAAGGATGAAGGGTCAGGATCGTCCGCATAATTGATTGTTGACTAAGTCCACCCCCCGCCACACCATCAACCCATATCTCCACGCCATGCCCTCCATGCAATCTGTCGTACATCCACCTGTCCAAATGTGATGCATTTATTGTATTTTGACGTTCTTACGTTATAACCCTTTGCCAGCCCATTCTTCGCTATTCCATTACATTTTCTCCACCACCCTGTAATCTTTTCGCCAACTCCACACGCCATTACCATTTGGCCATGTCCTCACCGTCGTTATCGTCGACCCCTCCATGTTCCTCACACCTGTTTCTGGTTTTCTAATGTATTTGCGGGTTTTGCATGTTTATATTGAGAAGGAGTTGCCGTAAGGTATCACCTTCGTTACAGGGGCCAAGATCTTCTCTAAAGACAGTTCTTAAAAGAAGAAATTTAAGAAGGAGGCTAGCGGTAGTTGCTATGATATGACCAAATTAATGGGAGCAGAAACAAAATCCATCGAATCCTGCAAATACATCCAAGGGAAAGATTACGCAGAAAGGAAATATTAATTGGGTGGCATACAAATACCAGGGAATGATCGAGAAACTGAGCCTCGGGTATTTAAAACCTTAGATGTGGATTCAAAAGATGAGAGGCAGAAAGTACAATTATCCTCCAGGTTTAATCCTCAGTCGATTTCTCTCTCTAAGAAAGTACAGAGTATTGCATATTTTATCTTGCGCATCTCATCTCTAGAGGCATCTACACCTACAACATTTACTCCATGGAGCAATAGTAGAGTACACTCAGCATTTCAAGGTTGTCAAGTAATATGGGTGCGAGGGTTTTTCCGCCATTTTGTTCAAATCAAATCATTAAATGTGCATCACCTACCTCTTCTTCTAAAATTTTCTATTTCCTCTATAAATACTAGGGAAAAAGACATTGTAAGGGTTCCAGATTTCTATCAGAAAACTGTGCAGTGAGAAGTTCTTGTATACATCTTGTAACACTTCTGTATGAAGGCTCAGAGCCCGTAGGGTCTCACTGAGGAGGAGTTATAACTGTAATGAGGATTTTTGTCTTTGGTATCCCACAGTATGTAATCTCTTCTTATGTGTTAATATAATATCTCATTTCATGCTATTTATCTTCTTGTATCATGTTCTAGAATGCGAGTGGCTCAATGTCTTAAGTAAGTATTCATCCTAGCTGGTGCCTATACTTGGATTAGTCAAGCACTTTAAATAGGCCTAGTCATGATATACTGTTCCATGTTCATTTCATCCATATTTTCTCGCTATATTAGTTACTTGAGGAGGGTGTTTAAAAAACGCTCATTGTCATGTATGGATTCTTAGTTGGATAAGCCCATATGTGGTTTTGTTGTGTATCTGCATTCACCATGCTAATCTCGCATCTTCTTCATGTTTCTTCATACCGCATCCACTTTCTCGATATTTGATTTCTGTGGCATATTATTTGAACTGCCCTCTTGCGTAGTTTCCTTAACCTGCTTGATGCTGTGATCAGATTTATATTGTTCCTACATTATTCTTATCTTTGTAAAGCTCTGAGAGAGTTCTGGTTCCATTTAAACTAATTTTGTTTTGCAAGAGATAGTAAGAGAGATTTTGGATTGACAACCCAAGCTATATTATGAGCTCCTTGCTATGTTAAGATGTCCTAGGCACTGGTCTATAGCAACTCTAGGCTGTCTCTAGGGTAGACAATAATTGTCGGCAATAGATCCTAAGCATAACAAGGTGGCCCATAGTGGAATGGTAACTCCTAATTTTTTCTTAGCCTTTAACTATTTTTCTATGGTTGTTTAGTTATGTGCTAATTTATGTTTCAAAATGATTCCATATAACTTGGCTAAAAAGGGGCTAGTAATAGTAATACTATATGGGACAATTTATTTGTATCCACACTTTTAAAAATAAGTATAATGAAGCTTTGAATTCAAGGTTTAAGCAAGCCCTAATATGCTGCCAAATTGAAAAATTTGTGAATGTGAAAGCTTAGGATGAATTCTCCAATTTTTAAATTTTAAATTTAATAGCCTTTAATATCATTAGTTTTCCTTTTACAATTTATTTAATCCCAATTTTTTTCATCTATATGTATACTTATGTCATCGTCATGTGTGTGTTTGAAAGGTATGTATAAATATGTTTATAGAGATTTAATCAAGTATGTAAGTAGATATTTAGTTTGGATGGTTAGGAAGAATTATTAGTATCTTCTCCCGATGGATTCAATTCTCACAAGTAACATGTACACATTAAACCCTTAACTAGAATATCTTTGTAACGGTTTCAAGCCTTATTATTGATAAGGCTTATATCATGAATATTCTAGGATTTAACTGCCTTATATCCTGAAGATTCTAGGATTTACCCTAGGTACCATCCTCAAAATATTAGAAATAAAAAGGAATGATTTATTAATTTGATGTAATATTCCCAAAATGGGACTGCTAGCAAGGCATGTCTGAAAAAAGCATTTTTCATAAATGGATGCTACAGAATTTGAAATGAGCCCTTGGATCCCTTAGATATGATAATCTAAGACCCAAATCCAAGAGTTGAGCAGAAAAAAATCAAACTAGGTGAGGTAAATAGACCTCCCACACCTAGTATGGCTTGAAAATTGCCCAAAGAAGGGACTGCAGCAATGTGAAACAATACTACTTCAGAAATAATGAAGTTTAGCTTAGCAGTAGTAGGAGGCCAACATGGAGGCTCAATATGATTTTTTATAATATTAAATAAGATTTATATTGAATTCCTTTCATTATAGACAGAAAGAAGTAGACTTTACATGAAGAACTACTCAAAATAAGAGGCTGCAACCAGATGATAGGACTGTACAAGCTTGAAAGCGTTATTTTATTAGCTAAAAAGAGTTTTATATTACACTTCAGATCTAGAGAATACCTGTGTACAAAATATATATCTATATCATATCTGTACACTATAGAGTCTCCTCTTCAAAAGCCCCTTGGGGTTTTTAGTAGAAAATGATGTACATGGAGTAGAACTGAGATCTAATGCAGCTGATCTGCATAATTATTTAGAATTTCTGAAGAAAATACATCAATATTCATATGAGATCTAAATGGAACATGGATTAAATCTATAATCCACGGATCACCACAGTGAAGGGCATATTCCCAACACTAGAGATCTCTCCTCCTTGAAGTGCCAAAAGACCCTGCAACTTTCTCCTTGCAAATAACTTAGTTCTGGAAGATGGAATGCACTTTAGGCTCTAGAAAATGATGTGGCCTCAAGCCAAGATTTGAAAATTATCTCTCCTCATCCAATACTCTCTTTCAAGGGGGATAAAAGGCTCTCCCACTGAAAAGAGGCACTAGAATGGCTTAGATATGAATAGATCTAGCCTCCACTTGCTACAACTTACAAAGACAACCAAACCCTCAATAGGATTTGTGTTGTAGTTGGAAGAAGATCTTGGCCAAATGCCTGATAGTGGTAAAGAAATGCAAGACTCCTCCAAGAGCTACTCAATGGAAGAGGTGGGATTCCCGATCAGGAACACCCTAGTGCTGAACATCACTATTCTCAGCTAAAAAGATAGAGAATGAGAAGTGTCTAAGAAGAAAAACTCTTCAGAAATAATATCTTCAAAAACCCTCTCATGCTGTCCTCCTCTTCCTTAAATAAGATGGAAACCTTTCCAAACCCTAAACCATCTCAATGATTTAGCTGCATTCACATGTGTAGCCTCCAACTAAAACTGCGTTGTGCATCTAGGTGGTTCAATGTATCTAGACTTCGTTGTTGATTTGATCCAGTTGACCCAGTCAAATGACTTGATCCCTTTCACACATAAGGGTGTTTTATTAAGGCAGCCCAGATTTAGCCTTGTCCACATGGGCATTTGATTTATTTTGTTGTTTGAGGAGTTTAATTTATCCTCCCTTACAATTTTATTCTTGCAACAATAAAATGAAAACAAAATTGTATATTCCTATTAGCTTGGGCTAATTAGGAATATTATAGTCCCCCTCTCCACAATTTTTCTTGTCCTCAAGCAACTGATAAGGTGAGTGCTGCACACTTCTCCTCCTCCATTGGTGACACCATCAAGGATCAAGCTTTCTTCACAAGATAAGTGCTCACCAATCCAACCCTCCATGAATTGATCCTCCAAGGTCATCATGAGATGTACAAAATCCATCCCACAAGGAGTCAAGAACTCACATGAAACAAACATGGATGAACCAATACTCTCCCTAAAACATGTATCATAAGGTACATGTATATTTTCCATCCCATGAGGTACATACATGCTCCCCATCCTCCCTCCATACAATCCAAAAAATAGGACCAATACATCATAAATGTATGGAAGTAAAACTAAATATACACAAACATAAATTTGAGCATGAGGAGGTGGGTCATAATCCCACATATGGTACCAGCGCAATGCATCTCCTGCCTGCATCAGATCAAGGTGTGGTAAGTGGTTTCCCCACCACTTACTTGCTGCACATGTCATCTCACTATGGCTGAAAATGTGAGGTATTTTTGGTGCCTTTGGGAAGCACCCATCATGAAAGGAAATCTCCCTTTGCACATCAAGGGAGTGGCCAAGTTCACAATTTTTAGAGGCCCAAAAATTGCCATGGGATTTACATGATACATTGCTCCTTTTAGGAGTCATGGCCTGCATAAAAATAGTGAAAAAATGCATACAAATAGAAAATGAAACATGTTTTACATATGTATGTTCTTCACCCAAAGTTATCCTTATACAAGTGGAGTGGTGTATGGATATTTCTCCTCCTTCCAAGGTAGGAAGAGGTGGCTGAAATAACTCTATCATAGAGTCTTGTTGTTTCTCCAACTCCACAAGGTTCATGCATATTTGACAATGCTAATATAGTTCATTTTCAAAGCCCTCCCAATAGTAGCTCCTCAAGATGATGTTGTTGAGCTTCATAGAGTATGTGTGGCTGAAATAGAACTCTTCATAAGCCCTTTGTAGTAACTTCTCCTTGCTTAAAAGCTCTAGAAAATAAGATCCTACCATGATTATAGATGACTCCACCAAGGATTGAATATCTCTCTTCATGCAGCCAGTCATCAAGAATCATGCAAGTATGAAGATCCTTGGAATATTCCACTAGCAGTTGGGATTTCCAATAGGGATCTAATGTGCCCAACAATGACAACGTTGATAATGTGTCATCTGAAGTGTCTTCCATGTTTTTATTCTTCTCCTTGACATCTCCCATGTCAAAGGTGTATGTTGGAAATCCAAGCTTCCCATTTTTCTCCTCCTTGACATCTCCCATGTCAAAGGTACAAGGTGGAAGGTTTCCATTCCTTCCTTGATGCCCTCCTTGCACATACACATGCTCAAAAGAAAATGGAAGTTCTTGGAAGTTAGTCTCCCATGGAAGGCTATCATATATCCAAAACCTCCTTGGTTTTGCCAAAGTATGCATGTGTGACCACCATCTCTCATCATGTATGGAAGATGGTCCTCCAAACAAGTTTTCCTTCTGATTCAAGGATTGCCTTCCTTGCTTCATGATGGTGTCATCCTTCATCCTTGCAGCATATTTTCTCAGTGCAGTATGAGATGAGAGAATGGATAGTTATGTTAAGGGAAAAATTCTTTCCCTCTCCTTGTACTTTCCCCATACTCTCATCGTTGTAGCATGGTCTTCTAGTGCTCCCTTCCTCCTTGGATCTATGAAAGGAGCATCAATGCATGAAACATATTTCATGAAATATGAATCAGGTGGTCTCCCAGGGGGTATACCACAAGATAATGATGTCTCATGGATAATTCCCATGTGAACAACAGATGGGAACATATTATGACTGCTTCCACTGCGCAAATCCATCTCTGATTACTGTGTGGAAGATCATGATAGTGGGAAATTGGAGCAACTCCCCCACCTTCTTCTTCATCACCCACCCTCTACAAGATCTCACAGTCTAAGGTGCTCTCTTTAGATGTAATTAACTCATGAACACCCATCACAAAGGAATAATCTATCATAGTGTGTGTTCCCAAAATTGGATGAAATGTTGGAACACGTTCCCTCAATTGTTTTGTCTCATTGTCTATCATTATAGACACATGCTGCTCATCCTCTTCATGTATAGGATCCTTGGGGCCTTCTTGCAAAGATACAAGAGCCCTCTTAGTCGAAGCAATGGCTTCATCTCCATCTCTCAATGAAATTAGATCTCCTCCTGCTGTCACAGCGCTGGAGGAACCTTTCAGCTCTTCTTCTTTCTTCTCCTCATCAATGGAGTATGCCTAATCAATCAGATATCCTTTCTCTTGATCTCTCTTTGAAAAAGGAACACTCAGGTCTTCTTCTTGAGAAGAATGTTCTTGTTGAAGTGGGGCCTTTGCCCTTGGAAAATCATGTAGTAGATCTTTAACCCCTTCAACAATGTCCTGAAATGGAGTTTTCTTCATGGATCTTTCCATCTCATGCAAAGGTTATAATTTCTTGGGCTTAGTTTGCATACGCAAAGAAATTTCAAATGGCATAGAATCAAATGTTTTCACTAACCTCCTAGTGAACTTTTCATAAGTAGAGATTTTTACATTTTTCAATGAAGAAGACTCAAATAACCACCAGGAATATTCTTTACCTTGGAGGTGTAGCACTACTACTCTTATGGCCTCCTCTTTAGAAACTTGATGCAGCTAAAAATATGTGTCCAGCTTCTTTACCCAAGACTTGGCTGAGCTCTCAGGTGACCCATCAAAAGTAGGTAGAAAAGTTCTACCCAAGGTGTGCTGCATGCACCCTCTTCTTCTCATATTTCTGCTGGATCTTCTTTCTTCTTTGAGTTGAAAAAAATTTGGGAAGCTTAGATGCTCTTTGAATCTTTTAGACTGAGATTCATATTCTTGGAGATATTCACCAAGAGTCTCCTCTTTTTGTGTCTCTCCTTATTATTCTCCTCTTGCAAGGAATGTAGGCATTCTACAACGTTGTGGATCTGATTTTGTGGTTGAATGCTCACACACATCATATGAAGAACTAGGGCTTTCTTCATGTGAAAATATTTCAAAAATATCTGCATATATTTCATCCTTCATTCCCCTAATTTCATTCTTCAGCTCATACAGAGCTTGAGAAAGAGTTTTAGAGAACTCTTCTGCTTGCAATCTTCTAGATAAAGGGATCTTACCCTTTTCTTCTGTGTCTTCAATGTAATCACATTTCTTCTTCAATCTCTTCCTTCCATGAAAATACATATTGGTTCCTCTAGAAAAGAAAATCACAGGCTCTGCCAAGGTTATGCTATGATACCACTGTAATATTCCCAAAATGGGACTGCTAGCAAGGCATGTCTGAAAAACGCATTTTTCAGAAATGGATGCTATAGAATTTGAAATCAGCCCTGGGATCCCTTAGATCTGATAATATGAGACCCAAATCCAAGAGGATAGTAGAAACAAATCAAGCTATGTGAGGTAAACAGACCTCTCACACCTAGTATGGCTTGAAAATTTTCCAAAGAAGGGACTACAGCAATGTGCAACAATACTGCTTCAGAAATAACGCAGTTTAGCTGAGTAGTAGCAGGAGGCCAACATCGAGGCTCAATATGATTGTTTATAACAATAAATCAGAGTTATATTGAAGTCCTTTCATTATAGGCAGAAAGAAGTAGATTTTACATGAATAATTACTCAAATTAAGAGGCTACAACCAGATGATAGGACTGTACAAGCTTGAAAACGTTATTTTATTAGCTGAAAAACTATAGATTACACTTCAAACATAGAGCAAATTTTTGTACAAAAGGATAGATCTATATAAGATCTATACACTATAGAGTCTCTTCTTCAAAATCCCCTTGGGGTTTTTAGCATAAAATGATGTACATGGAGTAGATCTGAGATCTCATGCAGCTGATCTGCAAAATGATTCAAAATTTCTGAAGAAAATACATCAGTATTCAGATCAACTCTGAATGGAACATGGATTATATTTTTAATCCATGGATCACCACAGTGAAGTGCAGATTCCCAACATTAGAGATCTCTCCTCTTTGAAGTGCCAAAAGACCCTGCAACTTTCTCCTTCCAAATAATGCAGTTCTGGAAGATGGACTATGCTGTAGGCTCTAGAACATGATGTGGCCTCAAGCCAAGATCTGAAAATGAGCTCTCCTCATCCAATACTCTCTTTCTAGGGGGATAGAAGGCTCTCCCACTAAAAAGAGGCACTAGAATGGCTTAGATATGAATAGATCTAGCCTCCACTTGCTGCAGCTTACAAAGACAACCAAACCCTCAACAGGATCTATGTTGTATTTGGAAGAAGGGCTTGGCCAAATTCCTGATAGTGGTCAAGAAATGCAAGACTCCTCCAAGAGCTACTCAATGGAAGAGGTGGGATTCCCGATCAGGAACACCTTCATGCTGAACATCACTATTCTCAGCTAAACAGCTAGAGAATGAGAAGTGTCTAAGCAGAAAAATTCTTCAGAAATAATATCTTCAACAATCCTCTCATGTTGTCCTCCTCTTCCTTAAATCAGATGGAAACATTGCCAAAGCCTAAACCATCTTAATGATTTAGCTGCATTCACATGTGTAGCCTCCAAATAAAACTACGTTGTGCATCTAGGTGGTTCAATGTATCTAGACAGCATTGTTGATTTGATCCAGTTGATGTTAGAAAATTATATATTATGGAGCAATGCAACACATAAAATATGCGGAAAAATACAAGCACACAAAACACATAAAACCAGAGAGACACATATATATGTGGTTCACCCAGTTTGGGCTACGTCCACCCTGAACAGCCAGTCCTTCCTTTCTATTATCCATCAAAAAATGAAGAGACAAAACCTACAGTAGATCCGCTGTAATATCCTCTGTTCTCTCTCACAGTCTCCCTCTCTGTTTCTCGCTTCGAGAATACACAGATAATACACAGCCGCAATACAATAACCTCATATATACAAGGGGGTTGCCTTCTAAGGCAAAAAACCATAATATAAACATAACTTCTACCGTCAGATCATTTTCCTAATGAACGGCCCAGATTGACTAGAAATTACTATACTTTTACAAGTCAATTTTACATCTGTTTTTAGCTTCAGGGGCGCTGCCCCCGAAAACCCCCGCCAGGGGGGGGCTCCGAAAAGCATTGCCGCCCCCCCTGGACCCCCCATGGCAGTGATTAATTTCGGGCAGTGTTGCCACCCCTTTTAAGGTACAGGGGTCCAACGTTGTGATACAAAGTAAACAAGATAATCAGGCTCCACACCCAACAATCTCCCACTTGGAGACTAATTGTAGCAACTCCACTGTTGCTTCATTTGCTGGACAATGACTCCTCTTTGGACCTGGTTATTTCTCATCTTCATCGTCATCCTTGAAGACCAATTGAAACTGAGCATGTTCTCAGTTTCTCCCCATTTACAAATTTTGTTAGCATATATGTAGGATTCTGGCTAGTGTGTATCTTTTCCAGCTTCAACTCTCCATCTTCCAATACTGACCATATGAAATGGTACTTGAGATGTATGTGTTTAGTCTTGGAATGAAATGCTGAGTTCTTTGCAAGATGAATAGCACTTTGGCTATCACTGTATAGTGTGCCCATATCATGCTTCTTACCCAATTCATCCATAAACCTTTGTAACCAAATCATTTCTTTACTAGCCTATGTAGCAGCAACATACTCTGCTTCTGTTGTTGAAAGTGCAACAACACTTTGGATTTTTGAAACCCAACTGACAGTTGTTCCACCTACAGTAAATACATATCCTGTAGTGCTCCTCCTGTTATCTCTGTCACCTGCCATATCTGCATCAACATATCCATGTAGAGCAATGTTTGAACCACCAAAGCATAATTCTTGATTTGTGGTACCTCTCAAATATCTGAGAATCCATTTTACTGCCATCCAATGTTCTTTTCCTAGATTATTCATGTACTTGCTTACAACTCCCACTGCATGTGCAATATCAGGCCTTGTGCAGACCATTGCATACATTAAGCTTCCAACTGCTGATGCATATGGAACTTTAGACATATAATCCATGTCTTCTTGGGTCTTGGGGCACATATCCTTACTAAGTTTGAAATGGCTAGCAAAAGGTGTACTAACTGGTTTTGCATTCTGCATATTAAATCTTTTCAACACCTTTTCTATGTACTCATTATGAGACAGTGTTAATTTGCGATTTTTCCTGTCTCTAGTTATCCTCATACCAAGGATTTGTTTTGCAGCTCCCAAATCCTTCATTGCAAATGAATTTGCCAATTTTCTTTTGAGCACATTTATTTCCTGCATGTTAGATCCTACAACAAGCATGTCATCTACATACAATAACAATATAATATAGCTGCCATCATTTTTCCTTTTTAGATAAACATAGTGATCAGAGTGACATCTAGTATAACCTTGTTCAGACATAAACTTGTCAAATTTTAGATACCACTGCCTTGGAGCCTGTTTTAAGCCATACAAGCTCTTCTTTAACCTGCACACCAATTTTTCTTTCCCTTTTACCTCATATACTTCTGGTTGCTGCATGTATATCTCTTCCTCCAAATCTCCATGGAGAAATGCTGTCTTTACATCTAACTATTCAACATGTAAATCTTCCGCTGCTACAAGACTTAATATAGTTCTGATTGAATTCATCTTAACAACAGGAGAAAATATTTCATCAAAATCAATACCTTTCTTCTGTGCAAACGCCTTCACCACAAGTCTAGCTTTTTACCTCTGTTTTCCTCCATCTTCTTTCTTCAGCCTGTAAACCCATTTATTCTGCAATTTAGTTTTACCTGCAGGAAACCTGGCTAAGTCCCAAGTCTGGTTATGCATTAAGGAGTCCATCTCTTCTTCCATGGCTAGCTCCCACTTCTCCCTGCTTTCAAGTTGCATTTCTTCTTCATAACATTCAGGTTCACCAGAATCAGTCAACAATAAATAATATAATGAAGGAGAGTATCGTTCAGGGGGTCTACTTATCCTGGTAGATCTTCTAACACCACTTTCAGGTGTTTGAGGTGCCTGTTGCTATTGTGGTGGTTGTTGCTGCTGTGGTTGTTGATTATTATTATTTTTAGGCACCTTTACTTTTTCAGTTATCTCATCAAGAACCATGTATTCCTTGCTTTCTTTTTCCTGTTTCTTTTCCTGCAACTGATTCTTATACAAGACCTTTTCATTAAATATTACATCTCTGCTCCTAATTATTTTGTGATTTTCATAATCATATAAGCGATAACCAAAATCATTAGCACCATATCCAATAAAGGTACATTTCTTTGATTTTTCCTCAAGCTTTGTTCTTTTTTCTTTATTAATATGGACAAAGGCCTCACAACCAAAAGGCTTTAAAAAAGAGTAGTTTACCTTTTTACCTGTCCATGCTTCCTCTGGAATACCACCATCCAAGGAACTTGAAGGCCCTCTGTTTATTAGATAAATAGTAGTATCTACAGCATCTGCCCAAAATTGTAAAGGAAATCCTGCATTCAATCTCATGCACCTTGCACGCTCCATGATTGTTATGTTCATCCTTTCTGACACACCATTTTCTTGTGGTGTTCTTGGAACTGTCTTCTCTCTATGAATTCCATGCTCTGAACAGTACCTATCAAACTCTTTGCTGCAATACTCACCTCCATTGTCTGATCTGAGACACTTCAACTTCTTTCCTGTCTCAATCTCAACAAAAGCTTTCCATTTCTTGAAAGTATCAAATACATCAGATTTATTCTGAATACAATAAATCCATGTTTTTCTAGTTGCATCATCAATAAAAGTAACATAATAACGAGAGCCACCGAGAGATGATACCTGAGCAGGTCCCCATACATCTGTATACACAAGCTCCAATTTTTCTCTTTTCTTTTCTTTCCCAACTCTGAGAAATCTAACTCTCTTTTGTTTTCCATAAATGCAATTCTCACATAAATCCAAATCAACATTCTTCAAACCTGGCAGCAAATTTCTTGAGTGAAGAATTTTCATCCCCTTCTCACTCATTTGTCCGAGCCTATGATGCCATAATGTTGCATCTGCTCCTTTGGAATTTAAAGCATTAACAGAGTTAGAAATACCATTACATAAATACAATGTACCAACCTTTTCGCCTTTTGCTATTACCAGGGCTCCTTTGGTGACCTTCCAAGTTTTATCTGTGAAAGTTGTCACACAACCTTGACCGCCTAATTGCCCTGTTGAAATCAGATTTTTCTTCAGATCTGGAACATGCCTTACCTCCTTTAGTAGCCATTGGTTTCCATTCTGTTGTTTTACAATAACTTTACCCATTCCAACAATTTTACAGGGTTTATCATCACCCAAACGAACTTGTCCAAAATCTCCTTGAACATAGTCATGAAAATATTTCTTATCAGGTGTGGCATGGAATGAAGCTCGTGAATCTACAACCCAAGAATCAGTAACATTTTCGAAAGAAAGAATCAAAGCATCTTGTAACACATCACCTGTCACATTTTCTTCATGATTGTTTTCTTGCTATGTGTCTCCTTCTTTTCCCTTCCGAGATCTACAGTCTTTCTGTAGGTGTCCTTTCTTTCCGCAATTCCAGCACACTATTCCTAATCAGGACTTGGATCTGTCTTTCCTTGATTTACTGTGATATCCCGAGCTCTTTCCTCTTTCCATTCTTCTTCCCCTAGACTCTGCACTCAAAGCATTACCCGATGTCTCACCAGAGCTTTTCCGTCGCATTTCCTCGCTAAGGATAACACCGACAACATCATCAAACTTTAAAGTACTAGATCCAGAGACATAGTTACTAATGGCCATTACTAAACCATTCCAACTCTCTGGCAATGAGCACAAGAATAACAAAGCTCTAACTTCATCATCAAAGTTTACCCCTACAGAACTTAACTGACTGGTAACTGTATTAAATTCATTTAAATGGTCTGCAACAGATCCACCTTCCGACATCTTCATATTAAATAATCGTTTCATAAGAAATACCTTGTTTGAGGCCGAGGGTTTTTCATATAGTTTCACCAACGTCTGCATCAAACCCTCCGTTGTTGTTTCCTTCGAAATATTGAAGGTGACTAATGCCGCAAGACACAACCGTACTGTTCCGAGTGCCTTTCTATCGAGAATGTTCCATTCTGCGTATGTCATGGCCGCCGGCTTCTTTTTTTTTCCGCTCAATGGTAGGTATAGATCTTTTTGATACATATAATCTTCCATCTGCATCTTCCACAGTGGAAAGTTTTGGCCGTTAAATTTCTCGACCCTAAACTTACCATCTTCCGCCATTTCTCCCACTCGAACCAGGAGCCCTTCTTTCCTATGAGTTTATCATCCAAATATACCTTCGGCTTTGATACCATTTGTTAGAAAATTATATATTATGGAGCAATGCAACACATAAAATATGCGGAAAAATACAAGCACAAAAAACACATAAAACCAGAGAGACACAGATATACGTTGTTCACCCAGTTTGGGCTACGTCCACCCCTAACAGCCAGTCCTTCCTTTCTATTATCTAGCAAAAAATGAAGAGACAAAACCTACAGCAGATCCGCTGCAATATCCTTTGTTCTCTCTCACAGTCTCCCTCTCTGTTTCGCGCTCTGAGAATACACAGATAATACACAGCCGCAATACAATACCCTCATATATACAAGGGGGTTGCCTTCTAGGGAAAAGAACCCTAATCTAAACATAACTTCTACCATCAGATCATTTGCCTAATGAACGGCCCAGATTGACTAGAAATTACTATACTTTTACAAGGCAATTTTACATCTGTTTTTAGCTTTGGGGGCGCTGGACCCCCCATGGCAGTGATTAATTTCGGGCGGCGTTGCCGCCCCTTTTAAGGTACAGTAGTCCAATTCTGTGATACAAAGTAAACAAGATAATCAGGCTCCACACCCAACAATTGACCCAGTCAAATGACTTGATCCCTTTCACACACAAGGGTATTTTATTAAGGCAGCCCAGATTTAGCCTTGTCCACATGGGCATTTGATTTATTTTGTTGTTTGAGGAGTTTAATTTATCCTCCTTTACAATTTTATTCATGCAACAAGAAAATGAAAACAAAATTGTATGTTCCTATTAGCTTGGGCTAATTAGGAATATTACATTTGATTTTGTTTTACATTATTAATATTGGATAACAAATCATTGTAAACTAAAACAATATATAAAATTTGGAATATTACAATAATTCATATTGAATAGTTTTTCCAAGAAGATTCAGCTTGAACATAAACACGTATTGAAGGTGGATTTGACTTAAGTTTGTAGTTATTGGTCATTTCCAAGGGAGGATTATAGTAATAGATTTGCCTATTGACCACTATTATTATAGAATTGACCAATGTAACTTATAATGTTTAGATTCTAAAGATAAATATTTATTTTTCAATATTATTAAAAAAGCAGTTTTTGACTTTTGATTGGGCCATAACTTGAAGGTATTATTGTATCCTTTGCATAATACAATGTCATGTGGATAACTACCTCATACATTTTTTCCATAATTTTTTGATATAGTTTCAATATTCATGCCATGATTTTTAAATATTTTTGCAGTGTATTTTTATTGTAAATATTTGCAAGAAAACACCCAAAATCTTTAAATATATCTCATATTCATGTAAATAAAATAATTTCCATCGATTACTTTTGTCGATAATTTAAGAATGTATTTGCATTAAAAAAAGGATAGGATAAAATGTAAATAGTTACTTCCCCCCATTATTTATGTTTTCCTCAACACTTGTGTTGGAGAAAAATTGTAAATCTAAAGACTTATTAGTGGTTACTGCCCCAAAAATCTATGAAAGTCTTTATGCCTGAGAAAACAATTAATTTATCCACTTCACATCTCAATTTATTAGTTCCTGTCAAAGCAAGTCTACGATTGGATTTTCCTATTGACCAAAACTAATTTAACATTGACCCATGTGCATTAGAATTTTTTATGCAAATTTTACAAGAGCATAATTTCTAATTTGAGTGGCAGGGACTTGTGAATTTTAATATTGTTACAATTAAATGGTTATTATTCACCTACCAGTTGATTATTTTCCTTATGAGATTAATTGTGGAAAATATTGAATAAAACACTACTACAACTTCACAGAAAAATAAATGAATCACGGGAACTGCGAAAATTATCGCGCACACACACAAATAATGAAAACCAATCCTTTTGGAAAAATATCCCTGGAAAAACCCCAATGTGGGGAAAACCAATTTTGTAGATGAGTAACTTTATTAATTATTCATAAAAATATGTGATGGAGAAATTACGATCATTCGTTGTAAAATAGCAAACCTCCAAAAAATTAATTTTGTTAATTTTCCAAGTCGATCTACCCTCCTGGAAGCAATCCGTCCTCCTTTGATAAATTTTCCCTCTCTATGGCTCATGAACTGCTCACATGGGTGGTCGTGGCTCATGCCCTTCTCTGGAAAACTTGCACTGCTGAGGAAATAAACTTGGCCTCCACTAGATTTCGATCTCAACTAGAAAATTCAACTTTCCTATGCAACTCGATGTCTCCGAAAATATGTCTCCTTACTCTATAAATTCGTCCTCTTTGGATTAACTAGAAATACCTTCTATATAAATTCACACCATTGGAAAATCATCCTCTCTTTGCAGAAAAATTGATCTCCAAATAACTTAGAAATCAATGTGATAAATCTCTTATAACAATCCTATCTCGGAACATTGTTTATCACAGTTTGCTAATGCCCCTACACTGCCTTTGTGCCCTTTCTATCAATGTAATTTTGTGTCTCATTCTGTTCTCCAAATTCCCATTTATTTCCTCATATAATATCTCTTGATGAATCAATGGCCATGATCTAATATCAATCAATGGCTAAGATCATCTTGACCTCTTCTCATGACTTTTCTAAAAGTCACTAAAGAAAAATCAATTTTCCTCAATTAATTCTTATTAATTAAGCCATTTCCCTAAGTCATACTTAGAAAAATTTAATGAACTAGATAATTAATTATAATCAAGGAATTATCCTTAGAAAAATTTTCTTCTTTTCGAAGAAAATGTGTTCCTTAGCCTCATAGACACCATCTGAGACTAGAACACTTGTCTAAGCTACACAAAATAACACTCCCTCTTAGTGAGGAAGGTGTTTTGCTTAACACCCAAATTGTCTTTAAGAAGATGAATATCACCTTCCCCAAATTATTTGTTAGTATATCTGCTACCTCCTCATTTATGGGTATATATTGTAGTTGAAAATTCTTGTGTTGCACACAATCCCTAATGGAGTGGTATCTAATGTCTATATGATTGGACCTATCGTGAAACACTAGATTCTCTGACAACCTATTGCAACTCTAATTTTCATATCACTAGTACATTTGGCGGAAATTCCGACACTTGGTTTCGACACTTTTGACCAAATGTCGGAAATTTCCCCTAATTTTTTCAACTTTTTCAAATCCCGCCCGAAACTGTCGCTATACCAATGTTTAGAGAAAAGTGTCGCAATACCGACACTTAGACAAAGTGTTGCAATTGCGAAATTTGGAGGAAGATGTGGCAATTGCGACACTATGCCCCAAAGCGTCGCTATTGCGACAACTGCCTCCAAACGTCGCAATTGCGACACTTTGTCTAAGTGTCGCAATTGTGACGTTTGGAGGCAGCCATCACAATAGAGACACTTTTGGGGGTGTTGTAATAACGACACTTATATGCTATTACTCTTTGTTAAGTTGTCTTGTAACAATACTTTGATTTGATTGGTTAACTATGTAATTCAATGGTTAAATGTTAACTATATGTTATGAAATATAAGTGAAAGGTGCACACCACCCATAAGAAATAAATCTTAACACAAATAAAGAAACAACATAAATGAAATGAATTAAAATATATCTATTCTACTTCTCTAATTCATTGTGGATCTATTCTTTTGTATAACCAAGGAGGTTCTTTCTTAATGCATGTGAGGGGTGTTAGCCCCCCTATGAAATTCTTGACAAGCAAGCTGGGAGCTATGCCATTTTGGAGACCTTCAAGGAATGCATCTACCCCTGAAGACACATCGTCCTTGAATGTCTTCTGCCTGCCTCTACTTTGCAAGTGAAATCCCCTCTGCTGATTTCCCATCTAAAGCCTCACTGGTTATAAATGCTGCTCCTAAAAGACCAACATTTCCCCTCATACTCCTGTAAAACACCACATTTTTACCTCCTTTCCCCTTTGACAAAGTCCCTCTTTTTCCCCTTTCTTATTTTCCCTACTAACCCCCTATATCCCCCCTTAAAATCCATTCACCCTTTGTTTTCCCCAAATTCCCCCTCCATCTCCCTATCGTTACCCCTTCTAGCCTCTAATTTCATTTAAAATGGCTTTAAACCCACTTTCCTACCTTATTATAAAGCCCCGCCCCTTTATTTTCCCGTTACATATTATATCATGGACTCTGTGATAAAACTTTATATTATAAAGTTTCCGTTGTTAACCTTTTCCCCAACCATACGCTGCATAGAACTTTATTATAAAGTTTTATATATTTTATTAATGCATTGGTCCCCCGCTTGCAACTCCACCGTTCGTTTTCCTCACCAGATCCAACGGCTGTTATCCACTGCGGGGGGTCGCTTCAAAGTTCTCATGTTCGTACACCTTGGTCCCCCATATTTCATCTCCGCTATCCATTTAATCCCGCAAATCAACGGTTCATAGTCCATCCATATCGGGGACGTTCCTGACCGTCGATATTCATAGATCGGACAGTCCTCGTTAATCCCGCAGGTGCCCGTGGTTCTCCGTTCAAATCTTCGACCACTCCATCGTCGTCCATTCGCCGCCAAATCGACGGCCCGGAATGCACCTGTCTTGTGCCCCCCACCCGCGCACTGTTCAAAAACCACCTGGTTATTCTGCACCACTTATGCGCGGTGGGTGGTTTTTCTCGAGCACCCAGCGATTCCATTCAGCGCTCACCACCTGTCCCTTGTACAACGACAAAACCGCTTTCTCCCTGCGCGTTATCTTTTGGTCCAGGTCACCCAGTGAAATTGCTGTCATCCGTCAGATCTTAGATCGCTCATCCAACGGCCATCATTTGCCAGAGTTGCGCACGTGGTAACCCATGCTATGGCCCGCCGTCCATCGCCCTCTGCCGTTGATCCCCACTGCGATCAACGGTCCAGTTTTGTTCCTTCACTGTTGGCTGTTCCACTGTCTCCCGTTTCGCCATGTCATATCCACGTGTATCCTCCGTAACTTCGCCCATTCCATTACGTATAATCGGTCCATTTTCATGTTTTTTAATTTTTTTCATTCGTTTTTTTGCTCTGCAAACTTCCACCCTCCACCAGAGCATCCTTTCACTGTTTCTCTGCGAATATTTTCTCTCCATCTGATCATCTGCACAATCACGTTCATTATCCACATCATCCGCCACCCCATCCATTGTTTTCTTCACTGATTTCATGTTTTGCAGGGTTGTGAATGATTGAAGACCATCAGGACGCGCCATCTCTGCTACAAGGACAGAGAAATCAAAGAATATCATTTACAGAGGCAGAATTTATATAAAGAACGACCTGGGAAGGTAAAGGCAGGACTTGCATTAAAGAAAGGCAGAATCCAAACTTTAAAAATCTCCCAGCGCCATTAAAACCTGAGCTAACCTGTCGGAAGCAAAAATGAAGCGACAAAGTGTTCCAGTGCAAAACAAAGGAGATTGAGGCACGCTAATGAAGATCTTGAGCCTTAAATCAGTATTTTAAGAGGAAAAGCACTAGTTTGAAGACCTCGAGCATCAATTAGAAGGTCTTGAGCATGAGTAAAAGGTAACATCAGGGTTTATTCATCAGCAGAATGTTTTTCTTCATCAAGTACAGGGCGCCCATACAACTTTGATTATGCACATTGTCCCTGAAGGAATTTCCACCCTGACAGCAGTTCAAAGCAATTAGAACATTTATGTAATAGACTTCTCAGTAGTTCATTTTCCTTTTGTTTATTTACCACAAGTACAGTACCGCAGCTGAAATATGTCAGAATCATATCCGAGAAGATCACTCTTTCACAAAGGGGAGACAGAGATTAAAAACTCAGCAGTCAAACAGAATGGGTTTCGGCCCTACATTCATTTCTGTGTTTAATGTTACATTTCGTATTCACCTACCCCCTCAGTTGATCTTCTGCTCATCCTCTGCTATAAAACACAGAAGGAAATCATTGTAAGGTTTGTTGATGAGATATCAGAGAAATGCAAGAATTTTCCTCTTGGGACAAGTTCTCTGTGTAATATTGTAAGATAGGTTGAGATTTGATGTATTCAGACTGAATGTTCAAGCTGTGGACAATGTTGTACCTGATTGGTGTTGTTTTTAATATGACAAGCACATTTCTTTGGATCATGATCTAAAGCAGCTGGTGATGTTTTCCTATCTCTATGTTTGATTTCATTTCATTCCATTTCTACTGGCTCACATCAGAAGTTTGGCATAAGATTTACCCTTGATAGGTACCTTATGTTGCTGCTCTCCCAGCCTTCTATGTTTTCTGCTTATATGTGTATCTGAATGTTGATTTCAATTGATTTAACCAGTGTAGTGGATTTTATTTCCTGCTCTCTGATGTATGAATTAATGAAATCTATGTTTAGATGTTCTTGTTAGGATTTAGTTGGATGAGTTGAGAACACTAGGAGGTCTAGAACCCTCTCTCTGCCTCACTAGGATCTTTCCATATCAATTAAGCCTTTTTAAGATCCCTTGTCTTGCCTCTGATTTTGTCCAAGCAGGTCTGGAGTTAAATGACCTCTGACCTGATCTATAGATAGAATTGGATGGTTCTCCTCCTTTCGTTTTCAGTCCTCAATCTTCCATTTCACCCATCATCCATGAAGATCCAAATGCTCTAGATGACTAGCCCAACTGAAATCTTGCACATTGAACACAAGTAAATCCTTTCTTGACTCCATTTCCCAATGGCCTTGATGTTATCTGAGTTATCTACCTTTGCCTAAATTTCCTCTTTTCTCATCCTTGTCTCATACTGGACCCTTCTTTCCTGATTCCCAACAACCAAACTTAAACAATTAAACAAACAACCTTGAGCCTATAACTAGCCTAAAATCCGAACCTTGAGCCTTAAAGACATATACCTTTGGCAAACATAGAGAGATCCCTCTCTGGACCTAGGAGGGATAGATCCTAAGGTCTGAAAGCGGTTCTGATGTTGTCTCATCTTTTGGTCTTACCAACCTGGCCAAAACATGGGAACCCCAACATAATGGCGACTCCGCTGGGGAAGCATTGAGTGCATTACACTTTGAACATCCCTAGGCATTCAAAACCCACCATCTCTGGTTAGGTTGGTTGTTAGTCACACCTCTTCTCGGACAACCCCAGTATCATTTGTTGTGTTCTCTTGTACTCCTAGACAGAGCCTGGACAGGGCCAGGTAGCCTCCGGATCTCATCCTCCTTTGGAGGTGACATATCTGGTAAATTCCCTCCCAGTCAATCTCTCGTTAGAGTTTTTTGTGTTCTAAGGTTATCCTTGAAAGGTGATAGTGACTGAGCACTGTGGTGGACAGTGTGACCCCTTATACATATCCTAAAACTCCCACTTGGTGACTCCATAGTTCCTAAAAGATCAAAGACTCCACTGGTGATCAGTAGGCCTGCTGGTTATCTTGGTTTCACATAAGACTCCACTGGGAGACCTGCCTTCATAACAACACCAACCACGACAGAAGTAACAAGTAGGGTTAAGCTGCTTGGCTAGGAAACAGCATTCTGGCTTTTAGAACCATTCACACAAGAGCTTACCCCAACCCTGACCCACCTGAAATAGTTGACAATCCAGAGAGTATCCTCAAGGGAGCTCCTACATCTAAAAGACCAACTATTTCCAGCCACATTCATAGAGCTAATTCTGCATCAGAAGACCTAGCAGCTCTATCACATTTTCTCCCCGACCTAGACCTACCTAATAGGCTACCAAGAACTAGGTCATTCAATCATCTAGACCCGCTAGACCCTGAGTTTCACAGTTCACCATCTCATAGTGGTCAACAAACTAGGGACAGAGGAACCCCTCCATCTACACCACCTGATATCCATTTCATTCAGAACTTGGGGCTCTCCCACCCTAGATCTGCTCAACAAACTTCTGCTGCTCCTAATATCCCTGTCACCCATATACCAGCTGCTCAAGTTAACCCTGTGCCCCATCAGAACATTACCATGGCAGCCTGGTATGCACCTCTGGTTTTACCTCATCCCTTGTTACCCTTACCCAATGATTATCAGTAAAAAATCCCACACTTCACAACTAAAGAATCCATCACAGCCCAGAAACATGTAGATAAGATGGAGGATTCTTTTGACTATATGGAAATTGATGATGAAACAATGAAAATGAGAATCTTTGCCCAAAGCTTGGGGGGAGATGTAAAGAAATGGTTTAAAAGCTTACCCCCTGGCAGTATCCAAGATCTCCCTGCATTATATCAGACCTTCATAAACAAATGGGAAGTTAGGGAAAACCCTCGCCAGCTCCTAGCAGAATACATGACCCTTAAAAGGAATGTGGCAGAGAGCGTCCATGATTACACCACTAGATTCAACAACATTTACAATGCTCTCCCTCCACACATGAAACCTCCTCAAGGTATGGCCCTAGCCAAATATCCTGATGGATTTGATGCTGACATGGCCTATGAGCTTAGAGATAAAGAGTATAACACATTGGAAGACATGCAGAAAGGAGCCATAACTATAGAAGCAAACTTGATGGAGAAAAGAGCAAGACTGAGATCTGAGAAGAGGGTAACATATAGGGATGACACTGTAGCTTCCACTTCAAACCCAAATTATGATAGATTATCTAAAAATGTGGAAAGAATACAGAAAATGATGGAAAATATGGTTGTCAAAGTTAGCAATCAGAACAGGAACCAGAACCAAAATCAGAACCAAAACTTTAGAAGAAACAACAACACGCCCAACAGACAGAAAGAATCAGATCAGCAAGTTATTCCCTCGTTCCAAAACTTTTTAGATGAGGACGAGGGAATCATAGAGGAGTCTGAAGGGAATGAGATCAACATGTTTGAAACATAATATTCATTCCTTAACTATGATTCAGGGGAAGATCAACCCTCACCTTCATACTGGTATGAGGAACGGTTAGAAACTGAAGATTACAGATTAGGATTTGGAAATGCCATGATGCAGGTCAGAGAAAAATATGAACTTAGGAGCAAAAAGAACCAAGAAAATTCCAAAACTAAGACTCCTAAAGTTACCATCAAGAAAAGACCTGATAAGACTTCTAGAGAATCTGCTGTAAATAGCAAATCAGCAGCTGAAAGTTCTGGGAAAAACAAAGAAAAAGACAACCAGAAGAATGAAAAACAAGGTGAGCCCGCTAGCAGTACTAGCAATTCAGTTAGTACTCCTGATACAATTGTTCCTAACCCTGTACATAATGAGAAATTACAAACTGATTCGGTCACAAAGGTGGATAATAAAACAGAGTCGAGCATTTCCAAGAGTCAGTCCACTTTCAATTTGGAAAGTGAGATTGCAAAAATTAAAATCTCTGTCCCGCTCTCTGAGCTGGCCACTCAGGATGTATATAAAGGCCAAATTTTGAAAGAGTTGAATTTGGGGGAAAACAACGACACTGTGAATTTGAGTGATGATCAACCTGCCCTCCTGTTTGGTCCAAATATTGAGGGAAAGTTTCAGGAAGGGGTAGTTCCACCTTTTTATATCAGTCTCAGCATTCATGACAAAATACTCCACAATGCCATGCATGATTCTGGAGCATCTCACAATTTAATGCCTAAGGTGGTGATGGAAAGATTAGGCCTAGAGATAACCCGCCCTTACAAAGATTTGTATTCGTTTGACTCTAGCAGAGTGAAATGCCTAGGCCTCATCAAAGATTTATGTGTGAACTTGACCCAAATTCCTGCTAAATGTATGGTCATGGATGTGGTGGTGGCAGATGTGCCACCCAAATAAGGCATGTTATTGTCAAGATCATGGGGGACCAAGCTGCAAGGAACGATGCAGATGGATGGATCATATGCCACTATCCCTATCTTTGGCCAACTTAGAAGACTGTATAGAGAAGCTCAAATGAAATTCCTGGTCAGTAGCCCCGAGAAACCTGAAAATTCACCATTATACTCTGTACACACAGACCTGGATTCTTTCATTCTTTATAACAACCCATCATTAGGAGAGCCAGCATCAGAAAATAGAAATACAAACAATAACATAGAACCCATGGACTTTAACATAATGGCTACCCTAGAAGAATGCGATGAAGAAAACCATGGGCGGGGTACTGAAAACGAAACTCTGAGTGAACCAGAACCAGAAATAGAACATAAACAACAAGGTAGCCAACTCTCTGAACTCCATGCATGTCATGAAGAACAAAACAACCCGCAGCCTAGTACAGACCCTATAACGAAACATAATGGCGAACCCCTGTGGGAAATGAATTTCGATGGGTCTTGTACTAGGAAAAACGCTGGAGCAGGGGTGTGGCTACGTAACACAGAAAATGACCACGCTGAGAGCTATGCTGTGAACCTACATTTCAAATGCACAAATAATATTGCAGAGTATGAGGCTCTTGAGTCTTATCCTGGGCTTAAAGCTGTTGAAAAATTTAGAAGCCCGTAGGATAGCAATGCAAGGAGACTCAGAGTTAGTCATAAAACAGGTGAATGGTGAATACACGGAAAAACACCCCAGGTTAAGAGCATACCGGAACGACACTCTGGATTTGTTGAAAACGTTTGTTTAATACGAATTAGTGTTTGTCCCTAGGGACCAGAATGCAATTGCAAATGGATTATCCTGCCTGGCTAGTTCATATCCTGAGACTCCCCCTGACTAGCAAATCATCATTCAGACCAAGTTCAGACCGGCAGTGCCAGAGAACGAAAAATATTGGCAGGTCTTTGAAGGAGACAAACAGATTGAAGATTTTCTGGTGGGCAGAAATGAGTTCGAACTTTCTGATTCAGACTCAAATATGATGACAGCTGCCCAAGTGAGGATCCCCCAGATGAACAAAAAACACCCTGTAACATAGAAATAAACGCCCTTTCTGAAGAAACTGGATATCCAACCGGAAAATGTGAAAACGCAGATACCGAAGAGGTAGAGGTGCTGCAGGTCAAAGACAAGAATGTACCCAGAGGCCTAGCACCCTTAGAAGACCTTTTTGACTTCGATGATGTAGCAAAAAATCCCACTATAGAACATGCAGATTCTGGTGTTGAAGAATGCAACATAGGCACTGAAGATAAACCCAAAATGATCAAACTGGCTAAGTCTGTACCTGCAAACATGAAGAAGAAATACATTGACCTGTTTAGGGAATTAATTGATGTGTTCGCATGGAGCTATGAAGACTTAAAGGCCTACGACACAAGCATAATACAACACAAAATACCCTTGAAGGAAAATCAGAAGCCTTTTAGACAAAAGCTCCGTAGAATCAATCCGAAACAATTGCCTGCAGTGGAAAAAGAGATTAAGAAGATGTATGATGCAGGCATAATAGTTCCTGTGAGATTTTCTGAGTGGATATCAAATCTAGTGGCTGTAAGAAAGAAAACAGGGGAAATCATACTGTGCATAGACTTCAAAAATCTCAATAGAGCCTCATTAAAAGACAACTACCCCTTGTCTAGAATGTAACATATCCTGCAGAAGGTAGTTGGCTCAAAAAGGATTTCCCTGTTAGATGGTTTTTCCGGATACAACCAGGTGTTAGTACTCCCAGCTGATCAACTAAAAACATCGTTTACCACTCCTTGGGGAACCTTCATGTATGTGAAGATCCCTTTTGGATTGATGAATGCTGGCGCCACCTTCCAGAGAGCGATGTATATAGCTTTCTCAGATGAGATAGGTTACTTCATAGTTATCTACTTGGATGACTTGAATGTCTTTTCCAAAACTGAAGAAGAACATCTCAAACATCTGAGGAAAGTTTTCGAAAAATGTAGAAGGTACGGTCTGTCCTTAAATCCTAAAAAAACTGTCTTTGGGCTGCAATAAGGTAAAATTCTCGATCACATTACATCTGAGAAAGGGATTAGGATAGACCCACAAAGAGTTGATGGGATACTCCAAATCACACACCCGAGAAATATCAAAGAATTGCAGTCCTTCATTGGGAAGATCAATTTCCTTAGGAGATTCATTCCCAACCTAGCTGAGCACCTGACGAAAATGACTAACATGCTAAAGAAAGGTGTAGGAATTAAGTGGACTGTTGAAGCCAAGAAATATTTTGAGTCAGTAAAAGTTGCTCTCACACAAGCCCCGGTCCTGATCAGCCCATATTTCTCAAAATATTTTTTGATCTTCTCGTTTGCCTCCCAGCATACCGTGGCTGCAGTTTTGTTACAGAAAAATTCAGAGGGAAATGAGCAGTCGATAGCTTTCTTCAGCAATGCCTTGAGGGATGCACCCTTGAAGTACAACATTATGGAAAAGCAGGCCTATGCTCTGGTAAAGGCCTTACAAGACTTTAGGGTGTACATTCTGCATTCTCACACCATTGCTTATGTGCCAAATATAGTGGTCAAGGATATCTTGTCCCAAGACCCTGATGGGAAAAGGGGAAAATGGATTGCTACTATCTTAGAGTATGACCTTGAGATAAATCCCACCAAACTGATCAAAGGTCAAGGCCTGGCCCAATTAATGGCTGAATCTAATGTGTAGGCCCTTGAAATTAACATGATAAATGCCTTAGATGAGCAGGAAGGATTGCTTAACCCCACTGTTGAGGAGAAGTTTCAAAACTCTCCTTGGTACTCTGATATCCTTTATGTGCTCACCAACCTCAATGCCCCTCCAGAACTGTCCAAAACTAAGGCCAGATTCATAAAAATCAAAGCTAGAAACTACTGCATTTTGAATAAGAATCTATACTAGAAAAATCCAAATGGCCTATTGCTGAAATGCTTGCCTGAACCCGAAGCTGAAAGAATTAAACAGGAATTCCATGCCGGGGAGTGTGGAGGCCACCTGAGTTGGAAAGCCACTGCAAATAAAATACTCAGGGCTGGTTACTATTGGCCTACACTCTTCAATGATGTCCATAAAATGATAACTGCTTGCCACAAATGCCAGATCTTTGAAGGAAAAAGAAAACTTCTTCCCCTCCCTTTACAACCCATTACAGTTGAGGGTCCTTTCATGAAATGGGGTCTATATTTTATAGGGGAGATTCATCCAGCCTCCTCAGGACAACACAAATGGATCTTGACAGCCACTGAATATTTCACTAAGTGGATAGAGGACATACCCACTAGGAATTCCACTGATTCAGTCATCATTAGGTTCCTAGAAGGTCATATCCTCTCTTGGTTTGGTTGCCCAAGGAAAATAATCACCGAAAATGCTGCTGCTTTTGGATCCAAGAAAATGGTTGATTTTTTTTCACCGGTACCATATCACGCTTGGTCATTCAACTTCCTATTACCCTCAGGGTAATGTCTTTGTTGAATCATCAAATAAGAGCCTAGTGGCAATCATCAAAAAGCTATTAGAAGAGAACAAAAAATCTTGGCACAATAAGTTGGTACATGCTTTGTGGGCTGACAGGCTTACTACAAAAAAATCCATTGGCATGTCACCATTCTAGCTAGTCTATGGGACAAAAGCAGTATTTCCTACCAGCCTTGGAGTTCCAGTAATCAGACTTGTCCAGGAGATCCAATCCGAAGAAGACAACATGATAAGAAGGATAAATCAGACAATCCATCTTCAGCAAACTAGGGAGGAGGTATATAACAGAGCTGTCAGAGTCTAGGGAAACATTAAAAAGCTATTTGGCAAAAGAACCAAAGCTGCTGATTTCAAAATTTGTGACATGGTTCTGAAGTGGGACTCAAGAAGAGAGGACAAAGGTAAACATGGCAAGTTTGACAGCTTATGGCAGGGTCCATACATTATCCAAGCTACTGTGGGCCCAAATGCATTTTTTCTACAAGAATTTGATGGCACAGAGTTGTTTGGGGGTCCTGTCAATGGCAGGATGCTCAAACACTACTTCAGCTGAGTTTTCATTTCCAGTTTCATTTCCATTGTACATACCATTACAGTCTTTCATGTTTAAGAAAAAGAAGAAAATGTTCCAAAAAGTAGAAAGAAAGGAGAGGTTCAGATATGTTCAAAAACATGAACCTCTAAAGTACAAAGATTGGCTCTAATAAACTCAGAACCTGAGCCAAAGAAGAGAAGACAGCCAGTCCTAACATGCTCAAAATCTGGACCAGCAAGGAACAAATAAGAATCAACTCTAACATGCTCAAAACCAGAGCTGAAATGAAAAGAAGAAGTGACTCTAATATGCTCAAAACTTGAGTCACAAAGGATAAGAAGGATATTTCAAGTTTCAGATTTCATGCCTTCACATTTTTGTTTTCAGTTTTCTGCGATTTTTGTCCATGTGCAACTGTCTTTATGCCTTGAACTCACAGCAAGCCAGACAATCTAATCCTGGCTTGACTGTTTTTCAATTTCCTGTCTTAGAATATAGAGAAGAAGTCTGCTGGACAGTTTAACCCCAGCAGATATTAGATTAGGTAGAGAATCATGTGAGACCAACAGTCTAATCTGGTCTCATGGAGCAATAAGGGTAGATTTAGAATAGGTTTATTTTCTGTTTGTAAAATAAAATGATGCAAAGCCTCTGCTAGCTCAAATGCACCCTAAAGGGAAAATTGTTAGGATTGTAGTGAGGGTAGGTAGACTGGTTGGGAAAAATGTTTCTGTGGATGTAACATATTCATATTGTGGCAGCTAATCAAAGAAAGGGATGTGCCAAGCAGTAGGAAACTGGCCTACTCCAAAGATCATTTCTGGTTTCTTGCCTCCTTCAAGAAGAAGCCATCCCCATGTGGAGCCATTGTTAGCCCCCCTATGAAATTATTGACAAGAAAGCTGGGGGCTATTCCATTTTGGAGACCTTCAAGGAATGCATCTACCCTTGAAGACACATCATCCTTGAATTTCTTCTGCCTGCCTCTACTTTGCAAGTGAAATCCCCTCTGCTGATTTCCCATCTAAAGCCTCACTCGTTATAAATGCTGCTCCTAAAAGACCAACATTACCCCTCATACTCGTGTAAAACACCACATTTTTAGCTCCTTTCCCCTTTGACAAAGTCCCTCTTTTTCCCCTTTTTTATTTTCCCTACTAACCCCCTATATCCCCCCTAAAAATCCCTTCACCCTTTGTTTTCCCCAAATTCCCCCTCCATCTCCCTATCGTTACCCCTTCTAGCCTCTAATTTCATTTAAAATGGCTTTAAACCCACTTTCCTACCTTATTATAAAGCCCCGCCCCTTTCTTTTCCCGTTACATATTATATCATGGAATCTATGATAAAACTTTATATTATAAAGTTTCCGTTGTTAACCTTTTCCCCAACCATATGCTGCATAGAAATTTATTATAAAGTTTTATATATTTTATTAACCCATTGGTCCCCTGCTTGCATCTCCACCGTTCGTTTGCCTCGCCAGATCCAACAGCTATTATCCACTGCGGGGGGTCGCTCCAAAGTTCTCATGGCCATACACCTTGGTCCCCTGCATTTCATCTCCGCCATCCATTTAATCCCGCAAATCAACGGTTCACAGTCCATCCATATCGGGGACGTTCCTGACCGTCGATCTTCATAGATCGGATGGTCCTCGTTAATCCCGCAGGCGCCCGTGGTTCTCTGTTCAAATATTCGACCGCTCCATCGTCGTCCATTCACCGCCAGATCGACGGCCCGGAATGCACCTGTCTTGTGTCCCCCACCCGCGCACTGTTCAGAAACCACCTGGTTATTCCGCACCACTTATGCGCGGTGGGTGGTTTTTCCCGAGCACCCAACGATTCCATTCAGCACTCGCCACCTGTCCCTTGTACGACGGCAAAACTACTTTCTCCCCGCATGTTATCATTCGGTCTAGGTCACCCAGCGAAATTGCTGTCAGCCGTCAGATCTCAGATCGCTCATCCAACGGCCATCATTCGCCATAGTTGCGCACGCGGTAACCCATGCTATGGCCCGCCGTCCGTCGCCCTCCGCCGTTGATCCCCACCGTGATCGACGGTCCAGTTTTGTTCCTCCGTCGTTGACTGTTCCACTGTCTCCCGTTTTGCCACGTCATCTCCACGTGTACCCTCTGTACCTTTTCCCATTCCATTACGTATAATCGATCCATTTTCGTGTTTTTTAATGTTTTTCATTCGTTTTTTCGCTCTGCAAACTGCCACCCTCCACTAGAGCATCCTTTCACCGTTTCTCTACGAATATTTTCGCTCCATCTCATCATCTGCACAATCATGTTCATTATCCACATCATCCGCCACCCCATCCATTTTTTTCTTCACTGATTTCGTGTTTTGCAGGGTTGTGAATGATCGAAGACCATCAGGACGCGCCATCTCTGCTACAAGGATAGAGAAATCAAAGAAGATCATTTATAGAGGTAGAATTTATATAAAGAACGACCCGGGAAGGTGAAGACAGGACTTGCATTATAGAAAGGCAGAATCCAAACTTTAAAAATCTCCCAGCGCCATTAAAACCCGAGCTACCCCAATCTACCTTTGGTAATTTGTGTGGAAATCCAGGTATGTGATTTCTGCTCATTGGAGCATATCTTTGTTTTATTCTTGGATCATCTTGAAAATCAGCCATAATGAAAGGGCACGGTATCTGTACAACCAAGTTAGATCCTTATATAAAATACAATTCATATTGAAAACCGTTCTTAACGTGAAAGAACATAATGTCTTAGATTAAGATCCAAGTTGAAAGCATGATCTTTCCATATTGTTCTTCCAGGTTCATTCTTCCAGTGGAGTCTTGATTGTGAAATGGATTTGGAGTCGCCAGGTGGATTATTTTAACCTTTGTGTGTCTGATCATTGTCCACCATCATAGATCAGATCTGAACCTGTAAAATATTTCTGAAGAAAATGTTTAAATGGAATAAATAATACAACTTCAATAATCTTTTTAAGAAGTTTCAGATATTGTATTTAAATTTTCTTAAAGATTTTATTTAACTAGAGGAACTGATCAAATGTCTGAAACCAAAGTTCAGTTCATAAACTAGACCAGAGATAGACTAAAGTAGCATTTATTTACTATGCAATTGCAAAGCAAAAGCAGTTCAAAAGCTACCTGGCTAACTTCAGGCTCCATCTGTAGTTTAGAAAATAAACAATAGTAACAATAAAATTATTCAGATCCCCAGCGGAGTCGCCACTATGTTATCACTCAGATTTTCCTTGAAGTTGTAGAAAAGAGGAAAGGGGTCTAAGGTAACCACAAACCAATCTTTTAGGTACAGAATCTAGCCAATCTATACCCAGAGAGGGCTCTCTTTGTATAATTTAGCTTTGTTTTAGAAGATATTAGGCTAGTTATAAAGTCTAGGGGTTTTGTTTGAATTTAGGTGGTGGAATTCAATAGCTGAGGGCAAGATTGAGTATTTAGTCCATTGGGCTAATGGAGTCAAAAAAAGGATAACTTAACTGGATTAAGTCTCTTAGCAAAAGATGGTTTCACAGGGCAAGATTATCAAACAGGGAACAATGATAGATCTAAAGTGAATGGGATGAATTCAAATGGATGAAAGGAAATTAAGAATCTTTCAACACATTCAAAAGAGGGAAAATTGAGTGATTATTAATAAAGAGCAATTAAGAATTCTTTACTAAATAATCAAAATGCTTAAACCAGAAAAACAGGAGCAATTAAGAATTCGTTGTTTAAACCAGTTTAGAAGAAAACATTTAGAATAACAACGTTTAAAATCAGATTACACTTAAGCACTTTCTGATTTATTCCTTTACATTAATCATTCAGAAATGAAACATAGATGATATAGTAAACAGATATAAAGACTTTAAAACACAAGAGAAAAATGACTTATTGATCCGTAGTCTGACACATGAATCCTGTAAAAAGTCTTTCGCATCAATTCCACATCCAGCTAGCTTCACAAAATTTCTCCAACAACACTTTATTCCAAATAGTCAATGTTACAGCAAAGTCTAAAAAATCCACCCCAATGATTCTAAGAGTGAAGTATTTATACAAATTCTAAACTAAAATATCTTGAAAAAATATCAAGATTAGTTCACAAATCTCTCCAACTATTTTACATAATTAGAACTTAAGTAAAGGAAACTCAAACTAATGCATCTATTTGGAACTATTTTTTATGGATAGGTGATGAAAAATAGGAGAATTCAAATTTTATCCAACTCTTAGTTGATGATGAGGCATCCAAGTCACTAACTGCTTCCTTTCTTTGTGCATTCTGCTCCAACAATTCTGCAAACTTGGGGTCCAATGATATCTTTTTATTTCTCAATCCGTAATAGATATGTAAAAAGTGAAAGAAATGATTGTAGCTAAATATGTTGGTGAGATAAACCTCTTTCATTTTCCTAAAATTCCTCTCCATATGTGTGTAGGTTTTAACCCTGAACAGAAATTATCTACACACGAATCTTATAACAGAAAATAAACAATAGCGAGAGCATAAAAAATAAAACAGATAAACACAGAGATTTTCCCCTGGATCCAAAATCGGGACGACCAGCTTGATTTTTCATTATATTCCTTTTAGTGTTACAACACATATATATACATGTCGAAGCATCCATAAACCCCAATCCATTAACCCTGGATTAGAACATAATCGTAGTTCCCTTGACCGGATCTACAAAAATACCAGGGGCCGAAAACCATCGTACCCAAAAACCATGTGCAAAACCATGCACAAAACCATGGACGCGGACTACCCGCCGGAAATTAAGGACCAAAAATTTTCACCGGGGCGCTACCGCGGACCCCGACAGGGGGGGCTACCGCCCCCCCTATGACCCCCCTGTTGCGCCCAGGGCAAAGGGGGGGCTATCGCCCCCCCTCTTACCCCCCCGCGCATGCCCCCCCTCTTACCCCCCCCGCGCGTGCTTAGTCGTGGAAAGAATATAACACATACCCAACAATGTGCACAATAGGCTCTGCAAAAAGATGTGTAAAACAGAGTTTTACAGAATCTGAAAAATAACCTTTAAAGATGTGCATGTATCTCTGATTATGAAATCACTGTACAAAAAGTGAGATAGGTTTTTGTAGATAGGTCTCTTAGGAACACAAACCTCCTTCTGTTTTGTATGATGTATTTCGTATTGGCCACAATCTTCTCTGTAAAATGATGACGTAACTGGAATTTTATGCAAAGAGTGCTTTCCAACATTGTTTAATATTTCCAAAACCATAATAGCTGTTAGAAAAGTGAGAGAGGTTTTTGTAGACGATCCTCTCAAGAACATAAACCTCCTTCAGTTTTTCAAAATTCATCTTTTATTTATCACAATAGTTTCTGCAAAACAATGACTAAAGCATGAAATTTCTGCAAAAATGTTCCTTCTTTTTGTGTTTTTCATCTTATCACCTTTTTGTTCTTTTAACTGTTTTACTTTCACTTTAGATAAAATTAAATGTTGGTGAAAGCATTTTAATCTCTTTTTACCATTTTACTGCCTTTGTAATTACTTTTACTGTTTACCTTTGACTGCTCTGTAACTTCATTTTAACTTTCACTCTGACTTTTACCTGATACACTTTAACCACTGATACTCTTTAACTGTTATGCTTTCTAACCTCTGTTTATCCTTTTATCCTCATTTATCATGGCTTACTATAGTAAATAATCAAATATTCATGTAAGGATAATTTTACAAAAGTTCAAACATTTCGTTCCACCATTTAGCTTCCGGTATTCTGGTTCTTTGCAGTGACAAAAAGTTCGAAGAGGATTTTCACTGAGAACAAGGTTTTTAATTTGGAAATCCCTATCTACTAGAGGTAGATAGTCTAAATCTCTGTGAGAAGCATTCAGGGGTGCGACATTCAAAGCCATGGGAATTTCCATTTCTGGTTCTTGTGGATTCATAAATGAATTCGGGGTTTTTTATGAAAAACGAGCACAATCACAGGTTCGGGAATGAAAATGTAGTTTTGGGAACTGTTCTGAACTCTGTTTCAGTTTTCTCGTGTAGAATTTAAACCAAAACCAGGTTTTTTACAGAGTTTAATGGGAATTTAGGTAAATACCTATTTTCCAGGAAATAAACGGTGATGAAAACAGGCCCTGGTAATGATGGATAAATTCTGGATACTTGAATGCAATCTTGTTCAGCAAAGTAGCAGTTGGCAAATTTCGACAGTTGATTTCGAAAATCGTTGCATGAGACAGTGAAAATGACGTGGGTATGTTTGTTTTATTCACAAAATCAAAGGTTGGCGGGTTTTTAATGGATGAAGTCAGCAAGTATGGAGGCTTCATCAGGGGAGGTGGTAAGCGGTTTCTATCACACCGCTTTTGAGGGAGGGCGGTTTTCAGCGGAGGGCGAGCGATTCCATACGATGAATGATGCGTGGCATGGCACTATTCAGAAAACCGCCTAGCCTTCATGCGTTATCATTCGGAAGAGGATGGCCAGTGATATTGATAATAACCATTGATTTGGAGTTGATCAATCGAATGGCGATCTGGTTGTCAAGATGGCGGAGAGTTAACAGGGGGGCCTAATGCAATTTATTAAAAATAATCGAATCAGGGATGATTTGATTGGAAGATTTAGGTTCTTAATTAACCTAGAGGGTTAATTAATCCCTTTAAACGGCGGAGTGTTAATTCTATTTATTAATTGGAAAATCACCCAATTAATTAAAGTTATATGGTTATTTTTCAACCAACGGGGCGGGATATTAAATTAATTTGGAATTTTAATTAAAATAATACGGGAAAGGGTTTATTTATATGGGGATTTAAATAATAAAATTAGCAATTAATATGGAAATGAGTGAAGCGCTAAGTGTAAACATTAGGTTAATTCTTTTAACTTATGCTTACATGAATAGGGTTTTTGTGAAATATTACATAATTTTCCTAAGTAAAATGGGATTTTACTTAGGAAAATATTTCTTAGAGGTGAATGAATGTCATGATGAATGATTTTAAGTACTTAGGTTTTTTCAATTATTGGGCCGAGGTTCCGGTCCCTCCAAAAGTCAAGGAAATGCCTTGAGCCCCTCTAATTTTCAAATACCTTCGTACTTAGGCGAGATTAGTGAAATTTTTAGGGGAAGATGAGAAGGGAAGTTAATAATTTGACTTTGTTTTGCTTGAAATCCTTCCAGTGTATTGTCTGCCTTTGCACTTGTGATGAAAGTAAAAGATTTAACACATCTAAAGCCATTATTCTTCACATGTAATTCTGCAACATCATCTACCTACCCTACCTACTTTACCCTACCATTTTTCTTCTTTATTAGGGTGCACTTAGACTGGCAAACCCTTATCACACTTTTTCTCTTACATATGGAAATATATCTAATTCTAACCTTATTACATCCAAGGGCTCAGATTAAACTGTTGAGCTCCTTTTATTTACTCTACCTATCTACTTATCTGCCAGGATTAAACAGTTTTGCCAGATTTTATTCTCTATCCCTAAAACATAAAATTGAAAAATGAACTAGCTAATCTTAAACTGTTTGACTATTCATAAACTGTGGCATAAGATACAAGCTGCACACAATTTGTTTATTACATAAGAGCAAAACGTAGTGGCATTTAGACTTGCACACTTTCCTTGGCCTTTCTTTTGGTGGGGTTCATTTTCTTTTACTTTTTTGGCCACTTTTATTCTTTTCACCCTTTGATTTTTATTTTAGAGTATACCCTCTTTACATTTTTTAAATTTTTTGATTTTTTGACAATATGGAAAACCTTTGCAACAAGAAAAGGTATGAACATATTACATAGCTCATCAAGTCAATCATGAAATATGACACCTATTAGTATAGGAGTCTAACAAGATCATCATCCTGTGAAATTCCTCCCAATCCTAAAAAGTCCCCTTATGATTTTCCCACCACCGCGCATGGGTTGCACACATAGCCAGGTTAAGCACTTACATCCTCCGGTCCCTTGGGACTTTTGATGCTTTAAGAAATTCCTTAACACTACCAAAATTATCCAAATAGGGCAACTCTTTGACCTCTAAGGAGCTGCAGCGGAAGCTCTTTGTGATCTTTAGGCATCGTAGAGTAGATACATCATGCAACCAGTTCTTCCAATTTTCGATCTCCCCTTCTGAGTCAGAGAGACATTCATTGTCCTTCTCTCAGCAAAGCACGCCATCCGCAGTAGGGTTGATCCAATCCTCAATCCAGGAATTTAGTTTGTATATTTGGTCAAAATCATCCCCTTCGCGCACTGATTCTGTATATTGCTCTCCCTTTGCCGGATCTAGAGGGACTGTTACTCATGTACCCTCATTTTCAACAACCATGGTTCGCCTTTTTAAATTGATAGTATGTAATATTCCAAAATTAGCATGCAGCTAATTGGAATATTGATTTTTGCTGATTTCACTTAGGAGATGAATAAATGGGTAAGAAGGCTCATACATTTCAGAAATAGGAATAAAATCCCTTATGATGTGAAAAGGGAACATTATCATGGATGGATTTCACACCCTCATGTGTGGAAAGGGACATTTTCTTGTGGACAAAGTCAAGTTTGACCAAGTCAACAACATAAATGTAGGAGGAGTGGATCATCAATAAAAATAGCTCAATATGAATGAGGATCAGTCTAGACAACTATATGTGAGCTGGATTGAAGACCCTTAGGTGTGAAAAGGGTTGAAGCAGGTTGAAGAGGTCAACCTTAACCAAATCAAACAATGTTGTCATGGAGGAGTGGCCTTGATGATGGTACAATGAAGTTTTGGAGGGAGATTGATTGTGTGATGGTAGAAACCCTAATGAGTGGGACCCAAGGTAACAAGGCTCACTTAGTTTATAAGGAAGAGGATGGCAGCCATTTTAGGTTAGATTATGAATGCTATTTTGATATGTCTTCTTAGAATTTTGCTCTCTACAGCTGTTTAGCTAAGACTGTTGGTGCTTTTTAGCACTAAGGTATTCTTGTTTAGGAATTCCATATCTTCCCTTCAAGTAGCTCTTGGGAGAGAGATGATCTATCATTCCACACATCTAGAATTGGTGCCAAGCTTCAGTCTTTATTTTCTGTGCATTTTCTTCGAGAGGTTGTGTTGAGCTGCAGGGTGTTGCAGTGGAGGGTTGAGAAACCCACTTTCTGAGTTGGTTTGGCATAGGAGGAAGGATTCCTTCTATTGGGAGATCAGTTTGGAGGGTATTTGGGCTAATTTCAGATATTTGGAAGCATTCCAATATATTTCCATCACCTACAGCATTATTCCAGTCTGGAATTGTGTTATTTCTGGAGGGCAGTTTTTGCAGTGGATCTTGTGGCTCTTTTTAGGAGTTTTCCTGTGATTGGATGGTTGATATTTTCATGGGGGAAGACCTGTGATCAGATCTGCATCATATATATAATATTTCAGCCTTCTATACTCTTCTGCTTTATTTTGCAGTGATTATTCAATCTTATTGCTGAAGATCACCATTTCTATTTGGGTGTATTCTTAGAAACCCTTCTCGGGTTCCCTAGATTTTGTATAAAGGAGAAAATATCTTAGTTATTGAACCATATTATTTAATATAATATCATATCTATTTGTATTAGCTATTTTTTTCCATAAACTCTCATTAGACTGTGTTGTCTCTTTAAGCAGTAATTTCATGTTGCAATAGTTTTGGGGTTTTAGCAATTTTGAGCCATACTAGGTGTGGGAGGTCTGTTTACCTCACCTAATTTGATTTGTTTCTGATAAATTCTTGGATTTATATGGTATATTGTCATATATAAGGTATCCAAGTGTTAATTTCGTTTTCTGTAGCATATATTTCTGAAAATGTGTTTTTCTTGCATGCATTACTGAGCAGTCCCATTTTGGGATATTACAATGGTATCAGAGCAAGATATTTGGCTTAGCCTGTGGGCTTCAAGCCAAAATTATATAAGAAGAAGGAAAGATCATAATTATGGAGAAAATGAGCTTTTTTTCATCATTTTTATATCTATGAAGAAGCTTTCCAAGGAGATTAAACAGAAAGAAGAAAAAAGTAGTGAAACTTCTAGAGGGTTTCAAGAAGAGGGAGGGCCATGTACTTCCTATTCTCAAAGAAAACAACCAATACTGCAAAAATACCTAAATCATTACACCTCACCTTTTCCTTTTGAGAAATAAAACAAAAGGCATGGAGATGGAGGGCACTTAGAACATGAGATCCTAAGTGGGTACCTTGCAGAATACAAGTCACAATCTAAAGCTTTCAAGGAGACTCTAGCTCTTCCTTAGTTTATTCAGCTGGAAGAAAAAAGGAGGCCCTACATTAATAGGAGGATGAGAGGTAATAGAATTCTATTGTCTACTTTTGATGGATCACCCACATGTTTAGCAAAGGCTTGGGTGATGAAGCTTGATGCATTCTTCCTACTACATCCAGTAGTAGAAAGAGAGGTTGTTGAGATCTCAAAAATGCACCTTGAGGGCAAGGCAAGAAATTGGTGGTTCAGCCATGTGATTCATGAAAGAGTGTCTACTTTTGCAGATTTCACTCAAAGGGTGATCAAAATATTTGATAAGAAGAATCCATAAGGGAAGGAGCCTTCACCACCACTTGAAGAGATTTGTATCAGCACTGGTACAACTATGGAGGAGCAACAATCATCTTCAGCAAATGGGGAAGCAAACACATTGGGAGGAGGAACCCTACAACCCTACAATATTTTCCCAAGATTCACCAAGGTATGCATGAATTTCCACTTTCTATTATTGCATCAAACCTTTTAGAGTGTTGTGGAAATCTATCTTTGCATGGCCAAGGGTCAACACATGTTGTTGATTTGGAGTAGCAGGATTGCACTGCACTGTGCAGCCTTGAATGGATCAAGGAAAGGATGAAACATCATCCTAATGTGCCACTATTGAGGTGCACACCACACTTGGGATTGGGGTGTGAATTCTTGGATGATAGGATGAACCTTGTCCCAAACAAATTTATGCAAAACCATATGTTCATATTTGAGTGGGGATATGAGATAGCCAAAACACCATGGAGGAGATTAATAGCACTGTCAACAAGTAGCAGTGAGGAGGTTTTTCCTTCAACACACTTGGATCTTTATGGATTCAAGATATTCATTGGTATGAGATCTTTTCTAAGAGATCTCCAATGAGTTGTATTTCAACATCCCATGAAATGCAATAAGAAAAATATGTTGTGGGAGAATGATAGTCTTCATGGGAAGGATACCAAGATGGAGCATGATAGGAGGCACCCACATTTGGATGAATGGGTGTGGATGATGAGAAAGAAGCTAGAAAGCTACTTGCAAATAGATGACACTAGGAAGAAGGAAGATTTTCTGCGTTGGCTACTCTTGAAAGAGTTTGGCCATCATGTGACATATCCTCTTTCAAAGGGTATGTGGGTGGAGGAATTTTGGCAGGATACTTGGATCATAGGGTAGTAAGGAGTGTGGATGCATTGTATTGATATGAAATCCTTCATGTCAATCATTATGTCTTCACCAAAAGCTATTGTTTCTTTGATTGTTCTTGAGAGAGCATGGGCAAATTTGCTCTCATACTTTCCATGATGTTGTAGGAGTAGGAGATGGCACTATCATGGTGCAAAGGGGCTACTCCTTAGCATTGGATGATGTGGAAGTACTTCCACTTTGGAAGAAGCTTCTTGTATATAGCAGCATTATGGGAGATGTCTTTGACAATGAGCATGTCAAAGAATGGAGTTATGAGTTGGCAGGAGCCTATTTGCATAGGCCAACAATGCTGTCACTTTGGAGCTGGGGTTTATTGATGGAGTATCCCCAGGATCACTTCGCATTGGATGCACTTGGAGGAAAAGGAGGAGGTGAGATATATGGAGTAGTGGATGGAAACATCTATTACATTGATATGATCTTCTTAACTCAGATTTCCAAGCATGAGAAGAACGATCTTCATGTAGCACATGGTTCATTCCTCTTCATGAGAGTATGTCATACCACCATGGAGGACTTATTTATGGATCCATACATCTTCTTACTTCAATTACATCATAATAATCTAGATTTTTTATTTATTGATTATCTAACACAGTATTTGCATACTCTTACCATTTCTATACAGTGCATTGCTCCATAAGAGGGAAAGCTTCTTATTAAGCTCCATGGACAATTTTTGGCCAACTATTATGATGGAGACAAACATATTTTGCATGAATTTTGGCAAGTGTTTGGTTACTTATTGTATGCTTAGTTGATACACTCAGCCATTTACTATTTACTATTAGATGTGATGACTTACACAACTAGCCATTTTTCAAGAAACAACTTGCCCTACTATCTTCTGAAGTTGCAGTGGGGAAGACTGCACTGTGACCACTTGGGAAACTGTTGGTACCTTTCAGTACCATATGAAACCTTCAGTATATTTCTCAATTGGATTTCATATGATGATCATGTCCTATTCATCATATATGGAATGGTTTGTGCCAGCTTGATTCACAATGTTGGAGAGAGGATCTTTGGAGATCTAGTCTTCTTCTTGCCACTTGAGGGAAGCATTATTGCAGCCCAAGATCAGCAGCTACTCTACACTTATCATAATTGGAGAGAGGGACATCATGGGGTAGGCCATTTTGTCTACCATGTTAAGTTATTCAGCCCACCTACTTTGCGGGAGCCAAAGGTGGAGGAGGATTTGCATGAGTTACCATTTTGGAGGGTGGCTCATTTTGTATGGATGATAACTTGGGGATGGAGGATCCACATGGGAATGATGGTAGTCAATGAATTTCAGATTCCATGCCTCAATGGGACCTCTAGACAACACCTTATTTCCTACTTGAGTACTTTACTTCTTCATGACGATAGCTATTCAGCTAGCTTGCATGCTTGGGAGGGGCTATATGGAGATTTATTGATAAGACAACATCTTCTTCCTTGGAGGAGTTTATCATATGTGGATGCTACATGAGGAGGAGGGGAGACTTCTCAGTTCTATCCTTGCATTTTCTTGAGGACAAGCAACATTTGGGAGGGGAGGACTATAATATTACAAAATTAGCATGCATCTAATTGGAATATTGATTTTTGCTGATTTCAATTAGGAGATGAAGAAATGGGTAAGGAGGCCCATACATTTCAGAAATAGGAATAAAATCCCTTATGATGTGGAAAGGGATCATTATCATGGATGGATTTCAAGCCCTCATCTGTGGAAAGAGACATTTTCTTGTGGGCAAAGTCAAGTTTGACCAAGTCAATAGCATAAATGTAGGAGGAGTGGATCATCAATAAAAATAGCTCAATATGAATGAGGATCAGTCTAGACAACTATATGTGAGCTGGATTGAAGACCCTTAGGTGTGAAAAGGGATAAATCAGGTTGTAGAGATCAACCTTGACCAAATCAAACAACGATGTCATGGAGGAGTGGCCTTGATGTTGGTACAACGCAGTTTTGGAGGGAGATTGATTGTGTGATGGTAGAAACCCTAATGAGTGGGACCCAAGGTGAGAAGGCTCACTTAGTTTATAAGGAAGAGGATGGCAGCCATTTGAGGTTATCTTATGAATGGTATTTTGATATGTCTGCTTAGACTTTTTCTCTCTTCAGCTATTTAGCTAAGATTGCTGGTGTTGTTTAGCACTAAGGTATTCATGTTTAGGAATTACATCTCTTCCCTTTGAGTAGCTCTTGGGAGAGACCTGATATATCATTACACACATCCAGCATTGGTGCCAAGCTTTAATCTTCAGTTTCAGTGCATTTTCTCTTGGAGGTTGTGTTGAGTTTCAGGGTGTTGCAATGGAGGGTTGAGAAACCCACTTTCTGAGTTGGTTTGGCATAGGAGGAAGGATTCCTTCTATTGGGAGATCATTTGGGAGGGTATTTGGGCTAATTTCAGATCTTTGGAAGTAGGCCAATATATTTCTATCACCTACAGTGTTATTCCAGTAAGGAATTGCATTATTTCTGGAGGGCAGTTTCTGCAGTGGATCTTGTGGCTCTTTTTGGGAGTTTTCCTGTGATTTGATGGTTGATATTTCCATGGGGGAAGACCTTTGATCACATCTGCATTAGATATATAATATTTCCACATTATATACTCCTATGCTTCAATTTTTAGTGATTATTCATTCTTATTGCTGAAGATCACCATTTCTATTTGGGTGTATTCCTAGAAAACCTTCCCGGGTTCCCTAGATTTTGTATAAAGGAGAAAAGATCTTAGTTCTTGAGCCATATTGTTTAATATAATATAAAATATATTTGTCTTAGCTATTTTTGTGCATAAAATATCATTAGACTACGTTGTCTCTTTAAGCATTAATTTCATGTTGCAATAGTTTTGGGGTTTTAGCAATTTTGAGCCATACTAGGTGTGGGAGGTTTGTTTACCTCACCTAGTTTGATTTGTTTCTGATAAATTCTTGGATTTAGATGGTATATTCTTAGATATAAGGCATCCAAGTGTTAATTTTGTTTTCTGTAGCATATATTTCTGAAAATGCATTTTTCTTGCATGCATTGTTGAGCAGTCCCATTTTGGGATATTACATAATACCTCCCATGTTGATATCCCAATCCAGCCCCAAGAGCGCAGGGTAAGGGTTCAAATCATATAAAATTTGAATCACCTCAAATTATGCATATACATTAACTCCCACGATGTCTACCATAATCTTTAATAGCCTTCCTAGAGGTATGATCTTCTGCTAGTTCACCATGCGGAGCTGTATAGTAGACCATTCCAGCTTGGGTTCTCCCATCCTATGCCAAGTCTCTTTAGGTAGGACATTCACATCGGATCCTAGATCAAGGATGACCTGATCCATTTCATAATCTCCGATTTGCACAATTAGCCACATTTCCCAACCAGTCCTCTTCTTTTGCTTATCAATTTTATTGACATCTCTTACTTCTGTGGGTGGGGAAATATTTTTTGCGCAGCTGTCGATCAATGCTTGGAGGTTATCGACTACCTTCTGGTTGCGTAGTAACTTCAAACATGCCTATAGGAATGGATTTAATTCTTCGTCTACTTTCAGGTCTACTGGGGTCTTAGAGGTAGGTGCCTTGGTAAATTATTTTCTAGCTTCAAGGAAGGTTTCTTTTTCTTTTTGTAAGTCCAAGATTTCCCTTTTGTCAGCGGCCTTTCTGATAAGTAGTTCGGTTGTGGCTTTTTACTTAGCTCCTCTAGTGGCCAAGCCATTACGCATAATTATGTTAATACTGGGCCCCTCATCATGTAGTTCTGCCTTAATCCTTTGCACATTCTGCGTCGGTGTTTGTTGTTTTTCTTGCATCTTCGCTATCAGGACAGGACATGATCCAACTGTCTGCAATATCTACAAGATTTTCATGTAGGGTTCAGAAATTCCCTTGTGAAGTTTCCCACCTCTCCACAGTTATAACAGATCAGCTATCCTCTTCCCCGTCCTATGCTTCCACCTCTTCCCCCCCCTGGCCTCGTGTGGGGGAACCTCCTCGTCTAGAGGGAGATAGTGGTGTAGAAGGGTCAACCTGTACCCTATAATATTTTCCTCTATCTACCATCAAATCATATGTTCAGCAATTGTGCTCATCATGTCCTACAGACGAGCATAATCTACACCACTGCTTCTTTAGTTCTGGGACATAGGCACCGAGTCGGGGACAGTGGTTTTTATCATGCAATCCAAACACTCAATAGTCTGTGCACCTTAACGTGGGGCCGCTTGATCCTGCAACCTCTTTGGGGCGTAACAGGTTAGGCCCCCTAGCTTGCACGTACTCTAATAGAAGAGGGCATTGATCCTTGGTGTGACCCGATACCCTGGACCGTATGCACCAAATGTTTGTACTAGCTTCCTTTCCCCGTTATTTTCTTAGATTCTGGATTTCCAAGTGTATTTCATCCAACTGGCCCTAGATCTACTACACCCTAAACTAGGCAATGCCCCTTGGCACAACTTCTATCTTCATGGCAATTTCCGGGGCATTTTATTGTGTATCAATCGTCTGCTGGCCCATAGGCCCATGCAGGTGTGGTGATATCATGGAAATGAACCATTATTTGTGTTTTCTATATTTGTACTTAAAATCCCCATCCCTAATAACTTTTTTTAGCCACTGATCGGCCTCCCATACCGATTCTGTAGGCCCTTGTCGGAAATCTTTCAAGTTAATCACCAGTTGAGAGTAGGACTTTGGCTTCCGAAATGGTTGTTTTAAGGCGTCCTTAATTTACTATATTGACATATCCGTGTGCTGGCCGATGTACCCCATGAACCAATCCAAGGCTCTTCCCTTAAAGGCTAGGGATAGTTGTGCCATTTTTACAGCATCACTAGCAACATTCTGCACGTCCATACCAATTCTGTCAAAAACCAAAATCGGTCCCCTTCTTGGTTAACCCTATAATATTTATCGCTTCGCGTTGTACTTTAATTCTGATCGTAGGTCGTTCACGTGGTATGAAAACGCAACACACCTTTTTCACACAATAGTATCGTAATTAATAGTAGCAACGTTTTCAGGAAATTACATCTGAACCCTTTGAATAATCTCTGCTCAGCTTCAGAATAAGATAAGAACTGATCAACTGCAAACTAAGTTACAAATCCTCCCAAAACACTATCCACCTAGTGAATTACGGTCCGCGTGATTTTTTTATCAGCCCTTTCCAACTGTTGGATCAGTTTAGGAATCCACTATGTAACCTGATCGTTCTTTCCACAGGTCTGGAACTCCGCTAACTTTGCTAATCCATTAGCGGAATTTTGAGGTCTAAAATGGGCCTCCTAAGAAAAATGTACAAAAAAAATAAACTTTATAAGAACCAATAGGATTCAAGATGATGATGTCAACCATGGGGGATGATTCACCATTTTTAAAGTATAAGGGTAAAAAGATTAGAAAATAATAAAATAATAAAACTACTTTTCAACTCGTATTTTCAACTTATCTCCCAAAGTTTTTAGTCAAATTTCGAGTGGGTGTACTCATTCGATGCAAAATTTAATTCCCCATCCAAGGATTACCCATGTTGCATACTTTTGATGGACCCTTCTACATGAAAAATGATAAATACATGAAAAAACATGATTGCAAACACGTTTTTCATGTATTTCTCATTTTTCGTGTAGGAGGATCCATCGAAAGTATGCAACATTGATATTCGTTGGATGAGGAATTAAATTTTGCATCCAACGAGTACTAGCGCCCAAAATTTGGGTAAAAACTTTGGGAGATAAGTTGAAAATACGAATTGAAAAGGTAGTTTTTTCTTTTTTCCCTCTAAAATTTGATGATGTAATAAAATTTTATTTTATTATTTCCACTATTATTTTATAATTTCCTTAGGAGGCCCATTTTAGACCTCAAAATTCCCCTAATTTACTCTTGTAATTCGTGTGTGAAGGTTACAAAGAAAATCCCATATACTTCGATAAATATACACTTGTTTTTCCACGCTTCGGCAGTCAACCTCCTACTTTGATTCTCTTTTAAGGAAAATTCCTAGATCTGTCTCTCAAACCGGTCTTCAAGCTCAGACTTCTTAGGCCACCAGTGACCCTATGGCAATACCCTATTTCTCTCAAAATGCTCCTGGTCCCGACAACAGAACCATTTGTTGGCTTGAGGGATCCTAAACCAGGTTCAGATTTAAGGTTTGCCAACAAAACCCCTATATTATTGGCCCTTTCGGCAATGACCTGCTTGCGCAGGCCAAGGTCTCACCCAAAGTAGTATGGGAGGGTGCTGGAACCAGGTTTCCACACCGTGAGAGAAAGGTGATTTTAATAGAGGTGGCCTTGTTTAAGATATATCAGACTTGCGCAGAGGGAATCTTATCGCAAAACCATTTCAAGTATACATGCATAATGAGAAGTTCATAACCCCATAGATAGCATAAATAAGTAATTTATACTACTCAGATCTTAATAATATCTTTTCATCCACGTGCGCATCAATAAAAATTAACAAACTAAATCATTGTAATTAGGAACATAACCAGTCTATAATAGAGAGATGCAATCAAATAGATTTATCATTCATTAGCTCCAAAATCCACTTACAGACCCAATTCCTGACCCGCGCACACAGTAGCGGGCTCCACACACAATAGCACTGAGGATCTCCATGCACACAATTAGTAGGAGTCCTTACCCAGATACAATCCAAAACATACCTCAATAGTTCACAACTAGCATCAATCGCGCCTTTTTCTACCTCTAGACTTAATCTACCCATCTATTTATAGCACCTTAGCCTACGTTATCCTATGGTCCGCAAACCATGGTTTGCGGACTCTAGGTCTACCCTTTTGACCAATTACAATCCATTTTGGGTTTTACCCACCCCAAACCCCCTCCGCTAGACCAAATAGTACAAAAATATTACAAAACTAAGAGAAAAATAGGGCTAGGAACCCCTGTTCCAATTGGGTTAAAAGCTACAATATAAGACAAGAATGCGTACCTCACCCCCAACCACCACGTAGTAGAGGTTAGTTTCTACCTCACTCTTTATGAAACCCATGCCCTGCAAGTATTTTTCTATGCGCTCATACCACACCATGGGAGCCTTCTTAAGCCAATATAAATATCTCTTCAACATGCACACGTGAGTCTCTCTGCTATGTGCCACAAATACCTTTTGTTGTTCAATGTACACCTCCTCCTCTAGTTCACCATTTAAGAACATTGTCTTAACATCCATACGATTGATCTTACATCCTATCTGAGTTGTGAATGAGATCATGGCTTGTACAGAAGTTTGCATAGCCACGGGAGAAAATGTCTCCTCGTAATCTATTCCCTCCTTCTGAGTGAACCCCTTGGCCATTAACCTTGCCTTGTATTTCTCAATGTTTCCATATGCACCATGCTTAATCTTATAGATTTAGCATGATTCAATCATCATCCTATTTTTCGGTCTTGATACAACCTCCCACACATTGTTCTTCATGATTTAGTAATACTAAAAAATTGCATCTTGCCACACATGTTGTTGTGAATCCTATAGATAGTTGGAAGGCTTGATATCCACCAAATTACTGACTAATTCCATGTATCTAGTGTACCTCTCTAGTTCTTTCCACTCCCTCATGCCCATCCTTATATTCCCCACAAACTCCTAAGCATCCATGAGTTTCTGTTGAACCTCATGGTTCATCTTGCCAATAGTGTAGTTAGTAATATTCACCTTTATATCCTCCAGAGGCATCTCCCTGATCGTCGCATATGTTGCTCCATTCTCTACGAAATTCTAAAACATCTGCACCTGAGCTAGTGCTCATACTCATGCTCTGCTACCCCTAATCCTGCTAAAGTCTTGGAGCTTCTGATGGTTTCTTACTCTGATCATTTGCTGATGCAAAATATCTATGCCTCATGTATGCCCTGTCCTCCATGAACTTGACATCTCTCCTAACAATGATTCATATGGTCTCTAGAATAAATATTCGATAAGCCTTGTGTTGGAAAATGTAGCTAGTTTTTGTCTTCATAATTGTCATTATGTATATCTTAAGTAACAAGAAAAATAAGGCATAAAAATATTATTTGTATGCATGGGTTTCATGCTTCTTTTAAATGTTCATCTTGGTCAAGCATGCATTTCATGCTCCTAGGTTTTTTCAAGTCATAAGAACTATTGTCATGAGTAAATAAAATAAATATTATTTTTATAAGAACCATTTTGGAAATTTGTAACAAGTAAAAAAAATTATCTTTGAGTTTAGAAAGACAAAATAACCTCCAAGACCAAGTTGGCCCTACTAGTGACAAGTCTGCCTAGGAGAGGCCCATTCAACCTCATGTGAAGGGTATATAAAGGAAGAAAGTTCGATATCATTTGGATACACTTTTGAAATTTGATCAAGCAAGAAAGAAGAAGAGAAAAGAGAGTGAAGGTCTAGGAGAAGGAAGCATCTAAAAAAGAAATTGAAATTCTGATTTTTGTACACATCTCTCTCACACTTGCGAAGAAAACTAGGTTTTTTTCAGTTGTTGTAGGGTCGAAAGTTGTAGATCTGAAGTGGAGGTTGAAACCTTGATTGAAGCAGATATTGAAGGAGTTTACTTTTTTTTTACTTTGGTGGACCTTGTATTGTCCTTAATGATATCATTTGGAGGGTTGACTTGGTGCTTGAAAGATGTTTGGCTTTGGTCTTTGAGTATTGGTTTTTCTCATTTGATCTGATTCTATAAGAAGAGAAGAGATTCTTTTGGGTTTTCCCCTTGGAGAGGTCTTTCCCTAGATTGGATCCTACTTCTTGTGCCCATTATATTTATTTTTCATTCTCTTGATAATTTCTTGATGAAATAATATATTAAAGAACAATAAGAAACTAACTAAAGTTCACAAGAAATTATTAAGGATAAGGAGAATTGTTGAAATATTTTCCCTACTTGGTTCTCCAACATGGTATCAAAGCTAAGGGAAAGATAAGGCAACTTGAAAATAATATTGTTGGAATAATAAAAGGTTGCTATTTAAAGGGAACCATTTGCAAAAGGACACAAGGAAAGATATAAGGAAGAAGGATCAAGCTCTCATTGACAGAAGAAAGACCACTATATCAAGCTCTCATTGAATACCTCATCATATGAAGGACATATATCTCTCTTGAAGGCTATTTTATTTTTAATGAACATCTTAATGAAAGGTTCTTTATCTTGAAAAATAATATTGATCTCTTTCTCTTGTAAGGTTATCATTTTTAAGGCTCATTAGAAGACTTATTTGTTGAAATCATCATACAAGGACAAGGAAGTCAAGGAAGCATCAAACAATCCTAGGTACATCTTCCACTCTTTGGAGAAGCTTGAAGGCACTATTTAAATTCATCACTATAGGACCACTTCAAATTCTCTTAAAGATAGTTGAAGGCATTCAACCATAACAGAGAAAATGAGGAGGAAACCTCAAATAGTGGAGTTTAACAGGAGCAGAAGAAAGGGACGATTTTTATGTTTTTGTATGATTTAATTTGGCACAAGTATAATGAGGATAGTTGGTCGAGTTCTAGTAGACAATTCAAGGCATGTTTTAGGAAGGACTTCTCTTTGTTAGGTATGTCAAGATTCTATTGTAATTGCAGGTAGGAGGAAGAATCGTTTTAGTAAGTTCAAGTAGTCTAGGAGGATTCCTAGACTAGGCAACATCCTTATGTGGAAAAATATTGTAAAAAGAGGGACTATGGGAGAGTTTGGATGCAGACTGAAGATATTGTTGGATTCCCTAGTCAGGACCAAAAAATTTCAGATACGTGTGTTCATATTTGAATATCTTAAAGGTTTAGTTGGATATCCTTAAGAGGAGAAGAGTGCAGGTTGGAGGTCCTAGTTTAGGATTGAATTGAAGGTCAAATTGAGGTTGTTGGAGGGGAGCAGGTAGGTGATATTGAGATCCCTAAGTTTAAACCTTGAAGGAATATATTTCTACTAGGTGAGGCATATTTGTAAAGAGATTCAAAGACTGATATTGGAACAATAAAAGGAAGGAGAGAAGTGACACTCACACAGCTAAAGAAAAGGAATAACCTAAGAAGAATAATATGAAAGGAAAAAATACCAAGGATCTATACTATTTAAGTAAGATCCATCTTTATCAGTTTCATTCACAATTTTTCTCTTTTTTTTTAGAAAAGTAGAAATTAGAGTAAGCATGCATAATTTCAGTCTCTAGAAGAAGTCTTGGTTTTTTGAAGCATGGAATCATAGAAAGAAGCATATGATAGTAGAAGATTTAGAGTCTATGGTGATCCCTGGTATTGCACCAAGAGTGTTTCAACTCCCAAGGGCTACTCAATCTAATTATCAACCTGAGGTTCGTACAAACTTAGAGGTGACAATGCTATATGCACAACAAATGAATTCTACTCATGCCACCCTAAACTAGGTATTTTGATTAGTAGTACTTCTATTCCATTCCTCCTACTAGATTCAAGTGAAAGTAGATAATGTAATGCATAGAATTCTAATCTAAGAAAAAGAGAGTTCCTATCAAACTTCTACATGCAATTGACAGTGAAATCAAACCATAAACAATTGACCTAATTGAAAAAAATGAAACTATGTTATGGGAAATCATTCATCTGAATATCCATTAATTTGTAGTAAAGAAAATATTATATCATCACGCACTTCATCAAACCATTATATAAACTTCTATCTACTACTTCACTTAACTTGTACTTGCATGTAAATTTTTTTCCTATTCAAGCTAATTCTGAGATGAAATAAAACACTAATTCCTACTCTTTTTTTGTAGCAAGGGAGGAAGAACCTTTGGAGTGGCCTAGGGGTCTCTTCTGGTCATGATTTCAGAGATGGGGGTCAAATGCATCCTATCCTAGGTTCAGATGGAAATAAGGAGCAAAACTAGAGTGGAAATGGTGACCTAAATCACTGTTACATGAAGTTGTTATAGGATCTCTCTATTGTTATAGGAAGTCCTGAAGTGTTACAAGAAGCAGGTCGAGAGGCATCAGAGGGTATAAAGGATGGAAGGAAGGTGTGAAAAAGTGGGAGATGATGGAATTAAGTGAGTGAGAAGTGACTAATACCTCCAGCCAAGCTCATAACCCTTGTAAGGCTTGTTTTACACTTTGAGTGCTGCTCACGATGGTGATGAATATGGTTTCACAAAACAGGGTTTTGGTGGAAAAATTGGAGGTTGTAGGGAAGAAGGATGAATTCCAAGATGAAAGTGATGAAATGGGTCCTTTTTCCAACAACTTTAGACATTCAAGGAACCACTACACGCATCCATGCATTTATTATTGACAAACAAACACGTTTAAGAGTGGAAAAGATGATTTGAATAAAAAACCCTACTTAACCTATGCTAAAATGTGATCTAAGACCAAATACAACTTATAAATTATAGTAATCATGTGTTGAACATGATAATCACACTATTTAACTTTCCAATAAATCATAAACAAACTATTTTTTTACTATGGTTGGAGATCCTTCTCCTCATGCTCCCATGAGAGAGGTGAGAAAGAGAGGCTACATGCATAGTTTTGATAGATTTTTGTTGCTGCTAGAATGAATGGAAACTAAAAAAAGTGTTGGAACACAAAAATATAATATAAATACACAAGAGGGACTTATCCAATGGATTGGAACCTAACCCAAAAGCATCAGCCCTTTCAGAATAAATCAGTGATGGATCAAACATCTTCTCATTATCATTGCATCAAAAGGTATAATACATCATATGACAGTCGAAAAATAAAACTAAATAAAATCTCAAGAGCTACCTATCTAAATAAAAATTTTGAATCCTAATTATCTCTTTTACATGCTTATTTATACAAAAATTTAGGTACCAACAACTCCCTAAAAAATAGGAATATGGTCTCCTTGATCTTGAGAAGAGTGGAGCTTGGTTCCTCATAACTGCCACTTGCTTGGATACCTTTGCCTTTGAGCGGTTCAGAGAGATCTTGGTGTGATATTGACTGATTAAGGGATTTAAGGAGGTGGAAAACCCTCCTACAGTCTCTCTTTGTTGTCTACTCCGAGCCCTTCAGTGGAAAATGTCTAAAAAATGGCTTCATTTCCCGCAATTAAATAAGATTAGGAAACAAGACATGATAAACATATTTCACCCTTCTCACTAAGAATAATATGACAAAAATGTAAATAAATGTGAGAGAGAGGTAACTTAATAGGTTGAAGGGTGGCATTTTAACCCCTTATAATATACCTAATGATGAGCCTCATCATCAACCCCTACTGAAATGGTTTCTCATCCTCTAAGAAAATCAGTTCTCCTTGTTGTTCTCTTTCAAAGCCCTAATGGTCTCCCTAACATCCCAAGGTAGCTCAGAGGGATTTCCTTCTGGTGGGTGGAATCCTACATTATTTTCTTCCTCGGCCCACTCCTTTTGTTCCTATATCTGATCTCTCCCTTCATGCAACCCTAGCAGCAAAGGTGGGTTGAGATTCAATCATATCCATTGTATCCTTATTACTTGCATAGCTATCTTATAGAAGGGTGATATCTCCAATGAATTCTTCACTCCCTTAGGAGAGTGGTATTCTCTCTTTTGTAGGCTAATTATTAAGGCATGCCATCTCCTCTGGCATGCCTGCGAACTCTCTTCTCCTAGCAAATTGGATGCACCATCAAAGTGTGAAATGGCTTGACCTTGTGTCTCAATGTATTTAGCTTCTAGTAAATCACCATTTGATATCAATTGATGGTTACCAATGATCCCCCTAGGGCTTATTATTTATACTTTGATCTATATGGGTTCTCTCTCTTCTCTTGTCATTACTCATTTAACATTAGCTGCTCTTGATTCTTCATATGTTAGATAGAATGCTAAGGCAAGTAATTGCATAACATCCAACCTGGAATTAGGGTCCCAATTTTTCATATCAGTTAATATGAGGTTATGAATATAGAATTTAGCCATTCTATCCCTATCTCCTACACTAGACTATTTGAAGAAATAAATGAATTATGTATAGTTCTGAAAGGTTAGGGAGCCATGTTGAGCTGTGGTCTTGATTTGGAATTGTAATCATTTCTCCCTTAGATAAAATGCATAGGACGTAGAAGGTTTTTTGTACTACATGGCCTCCATGCAAAGGTTTTACATAGTGGAAAGTTGGTTTTCTTTTTCCTGTAGCCTTCCCTGTAGCCTCATGTTCTCTATTTCCACTGCTTGCAATTTCTCTTTCACCACATATTCTATGAGACTTACACCGGCTATCTCTTTCCCCATTTCAATGAGCCTTTCCTCCATCAACCCCTCATATTTAACAACTTTTGACTTGGCAATCTTCATCCATCTATGGGTGCGCCATCTATCTATCTCCATATCATGTAGGAGGGAGATTGTAAATTTTTCAGGGATCAATCTCCCTCCCTCAATGAACTTGTAATAAGATCCCAAATTAGGTTGTGGGGTAGTTTCTTGAAAATCTACAATTTGTTTTTCAAAGGTCTTTAGGGAGGCATCTATCTCTTGTAATTTTTTTTGTTCAACTTGTACCCCCTTTTTCACATCTTGTGCTTCTATTTTTGCACTATGCCCTTCAGTTTGTGAATTTTTTTCCTCTTTCTGTGCATTCTTCTCTTCCTGTAGAATTTGTTGTCCTTCCAGTAGCATGCTCTGTCTTTCCTGTAGCACTCCCTTTTTTTTAATTTTGGACATCTTTGGGTGCTTATGGTTGCTTGAAGGGTGATTCTCTAGTGTTGTACCTTCTTACATATGCAATGGGAGTCTTAGGTTTGGGCTTCGGAGAGGTGACCTCCTCAATTTTTCCCTCATATGGCCCCACCTCCTCTTTCTTACTTAGGGACTTCTCAATGGTAATTTGGTATTTTTTTGGAGTATGGGGTCTTCCTTGTTTCATCCTAGTGATTTTATTTGTTTTAAAGTAAAGAGGTTTTTATCTTGGTCTTTTATTCTTATCTTTCACAGGATTTCCCAAGGTAGCTAAAGTGGCAGCTACCTTATCCTTAGTGTTCCTTGGTGAGAGACTAGTTTACTAAGGGGATATCTCATTTTCCTTTGGTTTAATTGTCTATTTAGGACTCAAGGCCTTCTCTTATAATTTTTCTTCTTTTTCTTCCTCATCAGCTCTTCCTTCTGCCTCTGCCTCCTCTGATTTCTCTTCCTCTGTTTCCATCGCTACTTCTTCTGTTGTCCTCTCTGTCTCTTCTTCCTTTGTTCTGGTATATCTACCCCCAATGCTAGATGCAGGGGTTTCCCCAGGAGTAATGATTTGGATTCCTATCAGTGTCTTCCTATCCATGTCTATGAACTTGGACCATGGGACAGGAATTCTTAAGTTTTTTATGGAATCCTCTACTATCAACTTAATAAGGCCATGATGGGAAAAATGTTGATGCTTTCCTTCTTTAACTTTTGGGCTCATGTCCCTGATGGAATGGAGGAGGAAGTATGGTACATTTAATCTTTGTTCAAGAGGAAAATTTTCTTTGTATCTGAGCTCATGAAATAGTCTAAAGTGGTAGCCATACACTACAGTCAATATGCCCTCACAGGAGATATATCTAAAAATTTTATAAGCTACCTCATCTCATGGATAAGGTAAGATTTATCTCCTAACCCCATTCTTATCTTCCATAGGTCTCCCCTTGGCCCTGAGGAAATTATTCTTTGCAGTGGCACTAGTGGCCCCGTCTTCCCTATTCCATTTGGTTCCTAGGGGCAGTGTGGTTACTCAACTAATCACTACAGGACTTATTGTTATGGCTAACCCCCTTACCACAGTGGTGGCATTGACATCTGATTGTGAATTTAAGGCCATTGAAAACTAAAAATAAATTCCATTATCATATCACTTTACAAATTCGAAGAAGCTTAGCCATTTATGTCTCCTAAAGGTATCTACTACAGGAGGGTGCAAATGAACTATTTTAGTATCAGAGGGTTCTCTTTTGTTAAACCCACCCCCCATATCTTCTTGTTGTTCTTGACTAGGTGCAAGAAAGGTGTTTCTTTTATGGCCTTAGTGTTCTGAATTCAGTGGCAGTAGAGGGTCACAAAGCGCTTATCACTTCAATCCTATGTATTGGCCCCTACTTTCTTCACACATAACCTATCAATTTCACAATTTGATGACTAGTGACTACATAATTTTTAGGAAAATTTGTGTGAAATTATGATGGATATATGAGGGCGTTGGAAACTTGCTTCTTAGAATGATGCTCTGATAAGAATAATGGAAATTTTATGAACCAATTGGGCCTTTTTTTTCTTTCATATACCTCCTTTTCCTTCCTGTAGCACTCCTCGGCCCTTCCTGTAGCAATTACAGTTATTCCTGTAGCATTGTCCTATAGCAACAGTAGGTCGAGGTTCAAAGCTACTCGGTGGCTTGCAAACTTTGTCCTCTCTCTAAAATTTATTGGAATGAGAAAATATTTGAAGGGAAGTGTTCTCAAGACATTATATGCTATTTTGAGTTGGCTTGGAGTGTTGTGATGATTTTTCCCTCGCATGATGTTTCCTCATTTAGACCATTGGTCCTACTTAAACTGATCATTCTCTTCTTCCTCGTAATCAACACCTAATTGTGGTGATCGTACTTCAATTGATGTGATATCTCCACGTTGCATGAGGAATCTACCAATCACCTTTAGTTCAACTGGGTTGAGGGTGGCCAAGTTAACTGGTTACCTTCAACTTATTTAAGCTTCCCCTCTCGACATTCATTCATTTAGTCAATTACACATAGGGAGAGAGTGAGAGAGTGGCATACCTCATTTTTGAATTGTTGCAGGGCCTTGCATGCTAGACCTGGACCACTGGAGTGACATCAACAAAGTTTTTTATACTTCCTAATTTTATGTTGTGTGTCTCCATTATTTTTGAGGTGCTTAAATGTATTTGTTTGTTGTGTGTGCAGGTACCTTGCTAAGGATTAAATTATATGTTGCTAGTTTAGAATCCTTCTTGGAGTGCCATTTCTTCCTTTAGAGTCACTTCACAAGTCTTCCCTATCTCCTTGGATGATCAAAAAAATAATTATAGATATTTTTTGGTGCTTACACGGGTTTTCTATAGGAATAAGTTCTCTTCCTATAGCAGCCTCTTCTTTGCATGTTTTGGAATCTAAATATGCATGGGTGATGATGGAGAGTGTGGAAAGGCCTGCCTTGGAAGAATGAAGTGAAGGAATTATGTGTTTTTTTCAGAAAAATTCTTTACAAATGTGATAGAGTGAAGGGTTTGAGTGGAAAATCTATGTGAGTGGGATGGAGGAGTGATGAGAGGATGATAGGTAATGGTGGTAAGACTCCCTTCTTGGATTTTTTGATACCACAGGACCCTTGGTGAATTCCCTTGTCTTTGATCCTCCCTCCTATAACTTTCTAGTACCTTCCTGTAGAACCAGAGGAACTTCCTATAGTAGTACATCAACTTCCTGTAGCACCAAAGAGAGGGTGTGAAATTTTATTTTTGAGCTCATAGGATGGCAGAGAGGGATGAAGAGGTGAGTGATGGTGTTGGATAAAGGGTGAATTGATGGAGGAGTGAAGAGAAATGGGAGAATTACCTTGCTTTGTGACCATGACATGTCACAGTTCATAACCCTGCAAGACAAAAGAAAAAGATTAGCAATCATGGTGTCATCTCACCTTCTTGTCTTTGTTATTTTATTTCTTTCTTTCTTTTCAAGAATAGTGGCCTACCTGAGAAGAGGTGTTAAACCCGCAATCCTACCCTGTGGGCATCGAAGAGGTTTTCACTCATGGTTTTTTTTTTTTTTGCTCCAAGACTGCCTGAGAGAGGTTTTCCATCCTAGAGTTGGCCTTGGATGCCTCATGGAGGTTTTCACCTAGACCTCTTTATTTTAAATCTTTTTCTTTTTCTTTTTCTCTAGCAGGGTTGTGGACTGGAAGCTATGAGGCTCCCCATTACATTTACTTCCATGTTGATTGTACTGATGAAATATTCCTTAGACACAGGCCTCTTGTATACTTTTAGCCTATAACCATTGACAAGCAGAGGGATCCCATCCTCATCAACGGTTCTAATCTGAACAAACCCATTGTCATGGAATTTATCTATTAGGTATGGGCCTAACAATATTTTCAGTAGCCTCCCTTTAAATTCCTTGAACCTGGATTCATATAGCATAGCCCAATCCCCTTCCTGGAATATTTTCTCCTTAATGTGCATACATCCAAAACCTTCCTCTGCAATTGTATAACTTAAATGTGGAGGAGGGCTTTCATTCTCAATTCATCAAAGCCATTCAGTTGGAGTAGCCTTTATTTTTGTGCTCTTGTGACATCCAAATCCAATTGGGTTGCCATTCTGAGAGTGTTATATTCAAATTCAATGTAAAGAAAATATTTCTTCCCATAAACTACATCATATGGAGTGAACCCAGTAGTTGTTTTCTAGGTGGTATTATAGGCCCAATTTGCCTCCACTAATTTGTTTTCCCAATCTTTCCTGTTGCTACTCACCGCCTTGGTGAGGATTCTTTCCAATGCTCTATTTTTAACCTATACTTGCCCATTTTCTTGAGGGTGATAGGTATTAGATGTTATGTTATTGATATTATGTTGCCTTAGGATATTCTCAATAAAATTTGATGTGAACTAGGCTCCTTGAAAAGTGGCAAGGGAATTGCATAGGCCAAATGGGAGATATATATAAGAAAAGGTACCCCAAGGACATGTAAATATAGTCTTGTCTTGGTCTTCAGGGCTGATCTAGATCTGATTGTAACCACTAAATCCATCCAAGAAAGAGAATAAATTATTTCCTACAAGACCATCTAATACTTGGTCAACGAAAGGTAAATGGAAATGGTCTTTATTTGTGGCATTGTTCAACTCCCTATAATCAACATGGATCCTACGCTTCCCAGTATTCTTTGGGACTAAGAATAGAGGTGACACCCATTCACTATCTGAGATGGGGTATATGAACCTTGTGTCCAGTAGATTTTGTAATTCATCCTTTACTATTTCCTTCAAGGCTAGGTTCATTCTCCTCTAGGGTTGGAACACAGGCTTACATCCCTCTTTGATGTAAATATGGTGAGTGCAAACTGATGGATGCACCCCTTTCATTTCCTTACAATCGCAAGCAAAATCATCTAAGTTCTCTTTCAACATCTTGCATAAATGTTCTTCATGTTTGGCCGAGAGAGGGATTGATATTTGAGGTTCTGGATGGGCCAAATTCTACAATATTAGAAAGTTCAAGGCTTGAGTCAACTGATCATAGCTCATTCCAAGGACTTCTTCTAGAATCTTTCACAATTTCATCAAGTGGAATGGTAGTGTGGGGTTGATTCTGAAGGATATGATCAAGTAGGTCATCTTCATTAGGTTTCCCCCCTCTGATAACATCATCTAAGGTCCATGTTGGTTATGGTATTGCATGGTACACTTAATATTATTCCTCATCCTGTAGCGAAAAAGGTATATCATGTTCAATAAAAGGCTGAGTAGGAGGATATAATATCAATTGTTTTGATAAGGGCTCATTCTTAGTGGTCATGTTTCTAGCCCTACAACTGATATAGGCATCAACAGTGGCCAACCAAGGTCTTCCAAAGATAAGAGGATAACCATTAACCTTGGTTTTGGGTTGAATTACCAAGAAGTTAGTGGGATACTCCCAAGAGTCAATGGAGACCATAACATCCTCAACAACTCCCTTGGGAGCTACCATGGATCTAACTTCCATTTGCAGCATTGTAGTGGTATTTCTCAAAGCTCCTTGGAGCTTGAGCTTCAACATGGTTTCTTTAGTCATCACATTGATGGCAGCCCCAAGATAAATCAATGTATGAGGGAAAATGATACCATCAATGTGCACATCCACTACTAGACTTCCAAGGTCTAGGTATTTTGGGAAATTCACTCTCCCCAGCTGCAAATCACATAATTAACCAACAACATTGATTGTGGGGGTGTCTCTCTTATTTCTCCCAGTATTTTTGAAGCATTTATCTTTGATAAGCTTATTATATATGGGAACATCCTTAATAGCCAAGAGAATGGGTACCTTGACACCAAATTCTTCAATTCTCCCAAACATTTAGTCTCTTCTGGGGTGTGCTAGATAGGATGGATCAATCTCTTAGGAAAAGGAGGTGGATTTACTTGAGGGGTACTTTCCTCCTTTTTCTCTTCAATCTCTTCAGGTGGAGATGGTGGATGCTTATCTAGGAGAACTCTCCTAGAACTAAGGTTAATATTATGGTTATCCATAGCATAGGCAAGGTAATATGTCTCTCCATTGTAGGCCTGTTGTTCTTGCTTTTTATTAAGTTGAGCAGGAATGTGAGGTTGATTAAATGGAGCGAGATGGGTAAGTTATGGTTGAGGTTGGGGTGGAGGAAGTAAAGAATGAGGTTGGTTAAGTTGAGGCCTCCACCCTTGTGATGGGTTGCTCATGATTGAGGAGTTTGGAGAGCATATGGTTGAAATGGTTGATTGATAGGTTCAGGATGATATGGAAGAGCATAAGGCCAAGAAGGAGGTGTGGGCCATGATAGATGAGTAGAGAAATACCAAGGCTGCAACGGTGCATTTTGGTTTGAATTTTAGTACGGATAAGGAGCTCCTTGCATGTCTTGTTGGTATGGTTGAGGTCCTTTAGGTATCCTTTGATTTATAAAGTAGAGTTGCTCTGGTTCACCTTCCACCCCTTGGTATACAACTTTTAGGGCGGGTAAGGAATGTCATTTTTCTGTTGTATAGTTTTCTTCATAGACCGAGTAAAATTCTATGTAATTCATTGGGCTTTCATTCCTAAGGTATATTCTAGTGCACCTAGGGAAAAATATGGCTAGGTCTCTCTATTCCTCCTCTTGTTTCCTCTTGATCTACATGCTATCAATTTTCAAGGAAAAGGTATGCAGCATTTCACTCTTGAAATTCTATAACATGTTCCCTATCTCACTTTTTATGGATGAGGCAGAGGAAGAGATATTGTTCAAGCCTTAGTTACTTCTACCCTTTTCTCTGGGTTCCCTAAAATGGTTTATGAACGAATTTTTGATGTCATCATAGGACAATTGATAGGTATCCCCTCCGGATAGCATGTTGAGGGTTTCCAACACTTCCTCCTTGATCCCTCAGAGAAGAAATATCTTGACTGATTCAAGATCAAGGGTACAACTAGCCCTCTTGTAGTTAAGTTGAAACCTTTCCTCATAGTCTTATAAGATTCATCAGGCCCTAGGTTCATCCTTAATATTTCTTCGTTTGTTTCTTTGGACCTACAATAGTCTATGTAGTAGTTGTTGAAGGAATCTTGCATTTGGGCCCAAGTATTGATGTTGTCCCCAGGTAGACCCATGAACCAGTGCAAGTTTACATCCCTGAGGGTAGAGGGGAAAATTTTCAACTCTTGTTCATCTGAGGCATAGTCAGGGTCCTCATAATTTAGGCTATGGAAGTGTGGAAAGGCTGAAGGGCTGATATTTTTCATCTTAGTCTCTCTGTTGGTTTCTCTGATGCGAAAGACCTCTTGGTTTATATTCTCATCCATAGCTTAGACATGTGAAGTAGGTACTTCTTCTTCCCCAATAGGTTCTTCAAATATTTCAGGGTGCTCACCTAGAGGGTATTCTAACTCACAGTCACTGAATAAGAGTGAAGGTTGACTGTTTGGGGATGTGGGGGTTTTTGGTAGAAATTTTCCTTGGTTTTCCCTACTCCTACGAGGCATGAAAGATTTTTTTTTGTTTCTTTTCACTTTTTCAAACTGAATGCAAAACAAAAATAGAAAATAATGTTTATGCGGAAGAAAAAATCTACTTAGAAACCTCCCCGACAATAGTGCCAAAAAGTGGTGAGCCCTGATATTGCTTCAAGAGTGCTGCAACTCCTAAAGGCTACTCAAATCTAATTATCAACCCGGAGTTCATACTAACTTAGAGGTGGAAGTGCTATATACACAACATATGGATTATAATCATGGCACCCTCAACTAGGTTTTATGATCAGTAGTACTTCTAGGCCATTCCTCCTAGTAGATTTAAGTGAAAGTAGCTAATGTAATGCAGAGAATTACTTCTAATCTAAGAAAAAGAGAGTTCCTATCAAAATTATACATGCAATTGACAGTGCAATAAAACCATAAATAGTTAACCTAATTGCAGAAAAGGAAACTATGCTATGGGAAATCGTTCATATAACTATCCAGTCATTTGCAGTAAAGAAAATATTATATCATCACACACTTCATCAAATGTAATATTCCCACTTTAGCACACAGCTAAATGGAATATTAAATTTTTTTTTTTATCACCTAGCAGCTAAATAAATGAGTAAGGAAGCCCATGAATATTAAAAACATGAATAAAATCCCTCAAATTTGAAAGGGGATAGTCATAAGAGCTGGATCTCACACCCTTATGAGTGAAAGAGGACCTTTGTATGGAGACAAGGTCAAGTTTGACCAAGTCAATAGCGCTGGGATAGGAGGTGGAGAACACTTTGATAGACATCACAGTATGAATGGGAAGAGGGTTATTTGGTGAAGGTAATCCTAATGAGTGGGACCCATGGAGAGAGGGCTTTCACTTGTTTAAAAGGAGGACAAGGAAGCCATTGTTATTCATGATTTAGGTTATTGATTTCATTGTCTGTTTATACTTTATGCATTCTCCTGTTGTTTAGCAGAGTTGCAGTGCTGCTTAGCACAAGGATTTCCTGTTTAGGAATCCTTCTCCTTTCTTGAGAGGCCTCTTGAAGGAGTTTTATTAATTTGCCTCACATCTAGGCTTGAGGCCAAGTATCATCCTTCAGCTACAACGTTATTTCTGCAGAAGAATAATGTTGTGTTGTAGGGTGTTGCAGTGAGGGTTCACAACACCACTTCCAGCACTTGTTTTTAAGAGGAGGAGGCTCTCTTTCCTTTGAGAGATCAGTTTGGAAGCCCTTGGAGAATATTTTAGATCTTGGCACTTGGCCAACACTTTTTCTTGCACCTACAACGCAGTATCCCTCAGTGACTGCATTATTTTCAGGAGGTATTTGCAGTGATTGTCGGAGGGTGAGATCTTCAGTGTTAGGATCAACCTTTTACTTGGAAGATCCATTGGAGGAGGTTTTTGTATCTAATGTAGCATCTTCAGCCATCTCCATCCATTTATATTTCTTGAGTTGCAGCTGCTACCCTACAACTCCAGCATTTTGCAGTTTTCCATATTTTAGCCAATCCTTCCAGGATTATCTTGAGATAGTGTTTGGGAGCATAGATCTTCTCTCCCAATGTTATATGAGACATAAATTTGTATATCTATGTATTGAAATATGTTAGCATGTAGTTTCTCTTATAAAACTACGCATTCATAGCCTTGGGCACTCTTTTGTAGCAATGTTTTGTCATATTTTATGTACTTGTTTCTTGAGGTTGATTATTGCCTACCTTGAGTAGCACGTTCCTCAAGATCTTGTATACATTTTTCTGCTGTAACTTAATAATATGGCTATGAGTTATTCTCTCACTCTATGAGTTGGCTTATCACTGCTACTCCATTATTGTGTTTACATATTTTTGTAGCTTCACATTTGGAATATCTTAAGATATTCCCAATAGTGTATTTTTTCCCTATTTTGGGATATTACAGTGGTATCAAAGCATAACCTTGGCTCAGCCTGTGGATATCAGCCATGATGCTATCAAGAAAAGAGAAGATTAAGACTCCATTATGTGGATAAATAAAGGAAGATAGGCTTACAAAGCTTCTTCCAAGATCTGTACGAAGCATTCATGAAGATTTCAAGAAGATAAGGAGGGAGATGTGTACAGAATCTCCAAAAGGGTTTGAAACTGAGTCAAACTATAGATTTTATTATGGGGAGTGTGAGCATGCAACCACACCCTATGATGAAAAAAACAGTCACATGCCCAATTTTTCCATGAGAGAAAGGGAGGAAGAAGAAATGCCTAAGAGGGGAAATCTTTTTGGTTTCTTGTATGAATATGAATCTCAAACTCAGAAGTTTAGAGATCATATCACTTTCCCAGAGTTTTGCAAGATCAAGGTGAGAAGGAGCAAGAAACATAATGTGGATATATTTCTTATATATACTTATGATGGTTCCCCTACATGTTCAGCCAACGCTTGGGTGGAAGAGCTAGACACCTTTTTGCAGTAGCACCAAATTTCTGAAGAAGAAGCCATCAGAGTAGTAGCACTGCATTTTGGAGGTAAGGCCTATGCATGGTGGATATTTGAGTATTTTACTTTAAATAATGCAAATAATTCTTCTTATGCAAGGTTCATTAAAACATTGGTAAGAATATTTGATAGAAAGAATCCTGAAACACATGTGGTGAATGAAAACCAACTCAAGAAAACACAAACCTTGCATGTGATGGATGGTGTTAGTGTCCTGCAATTTGGCAGATTTGTAAACCAAATGACAAGGTAACATCAAACCAATATTTGGAGTCCTAGGACCTAGCGTTCCTGGACTCAGAGAGGGCTCTCTCTTTATGCGAAGGATGTGAACTTGTTCGCTTTGTATGTTTGATTGTAGGCTAGTTGTTAAGTATATTTTGGTTTGTTTCGATTTTTGAGGTAAAATTGATCCATTAGGACAAATGGAAAGAGATTTCATCAAATAAATAGGGCTATGGGGTCAGATAAATTCAAGGATGTCTAAATGATGGACAAGGTGTACTGCAGGGCCGATTTAGCAAGGTCAATGGATCCTTTGGGTGAGGTATGAGGTGAAATGAACAATAAGTTTGTGAAACATGAAGAAGTCTTAAACATATATAGTTTGAAAGAAAATAATCATGAGGTAGGGAAAACCATTAATATCTATGAACAATACTCAAACTGATAAACATGAAAGGTAAACATTCAGGTGAGACATAGAAGCATAAGAACTCCTAACTTTAGAAATTCACCTTCAGTTTTTGGGAAAACATATAAGATAAAAAAATAGCTTAGTATATGAAGAGGGAACTCCTAAAAAACATATATCAAACTATCAGGAACTCTGAGACAAGTTGGTAAGTATGGACAAAGGGCAAGATCGAGCGAGTTTCTTTGACTTAACCTAATCAATCAATATTTCATAGAAAGGCTTCAGAACAGGGTCTTGAGAACTTCAAATAAGCAGGGCATACCTTAAATCATATTTTATAGCTAGCATACTAACTATTAATTAAAAAAATAACAAATTCTTGGTGGACCGAAGGAGCAGTTAAGAATTCCTTATAATGACCAGGAAGAAGAAAACATCAAAGCTGTAATAAACATGAGGTTTGAGGTGCTTCCATGAGCATATATCAACTTATACTTTTTTGATCTACAACAAACAAGAAGTATTAAACATTAATGGAAACAAGAAGACATAAAAAAATCAAGGAAACATCACCATTCACCAAGATATGGAATCCTGCACACAATGCTCCTCCACCATCAAGCCAAGCAAACCATTCATCCACTTCATAAAACCAATATTTTCTCCAAGCTCATAAAACTATGTATTGCTCTTAACATGTCAAGTTATCATTATTTAATACAATGAATCCTCATGGTTTATATAAGAAAAGAGGAGAAAAGCTCACTAGAGCATCTATAAGGCAATTGGCCAAAGCAAAATATCCTAATTTGTCCTTGAGGCCTCACAAGGTCCAAGGCACAAAATATCTCTTCAAAATATCTTCTTCAAACCAAAATAGAAAAAATATTCACTTCTAGGCTCTGAAATACAAGATAGAACTTTCCTAATGCACATTTTCTCAATGACCACATAGGAACACATCACTCTATCTCTAATTCTGAAAATTTTCCAGGCACGCAGCACCAAAAAGGGTATTTTTGCAGCAAGGTTTTGGAGGCCTTCCCGATGTCGAAAAAGGCTCCGTGATGGCCCATTAGAAAGATATGGATGTCTAATTTCAAAATATACTTTTTATTTCTCAATATGATATCTATAAGTTTCCAAAAAATTAGAAAAGGTAAAGGATCCTAGGAGCGCAGCACCTGCTTAGAAAAGGTGGTAGAAAGGTGAAAAAATGGGTGTTTTTGGCCCTTTTGAGGGACCAAAACAATTCCAAATGAGCTGAAATTTTGTGAGAATGCTCCTCTTATGCCAAGAAAACCAAAAATGTAAATTTTTAGTGCTAGAGATGCTCTGGGAAAAAGCACAGTGTCTAGGGCGCTGCGCTCCTAGGCCTAAAAATTTGCAAAAAACCAAAAAGTGTCCAATTTTGCTCAAAATTGGTGAGTGAATCCCTCAAGGGTCCCTAGAGACCTGTAGTGAAGCTTGAGACAAATTTCCAAGCCCAGCTTGGTATTTTCCATAATTTGGCACTGGGCGCCTCCTTTGGGCAGTTTTGAGCTTTTTCCTAGCAAACTAATTTCTCTTTTTATAATGCTCAGTCATCTTTCTCTGTAAGCCCAGATCTTTGTTTGCCTTCTCTAACTTAGCCTCCAAATGCAGATTTTACCTTTCAAGCCATGATTATTTTTCATGCTCAATTTCCAATCTGAGGAGCTCAGTGAGAGGAAATTGTTGTGCTTGGGCTGACTCTTCCTCTCTCTATTTTTCCAATGCTTTTCTAAGACCCATAGGCTTAGGCCTTTTCCTAGCTTGCCCCTCTTCTTCATTTTCTTCTTCATAGGCACCCATGTACTCCTCCAGCTGTACTTGTGATTTCCAAGCGTCTCTCTTGTATTTGAGCGCCCGGGCTTCATAAATGGCTAGCTGGCCACTCATTCGATTGTTTTGCACCTGTAGGAAATGAATACTATCTTTTGATCTTTCTAGCTCAACCTCCAAGTATCTGATTTGTGCATTCCAGTCCTGTAAGATAGAATTAACTATCCTTGATTCATTTTCCTCATCGCTATCTATGTGAATGAGTTCAAATTCCCTCTCTTCCTCATGATTTCTTTGCTTTTCTTCCATTGTCTTCTTTCCTTTGTCCTTCATGGGCTTCTTATCCTTGTATTTATTTGGCAGTTTACACTTGCTCCTCAATGATTTGGTGACTTTTCTTTCTACTGTTTGAGTGACCTTGTCCTTCACTGTTTTGGTGATTTTGTCTTTTACTGGTTTTGAGGAGGAGTGCATGGCCCCTTGCCTTTTGGAGGCAGCAAACACATGCCTCCTACCTCTCTGATAAGGGATGGTGAGAGGTCTCACAAACTGGGCTTGCACAATTTGATCATTTACAACCCTAGGGTTGTCCTTTTCTTCAAGAATGTTTTCTGTATGTATCTCCTTGCTACTTTGCTGTTGGCAATCCCTTTGATCATTAATTTCAACATCTTTCATACTCTCATCACTAGGAGGATTTTCAAAACTGCCATACTCTTTTTCTGCATTGTCAGAGGCACCTAGGTTTGACACATTTTCACCTTTAGGACTATCCATCTCTTCACCTTTTTCACTGCTATTTATACTATCATCATTCTCTCGATCTTGGCCATCATCTCCTTGTTTATTGAAAACAACTTTGAAATCTGTTTCTGGGCTATCTTCATCAATATTGTCATTGTTATGATTGCTTTCCTCTTCTTTTCCATTGCTTGCTGTAGGGCTTTCAGTGTCCTTTTCTTCACCATGAGACTCTACATTTTGACCTCCTTTCTCATCATTGGTGTCACTGCTTGTAACTCTGTTTTCTTCTAGGTTTACATTTTCATCTTTGTTGTTGTTTTCACTGTTTTCCTTTTGGCCAACAAATTCATCCTTGCTGTTGTTTTCATTTTTTTCCTCTTGGCCAACATCTTCATGCTCACTGTTGTTTTCACTGTTTTCCTCTTGGCCAACATCTTTATCTCCATTTCCTTCTTCTTCTTAATTTCTCCCTCATCTTCATAATCCTCCCCTTTACTGCCTTCCTCATTATCATCTATGCTTTCTTCATGATCACTACTACTTTCTTCATGGCCACCACTGCTTTCTTCATGGCCACCACTACTTTCTTCAGGGCCAACATTGCTTTCCTCAGGGCCACTTCTGCTTTCTTCTGGGCCAACATTGCTTTCTTCATGGTCACTACTGCTTTCTTCAGGGCCAACATTGCTTTCTTCATGGCTAGCATTGCTATCCTCAGGATCATCTCTGCTTTCTTCCTGATCACTTTTCTTAGGGGAAGGTGTTTGAGGAAGGTTTGTTTGGGAAAGTGATTCATGTGAGGAAGGTGAAACATGGTCAGTGGATTGCGATGAAGGAGCATGAGGAGGATTTTGAGAATATGATGGCACATTTGGTAGCGGGATGGAGGATGAAGTGGTGAAATCATCATGCGTAATAAAGACCTCCCAAGGAATGCCTTGCTGCTCCAATTGGTGAGAGAAAATAACTTTTATAAGAGAGTGATGAAATAGGCTTGTTATCTGCTGGGCTAGAGGCCTCTTTTTCATGATGGTGGACATTTTTTCAATTATTTTGCAGAGGAAATAAGGCATGTTCAGTAGCTTGGTCCCGGTGAAGTGCATGAGGAGTCTAATATGATAAGAGTAGATTCTGGAGAACCTACCCTCATAGGTAAAGTATTTCATGACAATCTTCATGAGGAGAGCATACCTGTCCAGTAGATGTGAAAAAGGAAAAATGGCTTTACACTCATCTTGACAACTAGGTTTTAAAAATGGATGATAATGGATCAAGTCAAGATGTTTTTGCTTAAACCATCTTTCTCCTATGCAAGGCATCCCAGTGGCTTTAGAGATAGCATTACGGGTCAACCCAAACCTTACCCCTGCTAGATGAAATTTATGCCTGTGAAGCCTTAGGGCAAATAACTCGGTCAACTGAGGATGGATTTTGATCTCTTGTACCTTGTTGCAGAACTCAAAACACCCTAATTCTTGGAAACAAGAAAATACAGAAGGGGAGGTTATCAGCACTTTGGTGTTTATAGGTTCAAACCTATTTGGCTTCCCTCCTTTCTTATATTGTCTTCTTAGTCTCTAAGTCTCATTTTTTAGGTCTGCACTCTCCTCTTCAAACATGGTGCTTACTTTACCCCTTCTGACAATTCTTTAAACAAAAAAGATTTTTTCTTATGAAATGATGAGGAGAAATGGTGAATGAGGAACTGAGGCTTTTAAACAATTTTTTCAGAGACTTAGCAAAAGCAAGTTGAGTTTTCCTTTCAATCTTTCTTTAGACTTTGTTTGACACAGATTTAGAGTTTACTGGGTGCCCTTATCATTAACAAAATTTATGAAGAGGTGATGATTTATGAAGAATACCTCTTAAAATTTGACTCTCATAGCGAAAATGCAATTTCTGATCATTATTTGGAAAATTTGGGTGTTTCTGCAGATTTCTGGGCAATGATGCGCTTTTTCGGCAGGTGCGCAGTGTATATGGCTCGGGCGGCCTCTGCACGTAGAAGTCGGGCATCAGGGGCAGTGGCAGGCACACAGCGCCCATGGCCCAGGCAGCCTCTGTACGTAGAAGTTGAGCGTCGGGGGCAGTGGCAGGCGTGTAGCACCTATGGCCTGGGCGGCCTTTGCACGTGGATTTGGGTGAAGGCAGTAGTGGATGTGCAGTGCCTATGGCCCAGGCGACCTCTACACGTGAATTTGGGCGCTGGCACTAGCGGAAGATTATGCACGTTGGGCGGAATCAGAAAGGCGCAATGCCCACCTACAGGCATGCAACGCCCTTAAGAAAAGAGCACAGAAGCAGACTGCAGGCACGCAACATCCATGTACAGGTGCACAACATCTGTGAAAAAATGCCCGAGGATGCCTTTTGAAGCCAGAAATTTGCAGTCTGCTTTGCCAAAGTTGGAATGAGGGGGAAAAAATTATATTTAAGCTTTTAATACCACCTTTTTGAAAGAAGTAAAATTTAAAACCCCTTTTCCTAAAGTCTCAATTTCACTTTTTATTTGCCTGTCTTTTACTGTCTTTTCAGTCTTTTAACCACTATCTTTTTATGCTTCTATTTGTCCTTTCACTATTCTTTAACCACTGATTTCTTCGCAGCTTGGGAAGTTGAATAGACCGTTGATAATAGTGTTTTTAAGAATATGTGTAGAGTGATATAAAACTGAACTTGCCTCCTACCTTTGAAACATACCTGTGACTGTGATTGTTGATTTGTGAGAAAACAAAGATTGAAAAAGAGGCTCTGTTTTGTTAGTGAAAAAAAAAGGAGTGTAATGCCTTAAAATCATTTCCTTTTGACCTAATTTTTCAAAGAAAATCATATTTCTAAATTGATTGTTCCTGCTTCAACAAAGTTCCCACTGATTTATTTGAGGAGTCTCTATGCTTTTGTAGCCCAGCTATCTCTCCATTGTTTTTGTCAACTAGTCACATATTTGTATTTTTAGCCAAAGTGCACTTACTGCTTTCTTCTTTAGTGTGATTGTTTTTCCTGATAGTGGTCGTAGTTTTCCTTTTTTCTTCAACTTGTGCCGCATCTGATAACTTTTTTCCTTTTTCACGATTATGGCAAAGGGCAGCTACCCCTCTACCATTCTCATGTTTTGATTCCAACATCCCTTTTTAATGATTATCTTTCAGAGATGAACTGGGTTTCTCATATGTCACTAACATTTATGAGATTTTGCACAGACCTTTGTATGAGCAATATTTTACTTCTTATTATGATATCAAGACCTTTCCTGTAGCCTTCAGCTTCTTGTGCCTTTTATCCACTGTAAATGACCTTTTGAAGCTTCTTGGGTGTCCCTTTATCAATATGTAATGAGCTCTTGATTTTCCCTGTAGCCTCCAACTTATTGTACCTTTTTATTCAACTGCCAATGACCTTTTGAAACTTCTTGGGTGTCTTTCTTTGTCTTTGCTTTTCTTTAGACTAAACTTCAAGGCATCGCTGTAGAGATGCATTGGACATGATAGCCTGTTCTTGGCAGATTTTACTATTGGACAAGGAGGGAACCTTTGGAAGTTTCTTAAGTGATTTTAAGAATATTACAAACCTAAACTCTGTGTTTTCTTGAATTCACCTTTGATTTTTTTTGAAATGATAGTGCATGGGAATTATGATGGCGCATGAGCTAGGGAAACCTAATTGACTTATTTGCAAGGTCTTAGAATATGACTTTTCACTGATGGTTTAAATTAGAGTTTTGAATAAGACGTAGGATTTAGACATTCTGCTTATGCACCATCACCTATAAACCTAGACATATTTATTTTACTTTGAAGGGCTTTCTAGATGGACCTTTGACACCAACAGTGATTGAGGCAGTTGGTGAGTAGGAGAGAAAACTTCGTTTAACTTGGCCATACAAATTGTGAAATAAGAGGGCTTATGTATCAGAGGTAGAGTGCTATAGACAGAAGTAGCAATCATAGATAGAGTAAAGGACATTAGTCTAGGATGGGATATTTATAGGATGGTAGATTAACCACTACATTCAAGAGAGAAGAGATGGGTGAAAATTTCTGTTTGAGGGGATTTCTAGAAGAAACAAGATTCCTTGAATCTTGTTTCTAGAAAACATGGAAAAATAATTTAGTCATCTAAACAAGTGAAAATTACTGATGACTAACAGATGGAACTATAAACACCATTCCACTTCAGAAAACCAATGAGGAGGCTGACATCTTGCATCATACCTTGTTAGAGGCAAGACATTTATCTCATGTTCCTAAAAAAAACACTACTACATTTGGGGGAAATTCCGACACTTGGTTCCGACGCTTTTGACCAAATGTCAGAAATTTCCCCAAATTTTTTCAATCCCGCCCGAAACCGTCGCTATACCGAAATTTATAGAAAAGTGTCGTAATACCGACACTTATACAATGTGTCGCAATTGTGACGTTTGGAGGAAGATGTCGCAATTGCGACACTATGCCCCAAAGCATCGCTATTGCGATGGCTACCTCCAAACGTCGCAAGTGCGACACAATGTCTAAGTGTCGCAATTGTGACGTTTGGAGGCATCCGTCGCAACATCGATGCTTTTTCCACCATCGGTATAATGACACTTATATGCGCGCTACATAAAAATAAGATACTTATAAGCGCGCTACATAAAAATGATTTTATTAAAAATACGAAACTTATATCCATCGCAATAGCTACATTAACGTCTGATATCACGCACGCATTTGCCCTCCGTTCTTGCAGAACAGCATTCGCCCTCAGCTCTTGCAGAACAGTATTTGCCCTCAGCATTCACCCTCATCTCTTGCAGAACAGCATTCGCCCTCAGAATTCGCCCTCAGCATTCGCCCTCAGCTCTTGCAGAACAACATTCGCCTTCAGCATTCGCCCTGAGCTCTTGCAGAATAGCATTCGCCCTCAGGATTCACCCTCAGCATTCGCCCTCAGCTCTTGCAAAACAGCATTCGCACTCAGCTCTTGCAAAATGGTAAGTTATTACTGCAGGCCCTTCCTCCTATAGTAGGGTTGACTCTATTTGGGTTTTTTTGGTCAATTCCATTGGATTGTGTTAGGCTGTAGGGTTCTCTCTAGATGTCAAGAATCAAGATTCAATACCCTCTATTATCTTCATCACCCAATACAAGATTTAATTTTTTCCTAAAGAAACACTTATTAATTTGGCAGCCATTATTTCTCCCTGCTTTAAAAACCCTACATTTAAATGAAAAAAAATAACTCGGTCAACCCTACAAGTGTTTTGCAGCTCTGACAGCCTACTCTGAAGGGTAGCGATTGTTCCTGTCAATTTCTCCTTCTCTTCCCTTTCTTTTGACAATGTGCCGGCCAATTCCGTTTTTTCTTTCTCCACTTGTGCCAACTCGGCTGTCTGCACATGCTAGGAGGCCGGCATGTGGGCTTTGCTTTTTAATGAGGCGACTTCCTTCTGTAATTGTTCTATTAAAAAGGCATGCGGGTTCGCTTCTCCAGTCTCTTTCCCTTTGATTTGATCTCAGAGGCCGCGTATTTGGTTTGCTAGGGCGCGTGTACTTGCCTTCTCATTCTTCAGGGTAGTCCTCACCTGTTCATGCTATTGCAATTCCACGAGGGTATGGGTCTCTTCCCTCTCTCGCTGCTCGACCCTCGCGGAATTTCCCACGTACAGCATTCCCTTATATGAATATTCGTAAAGTGGCAATTCTTTTAATATATTTGTTCTACGCTCTTCGTACCACATAATTTCACTTTTTTGTATTTCCGCTACCCTTTTTACTTTATACCTCAGCCTTTTTTGTATTACTTCCGCCTCTAGATTTTAGGCACGTGACTTCTCTTAACTTGTTTCACTTCGACCAACTCTTCAAATATTTCACCATTTGATATAACGTTCAATGCATGACTTATCAATATTTAATAAATCAATGACTTATGTTAAATGATGATCAACATTGGCTCCACCTGGGGATGGCACGTTCATCCTTGAATGTGTCGAGAACCACACAGACCACCTATTTGTCTTCTGTAAACGCCATTTCTCATCACTTTCGACTTTTTACCTCTCCTCCTCATGATTTATCAACAAACACACATTATTCAAACAACGCTTAAAACAAGAAATAATGTACAATATGATACACCAGGATTTCTCGGCCTGGATCAGTACTGGAAATAAGGCTTGAGGAATTGACCATTAACAGGGGCGTCCAGCAAATCCCCCTGCAAATTCTCCAACCTAAAAGTATTGTTGCCACCTTGTTCTGCAATTTTGAAAGGGCCAAACCAGAGGGGATCGAATTTTCCGTGTTTCCCTTTATCTGCCCTTCGAATGTCCCATCTGAGCACCAGATCTCCCACCTGTAACTTTCTGTCTTTGGTATGTTGGTAAAAAATATCCTTCATTTTCTCCTGATATTCGATCAGCTTCTGGCTCACCTGATTTCGTGTTTCTTCTAGCTCCACCAACTGATTAATCCTCCTGGTTACATCGTCAAGCTCCTCTTGACTTTCTTGCATGAACCGAGCTACCGGTAAAGCCAGCTGCACAGGAAAAACTACTTCTCTCCCATAAACTAATTCGTATGGGGATTTCCTAGTTGCCCTCTTGCTAGTGATTTGGTTTGCCCATAGAGCGAATTTCAGCTGAGAATCCCAATTCTTCTGATTCTCGTTGATAGTCTTCTTTAGTGCTCAGACCAGAGTTTTATTTGAGGACTCTGCAAGGTCGTTCCCTTGGGGGTACTAGGCCATAGAGTGACCCAGTGAAATATTATACTGTTGGAAAAAGTTGACAAATTTTGTGGATTTAAAGGCTTGTGCGTTGTCATTTACTATCTTAGTAGGACAACCAAATCTGGATATGATGTTTTCTTCTAAGAATTTCATTGCCACGGTGTCTTTTGCGTTCCCAGCAGGTATAGCTTCCACCCACTTCATGAAATAGTCTGTGGCGGTTAGTATCCACTTATGCTGGCCGCTAGATGTGGGATGTATTTCTCTGATGAAGTCGATTCCCCATTGCTGTAATGGCTCATCTACATGGACAGGTATCATGGGGAGAGGCATGAGCTTCTATCTCTCTGTGAACCTTTGGCACTTCTCGCAGGCTCTAACTCGAGTGAACACGTCTCCGAATAGTTTAGGCCAGAAAAAACCAGCCTTTAGAATCTTGTGAGCAGTAGCCCTCCAACTGTAATGGCTCCCACAGATTCCCTCGTGAAACTAAGCCATTATACTCTCCACCTCTTCTTCAGTAAGGCACAGGAGTAGGATACCAGAAGGGTCTCGCCAATACAACCAATCGTTTGCAATGACATACTTTTGCGACCTTAACCTCAGTGATATGTACTTAGTTTTGTCACAACTGGGCGGGCAACTGAGGGTTAGAAGGTAATCTACCATCTCTTTGTACCATGGGCTGATAAGGTACTTCATATGTATCTTCTGGGAGGCTATTTATATTTTCTGTGCTTCCTCCTTTTCCCAAGAATCTTCGTTTGTTGTCATAGACAAATTGATACCCAAGGCCTGACAATTTGATTCGGACAAGATCTTGGCTAAACCTTGCCCCTTGATTAATTTGGTAGGACAGATATCTAACTCATATTCCTGTATTTTGGCTATCCATTTTGCTCTCTTTCCTTCACTGTCCCCCTGGATAAGAATGTCTTTAACAGCTGCTGTAGGAACAAATGCAGTGACATGGGACTACAAAACATACATACGGAAAGCTTTGAGGGATTTCACCAGAGTGTACACTTGCTTCTCCAATATGTTATATTTCAGTTCAGCATCCCGAAGCACCTGACTGAAAAAGGCAATAGGCTGTTCATATCCCTCTTTGTTCTTCTGCAACAAAACTCCAGCCACTGTATGAGGGGATGCAAAGGAGAAGATCATAAATGGTTTGGCATAATCAGGTCCGGCTAACACATGGGCTTCAGCAAATGCATTTTTAATTCTGGCGAAGGCTTCTCTTGACTCTGGTGACCATTTCACCTCATTATTCTTCTTAAGCATATCAGTGATGTGCCTAACTATCTCAGCATAGTTAGGGATGAAACTCCTTAGGAAGTTTATACATCCTAGGAACACCTGAACTTCCTTTTTGTTTCTGGGCAGGGCAATGCCATTTATGACTTCCACTCTTTTGGGGTCTATCTTTACTCCATCTTTGGTTACAATGTGTCCCAAAAGCTTGCCCTCTTCCAGTGCAAACAAACACTTCTGTGGGTTAAGGGAGAGGCCATACTTTCTACACTTCTCGAAGGTTCTTCACAGGTGTTCTATGTGCTCTTCATCATCGTTTGAAAATACAGTAATTTCGTCCAGGTATACCACCATGAAATCGTCCTATTCTCCAATAAAAGTAATATCCATGGCCCTTTGAAAAGTGGCCCCAGCGTTAATCAGCCCAAAAGGCATCCTGGCATACATAAACGTCCCCCATAGAGTGGTGAAGGCTATCTTCTTTTGATCCTATGGCAATACAGCCACCTGATTATACCCAGAGAACCCATCCATCATCGACATCCAAGAAGCCCCTACCACTTTCTGCAATATGTGATCCATCTTTGGCAGTGGGTAATTATCTTTTAATGATGCCCTATTCAGGTTCCTAAAATCAACACAAAGTCTTATTTCTCCATTCTTCTTCCGTACAGGGACTAGATTAGCTACCCACTCAGAGTACCTCAAAGGTACAATGATTTTAGCCTTCAACAGTTTCTTAATTTCTTTTTTAATAGAAGGTAGAAATAGGGGATTTATCTGCCTAAGCTTTTGCTTGTGTGGTTTTGCATCTCCCTTCAGTGGAATCTTGTGCTGCATAATGCTGACATCGAAGGTTTTTAGATCTTGATAAGACCAGGAAAACACATCTTTATAGGATTGGAATAACTTCTGATACAACTGTTTATATTCTTCCGGGACCTTCTTGAACAGCTTCACGATTTTAGGGTCAGCCTCAGTGCCTAGATTCAGGTCCTCCACCTGATTCTCCTCTACAAATTTGTTAGGCTGTAATGGAACATCATTCTTGTTAAACAACCTTTCTAAGGGTACTAATCCTCGGGGGATAATGTTTCCTTTCAACTGCAGGAATTTGTGGCCAGCTACCTTTTCTTCCCATTTGTCTCCTAAAGTGTCTTCAGTCTCCACTTCTTCACAAATGTCAATCTCCATGTTGGAGAACTCCCCAACTGTTTCCAAGAATCTCTTGACTTGCTCATCGTCTTCAAACACTTTCCAGCGTTTGATATTTTCTGGGATCGATGGCCTATAATGTACCTCAATCTGATATCTTAAGAGAGGGTTCTGAGGTGGCCGAAAAGTACTGGCAGCCACTGCTAAGGAATCTGCCATTCTATTTTTCTCCCAGGGCATGAACTGGATATTGAAAGCCAAGAATAAGTTCTCCACTAGATCCCAAACTTCGTTTCTATAGGCCCTCATCCTAGGATGTTTAGCTTGGCACTGATTTCTCACATGCCTGACTACTAGTTCTGAATCTCCCAGAACTTTTAAACTTTGTATGTTCATACTCCTGGCTGTCTGCAACCCTAGTAAGAGTGCTTCATATTAGGCCACGTTATTAGTGGCTTCATACTCCAACTTGAAAGATAGAGGCACCCATTTTCCCACAGGTGAAATCAATAATACCCCAGCTCCATTTCTTTCCCTAGAGTTGGCCCCATCAAAGTGAAGTGTCCAGATTTCTGATTCAAGACTTTCCATGAACTGTTCTATTTTGATCTGAAAAAATGATGGTTCATGTGCGTGCTTTTGATCTTCCTCTAGCATTAGACATGAGAAATCCCCCTCCCTACTATAAACCGGAGAATTGACCGAATCATCTGCCTTAGTAACTGTCTTGACAAATCTGGTTTCCCGATACAGCGTCCTCTCTTGGCGACCAAATACAGGGATAGTGGCATAGGTCAGATCCAACTTAATCGATCCCCCAATTTTGGTCCCCCAAGATCTTGACAGTAACATGCCAAAGCGTGCTGGGATGTCAGCCACCACTATATCCATCACCACACTTTTTGCTGGGATCTGAGCCAGATTAACCACCAAATCTTTTATCATGCCCAGGCACTTAACTCTTTTGGAGTCGAATGAGTAAAGGTCTTTGTATGGGTGGGTGATCTGTAGTCCTAGTTGCTCCATGACCGAGAGGGGTAAAAGGTTATGAGAGGCTCCTGAGTCCAACATGCAGTTATGCAGCAGCAAGTCATGTATTACCAAAGACACATAAAAAGGGGGAGTTGCAGCATCCAACTCTTCAACATGTGGGCCGAAAACAACCATAGGTTTTTCCTCCTGAAGGTTAAGGCTATCTGGAATGTTTATAACTTCTGGAGGGAGCATAAATGAAGTGAACTGGGACTGATATGTAGGTTTTTTCAACAACTCAGTCAAGGGGACTGGGATTTTCACTTTCTCAAGCTCCTTCTGCAAACTAAAAGCAGAGGAGGACTTATATATTGACACCTCTTTTGGTTCTTTATCTTTGGAGTATTTATCATGAGGGGAAGGTTTGACTTCTTTTAAGATTGGCTTGACACTAGGAGGTGTAGACACTTGTGAAGATGAAGGTAATTGATCAGCAGATTGTAAAGATTGGTTAAGGGGCCTCTTACCTTTGTCTGAGATCTTTTGAGGAGTTGCCTCCTTCTGTGCAGATGCCTCTTCCTGTGGTGTGTCCTCCTCCTGATCCTGAGTACGGGTTATCTTTCTGGATGACCTGAGATCATATCTTCTATTGAACTGCGCTTGCATGAAATCAACGAACTGCTTGCAGTAGTCATCAATCTCGGGATCTTCGGTATCTTCGGTAGCTTTCGCTTATGTGTGTGCCACCTCCACTTCTTCACTTCCATGTACCGGACATTCAACATCATCATTGTTTGAGAAAGCAAGGTAGGCCTCCTCTTTTTCATAGGGAGTGTCTTTAGTAGAACCCTCTACTTCCCCCTCCAAGTATAGAGGATGTGGTACCTGATCTTGCTGCTCCTTCTGTCCCCTTTGCAGTATCTGCAAGGCACCTGCAAGGGTGGCTTTCTATATTGAGGGTTAAAGCCTTTGTTAGGAGCATTTTGGAAATTCTTGGAGGATGAATTATTTTCCTCCATTTCAAGCTTCACCAGCTTGCTTGAGAGATTCTTGATCATCTTGTTCATTTCCTCAATCCTGTCATTTGCTGAATCTCTATCTTGACTCGAGGTGGATACGCCTTCCTTTCCCCTTCTTCTTGTATCTTGCTTAGATCTTCCCTTGGATTTACCAGTGGAGATGAAGTTTTCCTCGAGCTCCAGTGCATCTGTCTGAGCATCATCCAGAGTGGCTGGCTTTCTTTCTCTTAGGGAGAAACCGAATTCGAAGTCAAAGGCTACTACAAACACCACCTTGGCAGCAGTCTGGTGTGGTTTCATTTCGGTGGGAAGGCTCAGGTACAACTTGTTAAATCTGTTAATAAACTTGGCCACCCCTTCATTGTGTCTTTTCTTGAGTGTATTAAACTCAGTTAGACAGTGTCCGTGGTCTTTCTTCTCCCCCCATTTCTTGAGGAAAGTGTCTTCCATTGCTTCCCATGTGTTTATGGAATGGTCTCCCAACGTATTGAACCATTTTCTGGCTTCACCATCAAGGGATTGCACAAATAGTCTTATGACTACATCCAGATGTTCCACATTAAAGTTTTCTGCAAAAGCGCAGAAGACCTTAAGGTGTTTTTGAGCGTCAATCTCATTTTCTCCGTTGAAGCGGGGCAGGATCTTTAGATAGTCCTGTGGCATATCATTAAGAGCTGGAGGTAATGCCAGGGGAGCATATTTATTTAGCAAGAAACCCAGAACGTTGGCCATTGGAGGAGGAGGAGGTAGAGGTAACAAGAGCGTTTGGTGAGTAAGTGGGGGAGGAGGTGGAAGTGAGGTGTGTATGATGATAGGGATATAGTGAACAGCAGCTTGGGATGATGGAGACAAAGGCGGAGTATTAACAGCAGATACCTCAGTGACTTATTTGATTTCTTCGGCCTCTGGAGTGGGGTGAAATGTATAACGGGTGGTATCTATTGACTCGGCCTCGTCCTTAACTCAGATGTTTCCCGGGGGTAAATAGTCTGAGTAATAACTGGTTCCACCCAGAGTGGAATTAGAATCTTGCAATTGGGCAACCTGAGAAGAGGAAGAAGGAAAGTCTTCTACAGAGAATTGTGGGATCTCAGTAAGAGCAAATTGTCTTTCCCTCCAACCTCTTCTATGTAAAATTCTCTCTGGGTCAGACACAGAGGGTGTCTTTGGCTGAGACGTATCTGACCTAAGGTGTGGCTTCCGAGGAGCCAGGACTGCAATCAGATTTTTCTGGAAAATGAATGTGGAGTCGCCAAGGTGAGGGATATACAACTCTCAACTCTCCCTGCCCACCTAATTGAAGAGTGAAATAGGGTTTTGTCAAGGCCCAGGGATTTCAATTTTTTCATCAACTTCGTTCCCCGGCAACAGCGCCAAAAAGATGTTGTCGATCCTAGAGACAACCTTGAGTTGTGAAAGACCAGTGCCTAGGACATCTTAAATAGCAGAGAGAAAAAGAAACATAAGAGGGATAACTAGCAGGACAGAGCTCTCATGCTTTTCATTTATAAACAGGAAGATCAACTTGAATGGGACCAAAACTTTCAGAAGTTTGACGCCTGAAAGGTATATTGCAAAAAAAAAGTGTGAAACTCTTACGCAAAGGCATCAGACAATTTAAGATAGTTCACAGTAAAGAAGGCCAATTCAACAATACTTAACAGAGATAAGTAATCTGCAGATGTTCACTATGTAAGAAAGAATGAGGAAATATCAGCTGTCACGTAGATAATATCTGGACACACATATCACCATGTAATGGGCTTATCTATTTAAGAATCCATTCACAATAATAGCGTATTTCCAAAATAACATCATATTGAAGCCAATATAGCAGAAGTGTGGGTGTTGTGAGGATGGACCAATATATCATGCATGAGCCATATTTAAAGCGCTAGATTGATTCCAACATAAGTATCAACTAGGATAAATTCACATTAAAATCAATGAGCTGCTCGCATTCCAAAACATGATACAGGAGAAACGGATGAGATAATACGAACAATTGATCGACACATAAAGGAGAAGTTACGTTCTATTAAATATCAAAGACTGGAATCTTCCTTACAGATAAGACTTCTCTTTATTGAAACCCAACGGGCTCTGAACCTTCATGCAAGAGTTACACAAAAATGCATACAAAATCCTCTTACAGCATAGTTTTCTGATAAATCTGGAACCCTGTGTTCTCTTCTGCTCTTGTTTATATAGGAACTTATCTACATGGGCGAGAAGATATTTTGGGAAAATATCTTCTTCGCATGCTAGGAATTTGTTAGAAGTCCTTGTCAAAATATCAAAAAATCATGATGAGGAATCAAAACCTCTCATCCTTTGCTGTTAGGCGCTCGGCCATTTAAAAACCAAAATTGTATAACAGTATAAGTAAAAGTAAATTGTTGTGGTGAAATATAGATTCCACTTGAAACCTGAAAAAGACTAACTAATGGTAAAAAGTAAAAAGGCCGCGAGGGCCGACTCATGAAATAACAATGCATCATTTGTGAGAAGGGGTCGAAGCTGTTGCTGATACTGGTGGAGGCACGTTTGCGGATGAACTGGCAACTTGGCTGACAAACTGGATGCACCTTTGCTGACTGTCTGCGGCAGGCTCAGGCATCGCTGCAAATCCTTCTACCCTGATGAAGGCCTCAGCGAGATCACTTAGATTTGCCTCGGTAGGAATTTTATGTTTCAACAAGTGAAGGAGGGAAAACTCTGGGTGGAGTGATGCAACAATGGTTTCGGCCTTTAGCTGGGCGGTTTTATCTCACAGGACATCTGTACGGTCCCTTTCTTGCTTTAGGCATGTTTCATATTCTAGTAATGATCACATCATGGAAGGGGTGGTGGAGTCCCAAGTGTTTTGCAGCTCTGACAACCTACCTCTGAAGGGTAGCGATTGTTCCTGTCAATTTCTCCTTCTCTTCCCTTTCTTTTGACAATGTGCCAGCCAATTCCATTTTTTCTTTCTCCACTTGTGCCAACTCGGCTGTCTGCACATGCTGGGAGGCCGGCATGTGGGCTTTGCTTTTCAATGAGGCAACTTCCTTCTGTAATTGGTCTATTAAAAAGGCCTGCGGGTTCGCTTCCCCAGTCTCTTTCCCTTTGATTTGATCTCGGAGGCCGCGTATTTGGTTTTCCAGGGCGCGTGTACTTGCCTTCTCATTCTTCAGGGTAGTCCTCACCTGTTCATGCTATTGCAATTCCGCGAGGGTATGGGTCTCTTCCCTCTCTCGCTGCTCGACCCCCGCGGAATTTCCCACCTGCAGCATTCCCTTATATGCATATTCGTAAAGCGGCAATTCTTTTAATATATTTGTTCTGCGCTCTTCGTACCACATAATTGCACTTTTTTGTATTTTCGCTACCCTTTTTACTTTATACCTCAGCCTTTTTTGTATTACTTCCGCCTCTAGCTTTTAGGTACGTGACTTCTCTTACCTTGTTTCACTTTGACCAACTCTTCAAATATTTCACCATTTGATATAACGTTCAATGCATGACTTATCAATATTTAATAAATCAATGACTTATGTTAACTGATGATCAACACTCTCCTCCAACTCAAGGGGGGTTCTCCATGGTACGCCTGATGATTACCTCTTTGAGGAAGAGCTTTCTTCATCCCTATCTCCGGTGTTCTTGTTGCGAAAAAAGGCATGAGATGCAAGGTCGGAATTTAATACTTTGATAGACGTGCCTCAAACACCTGAAACAGAAGAGAGGATAAAAAAATTTATGAGCTAGCTAGAAACATATCAGGTAATAATAAAAATTCAAAAGGATATTTTTTTTGTTCTGCATGAGATGAATTGTGATAGTTTGATTTTTAATTTTTACATTGACTAAACTAACAAAAAGTTCTTTTGTATGTAGCGTCTCCTGGCATTTGCTGAACCCGGTGTTGGTGGTAGTGGGACACAAGGGCAAGAGATTTCCCAAAAACCCTCTCATAGACCTTCTACTCCTTTAGGTGCCACCAAGAAACACACCGCCCAAGCGTACACCCAACCACCGAACGTGTTGGCAATGATGAGGCCGATATGGCCAACTACACATTATTGTGTTTCCTGGAGCTACACGTGTCAGCTCCACAGGGACCATTAATGGCACGTTGTTGGTGAATGATGAAGGTGTCCCTATAAAGCACGTACAACTCCCAGGTAAATTTTAACATTTTAACTATTTCATGTACTCTATCTAAAACATATTTATCATGACTTTTATTTTTAAATTAATGATAATATCTTCTTTTTTTCCGTGTAGGAAACAATGAGTTCTACAGGTTTTTGGAGAGCCATGCGTTGGTAATTTTTGGTCCAACCATATGCACAGGGTGGAATTCCCAGAATTCCAACCTGAAAAAATAACTTCTAGATCATCTAGAAGCCCTTTTTGGGGTCGACACATTTGACAGAACAACGGTGGCTCGGGTAGCCGGCAAATATTTGAAATATACCAGGGACACCTATAGGACACAATTGCAATTTAACCCTAGATACGAGTGTCCTCTCACAGTTCCAGAGAGTGAGGGGAGAGAACTCATCCATGACGGAGAAGAGAAAAGGGCAAAGAAAGAAGGAAAGATGCCAACTAGACCCAACTGGACGAGTTAACAATGAAAGACTTTTGATAAGGTAAAACATTAACCTTTCAATATGTTTGTTTTCGTCCATAAATTTAATGTCTAACAATTTTTTTTAAATCAGGGGAGCAACACTTTCAATTAATGAGGCAAATAAACGCTTTGAAGGCGATGTAGATGATCCTCATGTGCAACTCCGATCATTGTAGTGGGGACCAAGCCGACAATGCTACTATCAGTGAGGGCCATGATGGTAATTAATTCCACTTATAATTTTTTCTAATTATACATTGATGGTTGTCCTTATAATGTTTTTTTTTTTAAAAGACAGAGAATGTTTCCCTTGAGGATCTTACCACCAGAGAGGAAGACAGGGCAACAGTCCCAATGGCGACAACTAGTGCACCAGGTAAATAATCTCATTGCAGTTTTTTTTATTAATATTACTGAACTAGTTCAATGATATTTAAAAACCGACAATTAAAATTTAATATTATCTGTTTTTGTAAGCGATGCCCCGTCACTGGATGAGACCAGACATTGTGACTATGCAACTAGGTCACGGTGATAACCGGTGCAACCAGGTAAATAATCTCATTGCAATTTTTTTTATTAATATTACCGAACTAGTTCAATGATATTTAAAACTCGACAATTGAAATTTAATATTATCTCGTTTTTGTAAAAGATGGCCACCCGTCACTGGATGAGACCAGACATCATGACTATGCAACTAGGTCAACGGCGACAACTGGTGCACCAGGTAAATAATCTCATTGCAATTTTTTTTATTAATATTATCGAACTAGTTCAATGATATTTAAAAACTAACAATTAAAATTTAATATTATCTGTTTTTGTAGGCGATGCCCCGTCACTGGATGAGACCAGACATCGTGACTACGCAACTAGGTCAGTGGCGACAACCGGTGCACCAGGTAAATAATCTCATTGCAATTTTTTTTATTAATATTACCGAACTAGTTCAATGATATTTAAAAAATGACAATTAAAATTTAATATTATATGTTTTGTAGGCGATGCCCCGTCACTGGATGAGACCAGACATCGTGACTACGCAACTAGGTCAGTGCCGACAACTGATGCACCAGGTAAATAATCTCATTGCAATTTTTTTTTATTAATATTACCGAACTAGTTCAATGATGTTTAAAAACTTACAATTAAAATTTAATATTATCTGTTTTTGTAGTCGATGCCCCGTCACTGGATGAGACCAGACATCGTGACTACGAAACTAGGTCAGTAGTGTGGGTCGAAAGGCACGAAACAAGAGCAGAGCACGATGATATTGATGATGTAATTAGGAGCTTTAGAAATAGGAAGAAGAAAAAGAAATTTTGATAATGTAAAATATTGTATTATTATAAGACAAAAGTTACCATAGTTGGAACGTTTTTTGCGTTATATAAAAAAATCATTTATCATACCATTTTTATGTCAAGCATTAATTTCAATGTTTCCTTGCGTACTTTTTGTTGAATTATTTTTTTATTAGTTATTGATTTTTTTTTTTATTCTCGTGAAAGTAAAAAATGAAATATAGATTGGGTATTGGGGAATTGAGAGTGATGTGAGGGGGGGGGGAGGGGCCATAAGAGCTTCCATGCTGACATGGTTGGCCCTCTTAGAGATGAGAATAATTTATTGAGCAATTTAATCTTGGAAAACCTCCCTCGATCCACGTAGCAACAAAAAAGTCATTGTTGACTTAGTTGCTACTCTTTCGCATCGTGGGAGGCTTGTTTCCAAGTTCATGCGACTCCAATAAATTGTTCTTGAAACGAAGAGGAGCTTATTGAAGTATGTTTTGACATTTTCAACATATGTTCTAACATTATCATAAGAATGCATCTTATAGTAAAAAATACGACATCAATTACTTGTATTTATTGTACAGATAATAATGGATTTTGATTGACTTGGCAGTGCAGGTACAAATCCTCTTGCATCATGAGAAATACAACTTGTCAACCAGGGTCATGTCCAGGATATTTTTGCTTGTGCGCTTGACCAGGTTTGTAATTTCACATTTTGTAAGTTCCTTTACAGTTCATAATTCAATATTAAGCTTTTTCATGATTATTATCTAGGTTTTTTGTATGTGTTTTTTCATCTATTTGATTGTAAGCAACTATGCATGTTTCCTGTTGTTCACTATGATTTCTCCCATTACCACTCCCAGGATGAATCCGACTTTATTGTTACATAGGTTATTTTATTGTTACTATGATTTCTCCATTTACGATTTCATAGGTTACATCATGTAAAGTTGTCAATCTCAGGTTGGTGATGAGCTTTAGTTCTCCAGATTTGGGGCTTTTCCGATATTTTCTCCCTCATGTCATTCCTGCATCACCTCGTTGTTTGAGCATGCCAATTGTCTACCACTTGTACCAATTGGCACATGTCAATCTCTGAGTGGTGCCGCATTTCACCTATTTTCAGTGAGAGTTTAGGGTTTCTCTAACATAGCTTCAGAAATCCGATTCAGTGCCTGCTTGAATATTGTCACATAATACTCATGGTTTGGATTGATGAGCATGTTCTGAATGGTTGGTTGATTCATAAGAACCACCCATATAGTCATCTTGATATATTTCAGAAGTTTTCTCGGGTTTCCTTTTTCACCGTTTCTAGTGGGTGGGATGGTGTGGGGTGATCCATCAATACTGGTTCTCTTCTATTAGGGAATTTGTTTTTGGGGATATAAAGGAGCACTTGATGTAGATATCCCATTGGATGCATTCATAGATGGGCACGAGAGGTCAAGAATTTAAATTAAAAATATGCAACCTCTAGCATGGCAACCTGAAGGCCGCGAGAGACACTGGTTAAAGATTGTTTTGTGCTGGCCTTAATATAGTCGTGATTTCTTTCTATTATCTTAATGCAAATATATAGTCCGGTCTCATTTAAATGAGGATTGTGGTTGTATTTCTCTTTGGTTGTTTCTCTCTTAATGCTCCAGAAGTTGCCAAAAGTTGCGATAGTTGTTTAGTTTGCCTGTTACAACTTAAAAGTGGTTTTTAGCAATGGGAGTCATGTTTTTTAAGGTTCATACTAATATGAAGATCTTGTAATTCTATATTCAGGATAAGAGAAGATGGCCTCTTCTTTGGGAAGTATGACAACAGTAGCCACATCTACCTCATTGGGTAATAATGGAAAGGGGAATAAGTTGAGTGCAATGTTTGATAATTATGGCAGACATTTGTCTTCTCTTTCAATTTTTTCACCCATTTCCTTTAATCGCTCAAGTAGAAGAGGGACTCTGAGACTACGCGACAGAGAGAAGGTAGTTAGTACAAGAGCTATGGAAAAGGAGTTGTACTTCAACAAGGATGGCTCAGTGACAAAAAAATTGCAGGTCAGTAAAAAAATTATGTTTAAAGGAAGGTCACCTGCACGTGAAACTTCACTACGGTGGATCTTTCCTTGTCCGCTTATATTCGATTTTAATGTTTTATTTTAATTTTTCATGGAGGGTTGTTTTTTTCATATGGTCTGGCATTCAATTGCACACTTACTGAAAGCATTGTCAATTTGTCTTGCAGGCGGTGTGAACAAACTTGCTGATCTTGTTGGAGTCACCCTTCGGGCGAGGGGAAAAATGTTGTCTTGGAGAGCAAGCATGGTTCTCCGAAAATAGTTAATGATGGTGTGACAGTAGCTAAGGAGGTAATTTGAAGATGTGTGCTCTGGTTTTATTTTTAACGTTGTATTATTTCCCCCTCTTAAATGTCTTAGATTTGGTAGGCATAATTTGAAAACTCAAAGGTGAAAGGAAACATATTTTTTACCCAGTGGTCTACTTGGCCTATGGACTAGCCACATTAGAGTAATGCAAAAAGCTTTTCACAACAATAAAAGGAAAGGGTTATGGCTGAGTCAAATTTTATTGTTATTGATAGTGTAATGAAATGTATCTCAATGTTATGGTTTTGGCCTTTTTATTGGTTGAATTAGAGGACCCAGTTGAAAATATTGGGGCCAAGTTAGTAAGGCAAGCTGCGGCAAAGAAAAATGATTTAGCTGGGGATAGAACCACAACATCTGTTGTTCTTGCACATGTTGGAATATTGAAAAATTCCAGAACAATGAATGGAGAATAAATCTCCCTTCCTCTAACACAGAGAAAATAAAATTTCTTTGATAGGAGACAAAGTTTCAATACTTTGAAAACAAACTTCTATTCCCTTCAATAACTCAAAAAAAAACTATTACACTTCTTCCTCATTGAGAGGGATTACAAAATTATGACTGCTACAAAACGCAGTGCATAAAACCAACTCACTGTCTGTTCAAAACAAACATACTCTGTCTCTAAAACACTCTGCTGTGTTTTTCACTTTCGCATTGCTGTGCATACACACTTAAAAAGTTACACTCAGTCTTTCACTTTTTACACACTGCTGTGTAATAAAAAATTTACGTACTGTCTATAAAAAAAAATACCAAGCTTTTTTGTCCTTTTTATTTTTATATGCCGTAACATATAAAACATATTATAATAAACCCTCTTTTAAAAAAAATAAAATTAAAACTAAATTCTATGGCCCACCTTTCATTTCGCATATGATATATATATATATAACATATTTTTAAAACATATGTATATATTAAAGCATACATAAAATTAACTATCAAAACATTAAAGAACCCTTTCCGTCGAACTTCAAAAGTCTGAATAGATTGAATTTCAAACCAAATTCGCGTTCCAAAATGGGATGCTGACGTCTGCCTAATTTTAACTCGAAATCTCAATCCAATGTGCCCTATAAAAAATTCGTGTCCGGTTTTCAGGTTTTCAGATTCCCTTCAATTTCATGCGATCCAATATTAATGCTCCACGTGTCCTCCTTTTGAATTTACAAAACTGTCGGGTAAATTTCTGTTTGTTTAATTTCTGGTTGGTGAATTGCGTTAATGCTGGTTTTTGTGTTTAAATACAATCCTGTACAGAAATATGGCTGCGGCCGTCTACAAAAAAAACTTGCAGGAATTTTAAATGCTGAATTAAATTTCTGGATGGCATGCAAGCAACCTCCAAAAAAAAATGTTGCTGCTGCATCCGTCTTTCTGCTGCAGCAGTTGAAGTTAAAATTCAACAGCACAGGGTTTAATAAGTGAGGGTGTAAAGGTAACTTTTTGTTGATAGTACTGGATTAAGATCATCTATTCATTTTTTTAGGGTCTTATGGTGTTTGGTTTTTTAGTTTTGGGTTGGGCTTATTGAGTCTAAGATAGTTTTTGAGTGAAAAAATTGCTATCAGGTATTAAAAAATTTTGGTTCTTTTGTCAAAATTTATGAGCTTGTTAGGAAATACAAAACCGACAATGGTTGTATCTTAAATTTGTGGAAAATAATTTGAAATGAAACCTTTTTGTTTAGGTTGTTGCAGCAGGTGCAAACCCCATTCAAATTACTAGGGGCATTGAAAAGACAATAAAGGCCCTTGTTTCGGAACTCAAAATTTTGTCAAAGGAGGTAAACACTTGCCTTTTGAGTAGGCTGGTTTTCCTTTTTGCTGATGGTTTGGTGTATATAATTGAATTAGTTGCCTAAGGTATTTTTGGTTGCAAACTCCTTTTCATTTTTCATACAGTATTGGTCTTTTGGAATACATTTGATTGTGTGGTCTTGTTAGATCTACAACATTTCTAGTTGTTTAGTCTTATGGCCGAGGTGCACTTTTATTATGCAAATAGTTGATGCAATATTGTCATTTAATCCTTACTGTAGGGTAGCATGTTGAGAAGTTTCTTGTGAAACATTTGGTATTCAAAATGACACTTGATCCTATATAGCATCATGCACTTGACTTCAAAATTAATATTCAAAGTGTGCCAGACAATTCTTGCAAAATTTCAAATATTTATGTTATTTTAAACCATTATCTTTTTCATGTATTGGATGTTGAAAATGAGAAAAAGACTTTGGTATGAAACCAAATGGTGAATAATTTCCAGCAAAACAACCACTTCCAAGACATGATTTAGAAGTATAACATATGTACTTATGAAGCATAGAAATATATCCTTGATGCATTGTCAATATTTGGCTAGGGTTATTTTTGGAGAAAATAACTCGTTATTCCTAGAATAGTGATCTTCAATACAAATAAATGCCATAGAAGAGATATCATCGTGTGACATAAACCTATTAACAAAAGTGAACAGGGAATGATTATTAATTATGGCATACTAAGTTGTCAGTGATTTTGACTATTTTCCCAAAACATTTTTTAGGCAAGATACATGAAAAACATTATGAATGCAAGAAGAAGGAAAATATAACTTCTATACCACTTGTGCAATCCTATGAATAATTATTTAGGGCCATAACATTTTTGAGCTAATTCTTTATTCCTCTTTTTCTTGAATGAAGATTGCTTATAATGCTATAATATAAAAAATACCCAATTACCCTCCTCAAATTATCTTTCACTTCAATGTTGTTCCCCTTGTTGTTTTATCATGTTTCATGTCATTTGAAGGTTTTCCATAATAATTTTCAAAGTTTCCTTAGTATTTTCCATATGTGACTCTATTTCCTATACTTTGGACTTATCTTGCAAAAAGTATGAGATACTAGGAGTTGGATATCCATAAAGGGCCTTAAATGGGGAAATTTTAGTAGATGTGTGATAGGTAGTATCATATTACCATTCTTCCTTGACAAACCCACTTCATCCATTAAGATTTATTTTCTAAAGAGTAACATTGTAGATAACCTTAAAAAAATTTGTTAACTATTTTTGTTTGACCATTTGATTGTGTTTGATATGTAGAACTCATGGCAGCTAGTGTTTCTCCACTCATATTAAATAATTATTTCCAAAAGTTTCTTGTTACTATTACTTTAGGAAAACCATGAAGACTATGAATTTCTTTCATGGACACTTCTACCACTTGGCTTGTTGTTTATGTACTTTGAGCTCTACAAAATTTGTCTATATATATCACCACAAAAATGTAATACTTACCTTTATATTTCAGTAACCCTGTAATAAAGTCTATTGATATATCTTCTAGTCTTTGAATATGTATGTGGAATGGTTGAATTAACCCTAGAGATTTTACTATCTCTCTTTTATTGATTATGCAAACCTGACCTTCTCTTACAAAATTTTGAATATCTTTCTTCATTCCTTCCAAAAATATATTTTTTGATCCTTTGAGATGTTTTAAGGAACCATGCATCCTACCATCAGAGAGACATGGGACTCCCTTAATATTTTTTTATTCAAATATTCTTGCGTGCATAAAAATATTCTACATTTGCACCAAAGTATATCTCTCTTTCACTCCCAATGCTCCATAGAGTTCATCCCATCCTTTATAAATTTTAGTTTTTGTTTACTACTATTGTCATTTTTCCATTATGGAAAGCTTCTTCTAGCCACCTAGGAATAGAAAATGTAATTGGATATAAATTTGAGGCCTCTTCTATTTTAGAAAGAGCATCATGTACTAAATTTTCCTTACCCTTTTTGTAGATTATCTCAAAATTAAAACTTTTCATTTTTTCTCCTCATTTTTGTTAATCTTCCAATGAAATCCATAGCTTCAAAAAATACTTTATGCTATCATGGTATATCTTAACTTTAAAGTACCTCCCAATGATATACTATCCCCATTTTTTATTGCATGTAATATTGCTTCCATTTATTTTTCATACGTAGATTTCACCAAATATTTTCTTTGAATTCCTTGCTTTTAAAAGCCAATGATATCCCTTATTGTGTTAATGTTACGTAAATTCCTTGTCCTAGTGCCTCACACTCTGCTATGAATGTTTTACCAAAATTAGGTGCAACCGATGTTGGTGTAGAAGACATGGCATCCATTAAAAGAGAGAATGCCAAAGTAGCCTCATCATTCCATATAAATGATATTTTCTTCAAGAGATATGTGAGTGGACTTAAAATGCATGCATAATTCTTAACAAATGATCAATAATATCATGTAAGTCTAAAAAAATCTTCTAAGAACCTTGATTTTCTTAGGAATAGGTCATTTTGTAATAGCTTGCATCTTTTGAGGCTCCAACTTCACTCCTTCCTTTAAAACAATATGAACCAAATACTCGAATTCTTATTTCCCAAAAGCACATTTGGATATTTTTACATAAAAATGTTTGTTCTCAATAATTTATATAAATTTTCCACATTTTTAATGTGGTATTCCCATGATTTATTATAAATATGTGTATTATCAAAGAAAACCAACACAAATTTTATAAGATGGGATCAAACAAAATTGTTCTTAAGTCAAGCACGCCGAACTTCAAATGGCAATAAACCATAATTCAAACCAAATTCGCGTTCCAAAATAGCCTGCTGACGTCGGCCAATTTTGTGACACGAAAACCAATTGAATTCTGCCCTAATCTTTTTCGGGTCCGAAGTTGGGCTGGCGTACGGAGGGAGAGTTGTGACGCAAATTTCTTATCAAATTCGCCCTAATATTTTTCAGGTCTGGATTTCCACTGCGCGAGCGGCCCAAACAAAGATCCGCTCCAATCAATTTCTGCCATGTGTCCTCAATCAAATGTTGCCCTTTTCTCGGATGCGGGTGCCTTCGACGACATTTAAGGCGATGGGACATGGATGTGGTGATTTCATATCAATCGCATTAAGTTTTAACGTTGTTCAATTAAGTTCCAAGGTTTTCACATCTAATCACATTAAGTTTTAACACTTTTCAAGATTGGACCTCCACTCCTGTTAGCGATTCTGCATGCTCCAATATGATCCGGCCTTCAACTCTCATTAATGATCAGAGATTAATTATGATGGGCATCCTTCGATTTCATTGCAGTTGGGTCGATAAAATGGCATTTCTCTATGGTTTTTCAGATGAGCCGGTTGCTGGGTTACACTACCTGCTCACTATGACGAGAAGGAGAAGTGGCCAGCTGAACTGCTACTTAGACCTTGCTGCATATCTGCATTTCTCTCGTTCTGGTCCTTGTCTGTCTTCCTCTATTTCTTGGAATTCTGCTTCTCCGTCTCCTCTTGTTCCCACTTCTAAGACTGCACCCATGCCTCGCCTGCGTCAAAGGATGCGTTGCTGCAGGGGGAGCACTAGAGGTCAACCCCTGCGCGCTCCCTCCAGCCCCTCAACCGATTCGACTTCCCAGTCCAGTGATTATCACGTAGGTCGCTATCCAGATACTAGAAGTGGGTGGGGTCAGGTTCTATGATCTGGCCACCGTATGGGCTCCCCTGCTCCTCATTTCTCCACAGCTTCACCTTCTCCCACGACGCGCACTGCACTTTTTTCCTTTAATTTCTCTCTGAACCACCCACGAATGATAGCTTCAATTACTGTGGTTTTCCGTGAGGAGGCCCAAATGGAAGAACAATGCACTCGTCCAATGTGTTTGAGCTCAGAAAAAGTCGGCCAGCATTCGAGCCTTCAGGAGGGGAGCGGTGGCATGACTATGGAGGTAGCACCTAGCGATCCTGGACCTTCCGAAGGATGGTGCTGAATCGTCGAGGAGCCGGAGGAGTAGTTTGGTTAATTTGTTTTTCTTCCTTCGCGGCCCACTTAATTGGGCTGCTTTTAGATTCTTTTACTGTGCTGGACCTTTGTAATATTTTTGAGTTCTGTAAATTAAACGTTCAAGACTGGTTTCCCTGTGTGAGGGCAGTCTTCTTAATTTTTTTATTTTTTGATGACAAATTTTCCATGAGTCTGGGCAATGTTTTTGACTTCGGTGTAATTTTATTCCCACTATTAATAGATTAAATTTACTTAGAAAAACAAATGTTGCCCTGTTTCTATTTTAAACTTATTTTTTGAAATACAGAGCCATGTTTATATGGTCTACATATTATACTCTTTCTCTGTATATCTACATGAACCTTTTTGCTATGAACAAGGTGGATGCTGTAGCGGGCTACTAATGGAAACAAGCGATCCTGAACCTTACATCTCGAATGCAACAGATGGTTACCAATTTTGGAATCAAGCGAGCCTGATCTTATAAGCGAGCCTGGGTTTCTGCAGATGGTTTTTATTTTCGGGAACAAGCGAGCCAAAACATACAATCGACCCTGGGTTTATACATATTTTTTCTCTATCATGGATGCTTTTTGTGTGAGGTGTATATCAACAGTACATGTCTCTGCACATTTCCTGTATCTGCTTTATGATACTATTTTATGTGTTGACAGGTTATCACTCTGCCTTCAAAGCTAGTGATGCTAGTTTATTGATATGGTCTGATGGTCTCTTTATATTTTGGAAATATCACACTCCTCACATGATTAGCGTTTTTCTCTGTTCAAGGATTTTGGGTACTTTAATTTGTATTTGGATTAATGGACGTCAGTACTCTATCTGTTGTTTTACTATTCTACATACTGCTATTTCACTTTCTTATAGATGCCTCGAGCATATTTGGATGCTTTCTCAGATTTTTCGATAATCTCCATGTGGACTGTTACTGGGTTTTATATCATGTCCCTGTATGTGACATGGGGTATTTTTCTATCATTGTTTGGGGTGGGACTTCCAATTTTCTGGATGGATATTTGGGTTCCAATATTTAGATGTGAAAATGTAATGACTTCATGGACTGTTTTACTTCATATAATATATTAAAAACAACGTTTTTTCTCTTGTGAAAAAAAAATGATTAATGTTTATCACTCTGCCTTCAAAACTAGCGATGCTGGTCTATGTTGTTGGTTTATTGATATGGTATGATGGTCTTTTTATATTTTGGACATATCACACTCCTCACATGATTAGCGTTTTTCTCTGTTCAAGGATTTTGGGTACTTTAATTTGTATTTGGAACAATGGATGTTGGTACTCTATCTATTGCTTTACTATTCTACATACTGCTATTTCACTTTCTTATAGATGCCTCGGCATATTTGGATGCTTTCTCAGATTGTCGATAATCTCCATGTGGACCGTTACTGGGTTTTATATCATGTCCCTGTATGTGACATGGGGTATTTTTCTATCATTGTCTAGGGTGGGACTTCAACTTTTCTGGATGGATATTTGGGTTCCAATCTTCAGATGTGAAAATGTAATGACTTCATGGACTGTTTTACTTCATATAATATATTCAAAACAACATTTTTTCTCTTGTGAAAAAAAAATGATTAATGTTTATCACTCTGCCTTCAAAACTAGCGATGATGGTCTATGTTGCTGGTTTATTGATATGGTCTGATGGTCTTTTTATATTTTGGACATATCACATTCCTCACATGATTAGCGTTTTTCTCTGTTCAAGGATTTTGGGTACTTTAATCTATATTTGTAACAATGGACATCGGTACTCTATCTGTTGTTTTACTATTCTACATACTGCTATTTCACTTTCTTATAGATGCCTCGGGCATATTTGGATGCTTTCTCAGATTTGTCGATAATCTCCATGTGGACCATTATTGGGTTTTATATCATGTCCCTATATGTGACATGGGGTATTTTTCTATCATTGTCTGGGGTGGGACTTCCACTTTTCTGGATGGATATTTGGGTTCCAATCTTCAGATGTGAAAATGTAATGACTTCATGGATTGTTTTACTTCATATAATATATTCAAAACAACGTTTTTTCTCGTGAAAAAAAAATGATTAATGTTTATCACTCTGCCTTCAAAACTAGCGATGCTGGTCTATGTTGCTGGTTTATTGATATGGTCTGATGGTATTTTTATATTTTGGACATATCACACTCCTCACATGATTAGCGTTTTCCTCTGTTCAAGGATTTTGGGTACTTTAATTTGTATTTGGAACAATGGACGTCGGTACTCTATCTGTTGCTTTACTATTCTACATACTGCTATTTCACTTTCTTATAGATGCCTCGGGCATATTTGGATGCTTTCTCAGATTGTCGATAATCTCCATGTGGATCGTTACTGGGTTTTATATCATGTCCCTGTATGTGACATGGGGTTATTTTCTATCATTGTCTGGGGTGGGACATCCACTTTTCTGGATGGATATTTGGGTTCCAATCTTCAGATGTGAAAATGTAATGAATTCATGGACTGTTTTACTTCATATAATATATTCAAAACAACATTTTTCCTCTTTTAAAGTTTCATTTTTTTTTTTAAAATTGAACCCACTGTCGGTATACCGACGCCTTGTAAGCGTCGGAATTGCGATAGCTTCAAAACGTCGGAAGAACGACAGTATCAAAATGTCGGACGAGCGACGTTCAAAACGTCGAACCACATTTCGTTGAAATTGCGATAGTTTACAAATTTCAGAAGAGTGACATTCAAAACGTCGGACCACATTTCGTCGGAATTGCGATAGTTTACAAACGTTGGAAGAGTGACGTCCAAAACGTCAGACCACATTGCGTCGGAATTGCGACAGTTTACAAACGTCGGAAGCGCGATGTTCAAAATGTCGGACCACATTTCATCGAAATTGCGATAGTTTACAAACGTCGGAAGAGCGACGTTCAAAATGCCGGACCACATTTCGTCAGAAGTGCAACAGTTTACAAACGTCGGAAGCTCGACGGTTTGGGAAACGTCATAAGAGAAACGCTTGTTTGGAAGCGACGGAAAAAGTGTCGATAGTGCCACACTTTTTAGGTGCGTTGGAATTGCGACAGTATGGAAAACCACTTTTTGCCTATCCTCGAATTGTCACCCTTGCGACAACTATGTGTCGGAATAGCGACGAATTGGCCGTCGGAAATTCCGCCAAATTTTCTAGTGAAAAGACATGGCGACTCCTTTTCCAAAAGAGGATCCAATCATTGGGAGGTTGCCCATTCATGTTGATGAGGTTGAGGGCAACAATGCTGTCATGTCTAGAGTTGATCTAATACCTCATGCAGAGGAAGGAGGAGCTCTTGCTCCAACTAGAGGTATTCTTGCATCTTTGCAAGGAAGTCCCCAGGATCTCATGTGTGGAGATCAAGGCACAACTCATGTTATACATGTGCCAATGATGATGAGGTGTGAAACTATGGAGACAAAAGGAGGAGATAGGGGGGAGGACCAGCATAATGTGATGAGGAGTACACACCCCTATACATTTCAGGATGTTGATACACCTAAGTGGGAGACTGGATTATGTAGTGAAAGTAGGGAAAAATTTTTCCATTCATATATGCAGTCTACTCTTGATGATGATGTCTCATTGCATGGAGACATTTCACCAAGGAGACCACTAGATCAACATATGATGAGAGATGCTTCACATTTTGAGGCACCATTCATTGATTTCAGAGGAGTGGAGACCTTGGGAGGTCATTTTACAACGCTGAGAGTCTTGGGTAGACTCAAGGAGGAGAGAGGCATTCTCTCAACATCAACTTTACCCACTCTCATTTCAGATTCTGCGTTGTGGCAGAAGTAGCACGGGAAGGATAACAGCCTTCCAAATTGCATCTTTGGCATGGAAGATGTCAAAGGAGAGGATAACCATATGACAGATGTTATTCATGAGAGATCACCAACGTTGTCACTATGGAGGATAGATCCATGTTGGAACTCCCAGCTGTTGGTGGAGTATTCCAAGGATCATTTTTCTTGCATGATATTGGATGATCAGCATATGAGGAGATGCATGGATCACGTGAAGATGGAGGAGATACATAACTCTTTGGAAGAGTTAGCACAACCACCTATTTTCTCTTTGAGGATGAGAGGAGACTCATCTATGAGCCACTCCATTTGCATGAGAAAGACATATGGTAAGGGTATTTTTTGTTTGCATAATGATTTGTATAATTTATATAAGCATCCCTTAACCATACACGTGCAGGATGTTGCTCCAAGGAGGAGCATTATTTTTTCTAGACTTCATCGTCTAATTGAGGCTATGAGCAGTATTGGTGACCACTCCCTAGGAGGACTTGGGGAGGAGATGTATTTTGGAGGACATGCTCACTTTGCACCATACATGTAATGTTCCAAATCTGGAACTTTCTACTCCATCAGGAATATCTTAGGATATTCCAATTCCTTCTTCAGTGAGACACCACAAGTCCATTCCAGAGATTGACTGTGGGGGAATCTACAGGATATGTCTCCTTCCAAATAAGGGAGAGATCCTGAGGCTATCTGGCCCTTCACAGACTTTGTCTATGGATATGCAATATTCCACCTCGGGAATTTCTGCTACAGGATCCTTGGGGACGCTGTATAAGGAAGCCTCTACAAAAATAAGGCAAACCACCACTGGGATGCCCTATAACACATCTAATACAACTCCCTTGCAGAAAATGATATTAAAGAAATAACTCTAGATGGGTTATACAGATCTCCCCAATCTAGGTCTCTAAAACAATGCTCAATGAAAGAGCTTACAACAATATAAGACATAATCAGAACTATGCAAATTTGAATATACCATAAGAGGTAAAATTCTACATCCATCAAATTATTATGATATCAAAAATGAAATAAAATAAATATCATGAGGAATGAACCCCTCTTGCAATAGGAATCAACCTCCCATGAACAAACCCTGAAATACATAAGTTACTGCAACTACACAAAATGTCAGAGGACCATGCCTGCATATTCTATATGAAAGTAGTTGCTGCTGATTATGCATGAAATGTACATTTGGCCGAAGGAATACAAAGAATAACCCAATAACATAGAAATGGGTTGAAATACAGGATTTCTAGCCAATCTAGGAGAGATTGCTAGAAATGCCGGAGAATACAAAATGTGACAATTGAGTTGTCACTGCAACTGATACAAAACAAGAATGAGGTTGTGGCCGATCTGAAATATGATTTCCCTCCTCTAATAATGTCTCCAACACAAAGGGTTGATCCCTTTGTCTAAAAAACAAACTCCTGATGAGCTCTCTGAACCCTCCTCGCACTACCTCCATAAAATAACATAGTTTCTAATATGGAATGCACAGTGGGAGATGATGGTAGTTTTTTCAAGTGCCAAAGATATGAATTGCATCCCAGGAATCCTCCTTGCAGCTCCTCCAATTAATAGACCACTCCTCCACTGAAGAAAACACGCTAAGATGACTCCATGAGTTCCTCCTTTGTTTCCCCCAGCAACACAACATCCTCTCTGTTGCAGAGCTAACACTGTGGCGGATGGTAGTAGCTGTGGCCAATGCCAGATTGAGGAAAATCAGCTCAATCCTCATCCTTCCTTGAGGAAGAGGTAGGGATTCCTGACCGGGAACACCCTAGTGCTCGAGGGCACCACCACGATGCTAAACAACCCGGGGATGCAAGCCTTTGCAAACCCAATTCTAAACTCCAAACATGATGCAAATGGGTTTCCATCTCCTCCTTATAAAGAAAGGGAACTCTTCTCCACCATGGTCCCACCAATTAGGGTTTCCACCCTCATGTGAGTTTCTTCCCTCCAAAATTGTGTAGCTTCTCTAGGAAGCCTCTCCTCCTTGGGCAGTGCTGTTGACTTTAGTCAAAGATGACTAAATCAAGTGATTTGGGTTCGATTCACACCCTTAGGTGCTTTAATCCAACTTCTTATTCATCTCCTTTTCACATAAGGAGTGTTATTTCTTCCTCAAAAGAGCGTTAAGGTGTCTCCTTACCTATTTTATTAAAATAAATAAAATGTGCAACTATAATGTTCCATTTTAGCTTGAGGCTAAAAATTGGGAAAATTACAGTCCTCCCCTCCCACATGTTTCTTGCCCTCAAGAAACTGCATAGAGAGAACATAATTTTCTCCCCCTTCTTCTCTTGTGGCCTCCTCATCAATGATCTCCACCACTGCTCAAACATGCTGCAAAAAATCTGTCCTCCAATGCTCTTTCCCAAGTATGCAAGCTGAAAATGATGCTCCTCATGGAAATATAGAAGGTGTAGTGGAATAATTCTTGCTGGAATGTGGCCTCCTTAAGGTAGGAGTGATGATATGCATGGGAAAATTATGCTCCCAATGATGATCCTCTCATCCATGCTATCATACAAATGAAAATCTCACCCCTGATTTCTGCAATGAGTTGGGGCTGAATGGAGAGTTGTGCTTATGCTTCTAAGGATGGCCCTCTCTCCATTTGAAGTGTCCATGGGGCTGCCTCTGTCCTTGGGCTAAAATGGTATGGCCTCCAAGAATGGCCCAAGCTATCCCATCAAGAAAATCAGCCATGAAATGCCTCTGCAAATTCTCCAAGTGGTCCCTACCACAAGAAGGTACAAGTAGCAATGTGGCAATCATGGTTTTCCCATGGTGTCTCCTACAAGATAAAACATATACAATGGGGAGAATCATGCTCCCAATTGGCTGTACATACAATACTCTCCAAACACTTCTCCTCATAAGTGTACAAATATCAGAAATACAATGGAGGAATATGTAATAAAAACAAGATGTCATAGGACAACCGAAGAGTGGTTCATAGTTCCACTCATGGAACCTACACAGTGCCTCTTGGCCTGCATCAAAATCACAATTAACAAGTGCTTTACTAGCCACTTCTTTGCTGCCACAAACTCCTCACAAGATGGAATCATAAAAATACAAATTGGTGCCAATGGTGCACACCAAGAAGCATGTGGCTTCCCCCACAAACCATCATAAGAATAGCCAAAATCAAGGCTACAAGTAGCTCAAAGTACATTATACCAAGTGCAAGAAGAGATGATCCTTCTCAAGACAATATGCTTCTCATATGAAGTAAAGAGGTACAAAATATAATGGGAAATTATACCTTCTCTACCATGTACTTGAGACCTTGAGCTGAAATGGCTCATCTGAATGCTCTCCCTCTCATCCATTGAGTAAGGGAATGGTTGTGCCAACCTCTCAAAAATTATTCAGACTATTCATCTGTCCATATGCTGATGAAGATCATGATGAATTCCCTCCCAAGTGAACTCCTCTAGCAAGGCAGAGTATGCATCCAAGTGCATAGCTAGGAAGTCCTCATGTGCTGCATGCAATAATTTCTCCTTGAGACTAGAAAATCTAGTCAAGAAGAATCTACCATAGTTTTATATAACCATATCATAAAATCTGTATCAGTCATCTCCCTCCTAGTTATCAAGAATCATGCATGCACCAAGATCCTGGGAATACTCAACCAAAAGCTGAGTCCTCCAACCGGGATCAATCCTCCACATAGACAGCGCTGGTGTTCTGCAATATGGTGCTCCCTCACGCTACTGCCTGCTACTTTGACATCCCCCATGCCAAATTAATCCTCCAAGTTGCTGCCATGCCCATCATGTAGCTACTCATGCTCAAATAGAAATGATGCTCTCTGAAAATGAGCCTCCCATGAGAGACTATCACCTCCAAAAAATCTCCCGATCCTGGCCAATGTAAGCATGAGTGGCCTCCATCTACTCCAATGCATGAAGAGTCATTCGTCAAAGGAAGTATCCTATCTCTCACCAAATCTATGGAGCAGTCATCCTGCATCATGAAGATGCTATCCTCCATCCATACAGCAAACTCTATTAGCGCATTATAGCTGATGAGAGTGGTTGAGACTGAAAATGAGAGAGTGTATCCCTCCTCCTTGAGCTTGTCCCAAATTCTCTGCGCTGTGTTGGAATCCAAGAGTGGTGAACCAAATAGCATGATTCCTCTCATCATCTCTAGATCAAGTGGCCTCCCAGGTGGAAAGCCTCCAAAAAGTGAGACATCAAGATAGGAAGTGAACTGTATATATGAGAGGAATGAAAAGCCCCTCTCTCTCTACTGCACAGTGAAATCCTTCTCCTATGTGAAGAAAATATCTAAAGTAGATAAGGGTGACTGCCCATCATCCCTTCATGCTGATCCTTCTGCTTTTCTTCTTCCATCTCACAATTCCCAACAAATGCTACATAAGGCTCTAGAATTTTGTCTTGGTACCCACATGTAAAATATTTGGAACTCCTTGCAAAGACACAAGGGCTCCTCTATTGGAAGCACTGGCTGCCCTTTCACCTCCATGTGGTGATGGATCTCCTCCTAATGTGACAGTGATGTTGGTTCTTTCCAATGTATGCAAATTGTTTGTATTTATGACACAATGAGTTTCACCAAGTTCTTCCATCAAATCCTTAGTGAATGCATCATATGTTTTTGCATTTGCATGACAATGAAAAATGGAACCTTCAAACCAACAATCATGATCCATACCTTGAGTTGCAGCGCTGCTCCTCCCATGGCCTCATTTCCTTCCTCTACTCCCTTGCAATTAAAGTGAACAAAGGACTGCGCTATGGATCTACATGTGTGGCTGAATGCCCACACCCTCCATGAAAATATCTAGGGCTTGCTTCATCCACAAACCCTTTCGGAAAATTTCTCCAAATTTTCCCTTTCATCAGATCTTCAATGATGTTATCAATGGTTTGGAAAAGAAGAAGGGAGACCTCCTCTTCCGTCATTACTTTTCCTTGTTTCCTTTGAAACTATCCTCTCCTTAGAGAGAAGCTCCTCTTGATGATGGAATTAAATCTTGTGCATAGGCTAAGCCAAGATTGATGCTTTGATACCACTGTAATGTTCCAAATCTGTAACTTTCTGCTCCATCGGGAATATCTTAGGATATTCCAATTCCTTCTTTAGTGAGACACCACAAGTCCATTCCAGAGATTTAATGTGGGGGAATTTATAGGATATGTCTCCTTCCAAAAAAGGGAGAGATATTGAGGTTAGCTGTCCCTTCACAAACTCTGTCTATGGATATGCAATATTCCACCTCGGGAATTTCTGCTACAGGGTCCTTGGGGACGCTGTATAAAGAAGCCTCTACAAAAATAAGGCAAATCACCACTCAGATGCCCTATAACACATCTAATAAAACTCCCTTGCATAAAATGAGCTTAAAGAAATAACTCTAGATGGGTTATACAGATCTCCCCAATCTAGGTCTCTAAAACAATGCTCAATGAAAGAGCTTCCAGCAATATAAGACATAATTAGAACTCTGCAAATCTGAATATACCATAAGAGGAAAAATGCTACAGCCATCAATGTATTATGATATCAGCAATGAAATACAAGAAATATCATGAGGAATGAACCCCTCTTGCAATAAGAATCAACCTCCCATGAACGAACCCTAAAATACATAAGTTACTGCAACTACAAAAAATGTCGGAGGACCATAGTTGCACAGTCTATATGAAAGTAGTTGCTGGTGATTATGCATGAAATTTACATTTGGCTGAAGGAATACAAATAATATCCCAATAACATAGAAATGGGCTGAAATACAGGATTTTTAGGAGAGATTGCTAGAAATGCCAAAGAATACAAAATGTGACAGCTGAGTTGTCACTTCAACTGATACAAAACAAGAATGATGTTGTGGCCGATCTGAAATATGATTGCCCTCATCTGATAATGTCTCCAACACAAAGGGCTGATCCCTTTGTCTCAAAAACAAACTCCTGATGAGCTTTTTGAACCCTCCTCACACTGCCTCCATAAAATAACGTAGTTTCTGATATGGACTGCGCAGTGGGAGATGATGGTAGTTTGGCCAAGTGAAAAATATATGAAATTCAGCCCAGGAATCCTCCTTGCAGCTCCTACAATGAATATACCACTCCTCCACTGAAGAAAACAAGCTAAGATGACTCCATGAGTTCCTCCTTTGTTTCCCCCAGCAACACAACGTCCTCTCTGCTGCAGAGCTAACACTGTGGATGATGGTAGTAGCTGTGGCCAATGCCAGATTGAGGAAAATCAGCTCAATCCTCATCCTTCCTTGAGGAAGAGGTAGGGATTCCTGACCGGGAACACCCTAGTGCTCGAGGGCACCACCACGCTGCTAAAAAACCTGGGGATGCAAGCCTTTGCAAACCCAATTCTAAACTCCAAACATGATGCAAATGGGTTTCCATCTCCTCCTTATAAAGAAAGGGAACTCTTCTCCACCATGGTCCGACCAATTAGGGTTTCCACCCTCATGTGAGTTTCTTCCCTCCAAAACTGTGCAGCTTCTCTAGGAAGCCTCTCCTCCTTGGGCAGTGCTGTTGACTTTAGTCAAAGATGACTAAATCAAGTGATTTGGGTTCGATTCACACCCTTAGGTGCTTTAATCCAACTTCTTATTCATCTCCTTTTCACATAAGGAGTGTTATTTCTTCCTCAAAAGAGCGTTAAGGTGTCTCCTTACCTATTTTATTAAAATAAAATAAAATGTGCAACTATAATGTTCCATTTTAGCTTGAGGCTAAAAATTGGGAACATTACAATACATCATTCACTTTCTCCAAACATATGAGGAGAGTGGGACAGCAAGAAAGTGGGTGAGAAACCACACTTTTGTCACTCTCTCTTGCAGTTGAGGATCAAACTGTGTTGGCTACATCTGAGGGACCATTGTCCTTCTCCTTTTCTTCATATGGAAGATAACATGATTTTCAATGTAGTTCCTTATGTGTTTGTTGTTCTTGTTTTTATTGGGAGCATGATTGGGGGAATGGCACATTGGTTTGATGTGTCCCTTGGGGGAGAGATTTCCCACATTGTTTGCATTGCATGTTCTAATGGGAGCATGAGAGGTAGTATAGACACCATAGCCAAAATTTTGTTCTTTTATGAGGTGAGCCATGGATTTGATTGGATGCCATATGATGGTGACTTCAAACTCATCACATATGAGGTGATTTGGGCCAGCATGCTTCATAACGTTGGAGGAGAGATCCTTGGAGGTCTAGACTTCATATTGCCACTTGAGGGAAATATTATTGCAGCCCAAGATCAACATATACTCTCCACTTATCCTAAGTGGAGAGGAGGAAAGTGTGGGGTAGGCTATTTTGTCTACCAAGATCATATTTTCTTCCCACCTACATTGCAGGAGCCAAAGGTGGAAGAGGATTTTCAGGAGTTTCCATGTTGGGAGGTAACTCATTTTGTATGGATGATTTCTTGGGGATGGGAGCTTCATATGGGGATGGTAGATCCCAATTCATATCAGACCTCATGCCTCAAGAAGGCCCCTCAGTTTAATCTCTGCAGTTGCTTCAGGACAAGCAACATTTGGGAGGGGAGGACTGTAATATTCCCACTTTAGCACACAGCTAAATGGAATATTTTTTTTTTTTTTATCACCTAGCAGCTAAATAAATGGGTAAGGAAGCCCATGCATATTAAAAACATGAATAAAATCCCTCAAATGTGAAAGGGGATAGTCATAAGAGCTATATTTCACACCCTTATGTGTGAAAGAGGACCTTTGTATGGATACAAGGTCAAGTTTGACCAAGTCAACAACGCTGGGATAGGAGGTGGAGAACACTTTGATAGAAAACACAGTATGAATGGGAAGAGGGTTATTTGGTGGAGGAAAACTTGATGATTGGGACCCATGGAGAGAGGGCTTTCACTTGTTTAAAAGGAGGCCAAGGCATCCATTGTTATTCATGATTTAGATGATTGATTTCATTGTCTGTTTAGACTTTGTGCATTCTCCTGCTATTTAACAGAGTTTCAATGCTGCTTAGCACAAGGATTTCTTGTTTAGGAATCATTATCCTTTCTTGAGAGGCCTTTTGAAAGATTTTTACTGATTTTCCTCACATCTAGGCTTGAGGCCAAGCATCCTCCTTTAGCTACAATGTCATTTTTGCAGAAGAATAAGATTGTGTTGAAGGGTGTTGCAGTGAGGGTTCACAACACCACTTCCAGCACTTTTTTTTGAGAGGAGGAGGCTCTCTTTCCTTTGAGAGATCATTTTGGAAGCCCTTGGAGCATATTGCAGATCTTGGCACTTGGCCAACACTTTTTCTTGCACCTACTGCGCAATATCCCTTAGTGACTTTGTTATTTTCAGGAGGTATTTGCAGTGATTGTCGTAGGGTGAGATATTCAGTGTTAGGATCAGCCTTTCACTTGGAAGATCCATTGGAAGAGGTATTTGTATCTGATGCAACATCTTCAGCTATATCCATCCATTTCTAGTTCTTGAGTTGCAGCTGCTACCCTACAACTCCAGCATTTTGCAGTTTTGCATATTTCAGCCAATCCTTCTAGAATTGTCTTGAGATAGTGTTTGGGAACATAGATCTTCTCTCCCAATGTTGTATGGGCCATACATTTTTACATCTATGTATTGAAATATTTTAGCATGCAGTTTCTTTTATAAAACTGCGCAGTCATAGCCTTGGGCACTCTTGTGTAGCAATTTTTTGTCATATTTTATGTACTTGTTTTTTGAGGTTGATTATTGCCTATCTTGAGTAGCACTTTCCTCAAGATCTTGTATAAATTTTTCTGCTGTAACTTAATAAGATGGCTATGATTTCTTCTCTCACTTTATGAGTTGGTTTATCACTGCTACTCCATTATTGTGTTTACATATTGTTGTAGCTCCACATTTGGAATATCTTAAGATATTCCCAATAGTGTATATTTTCCCTATTTTGGGATATTACATCAAACCATAAAATAATATTCTATCTACTACTTCACTTAACTTGTAATTGCATGTAAACTGTTGTCCTATTCAATCTAATTCTGAGATGAAATAAAACACTAATGCCTACTATGTTTTTGCAGCAAGGGAAGAAGAAGCTTTGGAGTGGCCTAGGGGTCTCTTATGGTCATGAGTTTAGAGTTGGGGGTCAAATTCATCCTATCCTAGGTTCAAATATAAATAAGGAGAAAAAATGGAGTAGAAATGGTGACCTACAGCGCTGCTATAGGAAGCTGCTACAAGATCTTTGTATTGCTATAGGAATTCCTGAAGTACTACAGGAAGCAGGCCGAGAGGGAACTAAGGGTGGAAAGGATGGAAGGATTGTGTGAAAAAGTGGGATATGGTGGAATTAAGTGAGTTAGGGGTGACCAATACCTCCATATAAGCTCAGAACCCTTGGAAGGATTATTTCTCAGCTGCTCACAGTGGTGATAAAGATGATTTCACAAAACAGAGTTTTGGTGATGGAACTAGAGGTTGTAGGGAAGAAGAATGAAGTCCAAGATGAAAGTGATGAAAGAGGTAATTTTCCTGCAGTTGTAGATAGTCCTGAAACCACTGCACACATCCATGCATTGATTATTGACAAACTAACATGTTTAAGAGTGGAAAAGATTAGTTTAATAGAAAGCCCTACTTAACCTATGCTAAAATATGATCTAAGCACAAATCCAACTTCTAGCTTACAGTAATCATGATTAACATGATAATCAAACTATTTAGCTTTCCAAGAAATAATAAAAAAACTATTTTTGTACTGTGGTTGGAGATTCTTCTCCTCATGCTCCCATGAGAGAGGTGAGAAAGAGAGGCTACAAGCACAGTTTTGATATACTTTTGTTGCTACTAGAATGCATGGAAACTAAACAAAGTGATGGAACATAAAAAAAGAATATAAATACACAAGAGGGACTTAGCCAATGGATTGGGCCCTAACCCAAAAGCATCATCCCTATAAGACTAAATCAGTGATAGATCAAATATCTTCTCATTATCATTGCATCAAAAGGTCTAATATATCATATGACAGTTTAAAATAACATTAAATCAGAGCTCAAGAGATACCTAGATGAATAAAAAGTTTGAATCCTAATGATCTCTTGTACATTATTAGTTATACAAATGGGAAGCTATCAACATATCCCTAAAAAGTAAGAATATGGTCTCCTTGATCTCGAGAAGAGTGGAGCTTGGATCCTGATAATTGCCACTTGCATGGTTTCCTTTCCCTTCAAGTTGTTGGCAGAGATCTTGGTGTGATCTTGGCTGATTGAGGGATTTAAGGAGGTGGGAAACCCTCCTACAATCTCTCCTTGTTGTCTACTCTAAGTGCTTAGGTGGAAAATGTCTCAAAAATGGCTTCATTTCCTGCAATTACGTCAGACAGGAAACAAGAAATGACAAAAATATTTCACCCTTCTCACTAAGCATAATATAAAAAAAATGTAAATAAATTTGAGAGAGAGGTAACTTAATAGGTCGAAGGATGGAATTTTAACCCCTTAAAATATACCTAATGATGAGCCCCATCAGTGTACATGATCAATTTTCTTTGGAAGAAACATCTAGCTAGTAAGAATGAGTAGATTGGGACCATCCTAAACATCATAATCTATCCAAGCATCTTCTAACATTATGTTAGAGGTAGTCATTTTTTGCAAGGTTCACCAGGATCCTCCAATAAGGACCATCATTTAGGGAAGGTTTTTGAAGAATAAAAATTATGGCATAACTAGTATATTCTAATTAATGTGGAAAAAATAGTTTTCAAGGATGAAGGGATGTAGATGGTCAATTTACAATATGAAATGCATAATTGAAGTATTTATCCTCTTGAAGAAGAAATCTTAACTTAATAAAGAAGTTGAGAAAATATCATTGAGAGGAGGGTACAAATGTGGTTATATGGAAGAAAAGGTATATGCATGTCTTTAGTAACTCTTCTTTAGAAGGTAGATTCATGTCTAAAAAAATATTGCGAAGATGATTTTGTCATAATAATGTGCTTGGAGGTCTTTCATATCATTAATCAATGTTTGGAAAAAAAAGTTTGGTAATGCTGGAATGGCTAAAAGTTCAGATTCTTCCATAATATGTCATGACTTAGATATGATGATATTTATCAACATCAAATATGTTCTCCGATGAAAGAAAAGAAAATTTCATATTTACAACTCAAGTAAGAAGATATTGCAACTTTTTTGATTACTTCATTCCCTTGCATTTTGAAAGTGCAGGACATTGGTTAAAGATTGTTTTGTGCTGGCCTTAATATAGTCGTGATTTCTTTCTATTATCTTAATGAAAATATATAGTCCGGTCTCATTAAAATGAGGATTTTGGTTGTATTTCTCTTTGGTTGTTTCTCTCTTAATGCTCCAGAAGTTGCCAAAAGTTGCGATAGTTGTTTAGTTTGCCTGTTACAACTTAAAAGTGGTTTTTAGCAATGGGAGTCATGTTTTTTAAGGTTCATACTAATATGAAGATCTTGTAATTCTATATTCAGGATAAGAGAAGATGGCCTCTTCTTTGGGAAGTATGACAACAATTTCCACATCTACCTCATTGGGTAATAATGGAAAGGGGAAGAAGTTGGGTGCAATGTTTGATAATTATGGCAGACAATTGTCTTCTCTTTCAATTTTTTCACCCATTTCCTTTAATCGCTCAAGTAGAAGAGGGACTCTGAGATTACGCGACAGAGAGAAGGTAGTTAATACAAGAGCTATGGAAAAGGAGTTGTACTTCAACAAGGATGGCTCAGTGACAAAAAAATTGCAGGTCAGAGAAAAAATTATGTTTAAAGGAAGGTCACATGCACGTGAAACTTCACTACGGTGGATCTTTCCTTTTCTACTTATATTCGATTTTAATGTGTTATTTTAATTTTTCATGGAGGGTTGTTTTCACATATGGTCTGGCATTCAATTGCACACTTACTGAAAGCATTGTCAATTTGTCTTGCAGGCGGTGTGAACAAACTTGCTGATCTTGTTGGAGTCACCCTTGGGGTGAGGGGCAAAATTTTGTCTTGGAGAGCAAGCATGGTTCTCCGAAAATAGTTAATGATGGTGTGACAGTAGCTAAGGAGGTAATTTGCAGATGTGTGCTCTGGTTTTCTTTTTAACGTTGTATTAGTTCCCCCTCTTAAATGTCTTAGATTTGGTAGGAATAATTTGAAAAATCAAAGGTGAAAGGAAACATATTTTTTACCTAGTGGTCTACTTGGCCTATGTACTAGCCACATTAGAGTAATGCATAAAGCTTTTCATAACAATAAAAGGAAAGGGTTATGGCTGATTCAAATTTTATTGTTATTGATAGTGTAATGAAATGTATCTCAATGCTATGGTTTTGGCCTTTTTATTGGTTGAATTAGAGGACCCAGTTGAAAATATTGGGGCCAAGTTAGTAATGCAAGCTGCGGCAAAGACAAATGATTTAGCTGGCGATAGAACCACAACATCTGTTGTTCTTGCACATGTTGGAATATTGAAAAATTCCAGAACAATGAATGGAGAATAAATCTCCCTTCCTCTAACACAGAGAAAATAAAATTTCTTTGACAGGAGACAGAGTTTCAATACTTTGAAAACAAACTTCTATTCCCTTCAATAACTCAAAAAAAAACTATTACACTTCTTCCTCATTGAGAGGGATTACAAAATTATGACTACTACAAAACACAGTGCATAAAACCAACTCACTGTCTGTTCAAAACAAACATACTCTGTCTCTAAAACACTCTGCTGTGTTTTTCACTTTCGCACTGCTGTGCATACACACTTAAAAAGTTACACTCAGTCTTTCACTTTTTACACACTACTGTGTAATAAAAAATTTACGTACTGTCTATAAAAAAAAATACCAAGCTTTTTTGTCCTTTTTATTTTTATATGCCGTAACATATAAAACATATTATAATAAACCCTCTTTAAAAAAAAATAAAATTAAAACTAAATTCTATGGCCCACCTTTCATTTCGCATATGATATATATATAACATATGTTTAAAACATATGTATATATTAAAGCATACATAAAATTAAACTATCAAAACATTAAAGAGCCCTTTCCGTCGGACTTTAAAAGTCTGAATAGATTGAATTTCAAACCAAATTCGTGTTCCAAAATGGGATGCTAACGTCTGCCTAATTTGTAACGCGAATTCTCAATCCAATGTGCCTTATAAAAAATTCGGGTCCGGTTTTCAGGTTTTCAGATTCCCTTCAATTTCATGCGATCCAATATTAATGCTCCACGTGTCCTCCTTTTGAATTTACAAAACTGTCGGGTAAATTTCTGTTTGTTTAATTTCTGGTTGGTGAATTGTGTTAATGTTGGTTGTTGTGTTTAAATACAATCCTGTACAGAAATATGGCTGCGGCCGTCTACAAAAAAAACTTGCAGAAATTTTAAATGCTGAATTAAATTTTTGGATGGCGTGCAAGCAACCTCCTAAAAAAAATGTTGATGCTGCATCCGTCCTTCTGCTGCAGCAGTTGAAGTTAAAATTCAACAGCCAAGGGTTTAATAAGTGAGGGTGTAAAGGTAACTTTTTATCGATAGTACTGGATTAAGATCATCTATTCATTTTTGTAGGGTCTTATGGTGTTTGGTTTTTTAGTTTTGGGTTGGGCTTATTGAGTCTAAGATAGTTTTTGAGTGAAAAAATTGCTATCAGGTATTAAAAATTTTTGGTTATTTTGTCAAAATTTATGAGCTTGTTAGGAAATACAAAACTGGCAATGGTTGTATCTTAAATTTGTGGAAAATAATTTGAAATGAAACCTTTTTGTTTAGGTTGTTGCAGCAGGTGCAAACCCCATTCAAATTACTAGGGGCATCGACAAGACAATAAAGGCCCTTGTTTCGGAACTCAAAATTTTGTCAAAGGAGGTAAACGCTTGCCTTTTGAGTAGGCTGGTTTTCCTTTTTGCTGATGGTTTGGTGTATCTAATTGAATTAGTTGCCTAAGGTATTTTTGGTTTCAAACTCCTTTTCATTTTTCATACAGTATTGGCCTTGTGGAATACATTTGATTGTGTGGTCTTGTTAGATCTACAACATTTGTAGTTGCTTAGTCTTATGGCCGAGGTGCACTTTTATTATGGAAATAGTTGATGCAATATTGTCATTTAATCCTTACTGCAGGGTAGCATGTTGAGAAGTTTCTTGTGAAACATTTGGTATTCAAATGACACTTGATCCTATACAGCATCATGCACTTGACTTCAAAATTCATATTCAAAGTGTGCCAGACAATTCTTGCAAAATTTCAAATATTTATGTTGTTTTAAACCATTATATTTTTCATGTATTGGATGTTGAAAATGTGAAAAAGACTTTGGTATGAAACCAACTGGTGAATAATTTCCAGCAAAACAACCACTTCCAAGACATGATTTAGAAGTAGAATATATGTACTTATGAAGCATAGAAATATATCCTTGATGCATTGTCAATGTTTGGCTAGGGTTATTTTTGGAGAAAATAACTCCTTATTCCTAGAATAGTGATCTTCAATACAAGTAAATGCCAGAGAAGAGATATCATCGTGTGACATAAACCTATTAACAAAAGTGAACAGGGAATGATTATTAATTATGGCATACTAAGTTGTCAGTGATTTTGACTATTTTTCTTTAACATGTAAAAATGTTAAATTCCAAACTTACATCATCATGGTTTGGCATCATGAGCTTGACTAATTGTCCACCATGCTCATAATTTCATTGTTGTCTTCATATCTATAAACAACGCTTCAAATAATAATAATAAAGTTCTATAAGAAAAATCCAGACCTCCATGTTGCTGCTCCTTGTGAGACAAAGTCAAAATTGCATTACACAATCTGACACATAAGAATCTCCTATATCCCGGTGGTATGTATCCAAATTCTTATAATAGTGTCTTCAAGACTTATGTTGACATTGCTAATGAGATATTTAAGCAATGAAAGATGGAGCCTTCTTCATTGTTGTATATGTAACAATATTTTATTAATATAAAGATTGATGGTTTTGTCTTTCTGAAAATGAAATGTAAAAATAATTTATTGTGGTCAATTGAAAAGTTTTTTTTTTAAAGCTTTTCATTATGGAAGGGAAACATAGATATATGCCCCTCTAATTGAAATTCGTACCTGCCCTTCAAATTTGATCACTATGTGGGACCTTAACAAGTAGTAAAACTATTCCGCCGCGCGTTATATACAACATATAACAAAACCTTTGTCAAAACTTCAAACAAACCCTTTAGCCGTGGGTATTTCATCACGAATTGATCATTTTATCATGTAACTTCTTCTAGAGGAATATTATTCCACTTGATTAGGTACTTCATAATGGTTACATGTCAAAGAGATACAGAATGTTTATCTATAACTTTTTGTGGTTCAAGAATCAACTTTCATTCTTCATCTAATTTTGGAAGTTCTATTTACATTGGCATATTTTTTCCCAAAACATTTTTTAGGCAAGATACATGAAAAACCTTATGAATGCAAGAATAAGGAAAATATAACTTCTATACCACTTGTGCAATCCTATGAATAATTATTTAGGGCCATAACATTTTGAGCTAATTCTTTATTCTTCTTTTTCTTGAATGAAGATTGCTTATAATGCTATAATCTAAAAAATACCCAATTACCCTCCTCAAATTATCTTTCACTTCAATGTTGTTCCCCTTGTTGTTTTATCATGTTTCATGTCATTTCAAGGTTTTCCATAATAATTTTCAAATTTTCTTTAGTATTTTCCATATGTGACTTTGTTTCCTATACTTTGGACTTATCTTGCAAAAAGTATGAGATACTAGGAGTTGGATATCCATAAAGGGCCTTAAATGGGGAAATTTTAGTAGATGTGTGATAGGTAGTATCATATTACTATTCTTCCTTGACGAACCCACTTCATCCATTAAGATTTCTTTTCTAAAGAGTAACATTGTAGATAACCTTAAAAACATTTGTTAACTATTTTTGTTTGACCATTTGATTGTGTTTGATATGTAGAACTCATGGCGGCTAGTGTTTCTCCACTCATATTAAATAATTATTTCCAAAAGTTTCTTGTTACTATTACTTTAGGAAAACCATGAAGACTATGAATTTCTTTCACGGACACTTCTGCCACTTGGCTTGTTGTTTATGTACTTTGAGCTCTACAAAAAAAATCTACAAAATTTGTCTATATAAATCACCACAAAAATGTAATACTTACCTTTATATTTCAGTAACCCTGTAATAAAGTCTATTGATATATCTTCTAGTCTTTGAATATGTATGTGGAATGGTTGAATTAACCCTAGAGATTTTACTATCTCTCTTTTATTTATTATGCAAACCTGACCTTCTCTTACAAAATTTTGAGTATCTTTCTTCATTCCTTCCAAAAATATATTTTTTGATCCTTTGAGATGTTTTAAGGAACCATGCATCCTACCATCAGAGAGACATGGGACTCCCTTAATATTTGTTTATTCAAATATGCTTGCGTGCATAAAAATATTCTACATTTGCACCAAAGTATATCTCTCTTTCACTCCCAATGCTCCATAGAGTTCATCCCATCCTTTATAAATTTAGTTTTTGTTTAGTACTATTGTCATTTTTCCATTATGGCAAGCTTCTTCTAGCCACCTAGGAATAGAAAATGTAATTGGATATAAATTTGAGGCCTCTTCTATTTTAGAAAGAGCATCATGTACTAAATTTTCCTTACCCTTTTTGCAGATTATCTCAAAATTAAAACTTTGCATTTTCTCTCCTCATTTTTGTTAATCTTCTAATGAAAATCATAGCTTCAAAAAATACTTTATGCTATCATGGTATATCTTGACTTTAAAGTACCTCCCAATGATATACTATCCCCATTTTTTATTGTATGTAATATTGCTTCCATTTATTTTTCATACGTAGATTTCACCAAATATTTTCTTTGAATTCCTTGCTTTTAAAAGCCAATGATATCCCTTATTGTGTTAATGTTACGTAAATTCCTTGTCCTAGTGTCTACTCTACTATGAATTTTTTACCAAAAGTAGGTGCAACCGATTTTGGTGTAGAAGACATGGCATCCATTAAAAGAGAGAATGCCAAAGTAGCCTCATCATTCCATATAAATGATATTTTCTTCAAGAGATATGTGAGTGGACTTGAAATGCATGCATAATTCTTAAAAAATTATCAATAATATCATGTAAATCTAAAAAATCTTCTAAGAACCTTGATTTTCTTAGGAATAGGTCATTTTGTAATAGCTTGCATCTTTTAAGGCTCCAACTTCACTCCTTCCTTTAAAACAATATGAACCAAATACTCGAATTCTTATTTCCCAAAAGCACATTTGGATATTTTTACATAAAAATGATTGTTCTCAATAATTTATATAACTTTTCCACATGTTTACTAGTGTGGTATTCCCATTATTTATTATAAATATGTGTATTATCAAAGAAAACCAACACAAATTTTATAAGATGGGATCAAACAAAATTGTTCTTAAGTCGAGCTCGCCGGACTTCAAATGGAAATAAACCATAATTCAAACCAAATTCGCGTTCCAAAATAGCCTGTTGACGTCGGCCAATTTTGTGACGCGAAAACCAATTGAATTCTGCCCTAATCTTTTTCAGGTTTGAAGTTGGGCTGGTGTACGAAGGGAGAGTTGTGACGCGAATTTATTATCAAATTTGCCCTAATATTTTTCAGGTTCGGATTTCCACTGCGCGAGCGACCCAAACAAAGATCCGCTCCAATCAATTTCTGCCATGTGTCCTCAATCAAATGTTGCCCTGTTCTCGGATGCAAGTGCATTCGACGACGTTTAAGGCGATGGGACATGGATGTGGCGATTTCATATCAATCGCATTAAGTTTTAACGTTGTTCAATTAAGTTCCAAGGTTTTCACATCTAATCACATTAAATTTTAACACTGTTCAAGATCAGACCTCGACTCCTGTTAGCGATTCCGCATGCTCCAATATGATCTGGCCTTCAGCTCTCATTAATGATCAGAGATTAATTATGACGGGCATCCTTCGATTGCATTGCAGTCGGGTCGATAAAATGGCATTTCCCTATGGTTTTTCAGACGAGCCGGTTGCTGGGTTACACTGCCTACTCACTATGACGAGAAGGAGAAGTGGCCAGCTGAACTGCTGCTTAGACCTTGCTGCATATCTGCATTTCTCTCGTTCTGGTCCTTGTCTATCTTCCTCTGTTTCTTGGAATTCTTCTTCTCCGTCTCCTCTTGTGCCCACTTCTAAGACTGCACCCATGCCTCGCCTGCGTCAAAGGATGTATTGCCGCAAGGGGAGCACTAGAGGTCAACCCCTGCGCGCTCCCTCCATCCCCTCAACCGATTCGACTTCCCAGTCCAGTGATTATCACGCAGGTCGCTATCCAGATACTAGAAGTGGGTGGGGTCGGGTTCTATGATCTGGCCACCGTATGGGCTCCCCTGCTCCTCATTTCCCCACAACTTCACCTTCTCCCACGATGCGCACTGCGCTTTTTTCCTTTAATTTCTCTCTGAACCGCCCACGAATGACAGCTTCAATTACTGTGGTTTTCCGTGAGGAGGCCCAAATGGAAGAACAATGCACCCGTCCGATGGGTTTGAGCTCAGAAAAAGCCGGCCAGCATTCTAGCCTTCAGGAGGGGAGCGGTGGCATGACTTTGGAGGTAGCACCTAGCGATCCTGGACGTTCTGAAGGATGGTGCCGAATCGTCAAGGATCCGGAGGAGTAGTTTGGTTAATTTGTTTTTCTTGCTTCGCAGCCCACTTAATTGGGCTACTTTTAGATTCTTTTACTGTGTTGGACCTTTGTGATATTTTTGAGTTCTGTAAATTAAACGTTCAATATTGGTTTCCCTATGTGAGGGCAGTCTTCTTAATTTTTTTATTTTTTGATGACAAATTTGCCATGAGTCTGGGAAATGTTTTTGACTTCCGTGTAATTTTATTCCCACTGTTAATAGATTAACTTTACTTAGAAAAAAAAATGTTGCCCTGTTTCTATTTTAAACCTATTTTTTGAAATACAGAGCCGTGTTTATATGGTCTACGTATTATACTATTTCTATGTATATCTACAGGAACCTTTTTTCTATGAACAGGGTGGATGATGTAGCGGGCTACTAATGGAAACAAGCGAGCCTGAACCTTACATCTCGAATGCAACAGATGGTTACCAATTTTGGAATCAAGCGAGCTTGATCTTACAAGCGAGCCTGGGTTTCTGCAGATGGTTTTTATTTCCAGGAACAAGCGAGCCAGAACATACAATCGACCCTGGGTTTATACATATTTTTTCTCTATCATGGATGCTTTTTGTGTGAGGTGTATATCAACAGTACATGTCTCTACACATTTCCTATATCTGCTTTATGATACTATTTTATGTGTTGATAGGTTATCACTCTGCCTTCAAAGCTAGCGATGCTAGTTTATTGATATGGTCTGATGGTCTCTATATTTTGGACATATCACACTCCTCACATGATTAGCGTTTTTCTCTGTTCAAGGATTTTGGGTACTTTAATTTGTATTTGGAACAATGGACGTCGGTACTCTATCTGTTGCTTTACTATTCTACATACTGCTATTTCACTTTCTTATAGATGCCTCGAGCATATTTGGATGCTTTCTCAAATTTTTCGATAATCTCCATGTCGACCGTTACTGGGTTTTATATCATGTCCCTGTGTGTGACATGGGGTATTTTTCTATCATTGTTTGGGGTGGGACTTCCAATTTTCTGGATGGATATTTGGGTTCCAATCTTCAGATGTGAAAATGTAATGGCTTCATGGACTGTTTTACTTCATATAATATATTCAAAACAACGTTTTTTCTCTTGTGAAAAAAAAATGATTAATGTTTATCACTCTTCCTTCAAAACTAGCGATGCTGGTCTATGTTGCTGGTTTATTGATATGGTCTGATGGTCTTTTTATATTTTGGACATATCACACTCCTCACATGATTAGCGTTTTTCTCTGTTCGAGGATTTTGGGTACTTTAATTTGTATTTGGAACAATGGACGTCAGTACGTACTCTATCTGTTGCTTTACTATTCTACATACTGCTATTTCACTTTCTTATAGATGCCTTGGGCATATTTGGATGCTTTCTCAGATTGTCGATAATCTCCATGTGGACCGTTACTGGGTTTTATATCAAGTCCATGTATGTGACATGGGGTATTTTTCTATCATTGTCTGGGGTGGGACTTCCACTTTTCTGGATGGATATTTGGGTTCCAATCTTCAGATGTGAAAATGAAATGACTTCATGGATTGTTTTACTTCATATAATATATTCAAAACAACGTTTTTTCTCTTGTGAAAAAAAAATGATTAATGTTTATCACGCTGCCTTCAAAACTAGCGATGCTGGTCTATGTTGCTGGTTTATTGATATGGTCTAATGGTCTTTTTATATTTTGGACATATCACACTCCTCACATGATTAGCGTTTTTCTCTGTTCAAGGATTTTGGGTACATTAATCTGTATTTGGAGCAATGGACGTCGGTACTCTATCTGTTGTTTTATTATTCTACATACTGCTATTTCACTTTCTTATAGATGCCTCGGGCATATTTGGATGCTTTCTTAGATTTGTCGATAATATCCATGTGGACTGTTACTGGGTTTTATATCAAGTCCCTGTATGTGACATGGGGTATTTTTCTATCACTGTCTGGGGTGGGACTTCCACTTTTCTGGATGGATATTTGGGTTCCAATCTTCAGATGTGAAAATGTAATGACTTCATGGACTGTTTTACTTCATATAATATATTCAAAACAACGTTTTTTCTCTTGTGAAAAAAAAATGATTAATGTTTATCACTCTGCCTTCAAAACTAGCGATGATGGTCTATGTTGCTGGTTTATTGATATGGTCTGATGGTCTTTTTATATTTTGGACATATCACACTCCTCACATGATTAGCGTTTTTCTCTGTTGCAGGATTTTGGGTACTTTAATTTGTATTTGGAACGATGGACGTCGGTACTCTATCTGTTGCTTTACTATTCTACATACTGCTATTTCACTTTCTTATAGATGCCTTGGGCATATTTGGATGCTTTCTCAGATTGTCGATAATCTCCATGTGGACCGTTACTGGGTTTTATATCATGTCCCTGTATGTGACATGGGTTTTTTTTCTATCATTTTCTGGGGTGGGACTTCCACTTTTCTGGATGGATATTTGTTTTCCAATCTTTAGATGTGAAAATGTAATGACTTCATGGACTTTTTTACTTCATATAATATATTCAAAACAAAATTTTTCCTCTTTTAAAGTTTCATTTTTTTTTTAAATTGAACCCGTTGTCGGTATACCGACGCCTTGTAAGCGTTGGAATTGCAACAGCTTCAAAACGTTGGAAGAGCGACAGTATCAAAACGTCGGACGAGCAACGTTCAAAACGTCAAACCATATTTCGTCGAAATTGCGATGGTTTACAAATGTCGGAAGAGTGACATTCAAAATGTCAGACCACATTTCGTCGGAATTGTGACAGTTTACAAACGTTGGAAGAGCGACGTCCAAAACGTCAGACCACATTGCATCGGAATTGCGACAGTTTACAAACGTCGGAAGCGCGATGTTCAAAATGTCGGACCACATTTCGTCGACATTGCGATAGTTTACAAATGTCGGAAGAGCGACGTTCAAAATGCCGGACCACATTTCGTCAGAAGTGCAACAATTTACAAACGTCGGAAGCCCGACGGTTTGGGAAACGTCAGAAGAGCAACGCTTGTTTGGAAGCGACGGAAAAAGTGTCGATAGTGCCACACTTTTTAGGTGCATCGGAATTGCGACGGTATGGAAAACCACTTTTTTCCTGTCCTTGAACTGTCGCTCTTGCGATGACTATGTGTCTGAATAGCAACGAATTGGCTGTCGGAAATTTCGCCAAATTTTCAAGTGAAAAGACATGGCGACTCCTTTTCCAAAAGAGGATCCAATCATTGGGAGGTTTCCCATTCATGTTGATGAGGTTGAGGGCAACAACGCTGTCATGTCTAGAGTTGATCTAATACCTCATGTAGAGGAAGGAGGAGCTCTTGCTCCAACTAGAGGTATTCTTGCATCTTTGCAAGGAAGTCCCCAGGATCTCATGTGTGGAGATCAAGGCACAACTCATGTTATACATGTGCCAATGATGATGAGGTGTGAAACTATGGAGACAAAAGGAGGAGATAGGGGGGAGGACCAGCATAATGTGATGAGGAGTACACACCCCTATACATTTCAGGATGTTGATACACCTAAGTGGTAGACTGGATTATGTAGTGAAAGTAGGGACAATTTTTTCCATTCATATATGCAGTTTACTCTTGATGATGATGTCTCATTGCATGGAGACATTTCACCAAGGAGACCACTAGATCAGCATATGATGAGAGATGCTTCACATTTTGAGGCACCATTCATTGATTTCAGAGGAGTGGAGACCTTGGGAGGTCATTTTACAACGCTGAGAGTCTTGGGTAGACTCAAGGAGGAGAGAGGCATTCTCTCAACATCAACTTTACCCACTCTCATTTCAGATTCTGCGTTGTGGCAGAAGCAGCGTGGGAAGGATAACAACCTTCCAAATTGAATCTTTGGCATGGGAGATGTCAAAGGAGAGGATAACCATATGACATATGTTATCCATGAGAGATCACCAACGTTGTCACTATGGAGGATAGATCCATGTTGGAACTCCCAGCTGTTGGTGGAGTATTCCAAGGATCATTTTTCTTGCATGATATTGGATGATCAACATATGAGGAGATGCATGGATCATGTGAAGATGGAGGAGATACATAACTCTTTGGAAGAGTTAGCACAACCACCTATTTTCTCTTTGAGGATGAGAGGAGACTCATCTATGAGCCACTCCATTTGCATGAGCAATACATATGGTAAGGGTTATTTTTTTTTGCATAATGATTTGTATAATGTATATAAGCATCCCTTAACCATACACGTGCAGGATGTTGCTCCAAGGAGGAGCATTATTTTTTCTAGACTTCATCGTGTACTTGAGGCTATGAGCAGTATTGGTGACCACTCCCTAGGAGGATTTGGGGAGGAGATGTATTTTGGAGAACATGCTCACTTTGCACCATACATGTAATGTTCCAAATCTGGAACTTTCTACTCCATCAGGAATATCTTAGGATATCCCAATTCCTTCTTCAGTGAGACACCACAAGTCCATTCCAGAGATTGACTGTGGGGGAATCTACAGGATATGTCTCCTTCCAAATAAGGGAGATATCCTGAGGCTAGCTGGCCCTTCACAGACTTTGTTTATGGATATGCAATATTCCACCTTGGGAATTTCTGCTACAGGATCCTTGGGGACGCTGTATAAGGAAGCCTCTACAAAAATAAGGCAAACCACCACTAGGATGCCCTATAACACATCTAATAAAACTCCCTTGCAAAAAATTATATTAAAGAAATAACTCTAGATGGGTTATACAGATCTCCCCAATCTAGGTCTCTAAAACAATGCTCAATGAAAGAGCTTACAGCAATATAAGACATAATCAGAACTCTACAAATTTGAATATACCATAAGAGGGAAAATGCTACAGCCATCAATGTATTGTGATATGAAAAATGAAATAAAAGAAATATCATGAGGAATGAACCCCTCTTGCAATAGGAATCAACCTCCCATGAACAAACCCTGAAATACATAAGTTACTGCAACTACACAAAATGCCAGAGGACCATGTCTGCATAGTCTATATGAAAGTAGTTGTTGTTGATTATGCATGAAATGTAAATTTGGCTGAAGGAATATAAATAATAGCCCAATAACATAGAAATGGGTTGAAATACAAGATTTCTAGCTAATCTAGGAGAGATTGCTAGAAATGCCGGAGAATACAAAATGTGACAATTGAGTTGTCACTGCAACTAAGGTTGTGGCCGATTTGAAATATGATTTCCCTCCTCTAATAATGTCTCCAACACAAAGGGCTGATCCCTTTGTCTCAAAAACAAACTCCTGATGAGCTCTCTGAACCCTCCTCGCACTACCTCCATAAAATAACATAGTTTCTGATATGGACTGCACAGTGGGAGATGATGGTATTTTTTGCAAGTGCCAAAGATATGAATTGCATCCCAGGAATCCTCCTTGCAGCTCCTCCAATTAATAGACCACTCCTCCACTGAAGAAAACAAGCTAAGATGACTCCATGAGTTCCTCCTTTGTTGCCCCCAGCAACACAATGTCCTCTCTGCTGCAGAGCTAACGCTGTGGATGATGGTAGTAGTTGTGGCCAATGATGGATTGAGGAAAATCAGCTCAATCCTCATGCTTCCTTGAGGAAGAGGTAGGGATTCACGACTGGGAACACCCTAGTGCCCGAGGGCACCACCACCCTGCTAAACAGCCCGGGGATGCAAGCCTTTGCAGACCCAATTCTAAAATCCAAACATGATGCAAATGGGATGCCATATCCTCCTTATAAATAAAGGGAACTCTTCTCCACCATTTTCCCACCAATTAGGTTTTCCACCCTCATGTGAGTGTCTTCCCTCCAAAACTGTGCAACTTCTCTAAGAAGCCTCTCCTCCTTGGGCAACATTGTTGACTTTAGTCAAAGATGACTAAATCAAGTGATCCAGGTTCCATTCACACTCTTAGGTGCTTTAATCCAGTTTCTTATTCATCTCCTTCTCACATAAGGAGTGTTATTTATTCCTCAAAAGAGGGTTAAGGTGTCTCCTTACCTATTTTATTAAACAAAGCTAAAAAGTGCAACTATAATGTTCCATTTTAGCTTGAAGCTAAAAATTGGGAACATTACAGTCCTCCCCTCCCACATGTTTCTTGCCCTCAAGCAACTACATAGAGAGAACATAATTTTCTCCCCCTTCTTCTCTTGTGGCCTCCTCATCAATGATCTCCACCACTGCTCAAACATGCTGCAATAAATCTGTCCTCCAATGCTCTTTCCCAAGTATGCAAGATGAAAATGATGCTCCTCATGGAAAGATAGAAGGTGTAGTGGAATAATTCTTGCTGGAATGTGGCCTCCTTAAGGTAGGAGTGATGATATGCATGGGAAAATTATGCTCCCAATGATGATCCTCTCATCCATGCTATCATCCAAATGAAAATCTCACCCCTGATTTCTGCAATGAGTTGGGGCTGAATGGAGAGTTGTGCTTGTGCTTCTCAGGATGGCCCTCTCTCCATTTGAAGTGTCCATGGGGCTACCTCTATCCTTGGGCTAAATGGTATGGCCTCCAAGAATGGCCCAAGCTATCCCATCAAGAAAATCAGCCATGAAATGCCTCTGCAAATTCTCCAAGTGGTCCCTACCACAAGAAGGTACAAGTAGCAATGTGGCAATCATGGTTTTCCCATGGTGTCTCATGCAAGATAAAACATATACAATGGGGAGAATCATGCTCCCAATTGGCTGTACATAAAATACTCTCCAAACAATTCTCCTCATAAGTGTACAAATATCAAAAATACAATGGAGCAATATGTAATAAAAACAAGATGTCATAGGACAACCAGAGAGTGGTTCATAGTTCCACTCATGGAACCTACACAGTGCCTCTTGGCCTGCATCAAAATCATAATTAACAAGTGCTTTACTAGCCACTTCTTTTCTGCCACAAACTCCTCACAAGATGGAATCATAAAAATACAAATTGGTGCCAATGGTGCACACCAAGAAGCATGTGGCTTCCCCCAAAAACCATCATAAGAATAGCCAAAATCAAGGCTACAAGTAGCTGAAAGTAAATTATACCAACTGCAAGAAGAGATGATCCTTCTCGAGACAATATGCTTCTCATATGAAGTAAAGAGGTACAAAATATAATGGCAAATTATACCTTCTCTACCATGTACTTGAGACCTTGAGCTGAATTGGCTCATCTGAATTCTCTCCCTCTCCTCCATTGAGTAAGGGAATGGTTGTGCCAACCTCTCAAAAATTATTTAGATATGCATCTGTCCATATGCTGATGAATTTCATGATGAATTCCCTCCCAAGTGAACTCCTCTAGCAAGGCAAATTATGCATCCAAGTGCATAGCTAGGAAGTCCTCATGTGCTGCATGCAATAATTTCTCCTTGAGACTAGAAACTCTAGTCAAGAAGAATCTACCATAGTGTTAGATGACCATATCATAAAATCTGTATCAGTCATCTCCCTCCTAGTTATCAAGAATCATGCATGCACCAAGATCCTGGGAATACTCAACCAAAAGCTAAGTCCTCCAACCGGGATCAATCCTCCACATAGACAGTGCTGGTGTTCTGCAATATGGTGCTCCCTCACACTACTTCCTGCTACTTTGACATCCCCCATGCCAAATTCATCCTCCAAGTTGATGCCATGCCCATCATGTAGATACTCATGCTCAAATAGAAATGATGCTCTCTGAAAATGAGCCTCCCATGAGAGACTATCACCTCCAAAAAATCTCCCGATCCTAGCAAATGTAAGCATGAGTGGCCTCCATCTACTCCAATGCATGAAGAGTGCTTCCTCAAAGGAAGTATCCTCTCTCTCACCAAATCTATGGAGCAGTCATCCTGCATCATGAAGATGCTATCCTCCATCCATACAACAAACTCTATCATCGCATTATAGCTGATGAGAGTGGTTGAGACTGAAAATGAGAGAGTGTATCCCTCCTCCTTGAGCTTGTCCCAAATTCTCTGTGCTGTGTTGGAATCCAAGAGTGGTGAACCAAATAGCATGATGCCTCTCATCATCTCTAGATCAAGTGGCCTCCCAGGTGGAAAGCCTCCAAAAAGTGAGACATCAAGATAGGAAGTGGACTATATATATGAGAGGAATGAAAAGCCCCTCTCTCTCTACTGCACAGTGAAATCCTTCTCCTATGTGAAGAAAATATCTAAAGTAGATAAGGGTGAATGCCCATCATCCCTTCATGTTGTTCCTTCTGCTCTTCTTCTTCCATCTCACAATTCCCAAAAAATGCTACATAAGGCTCCATAATTGTGTCTTGGTACCCACATGTAAAATATTTGGAACTCCTTGCAAAGACACAAGGGCTCCTCTATTGGAAGCACTGGCTGCCCTTTCACCTCCATGTGGTGATGGATCTCCTCCTAATGTGACAGTGCTGTTGGTTCTTTCCAATGTATGCAAATTGTTTGTATTTATGACACAATGAGTTTCACCAAGTTCTTCCATCAAACCCTTAGTGAATGCATCATATGTTTTTGCATTTGCATGACAATGAAAAATGTAACCTTCAAACCAACAATCATGATCCATACCTTGAGTTGCAGCGCTGCTCCTCCCATGGCCTCATTTCCTTCCTCTACTCCCTTGCAATTAAAGTGAACAAAGGACTGCGGTGTGGATCTACATGTCTGGCTGAATGCCCACACCCTCCATGAAAATATCTAGGGCTTGCTTCATTCACAAACCCTTTCAGAAAATTTCTCCAAATTTTCCCTTTCATTAGATCTTCAATGATGTTCTCAATGGTTTGGAAAAGAAGAAGGGAGACCTCCTCTTCCGTCATTCCTTTTCCTTGTTTCCTTTGAAAATCTCCTCTCCTTAGAGAGAAGCTCCTCTTGATGATGGAATTAAATCTTGTGCACAGGCTGAGCCAAGATTGATGCTATCCTCCATCGGGAATATCTTAGGATATTCCAATTCCTTCTTTAGTGAGACACCACAAGTCCATTCCAGAGATTGACTATGGGGGAATTTACAGGATATGTCTCCTTCCAAAGAAGGGAGAGATATTGAGGTTAGCTGGCCCTTCACAGACTCTGTCTATGGATATGCAATATTCCACCTCGGGAATTTCTGCTACAGGGTCCTTGGGGATGCTCTATAAAGAAGCCTCTACAAAAATAGGGCAAAACACCACTCAGATGCCCTATAACACATATAATAAAACTCCCTTGCAGAAAATGAGCTTAAAGAAATAACTCTAGATGGGTTATACAGATCTCCCCAATCTAGGTCTCTAAAACAATGCTCAATGAAAGAGCTTCCAACAATATAAGACATAATCAGAACTCTGCAAATATGAATATACCATAAGAGGAAAAATGCTATAGCCATCAATGTATTATGATATCAGCAATGAAATACAAGAAATATCATGAGGAATGAACCCCTCTTGCAATAAGAGTCAACCTCCCATGAACGAACCCTAAAATACATAAGTTACTGCAACTACAAAAAATGTCGGAGGACCATGCTTGCACAGTCTATATGAAAGTAGTTGTTGGTGATTATGCATGAAATGTACATTTGGCTGAAGGAATACAAATAATAGCCCAATAACATAGAAATGGGCTGAAATACAGGATTTCTAGCCAATTTAGGAGAGATTGCGAGAAATGCCAAAGAATACAAAATGTGACAGCTGAGTTGTCACTGCAACTGATACAAAACAAGAATGAGGCTGTGGCCAATCTGAAATATGATTTCCCTCCTCTGATAATGTCTCCAACACAAAGGGTTGATCCCTTTGTCTCAAAAAAAAACTCCTGATGAGATTTTTGAACCCTCCTCACACTGCCTCCATAAAATAACGCAGTTTCTGATATGGACTGCGCAGTGGGAGATGATGGTAGTTTGGCCAAGTGCAAAAGATATGAAATGCAGCCCAGGAATCCTCCTTGCAACTCCTACAATGAATATACCACTCCTCCACTGAATAAAACAAGCTAAGATGACTCCATGAGTTCCTCCTTTGTTGCCCCCAGCAACACAACGTCCTCTCTGCTGCAGAGCTAACACTATGGATGATGGTAGTAGCTGTGGCCAATGCCAGATTGAGGAAAATCAGCTCAATCCTCATCCTTCCTTGAGGAAGAGGTAGGGATTCCTGACCGGGAACACCCTAGTGCTCGAGGGCACCACCACGCTGCTAAATAGCCTAGGGATGCAAGCCTTTGCAGACCCAATTCTAAACTCCAAACATGATGCAAATGGGTTTCCATCTCCTCCTTATAAAGAAAGGGAACTCTTCTCCACCATGGTCCCACCAATTAGGGTTTCCACCCTCATGTGAGTTTCTTCCCTCCAAAACTGTGCAGCTTCTCTAGGAAGCCTCTCCTCCTTGGGCAGCGTTGTTGACTTTAGTCAAAGATGACTAAATCAAGTGATCTGGGTTCGATTCACACCCTTAGGTTCTTTAATCCAACTTCTTATTCATCTCCTTTTCACATAAGGAGTGTTATTTCTTCCTCAAAAGAGCGTTAAGGTGTCTCCTTACCTATTTTATTAAACAAAAATAAAATGTGCAACTATAATGTTCCATTTTAGCTTGAGGCTAAAAATTGGGAACATTACAATACATCATTCACTTTCTCCAAACATATGAGGAGAGTGGTACAGCAAGCAAGTGGGTGAGAAACCACACTTTTGTCACTCTCTCTTGCAGTTGAGGATCAAACTGTGTTGGCTACATCTGAGGGACCATTGTCCTTCTCCTTTTCTTCATATGGAAGATAGCATGATTTTCATTGTAGTTCCTTATGTTGTTGTTGTTCTTGTTTTTATTGGGAGCATGATTGGGGGAATGGCACATTGGTTTGATGTGTCCCTTGGGGGAGAGATTTCCCACATTGTTTGCATTGCATGTTCTAATGGGAGCATGAGAGGTAGTATAGACACCATAGCCAAAATTTTGTTCTTTTATGAGGTGAGCCATGGATTTGATTGGATGCCATATGATGGTGACTTCCAACTCATCACATATGAGGTGATTTGGGCCAGCATGCTTTATAACGTTGGAGGAGAGATCCTTGGAGGTCTAAACTTCATCTTGCCACTTGAGGGAAATATTATTGCAGCCCAAGATCAACATATACTCTCCACTTATCCTAAGTGGAGAGGAGTAAAGTGTGGGGTAGGCTATTTTTTCTACCAAGATCATATTTTCAGCCCACCTACATTGCAGGAGCCAAAGGTGGAAGAGGATTTTCAGGAGTTGCCATGTTGCGAGGTAACTCATTTTGTATGGATGATTGCTTGGGGATGGGAGCTTCATATGGGGATGGTAGATCCCAATTCATATCAGACCTCATGCCTCAAGAAGGCCCCTTAGTTTAATCTCTGCAGTTGCTTCAGGACAAGCAACATTTGGGAGGGGAGGACTGTAATATTCCCACTTTAGCACACAGCTAAATGGAATATTAAATTATTTTTTTTATCACCTAGCAGCTAAATAAATGGGTAAGGAAGCCCATGCATATTAAAAACATGAATAAAATCCCTCAAATGTGAAAGGGGATAGTCATAAGAGCTATATTTCACACCCTTATGTGTGAAAGAGGACCTTTGTATGGAGACAAGGTCAAGTTTGACCAAGTCAACAACGCTGGGATAGGAGGCGGAGAACACTTTGATAGACAACGCAGTATGAATGGGAAGAGGGTTATTTTGTGGAGGAAACCCTGATGATTGGGACCCATGGAGAGAGGGATTTCACTTGTTTAAAGGAGGGCAAGGCATCCATTGTTATTCATGATTTAGATTATTGATTTCATTGTCTGTTTAGACTTTGTGCATTCTCCTGCTATTTAGCAGAGTTTCAATGCTGCTTAGCACAAGGATTTCTTGTTTAGGAATCCTTCTCCTTTCTTGAGAGGCCTTCTGAAATATTTGTACTGATTTCCCTCACATCTAGACTTGAGGCCAAGCATCCTCCTTGAGCTACAATGTCATTTTTTCAGAATAATAAGATTGTGTTGAAGGGTGTTGCAGTGAGGGTTCACAACACCACTTCCAACACTCTTTTTTGAGAGGAGGAGGCTCTCTTTCCTTTTATAGATCAGTTTGGAAGCCCTTGGAGCATATTACAGATCTTGGCACTTGGCCAACACTTTTTCTTGCACCTACAACGCAGTATCCCTTAGTGACTTTGTTATTTTCAGGAGGTATTTGCAGTGATTGTCGTAGGGTGAGATATTCAGTGTTAGGATCAGTCTTTCACTTGGAAGATCCATTGGAGGAGGTATTTGTATCTGATGCAACATCTTCAGCCATCTCCACCCATTTTCAGTTCTTGAGTTGTAGCTGCTACCCTGCAACTCCAACATTTTGCAGTTTTCCATATTTCAGCCAATCCTTCTAGAATTGTCTTGAGATAGTGTTTGGGAACATATATCTTCTCTCCCAATGTTGTATGAGCCATACATTTGTATATATATGTATTTAAATATGTTAGCATGCAGTTTATTTTATAAAACTGCACAGTCATAGCCTTGGGCACTCTTGTGTAGCAATGTTTTGTCATATTTTATGTACTTGTTTTTTGAGGTTGATTATTGCCTATCTTGAGTAGCACTTTCCTCAAGATCTTGTATACATTTTTCTGTTTTAACTTAATAAGATGGCTATGATTTCTTCTCTCACTTTATGAGTTGGTTTATCACTGCTACTCCATTATTGTGTTTACATATTTCTGTAGCTCCACATTTGGAATATCTTAAGATATTCCCAGTAGTGTAGATTTTCCCTATTTTGGGATATTACATCAAACCATAAACTAATATTCTATCTACTACTTCACTTAACTTATACTTGCATGTAAACTGTTGTCCTATTCAATCTAATTCTGAGATGAAATAAAACACTAATGCCTACTATGTTTTTGCAGCAAGGGAAGAAGAAGCTTTGGAGTGGCCTAGGGGTCTCTTATGGTCATGAGTTTAGAGTTTGGGGTCAAATTCATCCTATCCTAGGTTCAAATATAAATAAGGAGAAAAAATGGAGTAGAAATGGTGACCTACAACGCTGCTATAGGAAGCTGCTACAAGATCTTTGTATTGATATAGGAAGTCCTGAAGTACTACAGGAAGCAGGCCAAGAGGGAACTAAGGGTGGAAAGGATGGAAGGATTGTGTGAAAAAGTGGGACATGGTGGAATTAAGTGAGTGAGGGGTGACCAATACCTCCATCTAAGCTCAGAACCCTTGGAAGGATTATTTCTCACTTGGAGTGCTGCTCACAGTGGTGATAAAGATGATTTCACAAAACAGAGTTTTGGTGATGGAACTAGAGGTTGTAGGGAAGAAGGATGAAGTCCAAGATGACAGTGATGAAAGAGGTCATTTTCCCGCAGTTGTAGATAGTCTTGCAACCACTGCACACATCCATGCATTGATTATTGACAAACTAACATGTTTAAGAGTGGAAAAGATTAGTTTAATAGAAAGCCCTACTTAACCTATGCTAAAATATGATCTAAGCACAAATCCAACTTCTAGCTTACAGTAATCATGATTAAAATGATAATCAAACTATTTAGCTTTCCAAGAAATAATAAGAAAACTATTTTTGTACTGTGGTTGGAGATTCTTTTCCTCATGCTCCCATGAGAGAGGTGAGAAAGAGAGGCTACAAGCACAGTTTTGATATACTTTTGTTGCTACTAGAATGCATGGAAACTAAACAAAGTGATGGAACATAAAAAGAGAATATAAATACACAAGAGGGACTTAGCCAATGGATTGGGCCCTAACCCAAAAGCATCATCCCTATAAGACTAAATCAGTGATAGATCAAATATCTTCTCATTATCATTGCATCAAAAGGTCTAATATATCATATGACAGTTTAAAATAACAATAAATCAGAGCTCAAGAGATACCTAGATGAATAAAAAGTTTGAATCCTAATGATCTCTTGTACATTATTAGTTATACAAATTGAAGCTATCAACATATCCCTAAAAAGTAAGAATATGGTCTCCTTGATCTCGAGAAGAGTGGAGGTTGGATCCTGATAATTGCCACTTGCATGGTTGCCTTTCCCTTCAAGTTGTTGGAAGAGATCTTGGTGTGATCTTGGCTGATTGAGGGATTTAAGGAGGTGGGAAACCCTCCTACAATCTCTCCTTGTTGTCTACTCTAAGCGCTTAGGTGGAAAATGTCTCAAAAATGGCTTCATTTCCTGCAATTACGTCAGACAGGAAACAATAAATGAAAAAAATATTTCACCCTTCTCACTAAGCATAATATAAAAAAAATTTAAATAAATTTGAGAGAGAGGTAACTTAATAGGTCGAAGGATGGAATTTTAACCCCTTAAAATATACCTAATGATGAGCCCCATCAGTGTACATGATCAATTTTCTTTGGAAGAAACATCTAGCTAGTAAGAATGAGTAGATTGGGACCATCCTACACATCATAATCCATCCAAGCATCTTATAACATTATGTTAGAGGTAGTCATTTTTTGCAAGGTTCACCAGGATCCTCCAATAAGGACCATCATTTAGGGAAGGTTTTTGAAGAATAAAAATTATGGCATAACTAGTATATTCTACTTAATGTCGAAAAATTAGTTTTCAAGGATGAAGGGATGTAGATGGTCAATTTACAATATGAAATGCATAATTGAAGTATTTATCCTCTTGAAGAAGAAATCTTAACTTCGGCAAAGTAAGAAGAAATATCATTGAAAGGAGGTACAAATATATGGTTATATGGAAGAAAAGGTATGCATGTCTTTAGTAACTCTTCTCTAGAAGGTAGAATTCATGTCTAAAAAAATATTGCAAGAAGATTTTGTCATAATAATGTGCTTGGAAGTCTTTCATATGATTAATCAATGTTTGGAAAAAAAAGTTTGGTATTCTTTGGAATGGCTAAAGGTTAAGATTCTTCCATAATATGTCATGACTTAGATATGATGATATTTATCAACATCGAATATGTTCTCCTGATGAAAGAAAGAAAATTTCATATTTACAACTCCAAAGAAGATATTGCAACTTTTTGATTACTTCATTCCATGGGCACTTTTGATTAAATTAAAAATCATGGAGAAGGATTCGTTTACATAATGGAGAGATACCATACTAAAGGATGTTGATCTCGAAGAAAACAAGTAAACATAATTTGATATCTTGACAGAAGGACACCTTGTTGAGGTAATTATTATACTAATATTTTGGTATTGGTTATCTAGTTGGTTTATGGTTTTTCCATCTAAAAGTATGTTGCAGAAATGCATGATGGATGTTGAGGCAAGTGGATCTACAACCTTTTTTTTTTAACACAATTCATTGAATACATGGATTAAGTGGATGGCTTTGGTAATCCTTGGAGGATTATGTGGTCAATATGTCTACATCATCCTAGGATTGAAAGGTAGAAGTACAAAAGGATAACATAATTTTCATGTTTCGATGATAAATGAAGATCACTTTCATAATTATAGAAAGTTATGACTAAGATTCATTTCAATTAGCTTAATATAAGGCCTTTGTTAACTAAAAGAAAATGATATGAAAGATTGATGACCTGAACCTTGTCACAAATTGAATAAAATGTTTGGCTCCATTACATCCAGAAAGATAAAAGCTCAATATTATGAGATGCAAATGGGAGGAGGAGACATGCAACTACTACTTGAATATCTCCATGAATAACTAGTAGATGAAGACACATGGTTATGAGTTTCCAATTTAAAGGACGTAAGTAATCTCGTCTATGTTTTAAAGGGAGTAAGGAAGTCTCCTCAATGTTTGAGAAGGAGCAAGGATCTATTCCATAATAATGAGAAAATTAGGATCTCCATTTTTTTTCAGAGGGAGTGATGTTAAGACATCATATTCTCCATGTGTCATGCACTAGACCAACACTAAAATTTGTAAGTCCAAGTAAAGGCACCAGAAAGGAGAATGGAGGATTGAAAAAGCATCTAATATTTCCTCGAGGATAGAAAATTCAAATAGGAAGTAGACCGACACTCTTTCAGCATTGGACAGGTATTTGAGACAATAATGGTCGAAAAGGACGTATATTCTTTGAGTATTGGAAATCCAAGCAAATAATAGTCCTAAAAGGACATACCTAGTGAACATTTGAATGGGGTATGTGTCTTAGAATTAGTGTGGTGTCTCACGTAAAGCCTCTCAACATTATGCTGTGAAATAAGAAGAGCTTGGAAGTTAAGGCCCTATGTTAACCATTATGGTAATTATATTTATTCTTAAAAGATAGCTTATCAATCTGACTCTTTCTTATGAGAGCTCTTCAGTTTGAGAATAATCATGTACTAGTTGTACAATTATGAATACCTCCCTAGTTAAGAGGAAGCGTTGGAAAATGTAACTAGTTTCGTTCTTCATAATTGTCATTGTACTCATGTTATTATGTATATATTATGTAAAAAGCAAAATAAGAAAGAAAAATATCATTTTTAAGCATGGGTTTCATGCTTCTTTTAAATGATCATCTAGGTCAAGCATGCATTTCATGCTCCTAGGGTTTTTCAAGTCATAAGAATTATTGTCATGAGTCAAGAAAGTAAATATTATTTATATAATAACCATTTAGGAAAGTTGTAACAAGTAAAAGAATTTATTTTTAAGTTTAGAAAGTCAAAATAGCCTCCAATACCAAATCGTCCCTACCAGTGACAAGTCAGCCTAGATGAGGCCCATTTGACCTCATGTGAAGGGTATATAAAGAAAGATAGTCCGATCTCTTTAAGAAAAACTTATGCAGTTCAATAAAGCAATAAATAAGAAGAGATAAGAGAGCAAAGGTCGAGGAGACGGAAGCATCTCAAGAAGAAACCGAAATTCTGATTTTTGTACACATCTCTCTCACACATGCGAAGAAAACTAGGGTTTTTGCAGTTGTTGCAGGACCAAAATTTGCAGATTTGAAGTGGATGTAGAAGCTTTGATGGAAGCATATCTTGGAGGAGTGGAATTTTTTTGAATTTAATGGACCTTGTATTTTCTTAAAGGATATTATTTGGATGGTTGACTTGATGCTTGGAGGAAGTTTGGCTTTGGTGTTTGGGTCTTGGTTTTCTCATTTGAACTGATTTTGTAAGAAGAGAAGATAATCTTTTGGGTTTTCCCATTTAAGTGGTTTTTCCCTGTCTTGGAGCCTACTTTTTGTGACCATTGTCTTTATTTTTTATACTCTTGATATTTTTTTGATGAAATAATATATTAAAGAAAAATAAGAAGCTAACTAAAGTTCATAAGAAATTATTAAGGATAAGGAAAATTGTTATATAATTGTATTACTTGATTCTCCAACACTTTTGAGGTTTCATTGTAACTAATGAAATAGCCTCTCTCTGTAGTATGATCTAAGTTTAAACGTGTGTCTCTTGGAATATGGAAATATGTTAGGTTGACAAATATCCTAAAATGGCTAATGTTTGGCTTCTTCCCCATGAAAGCCTCCTTAGGTGTCATATTGCCAAGAAATATATGTGGGACCATGTTTTGTATATAGAATGTCGTGTAGCATGCCTCTGCTCATAAATAGCATGGGAGATCCTGGTAATAAAACATTTTCCTTGATGCCTCCTATTGTCATTCCTAGAGACAACCTTGAGTTGTGAAAGACCAGTGCCTAGGACATCTTTATATAGCAAGGAGCGTGTGGTATAACAGGGGGAGTTATCAACAAAAGGCTCTCATGTTATCTCCTGAAAACAAGAAATATTAATTTGAATAGGACCAAAACCTTCATAAACTTGACACGGGGAAAGAAATACTGTAGAGGCAAGATGTGAGGAACCCTAACACAAATGCATCAGACAATTCAGAGGCAGCTTACTGTAAAGAGGGCCGGTTCAAAAATACCTCACAGAAATAAATTATCAGAAGGTGTTTGTTGTGTATGAAAGATTAAGAGAATACTAGTTTCCATTGAGATGATATCTAGATACACAATATCACCATGTAATGGGCTTACCAATTTAAGAATCCATACATGACAATAGCGTTTTAAAAATAACCTCCCAAAGAAGCTAATATAGCAGAAATATGGTTGAAGTGAAAAGTGAAACAGTATATCATGCCTGAGCCATATTTAAATCGCTTGACTAATTCGAGCATGGGTATAAAATAGGATAAATCCATACCAAAAACCAGTGAGCCACTCACATTCCAGAAACATGATACAAGAAAGGCGGATGAAACGAAATGAACAATTAAATTAGCACATATAAGAGAAAGTTACACACTGTGAGACACCAAAGACCAGAATCCTCTTTAAAGATGGAACTCCTCCTCACTGAAACCCAACAGGCTCTGTACATTCATATAAGCATTTTTACAAAATGCATATAAAAATTCTCTCACCGCATAATTTTCTGATAAAATATGGAACCCTCAAAAATCTGTTCTTAGAGAGTTTTATAGGAGAAAAAGAAAACTAGTAAAGGAAGTGGATGATGAAAATTTAATTGCCTCATTAAGACAGGATGGCGGAACCATGCACGCCCATACTGCTTAATGAATCTGTAGTGCTGTATGTACTCTGTTGCCTGATTTCTGAAATAAATGCACTGGGTGGAAGTCTCTTCAGGAACACGGTATAGAAATAAAAACCACATGGGCGCTCCGTCCTTTCCTAGAAAGAAAATACTGCTGAAATGAAACCTTGAGGGTATTGTTTTCTGTGCATTTTTCCTTCTAAGTAATCTACAGGGTCTTCGATCTGGTATTCTGCCTTCGAATGGTTAGGTTAAGGCTCCAAAATCTTCAATTACACGCCTTTAACACTCTGCCTTTCACTGATACTCTCTGTCTGCAATATTAATGTCTTCGATTGTGAAATCTGCACTTTGAATGACTCTGGAGGGTTTGACAGAGTTTAACCCTGCTTCTTTAATGGAGGTCATGTCGTAACAGCTTCCCAGGCCTTTCTCCATAATTCTAGCCTCTAAAAACTGGTCCTTTCCGGTGTTCTCTGCTACTGTAATTGAGATTGTGAATCATGGCAGTTTATCGCCACTCGTACCCTACAAAATACACAAGATCATCAAGAAAACAAATGCATGGGAAGGTGGATGCAGCGAGGATGACGAAAGTGGACGTGCAGCTGGTGAAATGGTGGAATAGTGCAAGATTACGGTGGAAAATGCAGTGGGAGGCTTGCAGAATGGTGGCGCAGTGGGAAAATGCAGTTGGAGGGTGGCGAGAACGGAAATTTTAATGTAAAACATTAAAATTTTACCTTTGAATGGATATATATATATATATATATATATATAGGGACGGGAAAAATATGTGATGAAACACGTGGAATGGTGACGTGGCAGGACCGGCCAACAGTGGGCGTGCGAATAAATCTGGACTGTCCGATCTCAAGAGGAGATCGATGGTGGAAAACATATCGAAGAGCGACGGATGGCGGGCCAGGGGTACGGATACCTTGGGTTAATTTTCGCGCATCTTCGGGGTGCGATGATCGTTGGATGGAGAGCCTCAAATTGGACAGTTGATATGCATATCGCGTCGGGTCAAATGCCAAACGATAACGCGCGATGGGGGGGGGGCGGTTTTGAAATAGTGACGGAGCCACGTGTCAGGCGGTGAGTGGAATCTCTCCGAAAATAAAATTACCGCCCATCCTCCAAACGCGGTGCGATGGATACCACCGGTTTTTGAACAATGCGCGACGGGGGGACCACAGGGCAGGTGAATTGCTGACCGTTGATTTGCGGGTCGATTAGACGGTGGACAAGCGATCATAGCGGTAAACGGGTTGGGCCACGGGCGCGACGTTGATCTATGAAGGCCGTCCGATCTGTACAGATCGACGGATAATACTGCACCCGATATCCACCTACGATAAGCACTCTCCGGGCTAGCGCTTGGTCTAGCGCCCAGGTCACGTGGAGAAAAAGATTGAGGGGTCTAGGGCTGAAAGGTGCTAAGCCTTAAATATGTTAAAATGTGTGCTTTCGGCCCTTTTCTATGCAATTTTGAGTTTAGAGGAGGGGAACGATAGGCGAAAAAAGGATTTTTTAGGCCAAACAAAGTGGGCTTAAAGGGGATTGCTTGTTAGAAATTAATAGGGGGCTGACATGATCAACATTGGCTCCACCTGGGGACGACACGTTCATCCCTGGGCATGTCGAGAACTTCACAGACCACCTACATCATCAATTTTTACAGACAGGAAAAATAAACCTATTCTACTTCTACCCTTATTACTCCATGAGACCAGATTAAACTGTTGGTCTCATATTTTCTCTACCTAAACTACATCTGCTAGGATTAAAATGTCTAGAAGATTTCTTCTCTACATTCTAAAACAGAAATTAAAAAACAGCCAAGCCAGGATTAGACTGGCTGGCTTGCTGGACTTTGCAGAAGTTAAAACAACTAACTACATGCTCACGGACTGAGCTTTATTGAGCTTTTCCTACCTACCCTACTTTAACTGGATTATTTACAAGTTTAGCTTACAAACATTGTCTTCCAATGCAACCAGTCCATCAAGTGATCCCATGACCGGTCTGTTCTGCCTAGCTCCTTGAGAAGGCTGGATAGGCAGGGTTGCTCCCACTCTTTCTATTCTTTGTCAGCAGCTTCAAAAAATTTTATTTCTGTCCGCAACATGCTGCTCACAAAGACCTTTGATCCTTCTTTAAATTTTTGCAGGAAATGAGCATAAGGATCATGACAAGATACCTGGTTATGAATATTTGGAAAGTAGGCTTCAACCAGGATCTCTTCTTCTTCCATTGGATTGAGAAGAAGACTCTCTTGGGGTAGACTGTCTCCTTCATTTTCTGAACTGGAGGACTCATCGTACATTGCTGCTGAGTCCTCTTGGAGCTCTGACATGTTTGGCGTTGCTGGAGAATTTGAGCTAATCCAGGCCTTCATATATTCTGCCACAGGATCAATGAACACATGATGTACACTTTTTTCTTTCAGGCCTTCCATGACTGGTAGGTTGTCTTTATCCTGGGCCGCTTTGATTTCTGCATCTTCCACTGCATTTTCAATGTGGCTCTTGAGAACTGGATCATTTTCTTCTTGTACTTCAAAAGGAAGTGGAATTTCTTCTCTTTTAAGGGTAGGGAGACTTTCCAAAAAGGCTCTCGGGTCTCTGAACTGATATGATTTTTCTTGTGAGTTCAGAAATTCGATCTCAGCTTCATATCTTTCAACCACCAATTCTAGAAAGATTTTCTTAAGCACGGTTTTAACACTTGAGCTAAGAAGAATAATAGCTCGTGGAAGGTCCTCCACTTTCAGTTTTTCCAAGCCATGTGAAATTTCATCTCGACACTCTGCTATGAAACTTGGATGCATTTTTGCAAACTTCTCAAAGTCTTCCATTGGTGAAGTGGCTTGGTCTTCAACATGGCTGATGTTGTACTGCGACATGATCTCCCAGTGGAGTCTCGTGAAACCAAGATAATCAGCAGCCTACTGATCACCAGTGGAGTCTTTTAATCATTTAAAAACTATGGAGTCGCCAAGGTGAGGGATCTACAACTGTCAACTCTTCATTATCACCTTTCTGAAGAGTGAATAAAGGATTTTCGAGGCCCAAGGATTCAAATTTTCTTAACTTCGTTCCCCGGAAATAGCGCCAAAAATATTTTTTCGTTCCTAGAGAGAGCCTTGAGTTGTGAAAGACCAATGCCTAGGACATATTTATATAGCAAGGAGCATGTGGTATAACAGGGGGAGTTATCAACAAAAGGCTCTCATGTTATCTCCTGAAAACAAGAAATGTTAATTTTAATGGGACCAAAACCTTCAGAAACTTGACACAGGGAAAGAAATACTGCAGAGGCAAGATGTGAGGAACCCTAACACAAATGCATCAGACAATTCAGAGGCAGCTTACTGTAAAGAGGGCCAGTTCAAAAATACCTCACAGAAATAAAATATCAGAAGGTGTTTGCTGTGTATGAAAGATTAAGAGAATACTAGTTGTCATTGAGATGATATCCAGATACACAATATCACCATGTAATGGGCTTACCAATTTAAGAATCCATACATGACAATAACGTTTTAAAAATAACCTCCCAAAGAAGCTAATATAGCAGAAATATGGTTGAAGTGAAAAGTGAAACAGTATATCATGCCTGAGCCATATTTAAAGCACTTGACTAATTCGAGCATGGGTATCAACTAGGATAAATCCATACCAAAAACCAGTGAGCCACTCGCATTCCAAAAACATGATACAAGAAAGGCGGATGAAACAAAATGAACAATTAAATTAGCACATATAAGAGAAAGTTACACACTGTGAGACACCAAAGACCATAATCCTCTTTAAAGATGGAACTCGTCCTCACTGAAACCCAACAGGCTCTGTACATTCATATAAGCATTTTTACAAAATGCATACAAAAATTCTCTCACCGCATAATTTTCTGATAAAATCTGGAACCCTCAAAAATCTGTTCTTAGAGAGTTTTATAGGAGAAAAAGAAAACTAGTAAAGGAAGTGGATGATGAACATTTAATTTTCCTCATTAAGACATGATGGCGAAGACGTGCACGCCCATACTACTTGATGACTCTGTAGTGCTGTATGTACTCTGTGGCCTACTTTCTGAAATAAATGCACTGGGTGGAAGTCTCTTCAGGAACATGGTATAGAAATAAAAACCACATGGGCGCCCCATCCTTTCCTGGAAAGAAAATACTGCTGAAATGAAACCTTGAGGGTATTTTTTTCTATGCATTGGACCTTCTGATTAATCTAAATGGTCTTCGATCTGGTATTCTACGTTCAAATGGTTAGGTTAAGGCTCCAAAATCTTCAATTACACGCCTTAACACTTTGCCTTTCACTAATACTCTCTATCTGCAATATTAATGTCTCTGATTGCGAAATTTGTGCTTTGAATGACTCTGGAGGGTTTGACAGAGTTTAACCCTGCTTCTTTAATGGAGGTCATGTCGTAACATCTTCCCAGGCCTTTATCGATAATTCTAGCCTCTGAAAAATGGTCCTTTCTGGTGTTCTCTGCTACTGTAATTGAGACTGTGAATCATGGCGATTTACCACCGCTCGTACCTTGAAAAATACACAAAATCGTTAAGAAAAAAAATGCATGGGAAGGTGGATGTAGCGGGGACGACGAAAGTGGATGTGCAACTGGTGAAATGGTGGAATAGTGCGGGATTACGGTGGAAAATGCAGTGGGAGGCTTTCAGAATGGTGGTGCAGTGGGAAAATGCAGTTGGAGGGTGGCGAGAACGGAAATTTTAATGTAAAACATTAACATTTGACCTTTGAATGGATATATATATAGGGACAGGCGAAATATGTGATGAAACATATGGAATGGTGACGTGGCAGGACCGGCCAACAGCGGGCATGCGAATAAATCTGGACCGTCATATCTCAAGAGGAGATCGATGGTGGAAAACATATCAGAGGGTGACGGATGGCGGGCCAGGGGTATGGATACCTTGGGTTAATTTCCGCACATCTTCGAGGTGCGATGACCGTTGGATGGAGAGCCGCAGATCGAACAGTTGATATGCATATCGCGTCGGGTCAAATGCCGAACGATAACGCACGATGGGGGGGCCGGTTTTGAAATAGTGACGGAGCCACGTGTCATGCGATGAGTGGAATCACTCCGAAAATAAAATTACCGCCCATCCTCCAAACGCGGTGCGATGGATACCACCGGTTTTTTAACAGTGCACGACGCGGGGACCACAGGGCGGGTGAACTACTGACCGTTGATTTGCGGGTCGATCAGACGGTGGACAGGTGATCGGAGCGGTAAACGGGTTGGGCCACGGGTGCGACGATGATCTATGAAGGTCGTCTGATCTGTACAGATCAACGGATAATACTGTGCCCAACATCCACCTGCGATAAGCACTCTCCAGGCTAGTGCTTGGTCTAGCGCCCAAGTCACGTGGAGAAAAATACTGAGGGGTCTAGGGCTGAAAGATGCTAGGCCTTAAATATGTTAAAATGTGTGCTTTTGGCCCTTTTCTATGAAATTTTGAGTTTATAGGAGGGGAACGATAGGCGAAAAAAGGATTTTTTAGGCCAAACAAAGTGGGCTTAAAGGGGATTGCTTGTTAGAAATTAATAGGGGTATGACATGATCAACACCTCCAAAATAGAGTGGTTCTTCCTCTTAGCAACCCATTCTCCAACGAGTTCTAAGGAACCATCCACTCTCTCATGATTTTTTCCCTCATACGAAACTCATGTAATTCCATACTATTGTACTTACCTCTATTGTCTGACTGAAGAGTCAATATATTTCTCCCTATTGCATTCTCCATTAGATCCTTAAAGTCATGAAAACAACTAAAGACCTCATCCTTGGTATTCAAGAAGTAGATCCATGTTTTCCTATAGAAATCATTGATAATATTTCAAAGTACTCATATCCCCTAATATAATTCATAGACATAGGTCTACATATATCTAAATGCACTAAGTCAAGTATCCCATGCGATCTGTTGTCACTCTTGTGGAAAAGTTTCTTTTACAAACTTTCCCAACACAAATCCTTTGTAAACACCATTGGGCCATCTCATGAAGCAATCTTAGTGCTCCATGATGTATATGTCCCATCATCCTATGCCATATCTCCCCCTGATCCTTGGATTCTTGTTGCTAAGTAGTGCCTTAGTAGTGTTCATCTACAACTTGTACAATCGGCTGGCTCTTCACTCCAATTGCTATAGGCGATCTCCAATCATTTTGCTTCAATAGCACCTATGTCCCTCTAAATGGTACATCGTGCCCCTTATCCTAAAGGATAGATATGGATATAAATTTCATCCCCAAGCCTAGAACATGAAACACATCATGATTTGGAATTGGCTTTTCATTCTCCCTTGGAAATAGAAAAATCCCTCTTACAACTGGGTTCAACTTGGACGTGTTCCCCATCTAGATCTAAAATATGATGTCCTCCTCCTTATAACTATAGAATTATTATCTAACCTTTGTCATGTGAAATGACACTACACTGTCTATATACTAGAAACCTTGTGAAATTGAGCTATATAGGAAAGTGATCAATGTTAATTCATGATCCATCTTCCTGGAGAGCTCATCTTCACTAGTTAAAGTTGTTGCTTTCCCCTTACCCTTCTTCTTCCTTTGTGGAAAATTTTTGTCATTAAGGTCAAACTCATGACATCCATAGCACTTGACCTTTGAAAGGTCCTTCTTCTTCTTTTCTCCTTTTGGGCCTAATCCCTTGTTGGAACCCTTCTTTACCTTCTCTTTTCCTGCTAGGGCTTCGTTTTCTTGTTCCTTCTCAACCTTAAAATTTTCATCGTTGTTGCTTCTACTTCCATTAACCAAGCTAATCCTAAGCTCCTCCTAAGTGAAATAAATCCATAGGTGATCCCATCCTAGTAGTGTATCTCATCCATTAATAACTTCGATGAACACATCCCACTGCTTAGAGAACTCATTCAAGGCTATTCTCACTAGCTCATCATCACTTGGCTTATCTCCAACTATAGCTAATTAATCTCTGGAAAGTTGAATACCAGTAAGATAGGAAAAAACATCTTCACCCTTCTGCACCTTAATGGTCTTCATATTTTCTGTGAGAATCAATTTCCTATTTTCTGTAGGATTTATGTACATATATACAATCGTGTCCCACATCTACTTCATTGTGTCCTTCTATAAGATATGAGGGAATATATGGTCCTTGACTCCATCAAGGATAATTTTCTTGGCTTTGGAATTCCCCTTGTTATAATTTTCCATCTATTATGGATATATCGTTACAGCTATAACATTCTCTCCAAACTCCTTCAGTCCATACTCGTCTAATACAAAATACATTATGACTTTACAAATGCCAAAGTTGTAGGCTCCATCCAATCTATCTTGATCTCTCAAACCCGTTGCAACCATCTCTGAAAATATAGAAATATAATGAAACCCAAATAAATTGGAGAATATAAATTGGGTTCAAAAACCCTCAAAATTTTTCTTCATGTGCCTTGCACATATCCTCATTTTTGCCTCCTATCTCCTTTGATACCATGTGAAATTTTAAGACTATTGAAATTAATTGGTTATTATTCACCTATCAATTTCTTATTTGTCTTCTACAAATGATTGTGACAAATATTAAAATAAAACACTATTGCAACTTCACACAAAAATAAATGAATCACAAGAGTTGGGAAAATTGTTGTACACACACAAATAATGAACACCAATATTTTTGGACAAATTTCCCTGGAAAAATCCCAATGTGGGGAAAACCAAATCTGCAGATGATTAATTTTATTAACTCTTCAACAAAATATGTGATGGATAAATTACAATCATTTGTTGTAAATTAGAAAACCTCCAGAAAATTAATCATGTCACTTCTACAAGTCAATCTACCCTCTTGGAATAAATTTGGCCTCTCACTAGCTCTTGAACTACTCAAACGTGTGGCCCTGGCTCATGCCCTTCTCTGGAAAACTTGCACTGTTGAGGAAATAAATTTGGCCTCCGTTGGATTTTAGTCTCAACTATAAAATTCAACTTTCCTATGCAACTCGATGTATCTGAAAATATTTCTCCTTGCTTCAGAAATTCACCCTTTGTAGAGCAATTCACACTCCCTTCTGGACCAATTCACACCACTGGAAAAATCAGCCTCTCTCTACAAAAAAATTGATCTCCAAATAACTCGAAGATCATTGTGATAAATATCCTCTAGAAATCCTATCTCCAAACACTACTAATCACGATATATTGATTCCCATGTGTTTCATATGCTCCCTTGATATCATTGTAATTATGTCTCTCAATGTGTTCTCCAAATGTGGATTGATTTCCTCTTATAATATCTCATTTGATGAATCAACGATCATGATCTAATCTCAATCGATGATTACGATCATCTTGATCCCTTCTCATGACTTTTCTAGAAGTAACGAGAAGAAAATTTATTTACCTCAATCAATTATGATTAATTAAGTAATTTCCCTAAGTTAGATTTAGGAAATTTTGATAAACTCACTAATTAATTCTAATTAAGTCATTACACTTATAAACATTTTATGGGTATTGGAGAAATTGTGTCCCTTAGCCTCATAGATACCATATGAGACTAGAACACCTATCCGATCTACATAAAATAACAATACAAAGTTTCCCTACAACAGTTGTTTGAAAATTGTGTTTCTTTGTTTTTGCATGCATAATTGAATTCAAAAGAAGTTGATGGACTTAAAAAAAGATGTTATTTCCATATTTAGCATTTGTTTTTCATTAATGATGTATTATCAACTTCATTTCCAAATGAACATCATAATTAAGATGAGAATTTTTATGTTCATAATGATTCGAATGCCCTTGATCATATTAAATATTTGTGATGATGTTTACTATTGATTTTTTTTAATATTGATAAGCTAAAATAGTTGATTGATGTTTTTGATCCAAATGGTATTAATCAGTTGCATTTAATTTGATGAATATTTTGTATTATGATGATTTATTGGTTTAATATTTTTATTTAAGGATTTTTAATTTTAATTTTCATTGATATAGTTGCACTTCATGTTTAACATAATTTTAATAATGTTGCTTAGATTGGTCCGAAAAAATTTGGGGATCAATGCTAGTTTGATGTTGTTCAATAATTTAATGACTTTTGGTGTCCATGATACTATAAACGATTGTATTTTAATACTATTAATTAATTTATGTTATTGATGCCATTACTAGTATTAATTAATTGGTGATTATTCAATGATGATGCCATATTATTGATTTTTTTAACAATGTTGGTTGATGTTATTTGATAGATGATTGGGGTGGTAGGAGGGGGAGGGATTATGATAAATCCTGAAGGAAAAATAGAAGTAAGATATGCATGGGGTATGGGAACAAAGACCAACAATCAAGCAGAGGCCTTTGGCCTTATGTTAGGACTATCTATAGTACAGGAAAAAGGAATTAGGGAGGTAGTCATCCTAGGAGAAGGCTCTATTGACAATAAAACATACGGTTAATGGGACTTTGGCTTAAAACTGAATTCTTAATCAAATAATAAAAATAACAAAAGGTATAGAGAAAACCCTAGGAGAAGGCAAGTACTATCATATTCTTCATGGGTAGAATAAAGAGCGTGACAGACAGGCGAACCAGGCCTGCCCATTGGCAGAAGAGATCAATATGGTAAATGAAAAGGAGGGAGGACACTTTATCCCCTAACTAAGTTAGAATGATAAAATGAAATGGGAAAATTATTACTCCTAGAGACAAAGGATTAAGAAATAATTTTTTTGAACCCCCAAAGAGATGGAGAACTTGGAGAAAAAGAAATTGGTGGAATTGGTTAGTTGATGTTAGGCTTGGTCTCATCTAGTCCCTCCTTCCCCCCCTTCTCCCTCACTTCCTTCTTCCATCCCCTCCCTTTTCTCCCTAGTGGACAGACTCTCCATGGTATTTCCCCCTCCTCTTCATATATATTTTTTGTTTCCTAACCATTCCCCTCATCAATCTCATCTCGATCCCCCTTCTCCTAATCCCTTATCATCCGTCTCCCATGTTCCCTTTTCATATGCCTCCTTTCGTTTGGCCTCCACATCTTCCTTTGGGCCCCCCCTTACCCTGTCTAATCGAACCTTCTTTACAATGATAGTTTATGGTAATTCGTGGAAATATCTTCATTTGGGATGGTCATGGGTCTAAAATGTGTATTCTCTGCAGCCTTGCATGCAATTCACCTATCTACACTGCACGCAGGAGCAGAGGTTCCAAGAGATATTGGACCTGGAGTGAGGATGTTAGCTGGCGCATTCATGGTAGTAGCATGTGAGCTATGGATTTACGAGGGAGGCAATTAAATCCCAAGTGCGAGGAAGGTTAGTTGACATGGGACTATCTCTACAATAACAGGGCGATGAGAATTCAAGGTATAGAATGGATATGGAAGTTAATGAGAAGATTGTGGCATGGAATGGAAGCAGCATGAGGTCAACCATGACAGGTCTAGCCCCTATATATTCAACTACTCCAGCAATTTGGATGATAATAAGGGCAATACAATTAGAAATATTGGTTGGATTTTTTCGTTGAGGTAGACTCTGTCCAGTTTCGGGAACAGTGACAATGCGGGAAGATTGTTGAGCTCGGTTCTCTCGGTGATTGCTGAGGAGAGGATTGTGGGTGGCGGAGCTTGGGGTTAGGAAATTTTCATGGAATTGGGGGAGTGAGATTGTTGAGAGTGCCTGATGGTGACTGCGGCTCTGGGGCCTATGAGAATATCAGTCTATGGATCAGAGCTAGCAGTAATGTTAATATTAGGCACCTCGCCTTTGAGTGCTCAAGGGTGAAGATACTGGGGGTTACCTACATCTTGGGGTTATGTATTAATATTGAATTTTAGTTGTTGGAGGGGAGTAGTGGAAAAAATGGATTCTCCCCTGCTAGTTGGCCAGTGGGGGAGGAAGTTGGTAGCTGTGAGTCTGAGGGAAAGAAGTTGATGTTGGAGGTGAGCAGTGCTAAAGTTTCACATGGATAAGAAGTTGGGGTGTGGAATATGCTGAAAGGCTCGAGGAAAGTTAGGGGATTGGATGGTGCACAGTGGCCTGCTCCCTGTGGGAGACTTAGCTCTGGTTTGAAACCACTGAATGTGTAGGATATAGTGCAAATTTGGGAGATGTTTGATGGAAGTAAGTGTTGCAATATTCTTACAAAAACGTCTGGGAGGATTGTGGTGGAAATATAGATGGATTCCCACAGAAATTCGGAGGTGGGAAGTTGGTTCCAGGGCCTTGGGGACATCACAGGACCAGGTCTATCTATGGGCATTACAGAGGTGGAAGAGGACGCTAGTTGGGGTTGTTTGACAGTGAGAAATGTGCCCCTGAGATAGAGGACATCTGCACGGGGATGAATATAATTCAACTTAACATACATCTTAACATACATCAGTAGTAGTAGGACATGCTCAACATTCAAGAGTATAACATGGCCAAAAGTGAAAAAATTAAACAAACGGATGATGAAATTGATGCACTTCGATGTCAGTTGGATGAGCTCAAACTTCTGCAGAGTAGAAAGAGCAGGGAGGGGGACAAGAGAGGCCCTGTATTTGATCTAAACATCCTGACGAATACAGAAGAATGACTTGTTGCCCAGTAGCTTTCGTGTATATGGTTTTTTGTTGTTTTTATGATATGTTGTAAATGTATGCTTCTAATGAAGAAATGTTTCCAACTATATAGTTGTAGGATAACAGTCTGGACCTACAATAGAATTTTTGTAAAATGGAAAGGCCCTATAGTAATAGACTAGAAAATGGAGCCTTCAGTGGAAAGGTACTGTAAATGTAAATCACTCTGTTAGAAGCTGAGAACACTCTCAGATTAATATATAATTACACTCTTTATTGTTAAAACAAAATTGACAGATGATGATATGGTGAAAATGATGAATAAACCCAAAATTATAATTTGAAATAATGATTTTCATCGATATTTTGGTAGACACCCCTTAGTGAAATGAAATTATTGTGTGATATCTTGGCTCCAAGCGGTTCCTTTTACTAATAATTGCTATTTTATTACAAGTACCAAGTACCACCCTATCGTGGATAACTCTGGGTCTTTTCTTGATATTTAGTTATTAATGCATCACACTTTCATAGCATGTGATGGTTTCCCTCTTCAATTATTATTAAGAATTTATTTGTGTGTCATATTCCATTTAGCTAAAAAAATTGTGATTATATATAATCAATAGTTGGAGAGGATGTTTTATTCGTTATTATATATTTAATTACAATGTGACACATGTGACCTAATGCTTATACCTTTTATGATTTATGATGAAAAATTCTTGCTAAATATGCTTGTGTGCTTAGTTATGATGGGATCTCTTGTTTATATTGCATTATGTTAATATCAATGGTCAATGAAATATAGTCGAAAGTAGATTCCTACATGATTTCCTTGCTTGTGATGACACTAATGTTTCCTTTATTGATTATTTAATTAGCATTAATGTTCTAGATAATGACTATGTAGCATGGGTACTTTTGATGGCATAACATTGATGTTATTGATAATAACTGTGTATCATGGATACTTATGAAAATGTAACATTTGTATTCTTTATGATAACTATGTCATGATGGTATTCGTGATGATAACTATGTATTATTCATGTCTTGATGATGATGACTCAACATGATTGATTATTATGATATATAAGCACTTACTATAGATATAATCCATGTTATGATGTTATTGGTTTATGATGATAATGTTACACATACCTTGGCATTTTAGGAAGACTAGTCTATTGTGGATTGAGATACAAATGGAAAAACAAGGGAATGCACTCAAGGCAAATATCCATGGATTATTGGGGAGTTTTTGTATGATTTTTACTATTTTTATACATGAAATTATGATTTAAATATTTTTCTTGATTGAATAGGATTATCAATTTCTCTATTCTATTCAGTGTGCCTTAGGGGTCTAGGAGCATTCATAGATGATAAGGTTACTTATACTAAAATATTTCCTAACTCCTTGTACCATTTTTCTTAGGAAAAAAAATTGTACCACACCATTTCCACATGTGATTCCAATCACCAAGGGCTAATGGTGGTAGTAAGACCTTTATAGATTAGGATGCCAATTCCAAGTGCAATCGAGATCATTAGGGGTTAAACATAGTAGTAAGATATTTTCTCAAGGGGACATATATTTGTCGAGGAGTTGAAGGTGGTAGTTATATCCATGCATGTTATAATATCAAAAGGTTTGGTAGTTTATACAATTATTTAATCCTCTCCATCACATTGAGGTTGATCAATTGAGAATCTAATTAGTGTCAGTCCTTCAGATTTGCATAGGATGTCATTGCGAAGTGTAGTTGAATTAAGAGGTCTAGTAAGTTCCTTGTGTCCCCATGGCCTACATGTATGGGAATAATTTATCCACAAAAATAACGGTTGTGTGCTTTGAATTTTTTCACTTCATTGAGCCTAAGTCCTATTATGTCAATTGAAGATCAATTTGTGGGGTCTATAGTGTAATTGGCTTAGTTGATTTCATATATGTGTGTGTGTGTGTGACTGTGTGCTTTGAAGTGGTATGTTGATGACTTGGACCTAGAGGACCATAGACCTTGTTAGAAGAGAATAAATTTGGCACCCCTTATTAAGTATGCTTTTGTTATATGATTTCATGAGATGGTGCCATTAGACTCACCATCCCCATGTTTTTTATCAATGATGAGTGATTATGATTAGTGTTATATGATAATTAGTTATGTGATGACATTTCATATGTATTCATATAATAGAATAACCTATGGTGGGTTGAGACATTGTGGAAGGATGAGGGGATCAAATCCAATGCTATGGATCTTTCCCCAATGAAGATGACACCATATACTAGAGATTAAGAAGCCATGGGGAAGGAAAACTTCTAAAAATCACCCCCACAAAACATAAAAGTGTTGTAATTCATTTTTACCTTATTCTTGACACTTGTAAATTCCCCAATAACCATAAATACACAATAATATGAGTTAATTGGGGTGGAGGGATAACGACTTGAGAGTTGTTTAAGAAAGAAATACCACCTTTGAGATTAAGGCATGGCATAAGTAAAAATTGTGGTGGTCTTTGTTAAAGGAAGGGAGCACCACTACCAAGGAGCTATAAAGTGGTAGTAATACCCCTATTGATTTACTCCTAAAGTGTTTTCATGCCTTGGCCATTATCCTCATTGGACTAAGCCTTTCTCATGGGGAAACAAATATGAAGGTGGTTGCATTTGTTGGGTGGAAAATTGGGGCCTTGGTGAGATTTTTCCTTTAATATTAAAAATATATTTGTGGGATTTAGGGAATTAAAAAACAAGGATTTAGACTTGGAAGAACTAAGGGTCATAGTAAATTAATATTTAAGCATTTAGATTTGTATTTCTGACTATTTCTCTTTACTAGCATAATTGTGTGTATATGTATATGTACCTAATGAATTTGTGACATATTATACTATGTTCTTTTTAGACACTTAAATTTCATTTCTTGATGTTGATAGAAATCCCTAGTAGACTTATCAGTTTAGAAAAAAACTAGAGTAATGCATTGATATGATGTTGTTGAGTGTGTTGCCCTCTGAGATAATGGGTCAATTAATTATGCCAGAGAATCTATAATATTTTGTTTTCTTTAAGTTGGGGGTTTTGGATAACCAATGTACAAAGAAATTTCATACAGATGTGCTTAAAATTTAGATAATATTAATCAATAAGGAAAGGGTTTTTGCTTTAATTCAAATAGTGATTTGAGATTACAGGTGTGAAAGAAGAAAATGTAAGCCTAGTATGATTAATTAAATATTCAAACTAAATGTTTAATCATCATAAGTGTGAAAAACCGTCAAACTATGTTTAACAACTTAACAAAAAATATTTAACGTTATGAAGATGTTGATAATTAATTGATGTAGAGGGACTTATATAAACAGGCAGTTCAATAATTCATTGTCTAATATAGATAATAACCCCAGGGGATTTACGATAGACTGAAACACAAATTTTTATTACCTAATTATCTTCATAAACATTAAACATGTGCAGAAAACAATATGTAAATGAAAACTGGAAAACTTACAAGAGAACAAGCTTATTGAAAAAAATTTAGAATCCTTTTATTATCATCAATGATCAAAGATTATACACTTACGCTTACAAAATGCTCATACAAGGATGCAACCCTTAATAAATCGAATGGAGAGTTATTTATACTAGTTTATATGACTTATGAAATATCTAAAACTAATTACAATAATAGTATAAAATAATTGGAAAACAAAATTGTTGAGTGATTTGTCACTGTTTTTTAGGAAACAATTGATGATTTGGCCTAATAAATGATGTTGTGTTGTCATGTTGTTGGAGTCAGAAATTAGTCGATGGTTTCACATAGCTTATCCCATCCTTCTTCACTTGGAATTTCCAAATTTACCACCTTTATGAACACTTCATCTAGCTTTGTGTATCTTTCAAATGTTTGCTTGTTGAGAAACATATTTTTGATTTCATGTTTTATAACCAAATAGAACTCCAAAGCTTCAAGAAAGGCTTTGCATGCTATATGTCCTTTAACCCTTGCAAACTTTTCTTTATCAATTGCAATGGTATACAAATTTTTGCAATATTCCTCCAGATTAACTAGTTTCTCATTTAGAGCTGCCAATCTAGGCAGTCCCTTCTGGTTCAACACATTAAACTTTGAATGAAACCTATGGACAACAATGTCCAAGGTTTGACATTTTGTCTCCAAATGATTTAGTAAATTCTTCTTTTGTAGAACCTTTTTGATCTCCAGGATGGTGGTCGTTCTGTCTACAATATTTATGTGCTCTAACTCTGCTCTGCTCTTTGAATTGAGCACTTTTATCATATCTAATGCTTCTACTGGTTTAGTTTTGAGTGTTTCTTTTTCCTTTTCTATGACTACCCTGCATCTGGTAATCAACTCTTGATGTTTAAAAATGATCTGTATGGATGGCCATACATTTGTTATTGATTGACTTGGGCCAAGGTGTATGCCATTAATAATTCACTTTCTAACTCCATAATATTATGTCCCAACCTATGAGACTTCTGCATTTCCTCCATATACAAAGTGTCATTTTTAATCTTATGTGTTTCTAAATTCTTAAACTTTTCTTGCAACTTCTCATTTTCCTATTTTTGTATGGCCAATTCATGTGCTATTATGATTGAATCACCTACTGTTGATGTAGATTCAATGGTTTTTGATGAATAACTAGGTTATGTACCTACAACTGCTATAGGAACTATTGTGACTGGAACCATGGCAAGCTTGGTTGATTCTTACTCCTTGAGCAGTCCTCCAATATACTCCTCCATCTTCTTAATCAGAATATTTTTCTCAATGATTAATTTGAGCATATCTTCTATGTTTTTTTCACTTTCTTCAATCTCCTTTGCTTGTGGGTCTTCTGTAGAAGGAAACTTTAGCTGATTTCGCAAAGCTGCAATGTCTACATTTTTCTTCTTAAGTATTTCTTCTACAACCTTACAATATTTTGGATCATATCCAATTTTAACTACAAGGTATTCTAAATATTTTAGTTTGTTTCCTTAGCTAGAGAAGACAATTTCTCAATATTAAGTTGCGATTGTACATTACATAAAGCAGATATAAGCTTAGACAAAGACATGGTTGTAGTAGGCATGATGGAGAACAACATCTCACTAGACTGTTTGTGCATATCCATTTGATCTATTGGATGAATTTTGTTGGGCCGTTAATATGCCATTATTATTATCACTTGTGAATGCTTATTCCACCCATTTCTACCATTCTTCATCACGTCATTTATTATAATTTATTATTTAAATCCATTTTATAAATGATTTATGCTCTTATGGATGAATATTATTTATCTTCCTTTATTTCTAATAAATTGATGATTATGAATTATTTTATCAATGATAGTTTTAATAAGTTGGTTATAACATTATTCACCATTTTTAGCCTCCAAGATAATTTCCAGATTGAAGATTTGATCATTAAAAGTGCCAATTCAGAAATGCGCTGGAATAAGGAGTGACAGTTTTGCGGTTGAGATTATGAGCAAATGAAGACGAATCTAGAAAATCCGGAACATGGGTTTTGTTCAGAACGGACCCAATTAACTTTAACAAAGAACGGTTTGCCCAAATTCGGCCTGTGTTGAGAGATTCGCAGGGTTCTTTGAGCACGCTTTTCTCAGATCTGTGGTTGCGGCCGTCCTCCAAATCTCAGCTGCAAAGCCAAATTCGCCTTGTTCTTGTTGATCAAATGGTTAGAAGCAATCCAATTTTGTAATATAAATCATGTTTTACTTATCTTTATTGTAACTTCTCTCTGATCTCTCTCTATTTAAATGAAAACAAAGATCAGAGATGGGGATGATTGATGATGGAGAGACTTTTCTTATTGTAATTTGCAGAATTGTGCATCGGCTCTTGTTAAGAGAGTGTGAGCTATTTGTAAACATTATTAATGCCTGATTAATAAAAGAGTTCACTGTTGTTCCATTTCTCAAGCGCTGGAGTAAAGCACAGCAACGCTTCACCGGTGGTTGAGGGCCCGGCCCTGGTGGAGCGATCCGCTGTTTGTATTTCTATTAGTTTATTTCTGTTGTGTGAAGTTCGTTTATTACAATTAAAGAATTGAGTTATTTCTAATTGGATCAAATACAGAGTCATTGTTATTCCATTCTTTACAAGAAGCATGATTCATGATTTAATTGTTATAAAATGTTGTTTTTCTGTATCTAATTCCAGTTGTTGTTCCTTTTGTTTATGAATTACGATAGTTGATTGTTGCGTGGTTGTCGACAGGATTAAAGAGTAGAAATCTAGTTTGCTTGGTTATGAATTGAATTCACTATTTATTTTACGCTGCTATTCAATTCCTGTTCATTGCTTTTAGATTGTTGTTCCTTTCTAGTTTGCGTTTTAGATTTCATTTCCTTTGGGTTGTTTTCACTTGCTTTGAGATCTCTAAACTGTAGAGGGCAGAGCTAATCATTCCAGGTCCCCAGATTTGGTCATCTCACATCGATTTCTAGGGGAAAGAGTTATTACTACTGCATCCCTAATCGATGTCTAGCAAGGTTGCTGTAGTGTAGTCTTTACATTTTTGTCATTTGTAATTAGATTTCTTTTCAAGCATTTATTATTTCTGCATTTGTATTTCTATACTACATCTTCACAAACATTACTCTTGAGTAAATAGCCGCCTCAGACTGAGTACACTCTTGAAACAAAAAGTCGTCCCTGGGTTGATAATTAATGTGAAGGTAATTAGGAGTTTAAAATACCCTTTTTATCGCTCCACATTTTAGCGCCGTTGCCGGGGTAGCAAACACCTCAATTTTTTTCTAGCATCGCATGAGGGCATGCTAATTTTTCAGAGAGGGGGAGGAATTGCTACGCATGATGGATGTTTTCAATTTTCTTTCTCATTTAAGGCATACAATTTCATTTTTACACAATGCAGAAATTGATTTCCATAATATTTTTAAAAAACCATGAACTCAATTCTTGTGATTTCTGGAAAACACAGACGTATCATTAATACAAACCCAGATAATTTCAAGATAAATTGGTTCATAAAATTTCGAAAATCATGCACTCTCACCTACAGCCATTTTGTTTATATCTCATGATCCGTGCATCAAAACGATCCGATTTTTGGATCATAGAGACATTCATATATTATAAACTTACTTGCAACATTTCAACAAAATCTGGTTTGTAGTTTTTGAGAAAATGATTAATGAAGTTTGCTATTACTTATATCATATTTTGCTGCAACTTCATACATATAGTTGAATGTCAATATAAAAATTGTTATGCCTTCATCAAGATTACTAAAAGTGAATATTCATTAATTAAGGAAGAATTCATTTGTTCTATCCATTTCATGAGCTGAGATGAACATATTTTTTATTGCTTGGTTAACACATGGGTTTTTGTCTTTGGGTTGCATGAGGACCTGCAATATATTCAGGTTTTCGTTGCATGAGGACATGCAACATATTGAGTGTGGGGGTATGTTGGGCCGTTAATATGCCATTATTATTATCACTTGTGAATGTTTATTCCACCCATTTCTACCATTCTTCATCACGTCATTTATTATAATTTATTATTTAAATCCATTTTATAAATGATTTATGCTCTTATGGATGAATATTATTTATCTTCCTTTTTTTCTAATAAATTGATGATTATGAATTATTTTATCAATGATAGTTTTAATAAGTTGGTTATAACATTATTCACCATTTTTAGCCTCCAAGATAATTTCCAGATTGAAGATTTGATCATTAAAAGTGCCAACTCAGAAATGCGCTGGAATAAGGAGTGACAGTTTTGCGGTTGAGATTATGAGCAAATGAAGACGAATCTGGAAAATCCGGAACATGGGTTTTGTTCAGAACGGACCCAATTAACTTTAACAAAGAACGGTTTGCCCAAATTCGGCCTTTGTTGAGAGATTCGCAGGGTTCTTTGAGCACGCTTTTCTCAGATCTGTGGTTGCGGCCGTCCTCCAAATCTCAGCTGCAAAGCCAAATTCGCCTTGTTCTTGTTGATCAAATGGTTAGAAGCAATCCAATTTTGTAATAGAAATCATGTTGTACTTATCTTTATTGTAACTTCTCTCTGATCTCTCTCTATTTAAATGAAAACAAAGATCAGAGATGGGGATGATTGGGGATGGAGAGACTTTTCTTATTGTAATTTGAAGAATTGTGCATCGGCTCTTGTTAAGAGAGTGTGAGCTGTTTGTAAACATTATTGATGCCTGATTAATAAAAGAGTTCACTGTTGTTCCATTTCTCAAGCGCTGGAGTAAAGCACAGCAACGCTTCACCGGTGGTTGAGGGCCCGGCCCTGGTGGAGCGATCTGCTGTTTGTATTTCTACTAGTTTATTTCTGTTGTGTGAAGTTCGTTTATTACAATTAAAGAATTGAGTTATTGCGAATTGGATCAAATACAGAGTCATTGTTATTCCATTCTTTACAAGAAGCATGATTCATGATTTAATTGTTATAAAATGTTGTTTTTCTGTATCTAATTCCAGTTGTTGTTCCTTTTGTTTATGAATTACGATAGTTGATTGTTGCGTGGCTGTCGACGGGATTAAAGAGTAGAAATCTAGTTTGCTTGGTTATGAATTGAATTCACTGTTTATTTTACGCTGCTATTCAATTCCTGTTCATTGCTTTTAGATTGTTGTTCCTTTCCGGTTTGCGTTTTAGATTTCATTTCCTTTGAGTTGTTTTCACTTGCTTTGAGATCTCTAAACTGTAGAGGGCAGAGCTAATCATTCCAGGTCCCCAGATTTGGTCATCTCACATCGATTTCTAGGGGAAAGAGTTATTACTACTGCATTCCTAATCGATGTTTAGCAAGGTTGCTGTAGTGTAGTCTTTACATTTCTGTCATTTGTAATTAGATTTCTTTTCAAGCAGATTTATTTTCAAGCATTTATTATTTCCGCATTTGTATTTCTATACTACATCTTCACAAACATTACTCTTGAGTAAATAGCCGCCTCAGACTGAGTACACTCTTGAAACAAAAAGTCGTCCCTGGGTTGATAATTAATGTGAAGGTAATTAGGAGTTTAAAATACCCTTTTTATCGCTCCACAAATTTGATTAGTATCAAATGAAAATATGGTCTTCTTATAGTCTGATGGAGACTTTGGAAAAGGAACTTGGGCTTGTAAGAAAGTCATTTTCATTCTGCCTTTCTCACTGTCAAAATCCGAGAGAAGTCTATGTTGTGAAGTGGAGGTCTACTTCCAGAATTGACTATAAACATTTGACTTTAGTGTCTCATTAGTTTTCTTTATCTCTAGGAACTTTAAAAATATATTTTGATCATCAGGTGAGATATTTCTAACATTATAAATGATCTCTAGAGGCCCTTGAGAAGGTGAAGATGTTGTAGGAGTATTCAAAACACTCCCTCCTATTGATGTGGACACCTCTGGGTCTGCAAGATCAATGATTTATGGCTGCTTTTGATTATCCTCTGTAGAAACTAATAAATCAGGCTTTTGCTTCTTATGTTGAATTATGAATTCATTGATCAGCTCCATAGTAGATGAAGTTTCTTCCCTTGTCATTTTCTATTGTTTACTTTGAGAAACTAGAGTCTGCAAGGTAGAGGTTGACAAGATTTGTTCTTCTACTTCCTGAAGTGTATTCTCTTCCCACTGCTCTTGAATCATAAATTTCTCGATTTCTAACCTTGGAGAATGATTTTAAGGAGTTTTTTTAATTCAACCCTTATATTTGAAATGATACCAAAGGGTTCATAAGACCAAGTGAAGATGGGTTGAAAATTCATGTTCTTTAAAAGTGTATCTGCCTCAGTACCAGCTGATCTGTTGTTGCAAATAAATGAACCAATTTTAGACTTAATATTAAATTGTGACTTTCTTTCACCTAAGACAAAATGAAGGTCATCCATGTTGATCATCTTCCTAATATACTCCAAAGAGAAAATTCTCATTGGAACATACTTTGGCAGCTTATATGGTGCAAGCTCACAACCATATACCCTTATTTCAGTATAATTCTGGTATAAATACTAGTCTCTAGTCTTAACTTGATCACTTAAATGAAGAATCCTTTTGGTATCTTCACCAATTTTGGGCTCAGTCTGGATGCTGAGAAGTTGTGCTACTGGATGTATAAATGTGTCAGTGAAGTCTGAGAAGGTGAATTTAACTGAAACAGATATGACCATCTCTATCTAACGGATGACTGATTGATTAATCCCTTGTTCATCCTATTTGTTGAGTGTGATTTTTAGTGAGTCTCCTTGTTGAAACAAAAACATGTAAGAAAGTACAGAGGTGTACTTGAACATCCATTGTGTTATTAAATTCATAAGCTTCTCATGCATATTATTAGCCAAAAATTGATTGTAATTATACATGAAAGTAGGTTGTTGATCCTTAGAAAAAATAGAAAAGAGTCCAAGGATATATTCATCAACTGTTTTATCATCTGGATAACTTAATAGACATGAAAATATGGAGATGATTTGTCTAGTGGCTTCAGGGAACATTGAATATGGATAGGGTGGATTTCTTTTGGGAAATTCAACATCATCTGGTAAGAATGTCTCAAAAATCTGAGCTCTCTGGGGAAAGGTCAGCTTATGGTATAGTTCCATAAGGGCTTCTTATGAAAATAGGTTCAAGGAATCAGATTGGGGAATTAGAAGCATGTTGTTGCTGGATTCAGTAGTAATGGATATAATAATGTCACCATTCTGAGCCACTACTGCTCTTTTGACAGGATCGTATATGGTTTGGCACCAGATAACCAAATCTGGAAAATCATAGGTCTTTGGAAAACAAAAATGGGGCAAAAGGGATTCTCAGAGTTTAATATGATATTTCTTATCAAGGTAATTTTGCTTCAACCACTAGTGTAGTTCATTAAACTCGAACTCGCACTTTGTGTTAGCAATCTTATAGTATGAATCTGAAAGTGGAATATGGTCGAAGTTAATCGGGGTGACAGTGGAAGGGTTCTCCTCTGAAACTGGTTTTTTGGTTTTTCCTTTTGGGGCCATGTTGATAGAGGAAAGGAAAAGAAAGGGGAAAATAGTGACAAAGGGAAATAATGGTGATCCTGTGAAACTGACAACAACTGCTCGAAGACAATACGTAATGAAATCCATATACCTACAATCAAACAGTAAACTGATTAAGAAAAAGTGGTAAACTAGCGGAATCTGGTTTATTTATATAGACAAGAAAAGGATATAGTAACCATTTTACAGTATGACCGTAGTGGTCAAATTCTAAAGGCATGGGACTGTAGTGGGAAAATGGCTACAAAAACAGTCTGGGAGTGGGATCAATATTGGGCCAATAGGATGTGACGGTAAGGGCATGGTGGCAACGGACAGGTGAGGTGGCAGTATTTTATTCAACGTTAGGAAATATTCAAAGTGTGGGGTCATTTGACCATTGGTAGGAACAAAAACCATAATTGAGGGAGAAGTGGATTTCATGGGGTGGTAGGAGATGGTTTGTGGTTTTGTGCGAGGGGGGTGCAAATTGATGTGAGGGTGACACATAAGGAGGTTCCACCGTCCATTAATACTGCTTTTTTATACCCCCCCCCCTCACGTTAACAGGAAATGGATGAGGGGGGTGTGAAAATCTTCTTTGTTGTTGATCTAGGTGGGGAAGAGATCTGTCGTCAGAAGTTGTCAAAGAGATAACACAAATGACAAATCACTTTTGTGTTTTGTGACCATATAATAAAAACATCCGTCAGTATTTACAATAATATTTATGTCGATTATTAAAACAATGATTAATGATTAATGAAGCAGAATAACTATAAATTAACAATAATTAACATTTTTGTAGCGCATTTAGACTAGCAACCTTTAAAAAATATATTTTTTAAACCTAAAGCATTCATTTTTCATTGCTTTTCCTAACATTTTATTTTTCCTTCATTTTTTAGGGTAATCTACTTCTAACATTTTCTTGATATGAATAATCAAATTACCAAGGTCCTAACATTTTTTTATTTTTCTCTTTTTCTATTCATATCCTAACTTAACCTTTTAATTTTAATTTTTTTCTAATGTTCTAACTTATCAAAACCAAATAATGTTACAACAGAGTGGAAATGTAGAATTATGTCTCCATATTTGAATAGTTCAAGAAGAGCATCCAACATTATATTAACTACATTGATAGCAATGGAAGGTATAGTAAAAGAGTGCATACTCCACAATTCAACTAAGAATGTAGCCAATATTTTGAAGGAAAAATATAAAGAACATATTGCATTACAAATGTAACATATATGAACATATTTGTTATACTCGCTAATTATCTTCATTATATATTATTGATGGGTGAAAAACTATCTTGACATGAAAATTATTGACCATTTGAGATTCATTTCGATTGAAAAGTGAAGCTACAACTTCTAATGAATCTTCCTTTTTGGTTTTTCTCCAAAGGGCCAAAATTTATATTAAAGGAACTAAATCCTTCAATAGTTTCTGAGATCCTTCTTGCATATGCTTTCAATATTTCTTTTTTGATCTCATATTTCTTCCTAATATGGTTAATAATTAATTCAAAGTCTCCAAAAACTATGAATTCCTCAACTTGCATTCGAAATTTCAAGGTTAATCATTGGGTCAAGGTCTCATATTCAAATTCATTATTGGTGGATGGAAATTCAATTCTTATTGCATATGAATATACAAAATATATGGACTCTTTAAGACAATGTATACTCTGATGTTAGACTTATAATAAGCACCATCAAATGACAGTTTTCAAAATCCTTGATGATTCATTTATTACCCTTTAAACTAATTAATTTTCTGCATGTTAAAAACAACATAGTTCTCAATCATGGCATCAGTATAATTCTACATCATTTATTCTCTCTTATTCTCAAATTATGTAGGATTCCTTTGTTCTTGCGGCACTTTAGTCAAATTCAAATATTTGTTTAGTAACATTACGGGAGTACCATTATTCTTTATGTATCATTCGATCATGGAACATTAATAAAAACCAAGAAATACACCATATTCCACTTGAACATCCACCATTATTATAGTGAAAATTGTTGTGATATGGGGTGTTAAATTAATCTAAGCAAAAAAATATTTAATTTCCCCATAAGAAAGAACATGTATAGAATCAATTGCATATATGCTTTCTTGAGTTTCATAATATTTTGTGCATTCCAATACTAAAGCTTCCATAATAGATAGTGGAATGATGTTCTAGGTAGCTCCACTACCAATCATGTAATTTTGCAATTCAAAATCATGATTTTCAATTGATATATAAAATTATGGAGCTTATTGATGGCCCTCAATATTGCAGCAACAATGTTGCAACCTCCAAGGGTCTTAGATTTAATTATTAACTCAAGGTTTGTACAAACTTTAAGAGCAGTTGGAACTATATGTGTAGCAAGCATTATCTTCTTCTTTTTCAATTCTCATACAGGTGGAGGATACTAGAATGAAGATTAGAAGAAAAAAAAAATTTAATTGTTGAAATAACCTATTCTACAAGAAAGTAGATTTGCATAAATGAAGTCTAGAAAAGAAAATCACACACACATATATGCTATCTACAATGAATGAAAAATAACACTTTCTAGATATAAAGGATTTAAAATCCAAACCATAAGTTGCAAAATACAACACCCAATGTAATTAATAGAGGCATCTATGGGAAACTTTGTGAGGTATCTATACTTCTAAATTCCACCACCATCATCCCAAAGGTGTTTTAATACATCAAGGAGGTCAAAATAAATTTTTCTTGCTAATTTGGGAAAGAAAAGGGGTCTATTTATATGTTGCTACATGATTCTTTGTTTTGTTGTTGGAAGATTCCAACGAGTTTTTTTGAACACTTAGAACACAACAATAAGTTGAGGAAAATAGGTGATAATTATTGGAAATGATGTCATTCAACTATTAGATGCTTAAGGAAACTTGAATCAAGATATATTATCATAAAACCAAATATCATTTGTCTCCTATAGTTATAAAATAACTTGTACAACAGAATAGTAAACTACAAAGTTCATAACAGTAAAAGAAATGGAATATTAAAATACTTAAAATTACATTTGTAAGTGCTATGATTGATGAAAAGTTGCATAAATCACCTAAAATGAGGAATTTCTCAAGGAATCACCTACTTAAGCATGCAAAAAAACAATTATATTGTAACTTCTATAATTTCTAGTGTAAGAAGCTAAACAAGGCAAATGCAAAGAATAATACCAACAGAAGAACGAGAAGGCTCTAAACTCCTATGGTGAGCCCAACCCAAGGATGCTCAGAGTCCTTAAATAAGAAAAAATCTAAGAGATAGAATAAAGCACTACTTCAATGACTGAAAATTTGTTTTTACATTGAAAAACTTTCTTGAGAATGAAAAAAATCTTAATCTTGATTTTTGCTTGCTATTCTACTCATTTATATGTTATACTAGTTTAATTTGATCCTGTTATTTATACATCAAGTGGGGAGCAGACACCTTGGGAGGAGGGCTACATTTCCCTCCAAAAATCCTAAAAAATGGGATCTTGTTTTAGATCCAACTTGCAACAATAGGAGGAGGCACTAAATGCCCTAACCCATCCTAGTTTAGGTCTTCCTATTGTAGGGAACAAGTCCCTAAAATATATAGAGTGTTGGATCTCTTATAATATGCTCAATATCTCTATAAATCCTATACAATAAATATGTTAAGGAACATAAAATATAAAAGCCACATTGAATTCTTCTATGAACCCATTAAGCTAGGAAAATATACCATTAAGTGCAAAATGTGGGTTCAAATATAGTTTTATTGCTTAGGAGTGGATTGATGACCCTTATAATTTACCTATTTTGGAGGCCCATTATACCCCCCTATTGGAACTATTTCTCACATTTGAGAAACTCATTCTTCTTATCTTATTTTCTCTTGTTCATTCGGTTTTCAATCTGAAATTCTAAAGGCTGAAGACAGAACTACAGAGGGAAACATCAAACCAACTTTGGAATCTAGGACCTAGCCTTCCTGGACTCAGAGAGGGCTCTCTCTATTAGATATAACTTTGTTTACAAGGGAATTTTGGGCTAGCTATTAGTGCATAGGTTTGTTTGAATATGTTTGGTTGAGGCAGCAGAAAATGGCCATTGGGCTATTGAGTCACACAAGTGTGAACAAATTCAGATGGATGAGTAACTAAGGTCAGGTGAAACCAGGTAAGCTAGCCATGTTTCTACAGGAATGCAGAGAAGAACATCTATGAATTCTACATTTTGGTCTCAGAAGAAAACATAATAAACTGTATCAAGACTATGTAGGGTACCCTATGGTAAATCCTACACAAACTTTTCTATCCGTAGTTAAGAAAAAAAAAACAGTATGAGAAAATAGGAGAACAAAAAAATACATGGGAAAATACTTCACCACAAAGCATAACACAAGAATCTGGAAAACAGCTTAATCCTTCATTCATCCAAAAAAAAGTGCTTACAACAGAATGTGTCTTATTACAATGTTTTTTCCCTTCTGGGTCCCCCTCTCATACTGCTAATGCATATAGTATTTATAGAAAACTTGAGTCGACTAATCTGTCTACTGCAGTAATTACATTCAAGAAAAACTAGACAAGTGAAAACACACAAGTGGTGATGAGACAAGCCTGGCTTCCAACAGTGGCTTTTGGTAGTCTATTATTAATTATAGAGTGGTTCGAAACTTGCTCGAGTAATGCCAAAGAGGCAGAAAATCAAGTATTCCTAGCATCTGGCCCTGTTCCTTAGAAAACCGGCATTGGGTAATTAAGTCTGGTGCAACACTAGCTATTTTCATTGATTAGTGATTGTGATGATGTGTTTTCTACTGCCCCTTTGGTTTCTTATGTTGTATCTCTGCCCCAAAGCCTAGCTTGACTTGTTCTGTTTGTTTCTTTGTGGTGTTCAGCCTCGCTTTGCCTTTTTCTCCTTTTTTGGGGCTCAGTCTATTATAAGTCCTTTACACCATTTTTTTAGCCCTTTTCCTTCATAAAAAAATTTGCAAACCGTAGAAGCTCAGACTTGAAAACCTTTAAATTCTACTCCTAAACTTTATCGCATCCGTAGAAGCATCGAATTTCGCACATTTTAGAATTTAAGTTATAATAAACGGTTTCAGCGATGCGATGCGAAGTACAGAGTCAACGTGGTAGGTCAAGTGGTACCAGACTGCAGCCCAGAGAGTGCAAGTTTTGACATTTAGCAGTGAAGGTAAACTCTAAGGGATGCAAAGTGTGAAGTGCAGGGAGGGCGGAGCGACGTGGAGGAAGGTGGGACCCGATCGTAGCCTGTGTTGGGAAGTGAAAGAGGTATGAAATTATTGTGTATTTAATCATTCTTTACCATAAATATACTCCTATTTGCCTTGGAAAGGTAATTTATTATAGGAATTACAATAGAATTGGAAAGGTTCACGATTAATACGAAAATATGACTAAAGGCTACTTTTTTATTGAAAAACGGGAATTCGGAGAGGTGAACAGCTGTATCAAAGGCGGGGTTGAGAAAAATCTAACTGCTGCTCCATCAGCGTTGAATCATATCCATCCAAAGGCAAGGAGATCAGAACGAATAGCCCAGAAAGGACAGGGAACAGCTCGGCCTCAGTCAGCACAAACAGAAAGATGACTAAACACAGAGGAGTGAATCCCTCAGGATCTTTCGATCCTGAGGGATCGTTGTTCAAACTTATCTTGTTCCTTGATTGGTCCATCGAGATTTAATATATAAAGCCACGCCCTTTAGTGACAAGGGGACGGATTGTTGTTGAAGTTAGGAATTGGTCGAAAGACTTTACATTTTCTCTGTAATGTAATGTTTTAATTAACTCTCTGTTTTGAGAGCAACCTTTCTGTAAAACTTTATGTTGGCTTAATACAAAGCATGTGTTTTATCTACCTTCTGTAGTTCTGAATTCGCCCAGTAGTATTTCACTGGCGCTAAGGGCCCGGCTCTGGTGGAATAACTTCGCTGTTTGTATTTTAATCTTTTCTCATTGTCGTGTGGAGTGCGCTTAATGTTTGTTTTGATTACAGAATTGGTTTATTGTTGATCGGATCAAATACAGATTCATTGTTGTTTCATTTCTTTACAAGAAGCATAATTCACAGTTCGACGCTGACTTATATCTGATTTGAGTTGTTGTTCCTTTAGTTTATAATCTGTTATAATTGATTGTTGCATGATGAGAAGCTGTCGACAGAATTGAAGCATAGAAATCTAATGCCTTGAATATGTTAGAATTGTAATTGCTGTTCATTTCACGTTGTTGTTCCATTTCTGTTCATTACTTATTCATAGTCTTTGATTAGCAAATAGATGAGTTGTAGTTACATGCTGCTGTTCCTTTTCAGATTGCGTTTCTTTTAAGTTGCTTTCATTGAATCTGCTTTCGTTTCAATTTCTTTAAGATCTCCAACTGTAGAGGATAGAGGATTTTGCTTCCAAGTCCCCAGATTGGTCATCTTGCATCGATTTCTAAGGGAAAGAGTTACTGCTACTGCATCCCTGATCGATGTTCTGCAAGATTGAAGTAGTTTAATCTTTTCATTCATGTCACGGTAATTAGGTTTCTTTTCAAGCACTGGTTACTTTTGTTTTTTTTTTTTTTTGTACTACATCTTCACAGCATTGCTCTTAGATAATTGCAGCCTCAGAAAGAGTACACCCTTAAAATAAAAATACGCTCCCAGATTGATGATTAATGTAGGCTAATTAGGTGTTCAAAAGAAACCTTTTTATGACCCAACATTTTGGCGTCGTTGCAGGGAGAGAGTATGCCATTTTAAAGGAGTAATGCACAGCTGGTTCTCTTCTGCTTGCAGAGAATTGGGTATTAAAGAAGGAAGGTAAGAACCTGCGCACTGGGCAAGAAACACACTTGCTCGCAGCCTACTTCACAGCAAAAGTAGGTAAGATTCTTTATTTAGGTAGGAATGAAGGTTTGTTTCTTTTAATGAATAAATCAACTAAGAAAAACAAAATTCCTCCTAAAACTGAAAAACCTAAGGGACCGGTGACCCTTGGGTGCACAACCTTTATTGACGAAAACCTTAAAAGAACTTAATCTCAGCCATCAATAGGATTTAAAATAACTACTTCTAGACAGCCTACTAGTTCCCTTCAGGCTACAGAGTCACCATCTGAAGCCTTTGCTGAGATACACAGTCAAATAGAGGGAATTGAGAAACATTCCCAAGAAATTGAGAATCCTTGCATAATTTTCCTTCAAGAAGGGAATGCTAGAAATCTCCAAGAAGGAGAAGGGGAAACGGGAGAAATCACAAATTTGAAATCTCCTATTGAAACTACCCAAACAATAAGCAGCCTAGATAAGGGAAGTGTTGTTCAACTTATTTAGAACTAAGGTCCTGAATTGCCTCAAACAATAGGTCGATAGGAAATACTTATTATCCTAGACAAAGGGAGTGTTGTCAAAGCCATTCCTGCCCCTACTCGTCAACCTAGAAATTCCTTGGAAATCCCTGAGGGATATTGGCATATATTTGATCAAATGGCCCAGAACCAAAATCAGAATCAACAGCACACCTCTACGCTGCAATATCCTATAGCAGATACTACAGTCAATGCACCCATGAAAGTTATTCCTCTTCAACATATTCCCACATTTCATGGCTTAACATCAGAAGACCCAGATGCGTTTTTATTTGAATTTGATGTGCTGTGCAGAGGACACGATTACACCACCGATGCCCAAAAACTAAAACTATTCCCTTCTACATTAAAAGGGGCAGCCCTACGATGGTTTATGGGATTAGGTGGGGGTGTCATAACTGATTGGGATCATATGAAGGCTGCATTTTTAAAGAAATATCAAGATTACTGTAGGTCTCGTGAATTAAAAGATGAGATATTCCAAATGACAGCAAAACCAAATGAGACCTTGGAAGAGTATGTGGAACGGTTTCAATATAATCGTCAGAGCTCCCCTTATGCATCTTTACCCTTACCTGATAATGTTTTGAAAACCACATTAATTATGGGAATGAAAGATCAATGGGTTGAAACATTGAATATTATGGGAAAAGGTGATATATATCAGGAAAGTTATCCTAACATCATTGATTTGTGTATCAGGAGTTCGAGGGGCAATACAAGGTTGAAATCAGTAGAACGTGATATAATCATACGGGAAAATAAGGCCTCTATTGAAGGTGTGACTCGTGCAGATATTGGAAATCTGCTAGAAGACTTTAAGACAGACATAATTGGGACTCTAACAACACAGTTCGATATTATGCAAGCCAAACAGAAACAGGCAGAAGCAGAGCAGAACTTGGCAATATTATTTCCCAGATGTAGAAAGAAGCACAACCACAAAGAATGTCCATTGGATGTGATTAAAGTCTGCACCATTTTCACGAAAAATCACCCTACAGAAGGATGTCCTTCGCTTCCTGGCCTAAAATCAGTTTATAAGGAGGAAGAAGAGGAATCAGAAGTGGTATGTCTACTTAATCAGCACTGAAAATGGCAGCCACGACCATCGGGTATGCCAAATGATCCATTTTCTTTTCAGGCTCCTCAATATAATGCTCAAAAATATAGTGGGATGTGGCAGAATCAACCATATTTCCCTAATTGGTCACAACAGCCATTTCCTCCCACATCTTGGCCAAATCAAAAAAATCAGAATAATTGGCCTAGATTTCCTTTCTACCCACCTTTCTGGCCTACACAATGGTCCCCTTCTACTTCCCAGAGTCAGGCCTGGCAGTCGAACTGGAAAAAACCTACAAATCAGCCAGCTGGATCAATTCCTCTCTCTCAACCTACACTGCCAGCTCCTTATACAAACCCCTAGATCAATTTAAGACCACAACTCCCAGCCCAACCCAACCCAAACCCAAACAATAGGCCAGTTCAGTCTATTCAAATAATGGAACCCCCAGAAGTAGAAACTGAACTAAGGGAGTGTAATGATCTTCAATTAAGGTCTGGGCGCATAGTCAAAACAGAGAGAAACAATGATGTCCACACTGAAGATCCGTTACTTGTAGAACAAACAACACAAAGAGAGAAGGAAGTTCAACAAAAAAATCAACAATGAAATCAACAAAAAGTAATAACTTCCCCTCCACCATTCCCAGAACTATTAATTATACCTCGTCCATTAGAACAACCTAATTTTGATCTTCTGGGAGAATTAAAAAAAAATTGTATAAAAATCCCTCTCCTCCAAGCTATTGAAGATATTCCTATATATGCAAAAACTATTAAGGAATTATGCATAAAGAAGCCAAAGAGGAGGACAACAACCAATCCTACTATCCAAATAGTCGGTACCTTATCTGACTTATTATCAAGAATGAAAAAACCCATCAAATATGAAGACCCAGGAGATCCTATAGTGACAGTGCAGATCAATGGCTAATCATTTCCAAATGCCTTAGTTGACTTGGGGGCAGCAATCAACATTTTAACAACCACCACCTGTCAAAAAATTGGAATTACATCACTGGAACCAACAACAACCTTGTTGGAATTGGCTGACTGATCGGTAGTCAAACCAGAAGGTATACTACAAGATGTAATGGTATCTGTAGATTCCTGGGAATATCCTGCTGACTTCTTGGTTATCAATCCAAAGAATCGACTAGATGGACATCCGTTAATTCTAGGTAGACCTTGGTTGGCAGCTGTCGATGCTTATATTGGATGCCGACAAGGCAACATGACAATTACAAGGGGAAATTATGTCAAGAATCTAGCCCTATATCCCCCAGCTCAGCCAAGTCTATCAATAATCAAAACAAGAAAAACACCTACATCATATCTTATGGAGAATATGAGATCACCTCTAACCATAGAAAATTCTCTTGATTTTAAAGATCAAATAGAGGATGATATCATTAATAATTTTATTAATAAGTCACAAACCAGATCTCATTTGCAATGTCACATGATCAAAGCAGCATTTGATAATAAAGAAGAAGAAGATACTTTCAAAGATATTCCTGATCAAACAATACCTACTACTTCTGTGAGAAATAGCAAGGTTGTAGAAATTGAACCGGGAAAAACTTTAAATATTAATACAAATCTCACGGTTGAACAAGAAGAGAAATTGGTCCAATTATTACGAAAATACAAAGCAGCCTTTGCATGGGATTACCCCGATATGAAAGGAATTGATCCTTAATTGTGTACTTACCACATTTACATTGAAAAAGATGCAAGACCCATTCGCCAACCTCAAATGAGACTAAATCCTCACCTTAAAGATATTGTGAAAGCTAAATTACAAAAACTATTGGATGTTAATTTCATCTACCCAATATCTGATAGAAAGTGGGTCTCCCCATTAGTGGTAGTACCAAAAAAGAATGGAAAGTGGAGGATATGTGTATATTACTGTGAACTTAATAAGGAAACACAGAAAGACCACTTTCCCCTTCCTTTCATTGATCAGGTATTAGACACATTGACAGGGAAGAAATTCTTCTCTTTCCTCGATGGCTTCAGTGGGTACAATAAAATCCATATTTCCCCTGAAGATCAGGACAAAACTACTTTTACCTGTCCATGGGGGACATTTGCCTACCGAGTCCTACCTTTTGGCCTATGCAATGCTCCTGATACATTCCAAAGGGAAATTCTCAGCATTTTTGCAGACTTAATAAATGAAGGCCTCGAAGTATATATGGATGATTTCACACCCTATGGGGATGACTTTGAGTCTGCATTGGAAAACTTAGAAAAAATATTGCAAAGATGTATTGACACTAGGCTTTTCTTAAGCAATGAAAAGTGTCTTATGATGATGACTGAAGGAGTTATCTTAGGGAATTATATTTCAGCAGCTAGAATTCAAGTAGACCCGGCTAAAATTCAAATACTCTTGTTAATTCCTACACCTACTACACAAACAGAGGTACGTAGCTTTCTTGGATTTTCTGGTTACTATAGAAGATTTATAGAACATTATTCTCGAATAGTTGCACCTTTATATGCACTGACTGGAAATGTTGATTTCACTTGGACAGATAAATGTGACAATTCCTTTAATGAGCTGAAGAAGCTTGTTTCAACAGCCCCAGTGCTAATGGGCCCAAATTGGAATTTTTCATTCCAAATTTCATCTGATGCCTCAGACACAGCAATTGGAGCAGTACTTGGGTAGGAGGAAGACAAGAAGCCATATGCAATTTACTATATTAGCAAAAATCTATCCCCTGCTGAATTAAATTATACTGTGACTAAGAAAGAATTTTTAGCTGTAGTTCATGCTATAAACAAATTTAGGCATTACATAACTGGGTATCCTGTAGTACTATATACTGATCACTCTTCCATTAAATTTTTAGCAAATAAACCTATTACAAATGAAAGAGTGACAAGATGGTTGATTTTACTGCAGGAATTCGACATCACAATGAGAGATCGACCTGGGAAAGAGAACCCTGTACCTGACTTCTTGTCAAGAATGCCAAAGCCAACAAATATAGAAGCAATTGAAGACCACTTTACAGATGAACATATCTTCGCTGTTACTATCAGAACACCATGGTACGCTGATATAGCGAACTATTTGGCAATAGGTAAATTACCTAAACATCTGTCCCTTAATGAGCGTAAGCAAATAATACACCGTAGTACCCGCTTCTCCTGGATTGGAGGCCACCTATTTCATACAGGTGCAGATATGAAAATAAGGAGATGCGTTAGGGAGGATGAGGTATTTGACATCTTGAAAGCATGCCATGATGGACAGTGTGGCGAACATTTTGCAGATCGTAGAATTGCCCATAAATTTTTACAAACAGGCTATTATTGGCCTACTATGTTTAAAGATGCTAAGAAATTCATGCAGGCCTGTGATAGCTGCCAAAGGGCAGGTCGCCTTGGGCAGTCTGATGAAATGCCTCTGAACCCTCAACTAGTGATCGAACCATTTGAACGTTGGGCTCTTGACTTTTTTTGTCCTATTAGCCCCCCATCAAACCAAAAAACATATATCCTAGTTGCAACTGAGTATGTCACCAAATGGGTTGAGGCAGAAGCTCTTTCAAAAGCTACAGAGGACTCTGTAATACAATTTATTTTCCAAATCTTTGTGCACTATGGCCTCCCAAGAGACATAATCACAGATGGAGGACCACAGTTTGTAGGTAACAAATTAGCTGAAACATTGCAAAACTACCACGTTCAGCACAAGATTACGACTCCATATCACACATAGGCCAATGGCCAAGTAGAGAGCACGAACAAAGTAATCGAATCTATATTAACAAAAACAGTTTCCTCTCATAGACGAGATTGGGCCTACAAATTGCCAGAAGCATTTTGGGCACATCGAACAATGTGGAGACCTACCACAGGATATTCACCATACCAATTGGTATTCAGAAAGGAACCCATATTTCCTATAGAATTCGAAATTCAAACATTACGAATAGCTCAAAGGTGGGTATAAATTTAAATGAAGCCCAGGCAAAAAGACCGCAACAAATTAATGAGCTAGATGAAATTAGGCTCTCTGCTCTTCAGCACACAGCATTAATTCAGCAACAGAGAGCCAAATGACATGACGCCCATATCAAAGAAAAGATCTTCCACAAAGGAGACTGGGCACTCCTATATGATTCCAGGTTTTAGGATTTCCCAAGAAAAATCCAGACACGTTGGCTTGGACCCTATGAAATACAAAAAGTGCATGATAATGGCACTATTACATTAGTTACCATTGACGGATCTGGACATTCCTTTAAGGTAAATGGTCATCAAGTACGATTGTATCATAAACCGCTTACCCGGGAATCCTTTTACCAACAGTTACGGGGAGATTCTACCATGGAAATTCTCGCTGAAGGGGAGAACTCCTCCTCGGCATCAGTTTGATAAATCATCTTCTTTTTTAATTTTTGTACATAAAGCATTTTTTTTCCATTTTTTGATTGTTGTTTTATGGAATTTGTTTTTTAACATTCTGTTAATATTACCGCTTTATTTATTCATCGTTGTTTCATGAAATTCGGTTTCTTCAAAAAAAGAAAAAGAGAAAAAATTCTGTTTATTTCGTTTGTTTTGTTGTTCCTTTCTAAAGGAACAGCACCGTTGTTGTTCCTTTCGAAAGGAACAGCAGTTTCGCAGACCACTGTTGTTCCTTTAGAAAGGAAAAGCAGTTTCGCAGACCGTTGTTGTTCCTTTCAAAAGGAACAACAGTTTCGCAGAGCCCTTTTGATGTTCCTTCCCAAAGGAACAACACTTCCGCAGAGTATTTTTTGTTGTTCCTTTTGAAAGGAACAGCAGTTCCGCAGATTGTTTTTTGCTGTTCTTTTTAAAGGAACAACACTTTTTTTTAGGATTGTTTTTTCAGCATTTTGAATTTTTGATTACTTTTCTGAAGGCAAATATATCATTTATATACAATCATACAAATTAAAGCTTACTGTAATCAACAAATCAAAAGAAATCGTCATTTTTTTAAGAAAATTTTCTAGTAATGATAAGAAAAAAACGAAAAAGGGCATGATCAATAACATAACTGTGCTATTTTTACCATTGAATTAATCTGATCGATTATTTTTATCATGATTGGTTCTTTCCCATATGCTATAACTTTCTTTGATGTCTATCTATGGAATAGGAATAAGGGCATAATGTTTTTTTCTATTGAGATGTTCAGACTTCTTCCACCATCCCTACTCTTAAGGAGTGTTGAGCCATCCCTTATGAATAATTGAGGAAAAGTGATGTGTGAAAAAGAAAAGAAGAAAAAATATTTACACATTCTTAATAATGATTTTGCAGATGGAGGATAGGGCGTTTCACCAAGAGCCAGTCTACCATGATCATAGGGAAGGCAGTGAAGTGGCATTCTCATTATGGCCACCAAACTAGGGAAATGGTCCAATAGACAATTGAAAAAATCAAGAAGTCCTTGGAACAAGAGGTCTCATCACAAGCCGCCCTGCCCACCTTTCACTTCTTCCCAGTGAACGACATTGTGGTTTATCTGGTCACCAAGCCAGCACAATGGCCTCCATCATGATATTCAATAAAAAAAAAGGGGGGCACTTCCTCAGCATACATAAAGGACAATGGTTCCGTGGGTAAAAAAGCAACTCTGTCAAGGTTATGGACACCTGTGGGCAGCAGAGCTCTGCTAATGATATTGGAGTCACATTTATACACATCAATAGTTATATTTAACCCTGTTCATATATCTTTATTTAAATTTCAAATGAAATATGAATCCCTTACCTTTCCCTCCGAACCTATTATACATGAAAATCATTACAAATCGATCATACTAGTTCAAAATGGTAAATAACACAATTGTATTTATGTTTATTTTATGTTGTCCCTTCTCCTCGTATTTGAATCATTACAAAACGATTTTCTATTTATTAACGATTCATCACATGCATTGATTTCAGTAATTGTTGTAATTTGATTGAATGTATCATAATTACGCCTGCTTTTTACTGCTGTACTGCTACTGAGCCACACATTCTCCTCTCAATTGACAGTCGAGGGCGACCTTTCATTCATTCGGGGGGCGCGAATGTCTGCATACAAAACAAACTCCAAGATTCCCTTACCTGTATACGGATTAAAATCCCTGCATTTTAGGAAATAAAAAATTTTCAACGAACTGTGCTGTGTTGTTCCATTGTGATTACTGTGTGTTGAGAAATTAACAGAACGCAGAAATGGGAGGACGGCCAATTCACAGTGAACCGCAAGTATTGATCGTCTCTGATGCTACACGAGCAATTTTAGAAAGACTGGGGTGGATTACATATTTCTTGAGAATGCAGCAACCCCATGAAGCTATGGCCACCAAATTTTTATTGAACCTGCAGGAAGGATCCTCCATGGTCAGAGGGAGGCAGATAGTTGTATCCAACGAGATAATTGCAGAAGTGTCTGGCATTCCCGTGCAAGGGACTATTTGGACTCAGAAGAAGATTAGGATTCGTGAAGCCATGAAATTTTTTCAAGATGATGGACAAACATTAGTTATCAAAGGTAAAGGAGTCCAACCAGCGTCATTAGGAGAACCATGGATAGAGTTGGCCAATATTGTGCAGGCTTACATAACGTGCGACAGAAGAAAGCATGTGGTAAGACCTCGCCACCTTAAGCTACTAGCTGTATTAAAACAGAAATGCACCATTAATTTGCCTGCATTTTTAAATTCTTTGTTGCATGATACTGCTCATGGTATAAGAAAATCCCAGCATGTAGATACGATGGTCAGCCACCATTGTCTAATTCGTTTAATAGTGAGTCGTAGCCTCGCCCAACAACATTCCAGCTGGGAAGAATTAATATTTTCCATTGACGGAGGGTTAGCTCTACCTGCTCCAAAACAGAAGAGGATGGTCGGCTCAATTGCTGAGCCTTCTACTCATAGAAAGTCCCTCCGGTTGAAACGAAATAGAAGGATGGTGGAAGAACTTCCGGGCAGTAGCAGCCAGCCCCTAGAAATTCACAGCTCAGAGGAGGAACAGCCTCCACAATTGGAGGGAATAAGCCCTCGCACTGGCGAGGAAGAGAAATTAGAGGGAGTAAGTCCTCGTACTGATGAGGAAAAAGAATTGGAAGGAGAAATTCACTACTCGGACGAAGAAGAAACAAGTCATCATACTGGTAGTGAAAAACAATCAAGTGCAGAGGAAGGAGATAATAAGGAAGAAGGAATCAAAGGAAATTCTGAAGAAGAAGAAGTTGAGGGAGAAATCCGGTATTCAGATGAAGAGGAAGGAAGTTATCACACATGTGAGGAGTCTGAGGACAATCATAGCAGTAATCAGGATGAAACAGAGCTGGCCGAAAATGTTATCGTAAGTCCTTTATAAGAAGACCAATTGGCCCAGATTTTGGCCAATATGAGTGATTATGCACGGCCTCATAGCCCCTTGGATCTCAATATTTAAAATAATCAACTACCAAAATACTCTGCTATTGATAAAGAAACAACTGGAGAGAAACTGAATGAAACATCAAACCCTAGCGAAGCTAGGGTTGCTTCTCCTGAGGGATGTGAGCAGGAGAAAGAAAACACTGAAGCTGGAAGCCCCCAGGAGACTGTAGAGTTAACTGAGAATATGATTCCAGGAGAATTGAGCCAAGGGCATATGAATATAGAAGAGGAGCCCCAAGGAGAAGAACAAGAAGAGAATTTTACTGAAGGCATCGCTGATATGGGCCAAAATTCTGTTGAGAAAATAGGGTCGGATAAAGGAACGAATATTCCATTAAGAAAGAAGAAGAAAACAACTGAGATTGAGAAGCTTCACAGAAAATGAATAAAGCTTCATAAACTTGTAGAACAGCTCAGGCAAACCATTAGGGTTCTGAGAATGAAACACATGCCCAAGCGAGCCCCTAAGAGAAGAAGCATTGCTATCAAAAGAAGCTCAAAAAAGAGAAGAGTGATCGCTGATAGGAACTCCCAAGTTACAGAAGAAACCATACTTAAGCCTAATTATGAGAATGCGGAGCAACAAACAACTGTTCCAGAGGAACTGGTTTTGAGTGAAAATATGCAATCTAGCAATCAGCACACTTTCAGTGAGCTGACACTGGTCAGACTTCAAGAAGAATTGACACAGGCCCAAATAGAAAGGCAGATACTGGAGGAAGATACTGTCCCAAGAAAAAGATATTCGGAATTGTAGCAACAAATGAGAACTATTCATGAAGCAGAAGCTGAAGCTCATGAAAAATGACGGAAAGCAGAGGTAAAGGCTGATAAGGTAATGAACCAACTAAAACTAGCCTACACTCAAATGGACACTCTTTGCTCCTTGCATACTGATCTCTTAGCCTGTAGATGCCCCGCAAAAAAATATGCTTTGTTTTTACTAGAAATATATTTACAATTAAAGATCAAGGCAGTTAGGGCAGACAAATCCATAGAGCTAAAAACAATAAATGACTTGATATCATGCTGCAAAATTTATGGGATCAAAGTACAGCGCCTGTTATGTGAATTTTACTTGCATAACCTAATACTTAAAAATGATTGTGAATCAAACCCTAGCCCTTTTATTGGAGATGTTTAGTTTCAGGCATTCATTTCCTTTACTGTAAATCAATTAAAATGTCTTAAAGCTTATAACACCTTTCAAAGGCAGGTAAATGGATTAGATCTATGGGTCAGAAGTGAACCTCAGAACCCACTTCAATTTTGGACTAGACAGAAAAGTTTGATGACAAAGGAAGGCGTTACCCAAACTCTGGGGCCTGTCCACAAATCAATCATTTTGAATGGAACAGATTATTTTTCATCCATTAGGAACCAAGCTTATATAGTAGCCAAGGTCCGATGGAGAACCTCGAATCAGAATGTGCAAAATAGGGAACCATTTAATTATAGAAACTTCGGGTTAGCTGCAGACCGTTTCATTTCCTATAGCCATCTTGTTTTAAAAGAAGGACCATATTGGTTAGGATGTACGTTCCGCAGCCCTATTGCATGGTACCCTGCTTCGGACTACAAAGCTATTTATGAACTTCCTGAAGGACATACAGAACATATTTTTGAGGAATTAGCTGCACTACATGGTTTTAGGCCTGTGGATGACAAACCTTATTCGGCTTATTCTTTGACTGCTCTCCATGTGAACTATAGTTTTCATGAGGGCATGAAAAATATTAAGCAGGGGGGTATGTTGGGCAGTGAAAGAGGTATGAAATTATTGTGTATTTACTCATTCTTTACCATAAATATACTCCTGTTTGCCTTGGAAAGGTAATTTATCATAGGATTTACAATAGAATTGGAAAGGTTCATGATTAATATGAAAAGATGACTAAAGGCTACTTTTTGATTGACAAACAAGAATTCGGAGAGGTGAACAGCTGTATCAAAGGCGGGTTTGAGAACAATCTAACTTCTACTCCATCAGCGTTGAATCATATCCAGCCAAAGGCAAGGAGATCTGAACGAATAGCCCAGAAAGGACAAGGAACAGCTCAGCCTCAGTCAGCACAAACAGAAATATGACTAAACACAGAGGAGCGAATCCCTCAGGATCTTTCGATCCTGAGGGATCGCTTTTCAAACTTATCTTGTTCCTTGATTGGTCCATCGAGATTTGATATATAAAGCCACGTCCTTTAGTGACAAGGGGACGGATTGTTGTTGAAGTTAGGAATTGGTCGAAAGACTTTACATTTTCTCTGTAATGTAATGTTTTAATTAACTCTCTGTTTTGAGAGAAACCTTTATGTAAAACTTTATGTTGGTTTAATACAAAGCACGTGTTTTATCTACCTTCTGCAGTTTTGAATTAGCCCAGCAGTATTTCACTGGCGCTAAGGGCCCGGCTCTGGTGGAATAAATTCGCTATTTGTATTTTAATCTTTGCTCATTGTCGTGTGGAGTGCGCTTAATGTTTGTTTTGATTACATAATTGGTTTATTGTTGATCGGATCAAATACAGAGTCATTGTTGTTTCATTTCTTTACAAGAAGCATAATTCGCAGTTCGACGCTGACTTATATCTTATTTGAGTTGCTGTTCCTTTAGTTTATAATCTGTTATAATTGATTGTTGCGTGGTGAGAAGCTGTCGACAGAATTGAAGCATATAAATCTAGTGCCTTGAATATGTTAGAATTGTAATTGCTATTCATTTCACGTTGTTGTTCCATTTCTGTTCACTACTTATTCATAGTCTTTGATTAGAAAATATATGAGTTGTAGTTACATGTTGTTGTTCCTTTTCAGATTGCGTTTATTTTAAGTTGCTTTCATTGAATCTGATTTCGTTTCAATTTCTTTAAGATCTCCAACTGTAGAGGATAGAGGCTTTTGCTTCCAAGTCCCCAGATTGGTCATATTGCATCGATTTCTAAGGGAAAGACTTACTGCTACTGCATCCCTGATCGATGTTCTGCAAGATTGAAGTAGTTTAATCTTTTCATTCATGTCACGGTAATTAGGTTTCTTTTCAAGAACTGGTTACTTTTGTTTTTGTTATTTTGTACTACATCTTCACAGCATTGCTCTTAGATAATTGCAGCCTCAGACAGAGTACACTCTTGAAATAAAAAGACGCTCCCGGATTGATGATTAATGTAGGCTAATTAGGTGTTCAAAAGATACCTTTTTATGACCCAACAGCCTGCAGATCGCAAGTTTTAAAATTTAATAGCGAAGGTAAACCCTAAGGGAAGTGAAGTGTGAAGTGTGGGGAGGGCGGAGTGACATGGAGGAAGGTGGGACCCGACTGCATCCCACAGATCACAAGTTTTAACATTTAACAGCGAAGGTAAACTTTAATGGATGTGAAGTGAGATGTGCACTCGTTGGAGGATGATGTGGCAAGATGGGGCCCACAGTGTCAATGAAGTTATAAACGTGTTTCAAATGGTTTCAGAGTGGGGGGAGGATTTTTTTTGGTGGGCCAACCGCCGTGTCACAAGTTAAACCAAATAGATTGTGGGCATTTCAAAGGTAAATTGAAACAAATGCGATGTGATACATCGCAAGTCGGCGATCGCGGTTTTTAAGTTTTAGTTGCGATGTGAAAGGTCTATAATATGCGATCTGCGATGGAGGGTGGGGAAGAAAAAGGTGACGTGGAGGGATGTTCCCACTTTAATCACAATCAGGGAATAAGGAGGCATATGGTAAAAGAAACCAATGATATGCGATGGCAAAAGGTAAGGTAGCAATATAAAGTGAAAAAGAAGAAAAGGTAAGGTTTATGTGTTTAAAACATGGCTTCTAGTGGGTGGGCAGAGCTGTGACAATAGTATTGTGGACTTTAACATAAAATGGGTTATAAAGCAATAATTCCCAAAGATTATACATGTGGGTTTTGGGGTTTGAATGGGATTCAGAGCATTTCAAAATATGGAGGAAATGAGGGGGGAAAAGAGGGTGAATGAAATGAAATCATAATGAGGGTAGAAATGAATTTTTATCCCCATCACACTTTAATAGCAACACTTCCTTCCTTCTACTAGAAGGAGAGGAAAATTGATTCCTTTGAAGCTCTTTACAGTCAGAAGTTCCCTTTCTTTCTCTGAAAATAAATTATAGCCATGGAATATTATTTTCAGTAAAAAATATAAGAAATAATTAGTCACCTTGTGATACTGTAAATTACAGGACTCTAACACATTCATTCCTCTGATGACTTTCCTCATGTCCCAATTTGAGTTTGTTGTCGCTACCCTTGCTAGGTAAATTCATGCATTCACTTCTATATCCTTCCACTCTCAAGACCCTTATTCTTGCCTTTGGTGTTCTTGCAGCACTATAAATAAAGGTGGATTGAACATGAGCCCTATCCATTGAAATCCAAGTGTTTGTATGATTCTCTTACACAAAGGGATCCTTTCTAATGACTTGCAATCGATCGAGAGAGTGATACTCGCTTATCTTCATGTTGCGAGATAAACCTTTCCATTTTTTTTGGAAATCCTATGAATTGTCTTCCCCCAATAGTTTGAAAGTGTCCTCAAAATGGAGGACAAATTCAATCTACCTCTCCTTCCAAATATCTTTAATTTCGGGATCCTCTGTAAGAATAGAATGGGACATTGTAAGTATTGAGGGAGGTGGATGTTCAGTTCCAATCCATAGTGGTTTCTTCAATTCCCCATCTAATATCCCTTTTACTTCCTTTTCCCTAATCTCTTCATGTCTCAACCAAGGTTTGAGTTCTAGTAGTTGTGTATCCCCTAGGAATGGATTAGGGTCCCAAATGGACATGTTGGTGAGGACAAGGTTATGTATATAGAACTCAACAATCTTGGCGATGTCCTCCATGTTGCATTCTAGATGAAATTCTGTGAAATGTTTAGTTTCTTGTAGCTGGATTTTTCCTCTTTTAGCTATTTGGTTAATATGGAACCTAAACCATTGTTATTTTATGAATAATGAGTATTCCTTAGAAGGTTTCCTACAGTTGACATCTTCCAAAGAGAGGTGTTCCATGGTTCCTAAGGATGTCTACATTGTTGTAACTTGAGCATCCATTCCCTTTAACAAATCTTGTTCCTATTTCAATTGATTTCCTAGTTGTTGGTTTTATCTTCAGAGTTTCTCTCTTCGGTTAGCTTCACCTATTCTTAAGATGGTCATTTCCTCCCTCATCTTGTTGACTTTTCCTTCCATTTTACAAGGTCAACTGCTAAGCCCTTTATCCTGTGAAATCCTCTTCCATTTATGCATTTCCACCTTGGCCTTTTCTACCTCAATCATCAAGTGGGGCATGAGATGTGTAGGAATTACCCTTCCTGGTGTCCCTACAACAAGGGTGTTAGCCCTTAGTGGATAGGAGAAGAAATAAGGTGTCTTCCTTGGGGAATAATTTTTTGTAGCTTTATGTATCTCCTATAGTTTTGTAGGTTGTTCCTGTAGATCTATAGGTTGCTCCTATAGCTGGACAATTTGTTCTTGTAGTTTAAATGCTTGTTCTATTTCCTCAGGAAATACTAACATACTATATTATTTTATCTTTATTTCTTGTACATGTGGTTCTAGTATGCTATGCATTTTCTCCTCGTGTGGTTATTTCCCTTCAAGACTAGGTTTTTATTATTTTGTGATGGGAGTAGCAGAGGGATGTTTATGTTTCCTATTGAACCTAATTCTAGTGCTCTTAATTCTTGGGTAAATAATTTTATGAGAAAGCCTAGTCACCTTAGGCTTGGTAGGGGTTTGTACTTAGACCTATGAAGTTAGCTGCAATTTATTTTTCCTCATCTTACAAGGTGCATGCCTTCTTTTATTTTGAAGGGATGGCTATTGTATTCCCTTTTCTCTTTTTCTATGAAATATTTTTTGGCTAGTTGAGCTCTACTTGGGCTTCTAAAAAATCCTACTTATCCATATATACAAATTCAAACCAAGGAATTAGATGATGTAGGTCATTTAGTGAATCTATGAAAATTAATTTGATTAGATTGTGATGATCTAAATAATTATGCTTACCCTCTTTTAGCTTAGTACTAATATTTTTTAGGGACCAAAGAAGGGAAAACGGGATTCTTAGAAGTTCAGAGGCTATAAGGTGAGCTTTGAACCTGTTGAGGCCTCGGAATTCCGCTGCCAAAACATGGGGGAAAACCACCCGGTCCGGACCTTAAAGAAGCTCCTTTTCTATTTGGTGTAGTGGCTCTGATTGGGGATAATGGGACTAGTTTCCCAATAAGGATGCTTTTGAGGGTGATGTGAATATAGCATGCAAATGGATAATGATTTTAATCTATATGCATCTATCCAAAATATTAATCTAATCTATACCCGGGGTGTTTTTCCTTTATGCGATCTAAAATGGTATCTTTCAACTATCAGTAATATAGATCATTTAGCAGTCGAAAGAGATGAAAATTATGTAAAATTATTCTTCTAACAAAGTAGTTTTCATAGAAGAATTGTGAAATAAATATCGCATTTATCTGTGTGATTACATATTCAATAAGAAACCATAGCTAAATATTAGAACAGAAGTGCATGTAATATTTATATATGATGACGTTTCAAACATATAATAAAATAAAAAGATGACTATCAATCTATTAAGTAAGACTTAATACAAGTGAATATAAGTACCATATGTACGAAGTTCTACTCATGTAAACTGACAACAATGAATCTGCTCACTTTCAAGCAATTTAAAGAGTACAATAGTGCAACATCAGTTAAACATCTTTAATTGTTAAAAGATAACAGATGTGTTCCATTAATTCATCAAAACACTCACAAACTTACAATAGTGCATTCTTTGCAAATATTTTTGACAAATTTTTGGACCCTTCTCTAAATGCATGAGAAGGGTTTAAATACTAAACTAACTATAAACTAAAATATATTTTTACAAAAATATAGAGGAGGTTTCAAACAACCTTCCTCATAAAAGCTAACTTAAACTACAATCTAGGAAATTAAACTAACAATTCTAATTTATGAGTCTTTCCCTTCTTTTTGAATGTGGTCATGAAGTTTACAAATATCTAAAATTCATTTGAGCTGAGCTGGCTGTGATATCATTGATCGAATCTATCCTTTGAAAATAACATTTGAGACTGTGGATTGGGATCTCTTTGTTGAATCTGTAAGAGACTGCAGAGTTTGATGCTGATGATAAGATTTGATCAGAAAATTCCAGTAATTTTCTTGATCAAACTTATTTACCTTTTTAATCATTTAATCCTTTGTATCTAATCTTTATTTCCACTATGTTTCAACCTGTCTTGTTTCTGAAAACAAATCAAACGTGTTTTCCTCAAGAAGTTCTACTCTAGATAGTTTCTCACACATAGATTCAATAATCTCACTTGATATCTTGGATGTCTTTGCTGCTGATTTCTCTGCCTATTTGATTTTCACTTCCCATTCTCTGAATAGAATTTCTTTGTGAAGTTTATCTACTTGAGGTAGACTAGCTTCCTTGACTGAATTTGAAACTTTCCATTGAATGTGTTCTTCAATTTTGTTCTCAAATCTTTCACATTCAAGTTTCTGGATCGCTATCTGTTGGATCAATATCTTATTTGAGTCACAATAAGAATCAATTATAGAAGCTTGATGACAAAACACTTCTTGTTCTTTATTTAACTTAATGTTTAAATCCAATGCTTCTTTGATAAATTTTTCTAATTGTGGTTGAATTTGTAACTTATTCATTGCTATTTCCAGCTGTGCTTGTTTTTCATTAACCCCTGTCTGATGCTACAATTTGAAGCTTTCAATATTGTTATGAAATTGGGCTGTGATTACTTTGGCTTGATAATTGGAATTAGATTCTCTTCATTCAACAACTTCTCTATTTCTTGTACTTTGGATTCCTTTTGTTTTAACAACACTCTAACCTCAGTAGCTTTATCAACAATAGTAGTAGCATATGCCCCTGCATACTGTGATAATTTGGTTAGATGTTCAGTAGGATCATCTGAGGAATCTTTCCATAGTACATCAACTGATTCATCTATAGGTTTTGAAGATGTTTAATCAATTCTCCTCCTTTTGTTTATCTTAACTATAGCCTTATAACTAGGACTGTAGAAAATATCTAATGAAGGAATATATTCAATTTGTAGAATTTTCTAATCTGTCGGGTAGGTTGGTATGATTTCTTTATCATGTTGTGCTGGAATTCTTTGCAGTGGATTAACAGTTTCCACTATTTTTTTGGAGTTTTTAGGTGTCTGGAAACTTGTTGCTTAATCAGTATTAGGATTCTCTTTAGGAGTTTTTATTGAGTTGGAAAACTCCTTCCATTCATCTATAAGATCTTTTGTTTGTGGTGAGCTGGATTTGATCTAGCATATTGTGACTCTATTGAACTATTTGAGAATTTGATTATGTTCCATTGTTTCTCGTCTCCTCTAGCATCTCTATCTCTTGAATAACTCGGTCAATTATCTTTTTTGAGTTTTCATTTTTAGATTCGGATTCATTTTCAGAGTGATCGAAATCGTGAGATTGCTATTGTGATTGACCTAATTTGTCTTCAGACATATCTTTTACTTCATCATCCAAGCTGACACTTGGAGTTTGTTTGTTTTCATATTCAATAGTTAACAAATTGAGAGGGGCTTTCTCTAGTCTTTTGTTTATGTATGTTTGGAAAGCTTCAAAATATTCTTGACTTATTTGACTAGATACATACTTGATAATATCTGAAAATTTTTCCATGCCCTGGAAAAGATCATCAAATCCATCTTCTTCCTTTACAAAAGGTTTTAATTTAAGCTCTGTGATGTAATTTTTAATTACATCATTTGGATCATATAACCTTTTTGGCATTACTGCCAATTTTAATAAATGAATTTTGGAAACTTCCTTGTAAGTATGTCCGATGTTAGACAGTGCAAAAGTGCCACATTGTACAGGGAAATTAGGCCAAATAGCGTTTTTAGCATCTTTTAGCTATTTTGTAACACCATTAACAAGCTAGTAGGCTATTTATTTTGCAAGTAACTTATCGGGAACGTAATAGGGTAAAACATGGGGAGAAGCATAACTCTCAAATACTCTAATATATGTAAAATTCTCCTTTACAAACCATCTAGCTATAGGAAGAATGTCAGCATTGGCTTCTTCAGAAACCCTAGGGGCCCTTTTATTGAAAATCATCTGGTGCATAGGCAATATGACTCCATAACAGATTTTATAGAAGTGTAGTTGGAAGTCTGAATCTCAGAGTTCTCTATGATAAATGTGAATTGGGGTAGGGTCTTGGGTAGTCCATTTCCATCCCATGGTAGAAAAACTAGAAGTAAAACAGATAGCAGCCATGAAATAGGAAAACATATAAAAGGGAGGTATTTCTCTGCATGAAATACTTCTTTTATTCCTATATTCGGCAATGCTCTTGGCTAGGTTATTAGATAAGATGTCTGCCAATTCAAAATTGATGAATTGATCATTGCATCAATTAGGGGAACCCATTCTCTTGAGAATCTAGTGCTATCAAGTTTGGAAAATAATCTACATAACATACCGATAGCATAATAGTAAGGATTAGGAATTTGGGAAATTGGGTACGTACCAAACTTATCTTGCTTCAATTTCCCCGGATTATCCTTCCATTCTTGGATGAATTTAATAAGATCTGGATGTTCTCCTCTAAAATTCTGCAAATACTATTTATCATATTTTTTTTGCGGGGGTGGTAGATGGTACATTGCTGTTAAATATTCTACCCTAAAAGAACCCATACTTTCTCCCTTAGAATTCTTGAACATTCTATATTCAATGTTTAAGTGATCAATTGCCCACTTAACCATGTATGTGTAAGGAAAAATCTTTGGTCTTGCAGCTATCCTGTGAATGTATGAGCATGAAATGTAAAAAAGAGTTGCGTCGGAGGTAGAAGCAGTGTCTGTCAAAGAAACTTTGGTTATCACCCTTGGTCCTTCACTTTCAAAAAGCTTATACATTTCCTCCCATGTCGAACTGCCGCAATATTTTTTGTAGACAATATCTGAAAATAATGGAGACGTTTCTATATCTTCAGTGAACGACATCTGAGAAATTTCTTTACCTTTTTTCTCATTTTTCTCTTCTTCAATCCATTAATTGGTTTCCTGAAAACAGAGCGAATTTTTACAAGTATAGAGTATCAAAGAGAAAAATCTATCATTTATTTCAAACACACGCAAGTAGATATCAATATTTTAAGATATAACATCAATCATCATTCATAATCTCTAAATTAATATTTCATATACCTCCACACGTAAAATCTATCAATCGCTTTAAAGTCGTTAAGACCTTGAATTTCATTTTGACATGACACAAGTTGTTTTACACGCTTGATCCATTTAATGATGTCGGTGTGCATATCGCAAGTTATAACTTATAACCATTCATAATCCTTACCCTTTAAATATTGCGAAATGTGATCTGCGCAAATCGAAAATCGCAACTTTTTATAGGATAACAATTTGGTGTATGTTATAAGTTGTGCGAAATGCGAATTGCAGTTTTTTGCAAAATTTAAGTGACCATGATTACCGAAGGTTTTATATTCATTTCTTTATTTTCTCTCCGGGCCCACGGATTTTCAATTTATATCAATTTTCTTTTCATGTTTTTTGATTGATTAAGTGAGGTGCAGTGCGATGAAGTAAATATAATGGTGATTGAAGTTTTTTCAAAGTTTTAAACCTATCTTCGGAAAATATTGAGCGCATATCGTAGATCATATATTTTTAAAGTTTATAAGTCTTTGAAATTCATAAGATATGCGATTTGCGATGCATTCAAGAAAAATAAAGCAGAAAACTTTAAAAATAAAATATTTATTTTATAAGATTCTCCAAAAAATTTTAAAATAATTTCCTATTTATTTCTAAAGGGTCCCTATTTATAAAAATAAATGGGGGTTGTTGTATAGCACAACAGAACCTTAAATAGTACAACAACTTGAACTAATAAGCATAAAGTATGCTTAATATGTCCTCAAAAGAGATATATTTAAGGATTTAGTAGGCCACTTCATCCTAAGGACCAGAGAAGCTTTCTCTCCTCACCTCATTCTTATCTTCATTAGGTTGTTCAGTTGGTAAGAAGAACCCCCTCTTAGCAATGATGGCCTCCTTCCTTTCCTCCTTGTTCCACTACAGTCCGTTAAGGAGAGTAGTGATTCAGCTTATTGAGCCCTCATTGATGTAAATCACTAACCCTTTGACTATAGTAACAAGTTCATTCCTTCATGGTTCTATATGTTCATGGAAAATTCCATGGCCACCTCATCATAAAAACCTCTAATTTTCTCAAAGAATCCTAGCCATTAACAATTCTCAAATATGGTGACAACTTCTAGGTATTCATAGATTTTTCTAGTATCATTGGAATCTCTAGTATTGAAATATCCCCCCATTATACCTTCTAAAGTTTGCTTCAAGCAGGCTTTGGAGATCAATTTCACACTCATATATTCTATCCCAATGACTTGGTTTTACCACATAGGATTCTAAGAGACTTGGAATTTGTTGCATAGTGGCCAACAAAAACCCGATTAGCATTGTCCCTTTTGGCAACACCCACAAAGTGGGCGAAGTCTAACCCAAGATGCTAATGGGTGACTGTCAGAACAAGGATTATATAGTCTTATAGGACTTTCTATGGCTTAAGACACTAGACTCCCACCTGATGGAAACTGAACCATTCCCCTAGAACTGCGCACTTCACAGGACCTTTGAGCCCCCCAGTTCACTAGTTAGTGTGCAGGTCATAGATGGAAATGCATGGAGGACTCAAAATACTTACACCTTTTGACATTTGGGATGAAAATAACATACCATACATAGTTCTTAGCAGACAGGAAAGGAATATTCACTTGTTACCAAACCTTCAAATAGCATAATCATTCATGATTTCCATGTATATTTAAAGTTATATCAAAATAGTAAACACATTCTATCTCAACACACCAAAAACACCAATGTACTTTCAAAACTTAAGTGTTAGGGGAAACTGAATCATTCATTATATTATGTCAGTATATATAAAGAAAGGAATCAAGCACTGCAATGAGGCAATTATATGATCAAGCTCACCAACCATTAACCTTTGCACAACATACAAAAAGGGAGAAGCACCCATACAATTTAGAACCTTCAAAAACACACATACACACTTATATATATACAAGCTTTACATTAGGGTTTCATCATAGCTATAGACTTAAACATTCATACTTAATAATACATATAGATAGACACAGACATAAGACATATGCAGAGTAGTATCCTCTGCCCTCAACAACTATCGAACTGTTGTATACTTCCCTGAGCAAGATTCTCTCTTTTGCATTATAACCCACGATCCATCTCAATCCTTGCCTTTTATCTCTTTATAGAGGCTCCTAAAATCTTCTTCTCTCTCTCCTCTACCATTCAATTTTCCCTCATGGCCATTAAGATATTTCATGATCCCTCCCATGAGTTGGTGCATGCATGCTTAACTAACTTTCGAAATATCTCCCTCTTGGTTGCTACACTCTGCCAACCCTCAATTACAAGAAAAATATATCTAAATTCCTCCATACCATCGCATCCCTTACCTGCTTTACCATTGCTGCAAAATTCCAACCACTTATTCTTCCTTGTATGCATCCACTCTCTCCAAAAACCACCGTCTCCTTCTTACATAGTGTCTCCTTACACTACGCCTTTCCTCCCATTTTGGCCCCTCTTTTGTGCATTGTCTACACTTTTGGACCTCATCCATCCTCATGTGTGGTCCCTTACTTATCAAAATTTTGCATAAAATATCTAGTCTCCAACAAGCCCCCAACACAAAATTCTGGCTCGTCCCAAGCCACTCCTTCTGGGAGGTGAATTTCTGATCTACACCCTTCTGTAAGGCTATCAATTCTTCTTCTTGCACCTTAATATTAAATTTAAATTCTTACCTCTTATTTCTATCTTGATTCTCTATTACGACAGTGGAATCCTAGGATACCACATTTGCATCCTCGTTGCTTTCAGTCTGCACATTATTCAAGAATTCACTAACTTCATCAGTCACTACAAATACTTAATCCTTAATATTAGTCCATGGTCTGTGTTCTTATTGTATTTTTTCAATTAGCTCCTTGGGATGTGAATTTTCATGCAATTCCTTCTACTTTTCAACAAAACTCAGTGTACCCACTCCCTACTTAATTTGATGAATTTGCTCATTAGCCTTCAATATTTTCTCAATGGCCCATGCCACAATTGGAACTATTGATAGGGTATTCAATAACTGGTCACCTTTTTCAATGATATCCCGACACCACCTCTCATATTCAACCATATGTTATTTCACTTGTTGGGTTAATTCTCTGCGTTTTCATTCCTCTAGTGATGTTTGTGGTTGCTAATGGGATTTTTCCTCTATCACTTGTTTGCAGACCCCATATGGATTCCTTGATCTTCACCACTACCTCCTTGGCTAGAACTGAGTTATCAAATGATCCTTCTATAAGCTCCTCATACACCTATTCTAAGGCAATGTTTCATTATACTCTGCCTTCTACTAGCCTCTCTTTTTCTCAATGCAGCTCCTCATCAATGTTCTGATTTTGTTCCAATTCTATCTGGGTTGTTGTTAATATGTCCTCTAATTCGTGAATCGTGTTGTAGTGGATTCAATTCTTCAATACCTAACCATGATAGTATTAAATTAATTTGAGTCATGTTAGTAATAATCTGGTGCGCAACCCCTTCCCATAATTCCATAGCTTTGTTAGTAAAATAGGTCATTTTCTTGGGTTGCTCCGATGAAGATGTGTCAGGTGCATGTTGGCAGCTATGGAGTTGAAACCGTGCAGCGTGTAACCCTTTGATTTATAAAAAAAACCACCCTGACAATCAACTTGTCACTTAACTCACTCATCAGTTTTTTCAGCTTATCCAACTTCATTGTCATTATCTCTTCCATCTGATCACCAATTATGTCAAAGTCATCCTTTGTCAATACGGTCTAGAACAGAGATATGTGGGTAGCCTTCTTCTTTTTTCTGGCTCACGTTATCAATGTTTTACCCATACAACTTCTTATAACTATCTTCTTTCCTAATGTCACTTGTTCCCTTCATGTTGATGACCCTTCCTGTGGCTCCTACTTTGGAACAACTAGGGATTATGCCTCTTGTTTCTCCTAAATCGAAGAGGCCCCATCTGTCCCTTCTCCACTTGATATGTTTCAACATCTAGCGTGTCCTCCATTGGTACTCTCCAAACATATTCCCATGAGTCCACTATTTCTTGAACCTACTGCACTGTCAACCTGTATTTTTTCCTCATCCAACATTGATTCGGGTCCTTGCATGGTAAGATCTAGATGAAATGCAGATACACTTTAAACCACACCACACCCTTAATCTTTGTTATGATTTCTTCAAGTAGCCAAGGTGTCTCCTGAATAACTTTGGAAAGCATGTCCCCATAGAGAAAAAACATTATTTGTTGAAATTATTCTGCTCTTCTTCTTCCAAAGCCAAAAGCTTTTGGAATTTTGATACTAGATGGGCTGAGAAGGGTCAGGAATTGGCTGGAAGCTTTATAGCTTTTCCTAGGTGACTAAAGAAATTAGAATCAAAATCCATGTGTAATTTAACTATGTGTTCCATTCCCAAGTGTCCATATAATCATGTTGAATCTACTTTAGTATAAATGGCACACAACCAAACCTTAATTCTTTAACACAACTATTTTCTACCACAATAACCTTAGTTGGAACCTCATTCACCTGGAATTTTCAAAATAACTAATAGGTTATCGCTTATGCAGAAAATTTTGTGGCCTGATCATTAACCAGTGAAATCAAGTACCCCTAATTTCCCCTTTCTGTTTTATGTTTTAGTCACCTCATCAGTAATATTTTTGTCTTTAATTATGGTCCTTGGGTCTTCCCCTTCAATTATTAGGCTTGTAATCCTGTGAATTAAGTTTATAGTTAACAATATAGGTCTATCAAGCCATAGAAATTCCCCATGAACACACGCTAATATAAATTTAGTGACTGCACTAACTTCATTCCCTCATCCAAAATGTGGGATGTGGAATAAGTTTAAAATCTCTCTTATCTCCAAGCAAAGGGCCAATTCCTGTAGTACCAGTTTTGGTACCTTATCCGAAGTTGATACCAGTTTCAAATATTCTAAGAGGTTGGGAGCTGAGAGGCGTCACAAATGTTATGATATGAATATTTGATCTTCTTTAGAAAGCTCCAGATATTCCCCTCTCTTTGTACCACAGGTGGGAGAGGTGGCATTTTCTAGTATACTTGAATCTTGAAGGGACTGCCATTTACGCTTGGTGTTATTTAAATAATAGTATGTACCTTGGCTCTACCTTGTAACCAATGGTTTCCATCAACTTGGACCTCTTTGAACTTGGCTTTGGACTTATGTCCTCCCATGTGATTTCTAAGTCTTCTTTCTTCAAATATGCCTTGCTTTTATGTGACAGCTCAGCCTTACTCTTTGGAAAGAAAAAATGATGCTTTGTGCACATCTTTCGCTCCTTGGATGCTTGACTCTCTCTTCCCATAGCTCGATACATGTCACTTTCTCACCACAAATCGCAATCATCTTCACTCAGCTCGACTCTAATTAAATTTCTTTTACTTTTCATCTTCTATTTCACTCACTCTTCTCCATTTATTCCCTTCCACTAGCCAACTGTCGCAACTTCACTGCATGCATTCATTTACCAAAAAAGTACACACATATTCCCCCTTCACGCTTTTGAGTCATCACCTCATTAAAAAACAATGATCTTAGGTGATTCCCTATCCCAACTAGTGCCCTTTCACCGTAGGAGGGGAGGACTGATGTATTTTCACATCATGATTGGTATCCATAGGTGTCATTTTCCTTATCGAGTACCCATTTTTTCAAAGGATTGTGATTTATCCACCCTATATATCTTTTCCAATTATTCGCTGAATTATGTGCCAAATAAGTTCCCGGTGACTTGTTTCCATCGAACTTCCATTCATACAGTTGTAATGATGTGACCCTGGCTCCACTATACCATGGTCATTGCACCACTTACCTAGTCTCATTGTTACTGCCTTCCTTGGTCCTATCATTGTTAGTCACGGGCTTTTGGTAGGGTGGACCCCAACACTGCACGTTGTCCAGTCTGACGCAGTAACCTTATTTAATGTGCAATGTCTTTCTCTTTCATGATTATAAAGGATCTAGAAAATTCTTATCTCTAATGACTACCACTCTAAATTTCCCACCATTCATCACCAATATACCTTATTTATGTATAGTTGGTAGTCTGCTCCTCCATATTGTTCATGTAGAGGGCACAGGAACTCGGTTATCCCTATATATGTTCAGCCTGCCTTCATTAACAAATCCCTCACGTGGCATTACACCCAAGTTATTTAATTATACTGTTGGAACAGGGTCTCCTACAAGCTGCGAAAATGGTCTGATTTTGTATATTTTTTGTTATAATTAGTCTACTGCAGGGGTTTTGGGGTGGGAAAAAGCCCTGAAAGCATTGTAATGGGTTAAAGGGTAGACCTGGGGTTCGAAAACCATGGCTTGCTTACCATAGGAAAGATTAGGAAATATTTTTATAAATATAGGTACATTTTGGATTGTAAGTAGAAGACGATGAAGAGCTCTTGATGCGAATTGTAGTTTAGTAGATCTGTTTGGGTTTTTGGGGAGGGACTCCTGCTGGCTGTGTGCGCGGAGATCCAGAGTCTTGTTGTGTGCGGACCCTGCTGTTGTATGCACAGGTTGGGACGGGTATTGTAAGAGGGAATTGATGAATTTATGAATAAGAAAGGTTGTTTGAGAACTGAATCTATGTGTACTATTTATGCGAATCATTGGTAATTGTTGTATTATGCGTATTTTTTATTCAGTTGCAAAAGTTTTGTGTAAGTGGTTTTACTACATCTAAATTTGTTTTGTTTTGTTTTATGCAATATTGAGCTACTATCTTAGAAGTATATAATTATTGAGCACCATAGTATAGTTGACCTTGCGCACGTGGATGCTAAAAAGACCTATAGATCCTACTCGGGAAGAGATGATCTAGACATCACAAGGCAGGATGCAGCTCTGCTTTCCTTACCTATCCTTTCTTAGGGTGCGGAAACCTGGTTCCAACACCCACCCATACTACTTTGGGTGAGACTTTGACCTATGCAAGTAGGTCACTGCCGAAAGGGCCAGTAGTATAGGGGTTTGTTGGCAAACCTTGAACTCTGAACTTGGGTCAAGACCCCTTGAGCCAACAAATGGTTCCGTTGCTGGGACTTGGAGAATTTTGAAGAAGGGATTGGTTAATGACAAGAGAGTACTGGAAGCCTGAAAGGAAGGAAATTGAGGAGTGGTTCAAAAAGAAGATTCAAGAATTTGCGATAAAAGAAAATCGCAGCACGAAGTTAACGACGGAAAAGTGGGAAAATAGGTACATTCTTACATAAAGCTATGAAATTTTCTTTGTGACATTTCCAATCGAGCTTCAGGAGTGGCTGGCTAGGCTTGTAGAATTCCAGAAGTGTTGGAAGGACGAACGAGTCACTCAGTGGACTCCAGAGCTGATCCAGCAGCTGCAAAGGACTGATAATACCATCACTCGCACGGTGGATCACTGGGTGGATAGTGTGCTAGGAGGGTTTGTGATATAATTTTCCATTCATCAGTTTGTCTCCTACTCTGAGGCCGAGAAAAGATTCTTTAAAGGGTTCTGAGGAAAGTTTCTGAAGACATTACCTTTGCTAATTAAGATATTAATGTGCGAGAAGAGTATTCTGTGTAGTCATACCGACTAAATGACCTCGGATCCTGATGAGAGCGTGATGCGTAGTGTTAAATATTATCGGACCAACCTTGACGGGGGAAGATCTGCCTATAACCCTCTACGAGAGACGGCTGCGCAAAACCCCCCGGCTACACCACCATCCAGGCCACACAAAGGTAAGAACTCACCCATACCACCACCTCCGCCGGACAGTGATATGGCTGCGCACCTGAAACTACCTACCTTCAAGGGGGTAGGGGATGAGGATATGGACCGATTTTGGTTTTTTTCAGATTCTGAATGGACCATGCAAAATGTGACAAACGATGCGGTGAAGAGGGCACATTTGTCCCTAGCGTTCGAAGAAAGAGCGTTGGACTGGTAGATGTGATACATCTCTCAGAATGGGAGTGCATCTATTCAAGATATTAAGGATGCTCTGAAGCAAAAATTCTGAAATCCAAAATTGTAATCTCAATTGGTAGCAGAAGTGAAGGACTTCAAGCAAGGTGAGTCTGAGTCTATATGGGAGGTTGATCAGCGACTGAAGAAAGAAATCAAGGAAGGAGGATTTGAGTATGATGATAGACAACATACGGAATGGTTCATCGCTATGTTTTTTCCCCACCTGCATACGCCAATGAGTCACCAAACCTTTGAGTCACAGGAAGAAGATGTGGAAGTCACTATGAAACTAGAAGTCGCACCCAGAGAAGATACTTCTTTAGGAGTACAGCAAATTCAGGAGTAGCTCATAGCTATGCACATGGAAATTCAGAACCTGTGAAAGGAACGAGGAAAAGGAGATAGTACAGATCTATGGTGCATACAATGTCGGGTATCTGGCCATATGAAGGATTAGTGCCCTCTATTGGCAGATTACATGCAGGCTGGGGGACCTAGTCCATTCCACCCAGGAGTGAGTGGGGAACCCATCCTATCATGACCAGGATCGAGCAGACCTGCACTATGGTGTGATGACTGTCGTGTAGCAGGACTGCATGATACGAACCATTTCCCTCGGCTAGGTGCGTATGTCCCAGAACAGAAGCAAAATTGGTGCAGGTTCTGCCAGTCGGTAGGACACGATGAGTAGAACTGTCACACTTACAATCTGACAATAGATCGCGGGAACTTGTATAGGGTATAGTCAGACCCTGTGTCGCCTAGATCTCCTACGAGCTTTCGTGGGTCTCCAGCAAGGGGCAAGGGAGGTCGGGGAGGAAGCGCAGGACGAGAACGTGGGTAGCTAATATGTTATAACTACGGGGAAGTATGACACTTTGCAAGGAATTGCCCAAATCCTACAAGGCAATCTTGCAAATATTGTAGACAATTGGACCATGTGGTTGAAGATTGCCCAATTTTAATAGCCAAAATGCAGGAAAAACATCCCATCCCCACGAATAATGTGCAAAGAGTTAAATCCAAGCTAAGGAACATAGACCCAAGTGTGAAAGTCATAACACGCAGTGGGATGGTCACCCGGGGATCGAAGGAAGAGGCTGCCAGGGATTCTCTGACCTATCAAGAAGGATCGAACATAAAGAAGGGACAAGAGACAATGGTCGTAGCTTACCAGGGCCTCACTCAGAAAGTAGCAACTACTACGCAGGCACTGACGCACCCCAAGACAGATGAGGGGGTTGAGCCCTTTTTGCATGCATGTATGAAGCTGCTATGTAACCCAAAGGTTGTAGAGAACCTTCAGACATTAATGAATAGCTACGCAGCGCGGCCAGATCTGACCCCTGGGACCAAGGATGTACACAAACTATACAGGTATAAAAAACGCACTGGAAGAGAAATGCAGCTGACTGCGCAGATTGGTGACTACGAGATGGATCAAGTTATTTCAGACATCAGATCAGATGTGAACGTGTTACCTAAGAAAACATGGAAACGAATGGGAGAACCTAAATTGGAATGGTCCACCATCCAGCTGCACATGGAAAATCAACAGAACATCATCCCTCTAGGAAGGCTGCCAAAAATAATGGTAGATATCGCAGGAGTAAAGGTCCAAGCTGAATTTGAGGTAATAGAAATCGTGTAAGATGTGGATCCCTACCCTGCACTCCTATGACTAGACTGGGCTATAGATATGGAGGGTATTATAAATCTCAAAAAGCGCAGCATGGTGTTTGAAAATAATGGCACATGAGTAATAGTACCGTTGGATCCCGCAGAAGGCATATGGTATACAGAGCCAATGCGGGATGCGAAGGAAGTGGATCACATCTACAAGCTCACTACACAAGACGAAGATTGGATTAACCACACGGTTGAAGGAGTACTCTGCTGGGAAAAGGATAGTGAATGATTTTTCGACTCCGATGGGGAACTAGAGAATTGGCAGGGCCGGTTGCATGAGGTTTCAACACTAAAATTTCTTCGGGTCACAACGAACTTTCATTTCATCTCCACCAAGGTGAGAGACCTGCCCTACTTTGGGGACTCGAGTAACATTAAGGAATTTTTACGCGCATTTGAAGCAGAAGTTCCCAAGGGATGCAGGCTAGGGGCCCTTAAGCTAGCCCTGCACGGAATGCCTGTGGGCTGGTGGGATACACATGGGAAGATATTTCGTGATTGAGAGGAATGTCAGGATAAGATGATCCTGCGATTTGAAGCTCCAGCTGGGAGACGGATTCAAAAGTTCCTTGGGTCAAAAGACCCACACGAATATTTCCTTGCATGAGAAACACAATGGTGCGACAGCACCCCAAACGAACGGGTTCACCTGTTTATCCATGCCCTAGGACTACGTCGAGATGCATGGTATTTAGATGTGGAGCTGCATCAGCGCACACGACATTGGGAGAATTTTCGGGATGATTTTCTGTGAACATTTAGGGTGGAAGATGGCACAGGGGCGCTTGACGCAGCTCTGCAGAACACTGACGCCTTGACTCAGGGAAGATCATGCTTGTACATCGCACCCAGATCAAGGGGAACGTCGGTACCACACACAGTTAAATACTGGAGCCTTAGCTTGACGGAAGGAAAGAATGATCCCCGAACTGTCCCAACTGTGGCACTGGACGGGATGCGTATGGTTTCCAAGTTGCTTGAGTTGTACCTAAATCTCATCACAACACACCCGACGTCAGATTTAATTCAGGATGTGCGAGTAGCACGAATGCTTCATCCAAGGTTAGTAGATCTGTGGGAAAGCCATCAGGTGCGAATGATGATTGTTAGAATACTGAACTCTGGTAAAAAGGGAATCTTACCATTACAGAAAACGGGCGGCTGGCAATCAATGCGGAAATTTATGGTGAGTTTTTACCATTTGCTTGATGGTAAGTTTCAAGTTAGATTTACTCTACCGTTGGATAGCCCCGGACACTATAAGGAAGAAAGGATAACTCATATCAAGGCTCTATATTGTCTCTATAATCTGCATATATTATTCTATTGCTTGATTGTCTGGACCTTTATCATTTGTGTCATACCCAATCAACCTACTTTTGTTGTCTGCAAGTCTCTGAATTCAGGATCCCCTCCTTACGTTGTTATGGAAGCTCCTAACCCCGCGGACACATCAGCGCATACCAGTCCAGAGCCTACAGAAATTATGTTGAGAGGGTCTGGGGACACTGAGATTGATAAGCTCATTACCCTCTGGCTCCTTGAAGGGAAAATTGAATTCACACCTTCTGTATACTGGCATCAAAGCTGTATGTCGAAATTTAACACCCTATCCAACCCTGGGATGATCGCAGGATCCAGCCGGATGGCCTCAGAAGTAGCCATGCAAGCTAGTACGCAACTGCCACAGACCACTATGCGAGATGACACAGTCGAATCACAGCTATTCCTATGCACAATACGGCTGCCAAGCAAGGATACTACATCTCCCCGGGTTACGACGCGGCACAGGAATGCACTGTACCCTACGAGCAGTACTAGGCTAAATACCAACACAAGCCATGCTTATTCGCTGCCTAGCACTGTCCTGGTCAGTGCCCACCTTCCAATGGCTACAGGATTACAATTGGACTTGGCGTAGCTGCCCCGCGAGGCGTTACAGAGTTTACACACCGCCATGATCCAAGAGATCCGTCATCGTGACTAGACCGCACCGCAACAACTCGCTATAGCCCCGCCGCTCATTGCACGACCAACCGAAGATGTCTTCCCTGCTATATCATAGACAACGCAGCTCAAACCAGCGGTTCACCAACTCGGCACAAAGGTCTCGAATGAGCTCACTATTGAAGGCTTGGTCTTCACACTAAAGGAATCCCGCACCGAAATACAGACCCTTTGGACCCAAATGGCCCGCCAATTCACCACATTACAAGCCCTAGTGTAGCCGACCACACCTCCAAAGGTACGAGCACAGCGTGTTGTGCTGGTAATCGAAACTACGAACGTCATTATGGGACAGCTTACTCTGGGTACCCAGTTGCTCGAGGCGGATATGCAGCTCTGGAAAATGATCTAGTTCAACCCATTTCTTCATAATATCAATCAGGACTTACACCAGAAGGAAGCCACCTTCGATTAGGTCAAAGCTACCCTACCCTCCCTAGTCCCTGCGCAACATCTAGCACTCCTGAAAAATAGCAATGCACTCCGAGACATGATTACGGATCTCCGACGAGAAAATAATGCCATTACAAAGTGCTTAAAGCCATGGGGCGACGCCGCCTTCTAGATATCACAGGGTACTCATGACGCAATCGCGCGGCTCCACCAAATATTGGAGCGGGTTACTACGACAACTGAAGGACCGACCTCCCAGGAGCTTGTAGACATCGCACAGAGTGCTACTGCCCAGATTCAAGAAGTATTACCTCTGCTGCTCGTAGCCATCAATACCTTACGTGCGCAGATAGAGACTGCACCACCACAGTGACTCGGGACAAGTCACAAGATTGTGTTGGGGGACTGTTGGAACATGGTATCCTACAAGCTACGAAACTGGTCCGATTTTGTATATTTTTTATTATAATTAGTCTAGCGTAGGGGTTTTGCAGTGGGACAAAGCCCCGAAGCATTGTAATGGGTTATAGGGTAGACCTGGGGTCCAAAAACCATGGCTTGCAGACCATAGGAAAGATTAGGAAAGATTGTTATAAATAGGGGGACATTTTGGATTGTAAGTAGAAGAAGATGAAGAGCTCTTGATGTGAACTGTGGTTTAGTAGATCTGTTTTGGTTTTTGGGGAGGGACTCCTGTTGGTTGTGTGCATGGAGATCCAGAGTCATGCTCTGTGCAGACCCTGCTGCTGTGTGCACAGGTCAGGACGGGTATTATAAGAGGGAATTGATGAATTGATGAATAAGAAAGGATGTTTGAGAACTAAATCTATGTGTATTGTTTATGCGAATAATTGTTAATTGTTGTATTATGTGTATTCTGTATTCAACTGCGAAAGTTCTGTGTAAGTGGTTTTACTGCATCTAGATCTGTTTTATTCTATTTTATGCAATACTGAGCTATTATCTTAGAAGTATATAATTATCGAGCACCATAGTATAGTTGACCTTGTGCACGTGGATGCGAAAAGAGACGTATAGATCCTGCTCGGGAAGAGGCAATCTGGGCATCACAAGGTAGGACGCAACTCTGCTTGCCTTACCTATCCTTTCTCAGGGTGCAGAAACCTGGTTCCAGCACCCACCCATACTACTTCGGGTGAGACTTTGACCTGCGCAAGTAGGTCACTGCCGAAAGAGCCAGTAGTATAGGGGTTTGTTGGAAAACCTTGAACTCCAAACCTAGGTCAGGACCCCTTGAGCCAACATATACTGTGCATGTATCCATTATATGTTGAATGACATATGGTCCCATCCAGTGCATATGGAACTTACCTGAGTGCTTGAGAAACATATTTTCATACAACAGTACTAATTCCCCCACTTGAATTATCTTTTTCTTGATTATTCTTTCATTTCAAGCTTTATCTCGGGCCTTTTTCACCTCCTATTGTAATTTAGCTAGTGCCTCATCTTCTTCTAACTACAGTAGGTCTTGCAATCTTTACTCCACTGCGTCAACTTCTGTCAGTTGCGTGGTTATTGCAATGCGTAGAATTAGTACTAAAAATTCCATTGTAATAATAGCTTATGTTCCATACACCAACCAGAAAGGTTTCTATCCAAACAGCTTCTTGGACAAAGTCTTGTAAGCCCACAATACCACAAGGATCCTTAAATCCCAATCATCATGTTACACATTGAATACCTTGGTAAGCATGATCTCCAATATATTTTGAATTCCTCCACCATTCCATTAGGTTGTGGGTGATATGGGGTACTTTTTTGGTGGTATATTTCAAATTCCTTCATCAATGTTGCAATATTCTTGTTCAAGAAATGCGCACATTGATTACTCATCAAGATTATTGGGCATCCAAATCTAGTTCATATTTTTTTTTAACAAGATCCAAGAAGTTGTCTCTACACCACAATCCCTTACTGGTGTATCATCCCACCTAGTCAAATAATCTATCTTGGTAATTATATATCGTGTCCCGGTCCTTCTCTTTAGTGGATCAATTGGTACAACAAAGCCAATGTCCCACTTATCAAAGGGTTTCAAAGTAAGTTGAGGGTTTAAGGGAATTTCATCTTGCATGGATTGCCTCCCCACTCTTTGGCATATGTTGCAGGTTCTACAGAACTCCTTAGCATACACATGCACTATGGGTCACCACAGTCTTGGGCACAAAATATTCTATGCCATAAGTCATCCTACGTAGTTTCCTCCTATGTAGTTCCCTCCTACAACTCTCGCATGTGATTCTACTAAGATCATTAGTCACTTATGTTCCATATCACACCTATTATCACAAAATTGTACTTGATTGGCTACTTATCAAACAACTCTATGTAACTATTTCAAACCAGATTTTGACTGAAGCTTAGCCTCTTCAGCCTAAGAGGGCTCTCTCAAGGGGGTTTTATGATATTGAATAATGATGATACTAGATGGCTAACTCTACTGGAAATGTAACTTGTTTTGTATGTTTGTAGGTTGAAAATAATGCAGGATTTCTACTATTGGGCTTATGAAGTCAATAATCAGTAGTTTTAGTGGCAAGGTTTCTTGAAATGGAAGCTGAGGCAGATATGGGTCTTTAGTAGAGGCAAATCACACATAAAACATATGGCAACACAGTCATTTCATCACTAAATGAAGTGAGAGCATAAACCTATGAATTCGATTAATAGCAATGAAATCTACTACAAGTGGTAAACATAAAGATATAGATCAAAAATACATTAAAAACCCCATGAGAATCTCAGGTCTGTCGAGAAGAAAGTCACTCTGTATTACTGATATAAATCAAATACATAAAGCAACAGTTTAGTGCAAGAAATCTCCAAACCTTCACTACTTTGATGCTTTTTCTTTAAATAGACATTCTTACAACAAATATGATCTTCCTATTAGCTAGATTCATTGAATTCTCCTATGACACATCACATAACTAAAAAACATGACTTATAACAAGAAACTGATAGCTACACCTTAAAGAAGACATCTCCTAATAGGATTCTAACTCCTATTTATTACATACTCTACCTTATCTTGTGAAAGAGTTACATGACAATTTCCAAATAAGCATCACATGCTTGAAAAATCTATGACATATTTCATCACCACTTTACACATTAAAAACCCTCCTATACTTGTGGAAAATAACCCTATTTTTCAGGAATGCATAACTCTTATCTTCAAAGTTGCTTGGGTTGATGACCTGTCTCCACAACACTTCCTTCGAGTCATAATTCTTTGATGATAAGCTCCCTTGACATGTTGGAAGAATCCAATTTCCAAATCTGCCATTAAGATGCTCCAAAACCATCCAAAATAGCTCACTATGAAAACATGACAATTTTGTAGCAAGCTTTGGTAGTGTTGAAAAAGTAGCTTCTCACCCAAAAACTCTACTCCTTTGTTGTTCCATGGTGTCAATCAATCCATGGCACATCACCACCATCAATCTCCCTCCTTAAAAACTGCAAAAAGTGACTTTAGAGGCAAAAAAGGCTACTACAGGTTTTTTGGTAGCGTTTTTCTGGCTTTAAGCCTATGCAACGCTACGAAACTGTGTAAAAGTGCAGAAATTCCAGATTTCAAAACTGTCTCCAAAAAGTGACCTCTAACTGTAAAAACTTGAACTTTTTCATGTAATAAACCCTATAAAACACATTTAATCCCAACTCATGGATCTTGTGGTGTTTCCTCCTCATTTATGATCAGTTGAGAAATGGGCTCCTCAACCACAGTCATCTTTAAGCCTTTCTTTTCCAGCTCTTCATGAATCAGTTCTATTTGTTCTTGAAGGTCTTTGACTTGGTACTTTAGTGTCCTATTCTTAGATTGTAAGTGCAGGTTTACCTTTTTTATGTGCTTTACTTATTTTCTTAGTTGTTGAGTCCACTTTATCATTTTTTCTGTGTTGTCCAATTTCTTTGAGACACTTGTGACTTGATCCTCCCAAATCTTCCTCATCTGTTCAAATTGCACTCTTTCAACTCTATGTTTCTTTGCCTCTTTCCTCAAGACTCATATGTCCTCACTTGCATCTTTCAATTGTTCCTTAAGTACTTCAACCTCTGACTTCTCATTGATTTTCTGTTTACCCTTATTTTGTTTGATGATTAATTCTTATTTTGCAGGTGAGGAGAGGTCAATGGTGCTTGGTGGTGGTTGAGTAGTTTCAGTGACCTTTTGTCATTCTTTACTACTTTCCAAGACTTTTCTGGCATGTCTTTTCATTGGTTTTCTAGCTTGAAACATAAATCCAGCATCATCACTTGCAAATTCTAACTTCTTAGATGTTTTTCCTTTCTTAAGTTTCCTTCCTCCTTCATCTATGTCTTCAAATTGGACTATAGGAGTTTCTTCAATATCAATGGCATGCAAGATGTCCTCTAAGTTACCCTTAGCCACTGTTTGGCTCCTTGTAACCCTCTTGCTTCCATGTTTTCTCACTGTTGGCTTTTGTTTTGCAGGTGTAGCTTTGGGTGTATCAACTTTCTGCAAAGGCTTTGTCTCCATGATCACTGGCTCAACTTGATCTGCTACTGTAGGTGATGAAACATCTCTAGGTTTGGGAAATATTTTAGGAGTGACATCATCTATTTCAAAACCAATGATGAACATAAAATATGTCCAATCTCTGCCTAATATTTTTAACTCCTCTAACACCAGCAACTTTATCAAACCATGATGAAAAAGAGAGGTTTCATTTCCTTTTGTTTTAACTTGAACCTTGTCTGAAATTTTAGCTAAGAGTATGTATAAGTAAAAAGGAAAATCAAGATACCTCTTACCCACAAAGTTCAGCAAAAGCCTAAGGTGATAGGAATAAACCATGTGATACCTACCTTCCCAGGTGAAGTACTTCTGAATGATCAACAACAACTTTGAGTAGTTTTCCTTAATATAGCTCCTTGGGATAGAATTTGTGAGATCAATTTCACTATGCTCTGTTTTGATGAATTCTTTATAGTCCTGCATGGTGAAATTGATGCCTTTGAACCATTTCTCTCCTCCTCTAGGGATTTTTATTGTTTTTGCAACGGTCTCTGGTGTTATTGTGATGTTTAACATTCCTGCCTTTGAAGCTGTTCCATTTAAACTAATAGCAAACTCCTTAGAAACCTGCAAATGGAAACCCTGCAGCCTTTGGCAGAAATGGAAACAAACTATTCTTCTGAATATCTCCAAGGCAGTTGGGTCTTCACTTAACAAATTCATGTCCATTGGCTCATATATAAGGAAGTGACCACCTTTATTAGTCTTCTTTCTTACAGCCATGGTGAATTTATGTCTTCTCATCCTCGCTTGATTAGTGACACCTGCAACTTTTGAAAATGCCAGCAACCAGCTTGGCTTGGTAAAACAGCTCTCCAGAACTCAATAACACGCAAATATGAAACGGAGAATGAAAAAGACTCAATTAGGTAATGTTTTAAAGTTTCGACGACAACTCATGCCTTAATCATGACTCATACATGCTAAAAACAGTAATGATGACCTTAGACATGACCTTCGTACACTGATTTAACCCTAACTAACTCGAATGACATCCACCCTAACTCTTCTAATCATGGACTGACACCTTGCACCGGATTTGACAAGAAATACATAAAAACCATTTTTCGTAGCATGGCTAGTTCATTTTTTGATAGTTTCGCTATGAAACTATTAGGTAGTTTCGTAGCAAAAGCTGCCTTTTTACAGTGAAACTCTACGAAAAGAGGAAAAATTGGCTAAAGTGAACATTTTGAATTCAAAATCTTGGGAAATTAAATATGTCAGCAAATGATGACTAATGGGACATGATATGACTTGAATGGAGGTGGTTTTGAACCTTAGGATAGGTTAAATATGGAAAAAATTAAAATTTTCCCATACCAACCTATGATAAATGAACTCTATGACCATACCTTTCACAAATGAACTCTATGACCATGTCAAATAATGTTTCGCTTTTTCTGATTGATAACAACACCTATGCATAATTCCATATGCTCCTAGCTTATACAATGATCCAACAATTAATTGGTAATCTATTGCTTTAACTACTAGTTGCTTATTTTGTGCCAGTGTGTAATGTTGTGGTGTCGTACATGTGCTAAGAAATTATGAAATATCTGCAAATTATTCATTTACCATAGTCATGGAAAATATTTGTGCATCTGGTAAATTATCCTCCAAGTTTTTTTCTTCTTTTCCCAAAGTCAGACGTGACAAATCATATGGTCCTACATTTTATCTTCATGGCTTAACCACTACTTGAAAGAAAATCCTCCCCCCAACACAGGCTTGTTGACAAGGTACTTGAGTGCATAATGGTCAATGTATAGCTTGAGATTATTTCCCAACATGTAGTGACTAAAATTTTGAAGAGCATACACCATTGTCATCCCTTCTCTCTCAGTCGTGGTATAATTTTTCTCAATAGTTGACAACTTCCTCCTGGAAAAAGAGATAAGGTGGTCAATCTCTTCTTCCCTAGGTTGAGCCAAGATCATGCCCAGTGCGATGGAAAATGCATCTACATGCACATGGAATTCCTTGCTCTAGTATGGAAATAATAGGATAGGTGCAGACACCATCTTCTCCTTTAAGGTGTCTAGGGTTTACTGACAATCCTCTATCCACTGAAAATATGTTCCCCTCTTTAATAAATTTTCCATATGGGTCGTAATCTTAATATATTCCTCTATGAAATTTTTATAATACCTTGTATGTCCCAAAGTAATTTCTTATTTGTCTCAATAAAGTAGGTGGCAGCAGGTCCACTATGACAGCAATCTTAGTCGGATTCACCAGCAACCCCTATTTACATACAGCATGTCCCAAAATAATGCCAAAAGGGGTGTAATATATGCATTTCTTAATATTTAAATAAATTTTTAAATGTCTACACCTTTCCAACATCAGGCGCAGAACTACAAGTCATCTAAATATACTTCTAAAAAATTATGAATGAAATCCTTAAATTTCGCAACCACTCTTATAAATAAAATGGATGGTGCACTCTTCAAGTCGAACGACATCACCGTATATTGGAAACATCTTGATTCTATCACAAAGGTAGTTTTACAGTGATATTCCTTAGCGATCTTCACCTAGTGATAGCCTGAAAATCCATCGATGAAGGAGTAAGCCTGGTGCCCACCCAAATTCTCTAAAATATCTTTTGTGAATGGGGTAGGGAAGGGGTCATGCGCACAGGCATCCTTCAACTTCCACATGTCCATGTAAATCCTTATCTCACTTGTATTCTTGTTCTGAACCACCATCAAGCTTATCCATTTTTTCTCTTACACTTGTTAAATAATTCCTTCTTACATCATTTTATATAATTCCTGCTTGACCTTCTCTTGATAGATTGGGTTTAGCCGATACAGTCACTGCTTTACCGGTTTTGCGTTAGGTTTCAAGGGGATCCTCATCTCTCCCAGTTCAGTGATAATCCCTTTCATATCTTTGAAAGTGTTGGGGAAAAAATATTGGTATTCAAGTAGTAAGTCTATGACTTTATCGACTGTCTTTTCATCCCAATAGTCCCCAATTGTTTCCATCTTGGGACTCTCTACAATCCCAATATTCACCTTTTGGGTTCGGATAGGTTGTGCATATTCGTCAAACTATAATAGCGGTCCATTTAATATGTGTTCCCTTTAAACTTATGGAATTTGGATATTCTAGGGATTGTCCTCATCTTCTCCTTGTTCTACCACATTATAGAATTCTAAGAACTCCTCCACCCATTGCAAATTTCTATGCACATAACACTATTGGCTTCCGCACAAAAAATATATTTTGTTCCAGAACCTCAAATGCCTCATCAAGTGTTAGCTCCTCTTCTTCAAATCTAAACGTGGCCATAAAAATTTGTGTCATTTTTTTCTAATCTCATGTTCCTTTATTCACTTCTAGTTCAATGTATCATATAGTTGGATGGTGTCCAATAGATGTATGAATTGATGCACCCACTCTTATTATGGCACCCATCCTTTTGTCCACATTGCAGCACACTGCTTCAGGTGCATTCTAAGGCATTCCATGCCTGAATAATTTTCTTTAGGTATCCCAGTGTTGGCCCCAAATCTAATCCTTATCAATTTATTACACTGTTGTCATCTTGCGATTTGTTCTTTATGTGTATCCCACTATTTGGATGGGGTTACATGCAATTTAACGTCCAGTGCTAGAATCCTCTGACACTCTAGTATTTTGTCTTCAAAATACTATACAAAAATATCTACCTCAAACAATATGTTGAAGTGAGCTGGATTATGCACCTCAGTTCCTATACAATGCACTATTCTATTGATATACGTGCACCTCCATATGCTAACTTCATGCATCTTATTATGTCAATCCTCCAGAGCTTCCTATGAATTAGAGTTACAAGATCTAATGTTGCGCCAGATCAAAACTCTATCAGTTGTGGGATTTACATAGTCCTCTCGTCGAGTTTTCACATTATAGAGGTTGTCTAACTCCTCCCGACTAAGCTTGCCTTTGACTACCTCAACATATCGGTCCCCTTCACATGGATCCAACAATGCTATGACTCAGACATGTCCACCTTTGAATAACATTTATATTTTATTTAGATTAATGATTACATGATTATAAAATTCCTAGTCGGTCCCTAATAAAGCGAGGTAGGGATCGATGTCATCCACAATCTCGATGACTTTAAAATCAACAATGCTTAACACCCTATCGATCTCCGTTGGTAATCATGTCAACCTTCCAATAGGAAATATATGATGTTTGTTTTCCAACCTAAGTTGAATCAAATACCAAGTCAACTTTGGCTTCCCCATCATCTCCCACGTACTTTTTGGTAGAATATTTACATCTGATCCTAGGTCTAGTATAATGTTGTACATCTTGTACTACCCAATCTATACACCAAATAAGAACTCCTTGCTATTTATTTTCTTACAAGCCACTTGGTTTACTGCACATGGTGGAACTCACGCAGTGGTCACTTTAGGTCTATAGGCACATTTTTTCCACCATTTTTCTAAATTTCTCTAGATCCTGGATGTCCTTTACTAACTATAAACAAATTTGCAATAGGTTTTGAATTGGATGTGTTGTTTTCCTATACTATCTACCTATAGTGTCATCATATATCCCTTAGGGCCTCCTTGTATATCACCTTTTCCTGAACATGGTTGAACTTCGGAGGAGGCTAAGGCTTTCTCCTCACCCATTGTGGCTACAGTGTCCTAGAGCAACATCTGCTCCTATCCTAACACCTTCCTAAGTCACTTGCTAACACATTGTTGGGTTATGCAGGGTTCAATAGCTATCATCTACACATTAGGTCCCTTCTTCTCCTTCCAATTGGTGATCAATTTTGGACAGTTCTTAGTTGGGTGGTCTAATTCTTTATAATAAATACAAGTGCAACGGGAGTTAGTGTAGTCTCACACAAGGTGTGCTTATTCTCCACAATTTTAGCAAACTATTGTACCCCATCCTAGGGAAAATCCTCCTCTTCCTCGACTTCGTACTCCAAGTCTTCTAGCCACCATTCCCTATCCTCACACTTTTTTGTTATATTTTCCACCCTGGTTATACCTTTTTTGGTTAAATCTAGTTGACATGGCTTCAGTCCCTTCGGGTCCCTGCACCCGAAATGAGTCAAAGATGCACTCACACATTAACTCCAATGCGCAGAAATGGTAGATATCATGACCCACTGATTTGCATAAGTCATAAAATATAATCAGGGTTGTAGCTTCATATTTATACATCATTGGGAAACTTGATGGTATATGACCCCACACACGCCATATTTCACGCCGCATTCCTCTACCCTGCGCAAGCGGATTTGTGTATCAGTCACCATATAGTCTGTTAGTAATTCAAATTCATTCCTATGGTGGCCCTATGTCTATTAGATTCTACACCATAGATCTTCCTTCTTTTCCTTCCCCTTAGTTAAATCCTGAAGCTGCAAGGTCAGTGCGGCTAGATATGACTACACTTGTGCCATACCATTGTTTTCTCCACCTCCTATCGGTGAAGACTCCAGTTTTAGCAAAATATCTAAATCATTTGATTTTGTACCTATCTGTTGTTGTGTCAATAGTATCTTGATATGCAGAAGCATTCCAAAAATAAACCTTTCTTTATGTTACACATCTAAAATCTTCAATGTCATCATGTCCTTCAAAATTTTAAATCATTGGTCAAAATCCCACAATGACTCTCTTGTACCTTGTTTGATTTCCTTTAGTTCTGTAATGCACCAGGTCTCTGATTTCAACTTATGGAAATCCCTTATTAAGGCCTATTTAATTTCATTTAAAGTCATGTTTTGTCCATTTGGAGTCGCGCTTTTAAACTTCATGTACCATGTTAGTGTGTGATCCCTGAAAGTTGCTTCTAGTTGCGCAATCATTGTGGCCTCATCCTGGACCTACTTGGATATCCATATAGCCTCACACAAAAATAAATGTTTCTCTAGTTCCTCATTCCCAATGCCATGAAACATTGGCATTCTAATATACACACCCTCCATTGCACTTTATGTGGTACTTCCAAATGAAATACTTCCACCTGCACTTGTTGAACTACTAGAAAATTGAATGCTAAGTTATGCACCACTATGACCTCAAGCACCCCATATTGATCCTCCTACAGCCTGAACAATCCCATTACTACTATTATTCCCTCCCCCTTTACTATAATTAGCTTTTACGATTTTCGTGTAATTGTGATGAGTACTTACCTTATGGTTTGTGGATGCACAGGGTTATGGGCTTGACACTAGGCATGGCCTGATTTTTTTCTTCGGCTCTAAATATTTTGTAATGCATGGGCTCAATTTCTCTCCTTCCTCTTCCTTTGTGCGCAGCATACCAAAATGTGTTCCTTCGTAACTTTGGTCACTAGTTGTTAAATTGTAGCAAGAGAAGGCTCCATTTGACTTCCGCCTTAGTCAAATAGAGAAATTAAAATTTCCACATTAGCAGGATGAATTGAGTTGCAGTTAATAGGAGTGACATGGAAAATTCACTCAATTAAATCAGTCAATTCGATTTTTTAAGCTAGAAGTAGAGTTTTGCATGAGTTAATTGCTAAAATCTAGAAATCTGGTAGAGTTGTAGTTAGTGAAAATTAGTTATCTGAGCTCTAGTCATGACTAGAGTTAGTAGGAGTTTAGTTGAGTAGTTGTAAATTTTTTTAACTCACTGATATCTCAGTTAACTAGTAAGTTTACTAAAAATATCCCTAGTCATGCATGCAATTCGAATTGCCTAGTTAAGTTGGAGGAAAAGGCACATTAAAATTATCATTGTGTACTATTTAGTGTACATGTTTTTCATTGGAGTAGGTGACGAATTTCACTTGGACTTGTGCAAGGAAATACAATATTTTCCTACTTTTTAGGAGCTAATTTCCTTAGGAATTGTGCAAGGAAATAGGAGGAAGGTTGAGGCCAATTTTAGTTAATTGTTGGTGAGATTGGGTCAGAGAGAAGGAGATCAATATTGCAGCACAGGTTGAGCTTCAATGATTGATTTTTTCATTCTAATAGGTCTATATTCTCGTACGATATAATAAAAAATATCAGAGGGGTTTTTTCCAGTTCGGTTCCCCGGGAAAAATACTATGTTCATTCAAATTCAATGATTTCATGTGTTTCTATTGTACATTTTCCTTTCTGCAGACTGAGTAGAAGAAAATTGTGTCTATTATTTTCAGTATGAATTCATTATTTTCTACAAATTTTTTTATGTTTCTATATGGTATCTAAGCTGTTGAAGACTACATAGAAACCACGCTCCAGATCTTCTCTCAGAAAAATTTTGAATAGCAAAGTTTTCGGTGCATATTTTATTCAGCGTGGGAACAATGTCTTTCAATGGATTTGGCCTTGAGTATGGATTGGAGGGCACATTGAATTTTTTTTCTTGGAAAGATAGGATGGAAGTTGTCCTATATGACAATGGATTATTAGAGTACACAAAAACTAATATTCCAAATCCACCAGGTTCTGATGCACAACAACTTTCTCAGTGGAAGAAAGACATGATGAAAGTCAAGAGGATTGTTCTGGAGGGTGTCAGAGATCAGGTGGTTTCAAATTTTCATGGAAACGAGACTTCTTTTTCAATGTGGAAAAATCTCACAGATATATTCCAGATTAGTATTGATGCTAGGAAATTGGCATTGAGAGATAAGCTCAGGAACATTTGAATGGGAAAAAATGAAATTGTTGTTAAATACCTATCCAGATTCATTCATGTCATACATAACTTGGTGGAGTAGGAGAAAATGTGTCATAATATGATCTTGTGAGCTTATCACTCCTTGGCTTTTTGAAGTCCTGACACAACTATCAAGATTTATTTAATGGAAGAGACAAGCTCCCATATTGGGAGATACTTTGGTCTGACTTGGTGTAGGAGGAGATCAGAAGAAACACAAGAGATGGTGTCACATCCGGAACTGATGAGGAATAAAAAATTTCCTTGGAAGGGAAAGGAAAGAACGCCAAGGTAAAGAAGGCCCAAGGTAAGGTGGAATCCATCCAGAACCATGGCAAGAAGAAAGACCTCGATAAAATAATATGTTTTCACTACCATGAATATGGACACTCTCCAACCAAGTGTATGCACAAGAAATCTAGTAAGAAGTCTGCAGGAGCATCAGGAGGTAATTCTCTCACATCATAATTCGAGTTCGATTTCATCGTCATTGCATGCATGGAAAGTATTGTACAAGGCATTATATGGTACTTAGATTTTGGTGCTTCATGTATTATGATAGGCAGTAAAGAATTGTTCAGTAGCTTAGAAGAGGACCTACAATTACACATAGATCTTGGAGATTATGGGAGTTATAGTACCAAAGGTATTGGCACTATCACATTTACGAGGGAGTCAAGCTCCCATCCTCACCTACAAAATTTAATTTGTATGATTGTTCTAAGGAAAATTTTAATTTATGTATTTGTACTTGATTATTGAGGATATGATGTGGTGTTCAGTAAGGGTAAATATTATCTAAAGCATGTTGCTATTGGAAAAGTAAAAAAAATTGGTGTTTTGGTTAAAAATATCTACAAGATAGAGGTGGATGCATGTGTTGCATTGAGTAGAAAAAACAAACATGTTCATGGTCGATATCTTGGAAAGCTCTAGCATAGGAAAATGGGACACCTACACCATGAATCTTTGAAAATAATGCAGCAGATCACCATTGGAATTCCAAAATGCACCCTTTATCATCATGATGTGTGCAAGGGATGGACTCTTGGAAAGTATGTTAAATCCTCCTTCCAAGGCCGAGATAGCAGTGTTGAATCCATCTTGGAGCAATTTCACTCAGATGTGTGTGGACCATTCTCTACAGTATCAGTTTCAAAGCACAGGTTTTATATGATATGTGATTTTTCCCGTAAATTTTGGATCTATTTCATGAAAGAAGAAAGATGAGGTTTATTCAAATTTTGTTGATTTAAATCCTATCCGAAAATGAGACTGGAAAGAAAATTAAATCCCTAATAAGTGTTAATAGAGGAGAGTATATGTCTAATTCCTTCAAAGAATTATGTTCCAAGGATGGTATTAAAAGGGAGTTGTGCACCCAAAAACCCACAAAAAAATGGGGTTGTAGAGAGGAAAAATAGAAACATTATAGGAATTCCCAGAGCATTGTTGCATGACCAAGGATTGCCACTATACCTATGGGTAGACAAATGAAATACAATTGTTTATTTGCAGAAAAGGAGCCCTCAAAAAATTCTTGGAATGATCACACTTGAAGAGGATTTCTCTAGGAAGAAGCCATATTTTTCCCACTTTCGCATTTTTGGATCCATGGTTTATTGTCATGTCTCCAAATATATCAGGAAAAATTTGGAGCCTACTTCAAAGAGGGGGATATAAGTAAGATACATAGAGACATATCATATTTATCGAGTGTGCATTCCCTCACCTAGGATGATTCTTATGAGGAGGAATGTGATATTTTATGAGGATAAATCCATGAATATCTCTCTAGAGCGAGAGCCAATCATAGCACCAGAGGAGGAGCTTCTAGCTCCAAAGGAGGAGGCTTAGTCATATTCACAATATTTTATGGAGCAGCCAAATGTGGAGGATCAAAGAGTAGGTCGAGTGGAGGAACCCACTCACACAAAGCCTTCTAGAGAAGGGAGGAATAGAACTAGGGAGGCAGACATATTGGTGCAGCAAGCTCCAAAGCAGGTTGGAGTTCCTAGCTCCTTACATAGATAGAGAAGATCACTAGACATATATAAAGGATATATGGCACTCATGTCAAAATTAATATGTTTTGAGTCATCTTATTTGGAATAGGCAGTTTCCCAGGAGTTGTGGGTAGATTCCATGGTGGAGGAGTATGACTCCATCATGAAGAATGATACTTGGGAGGTTGTGCCTAGACCTAAGGAAATATCAATTATTGGTTCCAGGTGGGTGTATAAGGTGAAACATGTAGCTGATGGCAGTGTTAAGAAGTACAAGGCAATATTATGGCCAAAGCATTCTCACAGGTCGAGGGAGTTTATTATGAGGATACTTTTGACCCTGTGGCAAGATACTCATCTATCAAGACCATACTTACATTGGTAGCACAGATAGGGTGGAAGATCCACCAAATGGACGTTAATACAACCTTCCTCGATGGAGTGGTTGAGGAAGAGATATACATTGAGTAGCCTAAGGGGTTTGATACATTTGACAAGGATACACATGTGTGTAGGCTCAAGAGATCTCTCTAAGGTCTTAAGCAGACACATCATTCTTGGTACACTTGTATAGAAACTTATCTTAGTGGATTGGGCTTCACTAAAGATGAAGAAAACTCCAATCTCTGCTACATTATGGTAGATGGTTATCTCCTCATCTTAGTATTATATGTAGATGATCTAATTTTTACAGGAGATGAGAGGTTAATCCAGTATTGCAAGGAGGAACTTGCAAGAGATTTTGAGATGAAGGATATGGGTTTGATGCACTAATTCCCTGGCTTGGAGGTGTGTAAGGGATATGGAAAGCTATTTTTTTTTCAACAGAAGTACACCTCTAAAATCATTCAGAGATTCCATATGCAGTATTGCAAACCCATGGACACTCCTCTAGCTACTAACTAGAGGAAACATTATGCTTCTACAGGAGAGGTGGTAGATGGAACTATCTACATATATTTGGTGGGGTCCTTGATGTAATTGGTGAACATACAACCCTATATTTTTTTTGTAGTTAACCATATTAGGTAGTTTATGGTGGAGCCTACCAAGCTGCTTCATTGGAAGTAGCAAAACATGTTTTGAGATACCTCATAGGCACAACATATTTTGGTTTATGGTATAGGCAGACTCGCGGAATGAAGCTCCAAGGATTCATAAATGGATATTGGGTAGGAATTCCATCAGACAGGAAGAGCACATCAAGAGCTATCTTCCGTTTTGGGTTAATAACAATTTATTAGTACAACGGGAAACACATATCTATAGCACTTAGCTCAACATAGGTTGAGTATATGACTTCTAGCTAAGAAATAAGTGTGATTATTTTGATGAGGAAGATCCTAGCTTGTCTATTCAATTAGGGGATGGAGCCTACATTGATCCATTATGACAATCAAAGTTGCATAAAACTCTCTGAAAATCTAGCGTTTCATGATAGGTCCAAGCATATAGACATCAGGTACCATCACCTAAGATATTTTGTGAAGAGGAGGATTGTTATGTTACTTTACGTTCCTACATAGGAGCAAGATGTAGAAATTTTGACAAAGGATTTTGTTGAGCTCCAAGAATGTTCTTTCTTCCACCACATTCCACTCCATTTCTTTTGTCCATTGTTAATCTCAGGCTCAAATGATCAATAGAATTAGTTAAAATTGCTTTGAGAATTAATATCATGACTAACTTGCTATGTTTTTTATGATTTTGTCATTGTAGTACTTTTTGAACTAAATCTAGCTACAGAATGCAGACATTCTGTAGCTAGTCGCCAATTCTGCAGCCGTCTTCATGTATACACAGGTTCCAGGTGTCATCTCAGAGAAAAGCACATATGGTCGTATTCCACATCATCTCCTTATCATTTTTTTCTCTCCACGAAGTTTGAACGGAATCCTGTAGGTGGTTATGTACGTGGGAACTCAAATTAGGAGATAGACTCCTAACAGGGTAAGGACAGTCCAGATGTCCTTAATCATATTACGAGACCACCTTCAGAGTTCTAGTTAGATTCTAATTATGAAAGACAATTATTCCTATGTTATCTCAGATACAGTTATGTAATTTTGTTATAAATATGCTCGGGAAACCGAGGGACAAGGTTAGATTTTATGGTCGATTGCTAGATTTTAGAAGTCCGAAAACACTTTGTTTTGAAGTAATTTCTCTTTAATGAAAGAAGCATCATTTCCTTGAAAGCGTTGAATCAATATTGAACTAGATTTCGTGCTACTCTGGTGGTAGAGGGACCCTGCCTCCTGAGCAGCCTTGTTTATACAGTTTAGATAAGTATTTTAGTCTCATTTTCATTTCTAGCTTAAGTAGATTTCTGAAGTTTATGTTTCATACTTGTTTCATTAATCATTACAGCTATACTTACTCTTCCAAAATATCATTACGATGAATAAGGCATAGCTGTGGTGTTGTAGATTTTAGTTGCATTTCCTTTTGTTAATTATCACAGTTAGAATTACTCTAATAAACTCTTCCAAAATATCATTACGATGAATAAGGCATAGCTGTGGTGTTGTAGATTTTAGTTGCATTTCCTTTCGTTAATTATCACAGTTATAATTACTCTAATAAACTCTTCCAAAATATCATCACGATGAATAAGGCATAGCTGTGGTATTGTAGGTTTTAGTTGCTTGTTTACACTAAGTGTCACAGCCAATCTTACTCTTACAAACTCTTCCAAAACATCATTAACAACGAATAAGAAACAATTGTGGTGTCTTAGATTCTAGTTGTATTTGCTTTCAGTTTTATGTTTATGTTCAATTGCATTGAATAATATAGCCATACTTGTTTTCACAAACTCTTCCAAAATATCATTCATATTGAACGAGATGGGCTATAGAATTCCTTAGGTTAGTTGCATGTTAATTTAGTTACAACACTCCGGAGGTAGAATGCATTTAGTTCAGCTCTGTCACTACATTTCAGTTTGATAATGGCATTTTAGTTTAACACTGTTCACTGTACTCCAAGTAGACTAGTAGCACTCTAGTTTAGTCTTAGCTCACTGTATTAACATTCCAGTTTAGTTTTTTTTTTTTTTTTTTTTTGTAACTAGGAGAATCGGCAATCGTAAATGGTATCGTATCACAAGCACTTTAAGCCTAATCCCACTGCTACCTTTATACTCCTAGGAGGGAAATCGTCGAGCCCGCCACAGCCTCTGGATAAGACGGATTTGAACTCGTGATTTGCATCAACCGCATTTGCACGCCTTAACAAGACGTCGCTTGCCACTGACTAAATTCCCGACGGGCAACATTCTGCTTAGTTGCCATCCAATACTTTAAAATTGTATTAGTTGTTAAATTTAAATACCACTACTATTATTTACAAAACTTCTTTTGTTCCAAACTCATATTAATACATAATCATTCGGGCATAAGCTAGTATCAGTCTAAGGCCTGGAGTATTTTGTAACCTTTTTACCAATTCACAATCAAGACTTTTCTCAAAAACTATTCTAAAAAGGAAATCTATAACTTTTGAGTGAGGCCTAGTGGTGTTAAATTGAGTTGTCGAACAGAATTAGAAGCTAGTTTAGAGCAGAAATATTATTGTGCTACAAATGTTCTTTTCCAAATATATTCCAATAAACCTTTAATCATGGATGAGATGTTGTAACATTGTAAGTTGATTGTTTGATTGTTTAATTATGAGAACTTCATTTATACTTAACTTGTCCATTTCTCAAGCTCTTCCAACACATCTTTAATGAATGAATTGGATAAGTTTAAGTTCATGTTGTGATTTATTTTCTTGCACTGAAGTCATTATCAAACTTTTCACTTGTTGTTTTCCATCCATAGTTTAGGCTTTGTTCTATTTTAACACAACCAATAGCTTCTTTTCACCAACACTTAGTTCTTTCCTTTTTCAACATAAAACCATAAAACCAAAAACATCATAAAACACTAAACACAACATAGTGAGAAACAAATACCTAGGCACATATAGTGCACCACACTTCAGCAGTTTACCAACCCTGGTTGACAATTAATGAACTCAATTTAGGAACACTAGGTTAAGCACAAACATTTTGGCGCTGTTGCCGGGGAAGTGTAACTAGGTAGCCTTGTTTCTTAACTCCCAAAAAAAATGATATGCGTAGAGAGAGAGAGACTCAACGGGTAGATTCATAAGAGGCAGAAGCAGAAGCTTGATTCCTAGAACACCACTTGTTTCACCTAGACCAAGAACCAGCACACCTCTAACTCAGACCCACATTCCATCCTTTACTGATCCTAGAATTCTAGAAGACTTAAGATCATATATTCCATTAGAAAGACCTTCCACTTCATCCACTGAACCTGTCTTAGAAGAAGATTCAAGGACTCCTGCTGGAGACACAAACTTTTCCACTTCCACAGAAGAATCAACTATGGCAGAAGAAGGGGGAGGAGGAGTCTTTAATGGAGAACACACATTATTTGGAGGGGGTAGAGGTAGAGGAGAAGGAGGTAGAGGTGTAGAAGGTGAAGGAGGTAGAGGAAGAGGTAGAAGAGAGATGGGAAGCTCTTTTGGGTTTCCTATAGTAGATGAAGAAACTAATACAACCATGAAAAACATTTCACCCTCTGTCCTTCCAAACTTCTATGGACTTAAAACTGAAGATCCCGAAACCTTCCTATTTGAATTTGAAGTCCTATGTAGAACTTATGACTACTTACAAGATGCTCAAAAACTTAAACTATTTCCTTCAACATTGAAAGGAGCAGCATTGAAGTGGTTTATGAGTTTGATCAACGGTTCTATTAGGACATGGGAAGACATGAAACAAGCATTTCTAGAGAGGTATTTGGATTATTGTATGCCAATCAATCATAAGGAGGAAGTGTTTAAGATGTTACAAAAATAAGATGAAAATTTGGAAGATTTGTTGGAGAGATTTCATTACAACATCAAAAGAGCAAAAATGGAGAACTTAGATCAAGACACTTTAAAATCTCTCTTGTTGAAGACAATTAGGGATGAATGGCTGGATATCCTTAACATGATGGGAAAAGGGGATATATCTCAGCTCACATTACCTGAAATATCTGAGTTATGTATTAACCTTTCAAGAGGGAAATCCAAAACTGTAAAAGGCCCAAGAGACCTTGCTCTTGCAAGGGCAAGTAAGTCTGCTTCTGGGACAGTAAGTAGGGCAGAAATAGGACATATTCTTGATGATTTCAAATCTGATATCTTAGGGAGTCTTAGTGAACAGATAGACACCCTTAAGTTACAAAATAATAAAAAAGCTGAATCTGATGCCTTAGCAATGTTTTGTCCCAAATGTAGAAAGAAGCATGCCTTGAGAGAGTGTCCTTTGGATGAAAAAGTTATAGAGACTTGTATAATTTGTTTAGAAAAACATGAGACCAAGAGTTGTCCTTCACTTCCTGGTCTTAAAGTTGTCTTTCAAGAGGAAAATTCTGCAAATTCCACAGAATCTCCTAATTTTGTCTCTAGAAGACCTTGGCAAGGACCTCAAACACAAGGATTTCATGATCAAATGTATAATCAACTTCCACCAAATTGGAATTCTTGGCAGCAACCTTGGCCCCAATTTCAAAATCAATCTCAAGCTTGGGCACAAGGTTCACAAAATCCCTATGGAAGATACTCTCAGTACTATCAGTATCCACCATCCTATCCACCATATCCACATTTTCCTCCTCAACAAAATTTTCAACAAAATCCTCAAAATCCACAACATCAAAATAAACCACTCCCATTACCATTTCCTCAGAAATCAAATCAGTTGCCTGTTCAACCCATACCAAACCCCAACAATAAAAATCCTCAGAATACATACATGATAGAAGGCCAACAGTTTCCAACTTATTTAATTACTCCTCTAGACCTTAGTGATGTTCATCTTAGGTCTGGAAGAATACTTGAAAAGAGGAAACCTTCTGTGATCATACAAGAACAAGACAACTCTCAGGAAGATTCTCTACAGGTGAATAAAAGTCTTGAAGAAGACACATCTTTTAAGGACCCAAACATTGAAAAATAAAAACAAAAAGAACCAATAATTTCAACTCCTGTATTAGAGCAGCCATCAACATCCACTCCTACACCTCCCTTTCCAGAAAGATTACAAATTGATAGGGGTGTAGAAAAACAAATTATGGTGCCTAATTATGATTTCCTAGATGAGCTAAGAAATTTTTCCATTAATATTCCATTATTACAAGCCATCAAGGAAATTCCAATTTTAGCAAAAACAATAAAGGAGTTGAGTATGAAGAAAACAAGAAAAAGAATAAGAGAGACAAATAAAATTCAACTGGCAAGAAAAATAGCAGATATCATGATGGTTAAGATTGCTATTCCAAAGTATCTAGACCCAGTAAATCCAATTGTTAAAATTCACATCAATGGAATTGAGATCCAAAACACACTCATTGATTTAGGAACAGAAATCAATATCATGAGTAGACAAATCATGGATAAACTGAAACTTCCTAATCTTCTCTTTACACCCACATTATTACAATTTGCAGACAGATCTGTGATCAAACCTGATGGGGTAATAGAATACATTCCAGTGTCCCTAGATTCTTGGGAGTACCCTGTGGATTTTATGATTCTAACTCCTAAGAATAATCTAGGAGGACATCCTATTATATTAGGGAGACCTTGGTTAGCTATAGCTGATGCTTTCATTAGTTGTAGATCTGGTGATATGTACATCTCTAATGGTAGTTCAACTAAGAAATTCACTTTGTATCCTCCAGCAAGGACAATTACATATTTATATGATACTCAATGGATAGAGGATGAAGAAGACTTACAACCTCTCTTCACAATTTCAGAAATTAGTGAAGATAGTCAAATTCTGAATACTTTAGAAAACTTTGAATCCTCTTCGGAATGCAAACATGAACAATTTCAAGAAGAATCCAACATTGATTTTTTATCATCAAGACAGATGTCTCTTCATTCTATGGATAAATTTGGCAGTTCTACAAGTGAGATATTTCCAGGCAAAACTTTAAACGTAAACAAGAACCTAGAAAAATCTCAACAAGAAGAGCTAGTCAAGATCTTACAGAGACATTCTTCTGCATATGCATGGGAGTACACTGATATGAAAGGGATAAGCCCCAAGACTTGCACTCATCACATCTACATAGAGGAAAATTGTAAACCAATCAGACAACCTCAAAGACGGATGAATCCAAATCTTAGGAAGATTGTTAAAGAAGAATTGCAGAAATTGTTGAATGTCAACTTTATCTATCCTATTTCAGATAGTCAGTGGGTTTCTCCTTTGGTAATTGTGCCAAAGAAAAATGGTAAATGGAGGGTATGTATTGACTACTGAGAATTAAACAAAGCTACTCTTAAAGACCATTTTCCCTTACCTTTCATAGATCAAGTGTTAGATACATTAGCTGGAAAAAAGTACTTCTCATTTCTAGATGGGTTTAGTGGTTATAATCAAATTCAAGTAGCACTTGAGGATCAAGACAAAACTACATCTACCTGTCCTTGGGGTACCTATGCTTACCGAGTGTTGCCATTTGGATTATGCAATGCACCTGCAACATTTCAAAGGGCAGTACTAGGAATTTTTTCAGATCTAATACATGGTTGTGTAGAGGTATATAGGGATGATTTCACAGTTTACGGAAACACATTTGAAGAAGCCTTAGCAAACTTGGAAAAAGTTTTAAAAAGATGTAAAGAAGCAAATCTTTCACTTAGTCATGAAAAGTGTTTTATGATGTTTACTGAAGGAATTGTTTTAGGACATCACATTTCAGGGGATGGGATTAGAGTTGATGAGTCAAAAGTTGAAGTCATCTCTAACTTATCTATTCCAAGTTGTCAAAAATATGTTAGGAGTTTTCTTGGATTTACAGGATATTATCGAAGATTTATAGAAAAATTCACTAAGATAGCATCTCCACTCTTCAAATTACTTACCAAAGACTGTGAATTCAATTGGAATTCTGATTTCCAGTTAGCCTTTGAGACCCTGAAAACAAAAATTTCTGAAGCACCTATTTTAAGGGGACCTAACTGGAAGTTACCTTTTCATATTTCAACAGATGTCTCAGATACAGCTCTAGGAGCAGTATTGGGACAAAAAGACCTGATTCCTTATGCCATCTACTATACCAGTAAAAATTTGACTCCTTCAGAGTTAAACTATATTGTAACTGAAAAAGAGTTTTTAGCTGTTGTTCATGCCATAAACAAATTCGGACACTATATAACAGGCTATGAAACTTTTGTTCACACAGATCACTCTGCAATTAGATATCTAATGAACAAATCAATTACTAATGGCAGAGTCATAAGATGGTTATTTCTTTTACAATAATTCAACATTACCATTCTAGATAGGCCTGGAAAACAAAACACAGTAGCTGATTTCCTATCTAGACTCCAAAACATCAAAGATGACACTCCAGTTGAAGATCAATTTCCCGATGAATATCTTTTTGCAATTTCTACTCAAACTCCTTGGTTTGCTGACATTGCTAATTATTTAGTTTCAGGAAAATTTCCTTCAATAATGAATGCAAGGGATAAAAGAAAAATCATTTATGACAATGCAAAATATTCATGGGTTGCTAATGAGTTGTACAAGACAGGTCCAGATTTGATCATTAGGAGATGTGTTCCGGAAGATGAGATGCCTGAGATTCTCAAAGCATGTCATGATGAACCTTGTGGCGGACACTTTGCTGATAAGAGGATAGCCTATAAGATCCTTAATTTAGGATATTATTGGCCATCCTTGTTTAAAGATGCTAAAGAGTATGTCAAAAGGTGTGACAGTTGCCAAAGGGTAGGGAAACCTTCTCCTTCATGTGAGATGCCATTACAACCTCAGGTACACATTGAACCTTTTGAAAAATGGGCTTTGGATTTTGTAGGACCTATTAGTCCTCCATCAAGACAAAAGAAATATATATTAGTTTGCACTGATTATGTTATCAAATGGGTAGAGGCCAAGCCATTACTTTCTGCTACTGAAGCATCTGTAGTTAATTTTCTTTTTGAGGATATTTTTACTCGTTTTGGTGTCCCAAGGGAAATTGTTACAGATCAAGGAGCTCAATTTACATCAAGGCTAGTGGAACAAATTATGGAGAGGTACAAAATCAGGCATAGAAAATCTACTCCTTATCATCCACAAGCAAATGGTCAAGTGGAATCTACTAATAAGGTCATTGAAGGAATCCTAACAAAGACTGTTCATTTACATAGAAGAGATTGGGTAGATAGGCTTCTTGAAGCCTTGTGGGCCTATAGAACTACATGGAGAAGCACAACATGCCATACTCCTTATGAACTTGTTTATGGAAAGCAAGTTTTGTTTCCCATAGAGTTCTAGATTCAAACTTTCAAAATGGCAGTTCAGCTAGGACTTGATCTATCAGAGGCACAAAAGCATAGATTGGAGCAGATTAATGAATTGGATGAGATCAGACAAGATGCAGTTCAGAAAACCAGTATAGTCCAACAGCAGAGGGCTAGATGGCATGACAAGTATATCAAGGAAAAGAAGTTCAAAGAAGGTGACTGAGCTCTCTTGTTTGATTCAAAGTTCAAGGATTTCCAAGGTAAATTTCAAACACATTGGCTTGGGCCTTATGAAATTGTGAGAATTTTTGACAATGGAGCAATAAAAATCAAGACAATAGATGAAGAAGAGGTTAATTTTCTTGTGAATGGTCATAGATTGAAGCTGTATCACAAACCACTCTCAAGAGAAGAATTTTTCAAGAAGTTCCAGGAAAACAGTGATGTGAAGTTAATGAAGAAGAATCTTTCTTCTTCATCAACTTAATTGAATTTTCTGAAGTCAGATATATTGAAAAAATATATATATATATATATATATAAAATAAAAGTATAAACATGAAAACCAATCACTGATTGGCATGTTTATATAGAAAAGATAGAGTGAAAATCAACATTTTTCTGACACTCTAACTTTTCCATTTTGTTTTTTTTTTCTGCAAACAGCTGTTACAAAATCATAAGTGCAGATCCATTTCACTTATGGTCCATCTCATTTCATCCATTCATATTCCATTTCATTCATTCATCCATACTCCATTTCACTTCATTCATTCATACTTCACTTCATTCCATATTTCATTCATTTCATTTCATACTTCATCCACCTCATTTCAATTCCAGATTTTTAAAGTTTGATGTTTTTCTGCAATTAAATAATACATATCATGAATTTCAGCCCACTTCTCATACTTCACTCCATTTCATAAGTTGTGATCCATTCCACTCCATTATTCACTTCATTCATACTCCATCTTACCATATTTCATTATTCATTTCATACAACCTTTCATCATTCCAGCTTCAAACCATATTTCAAGTTCTCTACAGGTACATTCTGCAATCAATCAGACATTCTGCAGCCAGTCAGACATTCTACAGCCAGACAGACATTCTGCAGCCAGAGAGCCTGAAAGCACTATCTAGTAATCATTTGATCTGCAACAAAATGATCCTGCATATCCAAGAACAAGCAAATTCAAGGGAGTTATGAAGACTCAAAAAGTAATGATTTTCAGGGGAGAACAAAGCATATGAAGATCACAAGAAAATAAAAGCAAAGGCAAAGGTATGAAATTATTATGGTGACATATCATGAAAAATTTTAGCATAGTTCAGTTATATATTATTCAAAAAGTTGTTTTAATTAATTTTGTTGATCATGCCTAACAAACCTTCCGCAAAAACTTTGGATAAAACTCCTTCTATTCCGCCATTTCAAAACCCATATCCGATCATCATTTAAAAATATAAACGGTTAAAGTGCTGAAGTGATTGGATTAGTCACGTCACTGAGCATTTAATGATGATTTTTGAATTCGTTACAAAATATCTCCACGGTCTTTCCTTCTGTGATATCTTTCAACTCATATACATCATACTCACCTCATTATATTCATTCCGTAACCACTCCATATCACTTTTTCCCGTAGCCAAATTTTAACCATTTCGATCTGTGAGACAGAGGCATCTCTGTAACAACCATTGTCACCGTGAACAGAGGAAAAATTTGTGGGGCAAAAACAACTTGTTAACGGCCATTCTCACCATGAGTAGAAGACTAGTGAATTGAAGATTGAAGAAGAAGTTATGGGCCTCATCGTGAGAAATGAACCAGTTGGCACTAAGTACTTGGAAGGCTATCCCCAAATCAGAGAAATCTTACAACAAGCAGGATGGTTGCAATTCCTTGAAAAATTCAGTGGCTTCCACAAAGAGGTTACTAAAACTTTTGCGAGATCCTTTAATGGAGCCGAGGTTGAAGTTGGAGATATTAAATTCACTGTCACAGAGGCTTTTATTGCAAAAGCAACAGGATTTCCTAGACAAGGAGAAAGGTGGTTTAAGAACAGAGAATTTCATAACGAAGCATGGAAGCAGATACTCAAGTCACCAGGTATGGATGTCACCGTTTTTAAAAAGGGTATCTTGAGCTCTGCATTAAAGAACAAATGGAGGAACATGTTGCTTATCCTGCAAAAATTCATCACTTGTGAAGGTAGATATGGTACTTTCTATGTTTACCATATTAGGTTGATAATGCATTTTATAGAAGAAGAACTCAACTTTCCCTTTTTCTTGCTTCATAGTTTAAAGAAAATGGCTTCAAGTGTTCAAAAGAGAATTCAATTTCTGGAAACAACCTTATACCACCATGGTTTAGTCAAGATTTTAATTGAATATCATTTAGCAAAAATGGGAGACACTTGGGATGAATTCTTGGTGAGAAATCACTTTGAGGAACCAAAGGAACCTCCACCTGAAGACAAACATACAAAAAGAAGCAGGAAATGGAAATCCTCCAAAACTGAAACTGGTAAAACAATACAAGAAAGCAGTGAAGAAATTATTTCTGAAAAATTAGTTCAGATTAAGAAGCAGCTTAAGAAAGAGAGGATCATAAGAAAATTTGCCAGAGAAAAAGGAGAAGGGCCATCTCAACCGAGAAGGAGCCACAAACTTAGGGGGATACTAAAGAAAACAAAAGTTAAAAAAACTGGAGTCATAAACATAGAAGACGAAGAAACACCTACCGAGCAGGATTTTGATGAAGAAACTCCTGAAATAGACCCTACACAGCAATAAATTTACAACTATGTTGAGTCATTGGAGAGAAGAGCTTCAGAAAGTAGAGACGGAACCCCTAGTCCACCAGAGTCCGAAATAGATGTGCTAAGAAGAGATAAGTATGAGCTAGAAGTACTTAATATGCATATCAGGACTGAAAATGATATTTTGAGGGAGCAAGTTAAACTAAAAACCAATATGAATTCAACCCTGTCTCTACAAATGGACAAAGTGGAAAAGGCCAATGAAAAATTGGAAAAGAGAAACAAAAAGTTAATCAGTGCACTTACCAATTTAAGGTTCAAATTAGTCATCAAGAAGCCCAGAATGCCTTTAACTACCAGGCAAAGAAGAAGAAGAGGGTTGGATGTTCTTGCAGAGGTCTCAGAGTTCATGGAATAATTGCATGAGGACATGCAAGAATCTAGTAGTGGGGGTATGTTGAGCTCCAAGAATGTTCTTTCTTCCACCACATTCCACTCCATTTATTTTTTCCATTGTTAATCTCAGGCTCAAATGTTCAATAGAATTAGTTAAAATTGCTTTGAGAATGAATATCATGACTAACTTGCTATGTTTTTATGATTTTGTCATTGTAGTACTTTTTGAACTAAATCTAGCTACAGAATGCAGACATTCTATAGCTAGTTGCCAATTCTGCAGTCGTCTTCATGTCTACACAGGTTCCAGGTGTCATCTCAGAGAAAATTACATATGGTCATATTCCACATCATCTCCTTATCATTTTTTTCCCTCCACGAAGTTTGAACAGAATCCTGTAGGTGGTTATGTACGTGGGAACTCAAAATAGGAGATAGACTCCTAGCAGGATAAGGACAGTCCAGATGTCCTTAATCATATTACAAGACCACCTTCAGAGTTCTAGTTCGATTCTAATTAGGAAAGACAATTATTCCTATGTTATCTCATATACGGTTATGTAATTTTGTTATAAATATGCTCGGGAAACCGAGGGACAAGGTTAGCTTTTATGGTTGATTGCTAGATTTCAGAAGTCCAAAAACACTATGTTTTGAAGTAATTTCTCTTTAATGAAAGAAGCATCATTTCCTTGAAAGCGTTGAATCAATCTTGAAGTAGATTTAGTGCTACTCTGGTGGTAGAGGGCCCCTGCCTCTTGAGCAGCCTTGTTTATACAGTTTAGATAAGTATTTTAGTCTCGTTTTCATTTCTAGCTTAAGTAGATTTCCGAAGTTTATGTTTCATACTTGTTTCATTAATCATTACAGCTATACTTACTCTTATAAACTCTTCCAAAATATCATTACGATGAATAAGGCATAGCTGTGGTGTTGTAGATTTTAGTTGCATTTCCTTTCGTTAATTATCAGAGTTAGACTTACTCTAATAAACTCTTCCAAAATATCATTACGATGAATAAGGCATAGCTGTGGTGTTGTAGATTTTAGTTGCATTTCCTTTAGTTAATTATCACAGTTAGACTTACTCTAATAAACTCTTCCAAAATATCATCACGATGAATAAGGCATAACTGTGGTATTGTAGGTTTTAGTTGCTTGTTTACACTAAGTGTCACAGCCGATCTTACTCTTACAAACTCTTCCAAAACATTATTAACAACGAATAAGAAACAACTGTGGTGTCTTAGATTCTAGTTGTATTTGCTTTCAATTTTCTGTTTATGTTCAATTGCATTGAATAATACAACCATACTTGTTTTCACAAACTCTTCCAAAATATCATTCATATTGAACGAGATGGGCTGTAGAATTCCTTAGGTTAGTTGCATGTTAATTTAGTTACAGCACTCCGGAGGTAGAATGCATTTAGTTCAGCTCTGTCACTACATTTCAGTTTGATAATGGAATTTTAGTTTAACAATGTTCACTGTACTCCAAGTAGACTAGTAGCACTCTAGTTTAGTCTTAGCTCACTGTATTAACATTCCAGTTTAGTTGCTATCCATTGCATTTTAAATTGTATTAGTTGTTAAATTTAAATACCACGGTCTTCATTATTTACAAAACTTCTTTTGTTCCAAACTCATATTAATACATAATCATCCGGAAAGAAGCTAGTATCAGTCTAAGGCCTGGAGTATTTTGCAACCTTTTTACCATTTCACAAACAAGCCTTTTTTTAAAGACTATTCTAAAAAGGAAATCTATAACTTTTGAGTAAGGCCTAGTGGTGTTAAATTGAGCTGCAAAACAGAATTAGAAGCTAGTTTAGAGTAGAAATCTTATTGTGCTACAAATTTTCTTTTCCAAATATATTCCAATAAACCTTTAATCATGGATGAGATGTTGTAACATTGTAAGTTGATTTTTTGATTGTTTAATTAGGAGAACTTCATTTATACTTAACTTGTCCATTTCTCAAGCTCTTCCAACACATCTTTAATGAATGAATTGGATAATTTTAAGTTCATGTTGTGATTTATTTTCTTGCACTGAAGTCATTATCAAACTTTGCACTTGTTGTTTTCCATCCATAGTTTAGGCTTTGTTCTGTTTTAACACAACCAATAGCTTCTTTTCACCAGCACTTAGTTCTTTCCTTTTTCAACATAAAACCATAAAACCAAAAACATCATAAAACACTAAACACAATGTAGTGAGAAAAAAATACCTAGGCACATATAGTGCACCACACTTCAGCATTTTACCAACCCTGGTTGACAATTATTGAACTCAATTTAGGAACACTAGGTTGAGCACAAACAGATTTGTCAAGAGGCAAGTTAGAGTTCCATGGGAGCGGGATTGGGATTGTTCAGAACCATTTTCTTGCTAAGAAGGAGTGTTAAATTGTAGCAAGAAAAGGCTTCATTTGACTTGTGCCTTAGTCAAATGGATAAATTTGAATTTCCACATTAGCAGGATGAATTGAGTTGTAGTTAGCAGGAGTGACATGGCCAAGTCACTTAGTTAAATCATTGAATTCGATTTTTTGGGCTATAAGTAGAGCTGTGCATGAATTGGTTGTTAAAATATAGCAATCTAGTGGATTTATAGTTAGTGAAACTCATTTATCTGAGTTGTAGTCATGAATAGAATTAGTTGGAGTTCAGTTGACTAGTTGCAGCTATTTTTAACTCACAGATATCTCAGTTAACTAGTCAATTTACTAAAAATACCCCTATTCCTGCATGTGATTCGAATTTCCTAGTTGAGTTGGAGGAAAAGACACATCATAATTATCAGTGTCTACTATTGAGTGTACCATTTTTTAATTGGATAAGGTGAGAAATTTCTCTTGGATTTGCGTAAGGAAATAGAATATTTTCCTACTTTTTAAGATATAATTTACTCAAGAATTGCACAAGGAAATAGGAGGAAGGTTGAGACTAATTTTGGATAAGTTTTGGTCCGAGCAGGTCAGAGTGTAGGAGTTCAATATTGTAGTGTAGGTTGAGATTCAAGGATTGAAGATATCATTATAATAGGTCTATATTCTCATCTGATATAATACAAAACATTAGAGGGGTTTTTCCCAGTTTGGTTCCCCAAGAAAATTATTGTGTTGATTGTGATTGAATGATTTCATGTGATTGCATGTGTTTCTATTATATGTTTTCCTTTCCGCGGATTGGGTAGAAGAAATTTGTGTTTATTATTTTTTTTATGAATTCATTAGCAGCTGCAAATTTTGAGATATTTATACACAAGCACTACTCCTCATCCTTTGGTGGTATCTCCTATCCCCTCTCTCCATGCTTCTCCTCTCAACAGGCATCGATGCTAACCATCCTCCTCATGTGTCACCTCGTTGAAAAATCCTTCCACTCCTCAAAGTGCCACCCTCAAAATACTCTCTCTCTACACTATCTCTTCTCGCCTTCAATTTACCAGTCTTAGACCCACTGTCACCTTCCGCCACAATATTCCTACTTCTTCTCCTTTCCCTCTTCTCACACCATCTCCTAGCTTTCCCCCACTCCCCTTAGTGCATAAATTGTCTAGTTGTTCATGTTGTTGGACTCCAAAGGCAAAAAATCATGGTCATACAACAACATTTTGATAGCTAGTGGTTTGACCTTATGAATCTACCTTGTGGCCCCTTTAGAAACTTTCTCTCCATTGTTGTATATGACATTTTCACTTCTACTGCAAACTTAAAAATATAACCTTCCAACACACTTTCAAATCAAAATTCCATAATGTGTGAGCTTTTATTACTTATTGCTTGTAGTTGGGGTTCCTCTTTTGGTGTCCACTTCCTCGGTCTATCATGACGATACCTCATCTTGTTGTCCTTCAACTGATGCACCCACTTTTTCAAGAGTTTCAGGAATTCTCCAAATACAATTTCATGAAATTCAGTGAACATGTGCTTTTGCAGCCATTTCTTTGATCTTTTCTTTTTACTCTAGATCTCTTTCGCGGAAAAATCATGTTGATTCCACTTAAACCATTGATTAATATCCTCCTTTGTGGGTTTCCATGGCTTCCACATTCCTATGTGACAATCCCATCACACGACCATCCCAATCCCAGGAATGGAACCATTTGTTAGCGTGTAGGATTCTGACAAACCTAGGATATGTTTTGCATTGGCCAAAAAAATCCCGCTCAGCATCATCCCTTTTGGAAGCACCCACGGAGTGGGTGAAGTCTCACTTGAGATGCTAATGGGGGACTGACATAACCAGGTTTCTGCAATCTGATAGGACTGCCTATGACTTAAGGCACTAGAATCCCACCTGATTAACACTGACATTCCCCTAGAGCTATGCATTGCATAGGACCTTTGAGCCCCTCAGTTCACCAAATAGTGTTCAGGTCATAGATGATAATGTGCGGAGGACTAAAAATACTTACACCTTTTTAAATTTGGGACAACATTAACATACAAGAAAATTTTCTCAACAAACAGATGAGGAAATATGGATTCATTACCAAACCTTCAGATAGCATAACCATTTATGATTTCCATGTATATTTAGAGTTATATGGAAACAATAAACACATTCTACCTCAACACACCATAAACAGCAAGAGACATACAAACATTAAGTAAATTTTTAGGGAAAAATGAACCATTCATTCTATTATGTTAATATATATAAAGAAAGGCGTCGAGCGCTACAATGCAATAATTATATGATTAGGCACACCAGCCATTAACCTCTGCAAAACATACAAAAAGGGAGAAGCATCCATACAGTTCATAACCTTCCCTATATATATATATATATATATATATATATATATATATATATATATATATATATATATATATATATATATATATATATATATATATATATATATATATATATATATATATATATATATATACACACACATACATCAAGGTTGCGTTGAAGCTATAGACTCAAACATTCATACTTAAGACTGCAGACAGATGGACACAAACATATGTACATATGTAGAGCAACATCCTCCGCCTTCGGCAATCGTCGACTAGTTGTATCATTCCCTGAGAAATATTATCTCGCCTGCCTTCTAACACACAATATATATCAATCCTTTACTTTTATCTCTTTGTGGAGGCTCATCAAAATTCTCAACTCTTTCTTCTACCATTACAGTTTTCCTCAAGGTCATTAATATATTTCTTGATCATTCCCCTCAGTTAGCCCATGCGTGCTTAAACACCTTTTTAAATATCTCCTGCCAAGTTGCTCCACTCTGCCAACCCTCCATTACCTGCAAAATATCTCTAACTTCCTCCCTGCCATGACATCCCTTTCTTGCATTACTACTTCTGAAAAATCCCAACCGCTTATTCTTCCTCACATGTGTCCCCTCTCTTCAGATGCCAATATCTCCTTCCTATGTGGCATATCCCTGCATCGCGCCTTTCCTCCTATGCCATCCCCTTTTCTACACGCCCTCTGCACCTTCTACACTCCTCTATCTCTGTGTGGTCCTTTACATATCAAAATTTTACAAAAAAATTATGGGCTCCAACACTTGGTAAGGATAACAGTTTCTTCTGTGGGTTTTAAAAGGTGGTTGATTTTGGTAAGGTCCATCTATATTATATTATTTCATGATATATACACAAGGATTATTGCAGAAGAAAGAGAGAAGAAAGACTGGCATAATCTTCAGGGGAGCATAATACAACATCTAAAGATGAAGTTGAAAAATAATGAAGTGTAAAGTTCCAAGTGTTTAGTTAGGTCCATAGGAATTGTTCCCAAAAAGACAGGAAGGCAGATGTTATGAAATCGGCATGGAAGGATAATGCATGAACAAATAGGGAGAAGATCAGTGATTGTTGATCTAGTAAGCTTATCTAATCAGCTTATATGTCTGAAAAAAAGGAGAAGTATATACTCAAGGAAATTTATTGTAGCATCTATGAAGAACAAATAATTGAGTGAGAATATTAGAGTGCCTTACATACTTAGGGGGAGAATACCTAGCAAAAAAATGATAATTGTTTGGCATTGTTTGACATTGATGTCACGTTGTTCTGCAAGAGCCACAAGAGTTAGTTGTAGGATTTATGGTTTTTGAGGATTAATTTTCAGGTGTGCCACATTCTCAGGGTGATAAAGTTTTTTTATTTGTAGTCATTAACATTGGTGTCTCAAAGGGATATTTTTCTCTTAGACATATATGTCAAAAAATGGATTAACCACAAGTATTAACAGGAAAAGGATTGAGCATATCTTATTTTTATAATTGGTCCTTCGAGGTGTACTGGGATTGTAGCACAATATTCCCATATGATTACCATTTTCCATTGATGTAGATGGGGAGTGAGAAAAATCGCCCAGAAGTCTAGTCTTAATAGGTGATGAGGTAGTTGGTGGTTGCCATCAATTCCAAAGGGGAGATTGTTGGCATTGATGTCAACAATAGTATGGTTTTGTGATGTCAATAGTGGCATGATTTTGGGTGTAAATTGATATTGTGTCATAATTCAGTGTGCATTTGACAATTATTCTACTAGAAGTATCTACACTAGCTAGTAGTGCCAAGCTTGTGTAAATTACGTGGTATTCTCATCTTTAGATCATGCATATGTTTCCAAGCTTGTAAAATGAATTACCTATGTGCAATGATCGTCTATAGTCCTATGCTTTGTTTTTCAGACTATTTCTCTCTACCCATGTACATCACTTGACCTATTACTATTTTTCCAATGTGCTATGTCCGATATAATGACAACCACGAGTTGTCTATTGGTTTTTTTTCTTATCCATTGTAAATTCCTTTGGTTTTCATGTCGGCCCAATTACCATCGAAATTACCACGCAAATTCTTATGGTATTTTCTATAGTTGGATTAATAATTTGGGAAAATCACAAAGCTTATAAATACTAATCAAAATCACAATTAAGGCATGGATTGAAGGGTTCAATTTATGGTGTGTGATCAACTATTTCTTGACTAATTTGGTATGGAGTGAATTGATCAGGAAGTGTAGTTGTGTTTGAGCATAAGAACTAGTTGATGGTGATTAAGGCTCGTATATGGATATATTAACATATCATTATTAAGTATTGTGATCAACGGTAAAGGAATTTCCAATAAATCATGATGGTATACAAAGTATCGATTCAATGGTGTGATCTAGTGTCTACAAAGTATAGATTCAGTGGTCGATCTGGTATCTGCAATTATTGATTCATACTGGTGTGATTTGGTGTCTGCAAGGATTTAATGTAATGAAGGCATGACTGAGTCTTTCTTGGTGTGATTAGCATAATTGTTTCTATTCTTTGTGTTTTAGCCTAGGTAGAGTGACGGTGGTCAATAGTTCTTATGTCTAGCAAGATCATTTGCAAGATTTCATTTTTTTCTAGTGTAAAGTAATGATGCAAGGTCGTGATCCATTAATGGTGGTATCCACAATTTGACAGCATGTGATATAACATATGGTGAGCTGGTTCGAATGAATAAAACTAATCAGATGATGTTTAATATGGTTTAAAGTCACAAGATCAATCAAGGATCAATATCAAGTCGAGATTCTGGCCTATGCGTTTGGTGAGGTTGTAATCAACTCCATTGAATGTGAAATCAAGGAATATGTGTGTTGAGCATGAGATTGAAAGTGTAATTTTTTTACATAAATCAAGAGCATGAATGCCATGTGTCCATAGATCTTTGTCCTGTGTGATGGATTGTGGCCGAAGGCTTCTAGATCAGAGCAAAATTCATTGTAACAATACAAATTTGGTCAAGCTGCATTCCACTTAAAGAAATGGTGATTAATGGTATAGTATGTGTATTGTTACTCTTGGTATGTTATGTTTTTATGTGTGCGATTTTTAGTCTTTATACTCTTAAGTGCATTAATGATCTGACTCTAACCTGGTATTTTACGGATGTCACCTCTAACCTATAAATTTATTGGTTATGAAGTCTTAAAGAGTGTCAGTTTGTCGATTATGCATCTAGTGCATTGATGCAATACAATGTGAATTGATTTAGAAGGCTTACCATTCATGTTTTACCAATGATTGCAATAACTAGGTGTTAATCAAGTAACAATGAAAACTACTAAATGTGTTTTGATCTTAGCAATATGAGGTAATGTTGCATATTCTCCATTTTGGTTTGTATATTGGTATCAGGAAATTCGTGTGTGTAAGCCTACAAATAAGACCTTGATGTTTAAGATAGAATATAAACATGTAGATGTTGACAATAGTTGGAAATATAAGATTTAGTCTTTGAGGTTGTGACACAGTACGCAAATAATATGGGTGTGAACATATCTGAGGTCATAACTATTATCTTATTGTGTTTTTGAATTAAAATGCATGTTATGGTGGATTGCATCAATATTGGTCGCATTTTTTTGGTGCGTTTTTTATGATTGCATTATTATCTTCTACTTGATATGAAATTTTTTATATTGTAATCAATTAAGAGTACAATTTATTGTGTGTTGGAATTGGTTGGTGATAATAACATTGTGGTTATGAGGCCAAAGGGACAAAGACTATATATCTTTGTTGTGGGCAGAATAGTTATCAGAATGTGTTTGCAATTCATGAAATAGGGGGTTTACCTTAACTATTGGTGTGGAAAAGTAATTTATGGAAAAGCATATGTTGATTGACAGGGGTACCCTTGTCAAGGTTTTCTATGGGGTTGAATACTGTTGAGAAATGGTAAGGCTTAACCCGGTAAAGTAGTTTTTGATTTGATTTGATCACTTGATAGAAATGAGGCCAATTGATTTTAGTTGTAGGGAAAAAATTTTAATCATTATGTGACAGGGGCAATGCAGGGATTTGTGATTGTGTAATTTATTTTTGAGATCAAGATAAATTTTGATTTAAGCATTTGTATTATAGAGATTTGTTGAGTTGTGTGACAAGTGTGCACTGTGCGAGGAGTTGTGTGATTAAGTCTATTGATGAGAATTTTGTAATGATGATATGCTTATTTTGTTATTGTTTTTTAGAGTCAATACTTTGTTGTTTTTATGGGATGTGTTGGCCAGTGCTAATGAAGATGGTTCTTGTCCTTTGCATAAGTATTTGTTGATCTTGATAGATTTCTAATCATAAGTCAGAGGTTTTGTTTGGAATCCAGCGTTTGAGTTGCAGAGATGTGTTGGTCAATGATTGTTATGATTATGAGGAATTCTAAATTTTTTTTTTCTAAGCATGTTAATTGTTGATGAATCTCATATCGATGATGTATTGCTATGACCCAAAGAATGGTTATAATATGACTAACATTGATTTTATGTAAAATCTTGTTATTGATATGTTGATGACAAGGAGTAGTATTAGTCTGACTTTGTTAGGTCCCTATAAGACTAGTGTATCCCCTTATTGTTATTGTTAGTGTATCCCCCTTATTTTTATTTTTGTACCAATGTATTCCCCATAGTGTTATTATTGTGCCCCATAGAAGCCCGCTATTGTTATTGTTGCACCCTTACATTATTATTTTTATGTCGAATCTGATTATATTGTGACCCCTTTGACTCCTATATATAGAAAGGAGGTTTTTTCATTTGTATCATCCAAGAATTGTTCATTTATGTAATTTAAAGGAGGTTTCCCCCTCGAAGAGGTTGATTCTAAGTCGTTGATCTATATTTTCTTCTATTTTGTGAGCTGGTTGCATAACGTTTGGTATCAGATCTTGGGAAAAATATAACGGATCATGATAGTCTTAAATAATTTTTGGAACAAAGAATGGGTCACAAAGGTGTTGGGTTATGACTTTTAAATCATCTACAATAAAGGGAAGCAAAATGTTATTGCAGATGCACTCTCAAGAAAGGATGAGGATGTGGAAGCATTGCTTTGTGCCATTTCTATTATCCAACCAAATTGGATAATAAAAGCTAGGGATGAAAGGAAGAATGACGAAGAAATGTGGGAACTCATTCAAAAGTTGTAGCAAAATCCCAGTACATTTGATACATTTAGCTGGAAAAATGATACAGTATGGTACAAATATTGCTTATATCTTTGTAAGAATTCCCAACTCAAACAAAATATTATTTTGGAATTGCACACCTCTCTCTTAGGAGGGCACTCCGGATTTTTACAAACATACCACAGGGTTAAGAAGGAATTTTTTTGGGATGGCCTTAAATCTGATATTGAAAATTTTGTGGCGGAATGTTTGGTTTTCCAAAAAAAATAAAGTTGAGACAATTAAGACCCTACATCTGTTACAACCTTTATCCATTCCAATTCAACGTTGGGAGTAGCTTTCAATGGATTTTATCACAGGTTTACCCATTTCCTAAGGCAATAGTGTCATCATGGTGGTAGTTGATAGACTTACCAAGTATGCACACTTTTGTGCATTATCGTATCCATTTAAAGCCAATACAGTTGCTACTCCATTTATGGAAACAATTGAAAATCTACATGGAAACCCAAAGATTTTTATGAGCGACAGAGATCCCATTTTCACTGGAAATTTTTGGATAGAATTATTTTCTTGTCTGGGTACTCAGTTAGCTCATAGCTCATCTTATCATCCTGAATCTGATGGGAAAACTGAGATAGTGAGAAAATGTTTGGAAGGATATCTTCATTTATTTGTATCTGATAAATAGACACAATGGGTCAAGTGGTTACCTCTGGTTGAATGGTGGTATAACACTTCCTTCCATACTGCGACAAAAATGACCCCATTTATGGCACTTTATGGATATCATCCACTGTCCATCACATCATATTTAAGAGAAAATTATAAGGTTCAATCAGTGGAAGATCACATAGAGCATCAACCATCAAGTTCTCCAACTCTTAAAGGATAACCTCACTTTGGCGCAGAATAGAATGAAACAACAGGCAGATCAACATCGCAGTGAAAGAAATTTTGATGTAGGCGACTGGGTATTTTTATGCTTACAACCATGCAAAAAAATGTCCCTCAAGCAAGCTAAGAAGAATAATAAATGATCACCAAAGTATTATTATCCTTATAAGGTGTTGCAAAATATTGGTACTATAGCATACAAATTAGAGCTTCCGTAATATTCCTGAGTGCACCCAGTTTTCCATGTTTCATGCTTAAATATGGTTATAGGTGACAAGCTCCCAGTTCAAACAATATTGTCAGAACTTGACGAGGAAGGAAAAATAATATTGGAACCTGAAGCAGTCATGGAAACAAGAACTTGAAAGCTACGAAATCGATCAATTCAGAGTATCTCATCAAGTGGAAGAACTTACCCGTTGAAGATTCCTCATGGGAGGATGATAATTTTATACAAAAGCATTCATAACTACACAAGCGTTGAGGAAAACACTTTTTTGAAGGACAGGGACATGTTAGGTACATATAAGAATAGTGTATCCCCTTATTGTTATTGTTAGTGTATCTCCCTTATTGTTATTGTTGTACCAATGTAGTCCCCATAGTGTTATTAAGTTTCCCCATAGAAGCCCACTATTTTTATTGTTGGGTCGTTACATTATTATTTTTATGTCGGCTCTGATTATATGTGACCCCATTGACTCCTATATATATAACGGGTTTTTTCATTTCTATCATCCAAGAATTGTTCATTTATGTAATGTAAAGGAGGTTGCCCCCTCGAAGAGGCTGATTTCTAAGTCGTTGATCTATATTTTCTTCTATTTTGTGAATTGGTTGCATAACAAACTTTATGATAGGCCGAAATGTTCTCTTTGAAATTGATGTTGTATTGTTGATAGTATTTATGTGTTTGCAGATGTTAGATGTTCATAATTATTTTTTATTGATTATGATAGAGTAAGTGGATTGATGAGCATAGAAAATATATTAATGATGATTGAATCTGTGTGTGTTGGAAAAAGGATTTGTGTTTATTTTTTAAGTTTGTGCTAAAGGAAGTGGATCCAAATTGAAAATGGATGAAAAGGAGGTCCAGATTGTTTTTAGGGGTTAGTGCCTCCACCTACTTGGTGCCAAAGAACTAATATGAGGTAGTAGGTGCTTCCTACTAGTGGGTTTCAGCGAAACAATGCCGGGGAGTGGGTGCTTCTTTCTAGTGGGTGCCAACAAAACATTGCATGGGAGTGGGTGCTTCTTGTTGGTGGTTACTAACGAAATAGACAAGGGAGTGGTTGCTTCCTAATAGTGGATGTCAGTGAAACAGACAAGGGAGTGGGTGCTTCCTACTTTTTGGTGCCAACAAAACTTTGCAAGGGAGTGGTTTCTTCCTACTGGTTAGTGCCAGTGAATCCATGTAAGAAAATATTAAAGATCAAGAAAGAAGAACTATTGGGGTTTTCTCCCTTTATGGGTTTCTACCTAAAATATTTGTGTTCATGTGCATGATGCTTATGAATTTTTTATATGTTTCTTGATGATGTGTATATAAATGAATGGAATGTAAATGAAAGTATAAATTGTAATAATTCCTGAAATACTAATTTGCCCCCATCTCACTATTTCCAACAAATCCTTGTCCAACCAAGTTGAACGCCCTAGAGATAGTGGCACAACCTAAGGAACTACGGGTGTAGAGAAGGTGGTGCATTATTTTGGTTAAGGGGCTAATGGGGGATGTGATCATGTTGGTTGGAGGTTGTTGGATTTGGTAACTTAACCTAGTTATGCATGATGTTGGTTAGTACTTGGATTTTGATAACTCGATGTGCTATGGAGTCGAAGCCCTAGCTTCGATGTAGCTAGCAATTGAGAGGATATGAGTAGAATGGTCTATGGTTGGTATTATTTCAACCTAATGGAATTATTTAAAACTTTTCATTTGGCTTGAATTTTATTTTCAATCATTTTTTCAAGTAACTATTTAAAAAGCATAACTTGTATTAGCAAACAGTTTGATGGAATCAAATCATTTCATCATCAATTTAATTTAATTAAACTCATTCTACATCTTAAAAAGATACTTATTGAAAAGTGGGGCCAAGAAAATGGTTTTCAAATTAACCCAAGTATCAATTTCTACAAAGCTCCTACTTTTAATAATTAAAAAATGTACTCGCATAAAACTTATCTGGTATAAAAATTAATAATGATTTTTTAAAAATGTATATTCAATAATGTTCCCTTAAAGTGATTATTTGATTATAGTTTTTTTTGTCAGTTAACAAACATGTAGTATATTATCATAAGGAAGTTCAGTGCAAAAATCATCTCCCAAGGCCCTTTCATCTCATGCTAGAAATATTTGGAAAGCATAGGACCTAGAGGAAAACAATTACACCTAGTAGAAAATTTTATTTCCACTAGGCCTACTCGACATACCATACATTTACCAAAATTGATCCACATATATAATAAGAAAGCCTCTCAAGGAGGCAGATTGGGTGGAAAGACGGGAGGAGCAGCGAATAGAGCTACATGATCATGCATATGGAAGTCAATGTGTTCAATTCTCGCCTCCAAAGTGCGAAGGTTATCATTGGTAAGTCGGTGGTTTCATCGAAGGCTTTCCAGATTGTCCAGTGTTTCATTATGGACGTGATGCACATCATTAATATAGGCCATTAGTTCATTCTGGTCCTCGTAGCATTGATTTCTCATGCGGTCGATATTCAATTAGATATGGTGCAGTTGGTCGGCTATTGTGTCAAGGGTGACTGGACCTACAACTTGCCCCATAGACTGAACTGGAGAAATGTTTGCATTGTTTTTGTGTCCCACTAGGTGGCGTCATCAAAGGACAAGTGGTTGCCCTCGTTATGTGGCTAATGGACTTCAAGACAAGGACCCTCACCCCCTCAATTTGGACGACCCCTCTGGCAAGGCATTAAGGTGTGCCATGACAAACAAACTAACCTGCAATACTTCCCACAGGTCCTGCAGAGTGACCTTTGAAATAACAGAGCAAATCAAAGAGAGCTAAAAAAAATTTCTAAACCATTTACCAGACTTCACCGGCCCAAGACTAGAGGCTTGAGACCCTTGACTAGAATCCTCCACACCGCCTCAAAGCCACCTTGCACGAGTTGTTCCCCTCCCACCAAGAGGTGTAAAGCACACCAAACCATAGGGACAACCTGAGACAATAATCACAAAACCTTTCCTTACAGTCCAAATAGAGATAACATGAATCTTCTCCCACCACAACTCCAGACTGAAGACAAGCCACAAACAAAGGACCTGGCGTTGCGTCCTAGTGCCCAATTCACCCTCCATGGGCAGAAATGAGCACACTAATTTCAAGTACAGAAGACCTTAGCGGAGCCACAGAACCACACACACCTGCTACGTGACATGATCCCATGGACCTCCCCAAGGTGAGAGCTCGCCTGGCTCCAAACTATTCCATGTCGCTCCACCCTCACTTGCGCAGAGCCATGACTGTTTCCAGGAAAACCACCATTTGAACCATAGGTGCTTTGCAGACCCACACCTCATTTCCTAGCGCAATAAACAAAGACCCATTTCAGAATGCCAAGGGATTGTAACAACGCTCCCCGCAGGAGAAGATCCATGTTGGGTATTAATTATGTTGTTAGAACCCATTATGTTGAGTGCGGTGTGCGCGTGGAAGCTAGACAGGCTTCGTACGTCACTTGATTGCCACATGTGCCATTTATTACATCACCCCATCAGGGAAATTCTTTAGTTATAATTAATTAAATATATATTCCACAATGTTCCCTTAAAGTGATTCTTTGGTTATAGTTAATTTGTTTAACAACATATTATTTACTTGTATATAATAACTTTATTTACTTTAGTTATATGATTTTGATGGCTTGATAAAATAATTTAACTTTTATTTTTGCAAATTTTCCACTTAAATACACATGCTTTGGTCTAGTTGATCATCATATCAAATATATCAAACAAAAAAAATTGAAATGACTTTTAAATTAACATTTGAAAAGTTTCTTCACTTTTACAATTGATTAAACTTTTTTTTTATTAAAAACGATAATACTAACTAAAGCCTCAATCATTAAGTTTCTTTTAATTCTTTTAAAGACGGAAATAAATTTTATATCTTAATTAAAGAAGAATTATTGCTCTTTCATAAAACTTATCATACATGAGGAAGACTTTCTATAAATAGTATAGATATTGTTTTCCAAAAAGTATTGTGAACACTACTCCATTAAAATGATTTTTCAATTGAAAATGTGTTGTTTGAATTTGTACATAATGACTTGATTCTTAAGTTATTTGTTAGCTTAGATTCATAATGACTTGATTCTTAAGTTATTTGTTAGCTTAGATTTGTACATAATGACTTGATTCTTTATGAATTTTGTGCATTTTGATTATGATGTATTTGTTTTTATTTATGGGTTAATTTTCATAAAAAAATAAAAAAATTATTAGAAAGAAAATAATAAAAAATTAAATATACGAAATTGAAAAAATATATGAGGATTTAAAGTTTAAATGATATAATTATTATTTTATTTTTTGTAAGTTTAGTAGGTCTTTACTATTATTTATTTATATAAAAAAGCAGGCATAGTAGATACAAAAATTAGATTTCAAACTATTTGAAGGAAACTAGGTTTGTTGGCCATCTAAGTGCATTGTACGCCATCCAAAACATTTACTTCCTTAGATTCCTATAAAGAGCCTTTAGGTATCTAATATCAGAGTTTACTAATACTAACATTTACATAATGCATGAGAAAAGCTAACCACTAAAAAAACTAAATCTGGCTGCTCTAGTCATCATCTGACTCCACTGGGGCCGGATCTTTAACACTGATACCTGGCATGTCAACCTGTTGCATGGCCTTAATGTCCTTCTCCATTCTGCCAATACAAGCATACTGATGCAGTTGCCGCAGGTTGATTTGCTAGATGCTTCTGTTAATCTATTCTAGGGTGGAAACTGCCTTGGTATCCCCTCCTACTTCCTGAATTAAAATGATGGCCTTAACCAAGAAGCATTTTACTAACCAGTAGGTTCTGATTGAGTGATAAAACAGTGAGATTCTCCCTCGGGTATGCCCTGGGTTGATAATCACATGCTATAATTCTTTCACTGCCATATCATCCTCTTTTTCAATTTTGGTTCTAGCTTCCGTCTCTCATCCGTGAATAAGAGATTTTATAAAACAGGGTGTTTCCTCTTAGTAGACTTGAAATAAGGGCTCCATGAGCTCTCTGCTGGATTTCCTGCCTCTCTTGGCTGGAAGGCTTGAGATTTTTTCTTTTCCTTTGTCCATATTGACCTTTCTGCCTCTATTTTTCTTCACCATATTTGGATTTCGGACTAAGAGGAAGACGATAACCCCTGGAGCAGCAACATGATAGCTAATACCGAAACAATTAATGAACAAAACATACAATATTGTATTTAGTTTTTTTGGGTTTAGTATGGAAAATATGTTGTTATGTTATGTGAATATTTTGACTAGATCAAATTACATTTAAAATAATAATAATAATAATAATAATAATAATCATTAAAATAAAATCAAGATAAAATAGTCAATTTACTGTTTGTGATTTTTGGGTTCAAGGTTTTGACAACCTATGGTTTTGCTAATAGTATTTTTCTTTAATGTAGCCTATTTAAAGGTATTCTCCTCTAAAACATTCATTCCAACAAAAATTTGAAAGCTAAAAATCATAATTATGTGTCGAGGAGTACTACTGGGCATTCAACTAAATCAATCAAAGTAAACTTTAGTTTTTGCCAAAAATATCAAAACCCTGGGCAATTTTCCTATCTCACTCAGCAAAGAGAACCTCTTAATAAAGGCACAAGACACAAAGGCTTTGCAGCTCTGAGGATGCGTGTATTTCAAGTAAAACTTGGGAAGAACAACCTTCCTCACTTTGTTACATATCCTTGAAAAATGAGGTTTTTTCATGTTGTTACATGTGTTATAACTTATATGTTATTCATTTTATTTTATATTTTTGAAATATTTTTTCATTAGATATCATTTTTGGGATTCAACTGCATTATTTAAGTCATTCATCTATGACCATTTTCATGAGAGGTAGTCGTAACTGACTAATTTCTCATGATTTTTTAATAGTCCACTTAGCACTCATTGCATCGGGTGATGCTCACAGGGGTGAAGAAGTGGGATTGAAACTAGTGAAATTAATCACATAGCATCAATCATCACTTCCGGGGCTTGCACCCGGTAACCAGGACTTCCCGAGAGGCCACCCATCCCAAAACTCCTCTGGCTCAAGCATGCTTAACTGTGGAGTTTTCCTGAAAATCAAGCCCACTTATCTTGCTACCCCATTTGCAAAACCTTAGCAAGTATTGTGCCTCATGAACCATCCAAGTAGAGCTCCCTTTACTCTTCGTATTTAAGTATGACGGGTTTCCATAGTGCATTATATTAGATATCATTTTTGGGATTCAACTGTGTTATGTAAGTCATTCATCTATGACCATTTTCATGAGAGGTAGTCGTAACTGACTAATTTCTCATGATTTTTGAATAGTCCACTTAGCACTCATTGCATCGGGTGATGCTCACAGGGGTGAAGAAGTGGGATTGAAACTAGTGAAATTAATCACATAGCATCAATCATCACTTCCGGGGCTTGCACCCGGTAACTAGGACTTCCTGGGGGGTCACCCATCCTAGAACTCCTCTGGCTCAAACACGCTTAACTGTGGAGTTTTCCCAACAATCAAGCCCACTTAGCTTTTCATGTTGTTACATGTGTTATATGTTATAAATTTTATTTTATATTTTTGAACTTTTACACTTGAGTGTGAAGAGGAATGGGAAATTTTTTTTTAGATTTCTTCTTTGATTATTAACTATATGCAATAATTTGATTTTTAGATTTCTATTTTTCTCCAAATTTTAAGATAAATACATGATTCCAAACATAAATACATTCCTTTAATCCAAATAGAAATACATTTTCCCAAAATAATAAAATTTTCCATTCAATATTTAATTTGACACAATATTGTTTTAATAGTAATAGAAATATATTTACTACTAAAGTTAAAAAATATTTCATCCAATCTTTAATCTTATGCAAAACTCTTTTAGCCATAATACATCTATTCTCTCCATCTAAAAAATATAATGTTGATTCTGTCAAAGTATAATATAGAAATGCAATATTGAAATCTGCAAAAATTATAGTTGATATATTTGTCTATGTAATCTTAAACTCCCGCAAAACTCCATGAATCCAAACAGAAATATATTTCAGCAAAATATAAACCTATACTTGTTTGGACAAAATAAGCATTTAATTGCTTCTAATTGAGTAAAAGGAATTGAGTATTGATTCAAAAGTAGGTATAAAGTAGCAATACTAAATAGCTTAATTCTATCCATAAAACTATTAGATGAAGTGTTGTCCCCCAAGAGGGGTTGTTCTATTGTCAAAATTAGCATATCATGTTTGATATTCATGCCCTTAATGATTGTCCAATCCATGTTCATCATATCTTTTAGTTTTAATAAGTGGAAACTCTTTCTTCCAAACACATAAACATGGTCTAAATTTATATATATATATATATATATATATATATATATATATATATATATATTTTATATGAAAGTGAAAAGATCTCTTTCTTTATTCGTGATGGTCATATTAATTCGGGATCTATCAAGTTTGAGAGGAATCAAATCTTTAAAAGTACAAACTTTTAAAGAAAGTTTTGTACTTAAAAAAATTTGATAAAAAAATTACAGCTAGAGAAATTTAATTCCTTTAAACACTTGATAAATCCAAAATTAAATTAATCTAAATTGATTTTAAATTACAGCTGGAAAATATCCAAAATTAAATTAATCTAAATTGATTTTAAATTACAGCTGGAAAATTTTAATTTCTTTAAACATTTGATAAATCCAAAATTAAATTAATCTAAATTGATTTTATTATCATTACTCTACATAGTTTTTGTAGGAGAATAATGCACCACGAGTCAGAGAAGTTAGACGCCGGAACCATATACGCCGGAAGTTTTTGTATGAGAATAATTGTAAGGGATTTGGTTACATGAGAATAGAAAGAACTAGTCAACCAAATGGAAGAGATTTTATGAAATGGCAGTTAAAATTAGGTGATATAGAATGCAGAGATTTGAACCTAGGACCGCTATGTATATTACAGCACCTACAAGGATCGTTGGCTAAATTATCCTCAGAAAGCCTAAGAGATGATACATATCATTACACTGGATTGGAAAATTGGCCACAAAAATTGAATGCTGCCATGTAAAAAAATACAAGGGTTCGTTGTCTCCATTCCCGAGAGCATTTACGGACATTACTGAAGAAAGTATAGGCGTCAAAATTAGAAAAACCGAAAGTATAGGCGTCCAAATTATAAGTATATCGCTGTCATAAAATTGCAAAAGGCAGCCACATCATTACAGAGTTTTAGTAAAACATTGTGACAAATCTAAGCACACTGAACTACTGCGTCACTAGACCACCAGACTAATCACTAAACTGAGATCACGGAGGTTGCTTCTATGGAAGAGATCGCACACTGAACTACTGCGTCACTAGACCACCAGACTTAGAAGGTTGCTTCTAAGTCATAATTTGAGGGTTTCTGAAATTGCACCCTAAGAGATCGCACAAGTTTGTAGAACTTCGACCAGATCGCAGCATCCAAAGAAATCACATGAATTTGTGGTAGAAAAGACACGATGGCACAAATATGCCATTCATCCAATCACAGGTACAGTGATCTTGTAGCAGAACAAACTTCTCGATCGATTGCCAAGAAATTTGGTCACTTATGAAGTTTCAAGATCGCTTGAAATAAGGGTTGGCAAAGGGTGATGGAGGGTAAAATGGAGATTAGAGGCTAGCACATAAAATTTTAGGGTGTTTGGATTGCTATCGAGGGATAATAAACATGGATATGATTGCATATACATGGAACCTATATCTGGTTGGTGAGGGGCATGGTGAGTGTTGTCAATTATGAGAAGAGTTGAAAGCATTTGTTTCTCCTGCAAATCTTCTAGAATTTTTCTGAGCCACACAACTGTATTTGTTGTTTCAACTGCTGCCATATATTCTGCTTCAGTTGTGGAATCTGTTGGAACTGATCTCTAGGAGACAACTCTTGATCCAAGACTCATAGCATAGCCTGAATTAGATACCCCAGTTTCTTTGTCTCCATCGAAATCTGAATCAGAGTATCCAATCAAGCTGAAGTCACCCACATGTGTATACTTGAGTCCAAAGTCTTGAGTTTCCTTCAAGTACTATAGAACTTTTTTGCAGCAAACCAATGTCTCTCACAAGGCTTTTGCATAAACCTGGAGATGATTCCAACAACAAATGAAATGTACAGTCAGGTAGTAGTCATGTAGTTGAGACTTCCTACAAGCTGTCTATACTTTGTTGCATCCTCAATTTTTTTTCCTTCAATAGATGTGAGCTTCAAGTTTTGTTCCATTGGAGTAGTTAAATGATTGCACTCATCCATGCCAAACTTGTTCAACAGATCTCCAATGTACTTCTTCTAAGAGAGGAATATAAACTTCGGATGTTGAGTTACTTCAATACCAAGAAAGTAGTTAACATAGCCCAAGTCAATCATTTCAAAACCTTTCCTCAGTTCCTTCTTTATGGATGCAATGTAGCTCTCATTGTTCCATGTCATCAAAATATCATCTACATACACCACAAGATATAAAACTATTTTTCCAACTTTCTTGACAAACAAAGTTGCATCATCAAAATCATAATGTTTGAAGTTGAGTTTCAGAAGATGCTCAGTTAACTTCTCATACCAGCCTCATGCTGCTTGCTTGAGGCCATGTAAGGATTTTATAAGCTTGCATACTTTGTGTTATTGACCCTTCACAACAAATCCTTCTGGCTGGGACATAAAAACATTCTCTTTCAGATCTCCATTTAAGAAAGTAATGTTTACATCCATTTGATATACTCCAACTGTTCTGAGCTGCGAAAGCAAAGAGTGTCCGGAGGGTATCCCATTTTGTTGTGGGGGAAAATGTATCCTCATAATCGACCCCTTTCATTTGTGCAGAACATTTTGCCACAAGCCTGGCTTTGTGCTTTTCAAGTGAGCCATATGATTTATACTTGTTATTGTAGACCCACTTGCACCCAATTGGTTTGGTTCCCAATGGAGGATCAACCATCTTCCAACTATCATTCTTTATCAAGGCATCATATTCTTTTTGCATCGCTTCTTTCCATTCATCATGAGAGGTGGCTTCTTTGAAGGAAGTTGGTTCAAAATATGTAGACAAATTCAATTTACAATCGTAAGAAACATCCATATCAACACGTGAATCAGAATCATCTACATCACCTCCATTTTTCTTAGTTGTACTTCTTGTTCCTGTCTTTCCAACCTCATCGAGACAAACAATTTCAAGTGTCTTTGTTAACCATTTTGGAGGACCAATCTGAGATGGCCCAGGCTGCTCATTTGACTGAGTTGGGGCTGAATCAAGATTTAGTTTGCCAATTCTATCAATCACTTCACTCAAAGTGTCATTAGTGGTTGGAGTTTCATGTGGGAGAGAGAGTGCTTCAAAAGAAGATTCCACATATTGATCCAGTATAGAAATCCCCCATTCAAGATGTGGAATCTGATTATCATATTCTTGAAACAACTTTGTGCGTTTGAATCTATCCAAGTGATCAAGTTTCCGCTCAACAACATTGTCAGCTTTGGAAGATTCAATAAATATCACATCTCTAAATACTCCCAACTTCTTATTAACTTCATCATAGAGATGGTATGCTTTGGGGGTATTTGAATACCTCAAGAAGATACACTTACGACTCCTTGCATTGAGTTTGTTTCTTTGTTTCTTAGGTATCAAGGCATAACAAGTGGAACCAAAAGCCCTAAGATGCTTTACTGAAGGAATGTGGCCATACCACATTTCATAAGGAGTCTTGTTTCTAATAGCATTAGATGGAAACCTATTCTTTATATACACAACACATAGAACTACATTAGCCCAAAACATCAGTTTAACATTATTGAAAAACATCATGGAATGCACCATATTTAAGATTGTCCTGTTTATTCTTTCATATACTTCATTTTGTTGGGGATTATAAGGCACAGTTGTTTGATGTCTGATCCCATGCTGGCAAAGATATTTTTGAAATTCATTTGAAGTGTACTCTTTTCCATTATCAATGCGAATAGAGACAATATGAGATTGCACATAATTTTCAATCTATGCAAGAAAAATCTTGAATGTTTGAAAAGCATCAGTTTTTTTCTTCAATAAATAAACCCAATATATTCTGGTGTAGTCATCAATAAATTTCATGATATATTTATTTCTATTTGCATAAGGTGTAGAAATTATATAACTAATGTGTTATATATCCAAGATTCTCCTGATCACACACTATTTTAACTTCATGCACAATACAAAATCTATTCCACCATTGATCATCACATGCGGAAATTAAATCAATTGCATGCACACATTGAAACCATAAAAATTCACACACATTAACACAATTGTTTTAACGGGAAAGCTTGAAGCTAAAAACCCCAACTATCTGTATATAATATATGTCATAGAGATCATGTAACAATCCTCATACAAAGCTTATCACAAGCTCTCAGTACAATCCAATCGCTACACACTAATCAGGTCCGATCTAGCAAATCCATGCACCGATCTCTGCCACTTGCTAGCCTGCCTCTATTCACCAAATCTCTTGCCAGAATGGCTACGAATGAACTCAAATTGCCACAACCTTGCTCACACAATCCTCATTGGCATCTCCTTTGAGTGTTGGATGCAATCAATGCATCACTATAGTCACAAGCGATAGTCATCTTGCCCTTTCACCTACCTCTCCACTTTGGTCTCACCGAAACTATCCATGCAACTGTAGTTAACTAATGTATTCTTCGGTTGATTAATGAGTTAATATTTAGTGAATTAATTATTAATTAATTCACACCACTCTCAGTAGTGTATCAATCAGTTAGACTAGATACAACTAGCTCAACTGTGTCGAACTGAGTTAAACTGAACACAACTCCACCAACTACTTCTACAACTCCACCAAACTATGTCACATGAGTTTTAAATGAATTCCTCCATGCAATAGCTCCACTAAACCCTCAGGAATAGTGTACTTCCTTCTGTCAGCTTCTATGCCACATCTTTGCACTTAACTGAAGTGCTCCAAGAGAATAAGTTAATGTTTAGAGTCCAAATATTATTAAGAGCTAATAATATTCGACACATATATTTTTAGAATGGAAATCTAAAAATAGATTCCGCCCAATATCTCTAAACATAGATGTCCATCTATTTTTCCAATTTGACCAACCATCCACAAATAGCATCCTGCAACTCATAGAATATGATTGACATGTCTAAAAATAGACTTGCGCCAAAAAATAGCTGCGGGCCCACTTAGTGAAGGCGACTCTTTTCACTAAGCTCATCATCTTGTTGCAATATCAACACTCCCTCTCACGACCAAGATAGGGATTATCTTCTACGATCCGTCTCTATGCTATTAAGATTTGCTCCTAGTGGCGCCTTCGTAAATATTTCGGCATCCTGATCCTCCGTAGGAATGTAAGATAGTAACATGATCTTCCGCTGCACACAATCTCTGATATGATGGTACCAGATGTCAATATGTTTAGATCTATCATGAAATACTGGATTAAACGAGAGTTTAATGCAACTCTGATTATCACAATATATCACAGTAGGATCTAAGTCTGAACCAAACAACCCAACCAGGATCTTCCTCATCCATATAGCCTCGCATGCAGCCAAACTTGCTGCCATGTAATCGGCCTCCGCTGAACTGAGTGCCACGGATCTCTGTTCCTGATGTACCAAGAAATTGTTGTAGACCCGACAATGAAAATTCCTCCAGATGTGCTCTTTCTGTTCATTGGGCTTCCTGCCCAATCTGCATCTGTGAAGCCATGCAGCTTCACCTCATCCGACTGCCTGTACCACAATCCATATCCCGATGTGCCTATGATATATCTCAATACATGCTTGCCTGACTTCCAAAAGAGCTTGCTAGGCTTAACCATAGCTTGTGGAAGCTATTTAACAACATAGCATATGTCTGGTCGTGTATTGACTAGATACATGAGCGAACCAACCAACTGTTGATAAACAGTGGAATCCACTACCTCTGTCGATGTAGCATCCTCTTTCCTCCAACCACCAGGAAGAGGAGTGTCGATAGGCTTGCAGCCTTGCATGTTGAACTTCTCCAGTATCTCCCGGGCATACTTGCCTTGAGACACAAATAGTCCACCCTTCCGCTGCCAAATTTCCAATCCCAGGAAATAATGAAGGAGACCCAAGTCCTTCATCTCAAACTCCTTTGCAAGATCTGCCTTGCATGAGTGTATCAACAGTTCATCACCTGTTAGTATCAAATCATCTACATAAAGTACAATGATCAACAACTCACCCTCCACCACAATCTGGTATAGGTTCGGATCCGCCTCATTCTTGGTGAAACCAAGTCCGGTGCAATAACTGTCTATCCATGTGTACCAAGCATGAGGTGCTTGTTTCAGCCCATACAACGCTCTTTTGAGCTTGCACACATGCGACTCGCTGCTGAAGATTTCGAATCCTTCAGGCTACCCTATGTACACCTCCTCCTCAATGAATCTGTTGAGGAACACAGTCTTCACGTCCATCTGATGAATGTGCCAACCCATTTGCGCTGAGAGAGAAAGGATGGTCCGTATGGAAGAATACCTTGTGACAAGTGCAAAGGTTTCTTCATAGTTGATCCCCTCGATCTGTGAGAAGCCCCGAGCAGCAAATCTTGCCTTGTACTTCTCGATGCTCTCGTTAGCAACTTGCTTCACTTTGTAGATCCATCTCTAACCTACCACTGATTTCCCTTCCAGCCTTGGGACAATCTTCCATGCACTTTTTCTGACAATCGAATCATACTCTTCCACCATGGCATCTACCCATGCCGGGTCCTTCACAACTTCCTCGAAAGAAGATGGTTCTGTCACGATACACTTGCTCATCAGAGCCATGTATCCAGTAGATTGGTCAGGTGACTGTCTCTGTCTGCACTGTGATGTAGGTGCTCCTACATTTTGCGCTGCATCAAGATTCAGTCGCTCAACTTCTGTAGTGCGCTTCCGCCCTCTGATGTTTGGCACTGCATGAGTGGTTTCTTCCACTCCATGAACATCCTCTTGTGGTTGATCCACATCCTGAGGCTCATCCTTAGGAACTAATATCTCCTCATCTGCATGCAAGTGTAGCTCCCTCTCATCCTGTTAACACAGTGTTTTAACGGGAAAGCCTGAAGCTAAAAACCCCAACTATCTGTATATAATATATGTCATAGAGATCATGTAACAATCGTCATACAAAGATGATCATATCAAGCTCTTAGTACAATACAATCGCTACACACTAATCAAGTCCGATCTAGCAAATCCATGCACCGATCTCTGCCACCTGCTACCCTGCCTCTACTACGCAATCCCTGCTGAAGAATGGATCTGAATGAACTCGAATTTCCCCAGCCTTGCTCACGCAATCCTCATTGGCATCTCCACTGAGTGTTGGATGCAATCAATGCATCACTATAGTCACAACTGATAGTCATCTTGCCCTTTCACCTACCTCTCCACTAGTCTCCACTAAAACTGTCCATGCACTGTAGTAAATTGATGTATTCTTCAATTGATTAATGAGTTAATATTTAGTGAATTAATTAGTTAGACTAGATGCAACTAGCTCAACTGTGTCTAACTGAGTTAAACTGAACACAACTGCACCAACTACTTCTACAACTCCACCAAACTCTGTCACATGAGTTCTAACTGAAGTCCTCCATGCAATAGCTCCACTAAACCCTCAGGAATAGCGTAATTCCTCCTGTTAGCTCCTGTGCCACATCTGTGCACTTAAATGAAGTGCTCCAAGAGAATAAGTTAATGTTTAGAGTCCAAATATTATTAAGCGCTAATAATATTCAACATATCTATTTTTAGACTGGCAATCTAAAAATAGATTCCACCCAATATGTCTAAAAATAGAAGTCCATATATTTTTCCAACTTGACCAACCATTCACAAATAGCATCCTGCAACTCATAGAATATGATTGACATGTCTAAAAATAGACTTGCGCCAAAAATAGCCTGCGGGCCCACTTAGTGAAGGCGACACTTTTCACTAAGCTCATAATCTTGTTGCAATCTCAACACTCCCTCTCAACAAGATAGGGATTATCTTCCACCCTGATCCTGTCTCTATGCTATTCGAATTTTCTCCTGGTGAGCGCCTTCATCAGAATATCAGCATCCTGATCCTCCGTAGGAATGTAAGATAGTAACATGATCTTCCGCTGCACACAATCTCTGATATGATGGTACTGGATGTCAATATGTTTGGATCTATCATGAAATACTGGATTAACCGAGAGTTTAATGCAACTCTGATTATCACAATATATCACAGTAGGATCTAAGTGTGAACCGAACAACCCGACCAGGATCTTCCTCATCCATATAGCCTCGCATGCAGCCAAACTTGTTGCCATGTACTCGGCCTCCGCTGAACTGAGTGCCACAGATCTCTGTTTCTTGCTGTACCAAGAAACTGCTGTAGACCCGATACTGAAAATCCCTCCAGATGTGCTCTTTTTTTCCATTGGGCTCCCTGCCCAATCTGCATCCATGAAGCCATGCAACTTCACCTCATTCGACTATCTGTACCATAATCCATATCCCGATGTGCCTCTGAGATATCTCAATACATGCTTTCCTGCCTTCCAAAAGAGCTTGGTAGGCTTAACCATAGCTTGTGAAAGCTGGTTAACAACATAGCATATCTCTGGTCGTGTATTGACTAGATACATGAGCGAACCAACCAACTATCAAGAAATGCTGGCATCCACTACTCTCCGTCGATGTAGCATCCTCTTTCCTCCAACCACCAGGAAGAGGAGTGTCGATAGGCTTGCAACCTTGCATGTTGAACTTCTCCAGTATCTCCTGGGCATACTTTCCTTGAGACACAAATAGTCCACCCTTCCGCTGCCAAATTTCCAATCCCAGGAAATAATGAAGGAGGCCCAAGTCCTTCAGCTCAAACTCCTTTGCAAGATCAGCCTTGCATGAGAGTATCAACTGTTCATCACCTGTCAATATCAAATCATCTACATAAAGTACAATGATCAGCAACTTACCCTCCACTACAATCTGGTATAGGTTCAGATCTGCCTCACTCTTGGTGAATCCAAGACCAGTGAAATAACTGTCTATCCGTGTGTACCAAGCACGAGGTGATTGTTTCAGCCCATACAACGCTCTTTTGAGCCTGCACACATGTGACTTGCTGCTGAAGATTTTGAAACCTTCAGGCTGCTCTATGTGCACCTCCTCCTCAATGAATCCATTGAAGAACGCAGTCTTCACATCCATCTGATGAATGTGCCAACCCATCTGCGCTGAGAGAGCAAGGATGGTCCATATGGAAGAATACCTTGTGACAGGTGCAAAGGTTTCTTCATAGTCGATCCCCTCGATCTGTGAGAAGCCTTGGGTAGCAAATCTTGCCTTCTACTTCTCAACGCTCTCATCAGCAGCTTGCTTCACTTTGTAGATCCATCTCGAACCTACCATTGATTTCCCTTCTGGCCTTGGGACAATCTCCCATGCACTGTTTCTGACAATCGAATCATACTCTTCCACCATGGCATCTACCCATGCAGGGTCTTTCACAGCTTCCTCGAAAGAAGATGGTTCTGTCATGATACACTTGCTCATCAGAGCCATGTATCCAGTAAATCGTTTAGGTCACTGTCTCTATTTGCGCTGTGATGTAGGTGCTCCTACATTTTGCGCTGCATCAAGATTCAGTCGCTCAACTTCTGTAGTGCGCTTCTGCCCTCTGATGTTTGGCACTGCATGAGTGGTTTCTTCCACTCCATGAACCTCCTCTTGTGGCTGATCCACATCTTGAGGCTCATCTTTAGGAACTAATATCTCCTCATCTGCATGCAAGTGTAGCTCTCTCTCAAGCGACAACTTCATGGCTTTCTCCTCATGAAATTTGATATCCCGTCGCACAACAGTCTTCCGACTGTCTAGAAAATACACACGATAGTTGTGGGGTGTTTCTGTGTACCCCACAAATATCCCAACCTCTGCAGTCGGCTCCAGCTTCTTCCTGGCATCCTTCGTCACATGAATGTAAACAGGCGAGCCAAAAATCTTCAAATGATAAATATCATACTTCTTACCAGAAAACGCCTCTTCGGGTGTACTCATGCCAAGTACTCTATGAGGACAACGGTTTTGCACATAAACCGCAGTGTTGCAAGCTTCGGCCCACAAGTGTATGGGAAGGCCCTGATCATGCAACATCGCCCGTGTAGCACCCACGATCATTCTGTTCTTTCGCTCTACGACCCCATTCTATTGTGGGTTATGAGGCGCTATGAGCTCTCTTCAAATTCCTTCTGCGTTGCAAAAGTCTTTGAATTCGCCAGAGATGAATTCACCACCATTATCGCTCCTAAGAGCCTTCACCTTCTTCCCCGAATCTTTCTCAACCAGTGCCTTGAACTCACAGAACTTTGAGAATGTCTCGCTCTTCTTCTTCATGAAGAAGATCCAGCACTTACGAGAAAAGTCATCGACAAATATCACATAATACTTGTTCTTTGCTATCAAAGCTACTGAGAAATGTCTACACAAGTTTGTGTGAATTCTCTCAAGGATCATCGTGGCGCGACTATCCTTCTCATGAAAGGTGACTTTCACAAATTTTCCCAAAGTACATCCCTTGCACTGATCTGACTGCGCAAGTGTACCTTTGGGAAGCCCAGTAAAAATCTGCTGCAAAATTTTCAAAGCACCATGGTGAAGATGGCCCAATCTCTAGTGCCACAATTCGCCCTCATCCTGGCTCACCACTCCTTCTTCTTTTCCTGCCATTTCTGCGCAACCATCTACCTGCAATTGATAAAGGTTCTTAACTCAAACCCCTATCCTCCGGGTCTCGCCATTTGCCTTACTGCGCTGGAAATCCTTTCCCTCGCTAAAGACAACATCATATCCCTTGTCTTCCAACATCGCCACAGAGATCAGATTCTTCTTCAATCCTGGAACATGCATGACATCCTTCAAGATGAAAGGTTTTCCAGACTCCCTCTCGAAGGAAATGGTCCCAATACCAGTCGCATTATATCTACCATCATCGCCCATCTCGATGTGCACTCCAAGATCCTTCTCATCCAGATCAGTAAACAAATCTTTGTCTCTGGTCATATGGAAAAATGCACCACTATCAAGAAACCACACTGATCCCATCACACTTGAGACCAAGCATGCGATCAGCAAAAAATCCAGCTCAAACTGCGAGGCTAAGGCCTCTCCAGCTGCAGATCTAGCAACCTGCTTATTTTTCTCCTTCTGTGGACAATTAGTGGCATAATGTTTGTGTTGGTGACAGTGAAAGCACTTCACCTTGGACATGTCCTACTTCTTGCCTTTCGCACCTGATTTAGAAGGATTTTTCTTTCCCTTCCCTTTCCTTGCTTTGATAGCCAAAGCGCAATTTTATTCATCTTCATTCTTCGATGAAGATCCATCCCTGGTACTCTGCCTTATCTCCTCCTGCACAAGATCCGACCAAAGTCGCTCCCATCCTGGCAGTTTCTCCCGACCATTGACAGAGTCCTCATAGGAATGCCAACTCTTCGGAAGCCCAAGGAGAGCCAATCTCACCAAGTCCTCTTCATCTACAGTAACCCCTACACTTCCCAGCTCATCCCTGCACTGGAAAAACTTCGTGAGGTACTTGGGTATACTTTCGCCCTTCTCCATTTTTATTTTCCTGAGCTTGTCTTTAAGTGCCAACTTCCTCTAGTCGCTTTTGCTTTGGAACAAGTCTGTCAAAGCTTTCCACATCAATAATGGAGAAGCTTTACCATGAAGGCTGGACACTATGTGATCCTTCACACCTTCCAACGAAATCCTTCGACATTTTGTTGTCTTCTTTTGCCATGTGTCAAGTGCGGCAGCATCGCTAGAAGCAGGTTTTGGAATTTCTGCATCTATGAACTCCTTCAACCCATGATCCTCTAGTGTCGCCTCCATCCTGTCCTTCCATGAAATATAATTCAAGCTTCCCTCAAGGGCATACTCCAATCGCAATCTGTTGAAATACATCTCAACTTCGACACCAAGAAAACACTGCAGCAAATTCGAATTCCACCAGCACAAAACTCAACCGCTTCAATAATTTGCAATTGCTCCAATGATCAACGCTCTGATACCATGTAGAAATTATATAACTAATGTGTTATATATCCAATATTATCTTGATCACACACTATTTTAACTTCATGCACAATACAGAATCTATTCCACCATTGGTCATCACATGCGGAAATTAAATCAATTGCATGCACACATTGAAACCATAAAAATTCACACACATTAACTCAGTGTTTTAACGAGAAAGAATGAAGCTAAAAACCCCAAATATCTGTATATAATATATGTCATATAGATCATGTAACAATCCTCATACAAAGCTGATCATATCAAGCTTTTAGTACAATACAATCGCTACACACTAATTAGGTCTGATCTAGCAAATCCATGCACCGATCTCTTCCAGCTGCTAGCCTGCCTCCACTGTGCAATCCCTATGGAAGAATGGCTCTGAATGAACTCGAATTTCCCCAACCTTTCTCATGAAATCCTCATTGGAATCTCCACTGAGTGTTGGATGCAATCAATGCATCACTATAGTCACAACTGATAGTCATCTTGCCCTTTCACCTATCTCTCCACTGGTCTCCACTGAGACTATCCATGCACTGTAGTTAACTGATGTATTCTTCAGTTGATTAATGAGTTAATATTTAGTGAATTAATTATTAATTAATTCACACCACTCTCACTAGTGTATCAATCAGTTAGACTAGATACAACTAGCTCAACTGTGTCTAACTGAGTTAAACTGAACACAACTCCACCAACTACTTCTACAACTCCACCAAACTCCGTCACATGAGTTCTAACTGAAGTCCTCCATGAAATAGCTCCACTAAACCTTTAGTAATAGCGTAATTCCTTATGTCAGCTCCTGTGCCACATCTGTGCACTTAACTGAAGTGCTCCAAGAGAATAAGTTAATGTTTAGAGTCCAAATATTATTAAGAGCTAATAATATTCGACATATCTATTTTTAGACTGGCAATCTAAAAATAGATTCCGCCTAATATGTCTAAAAATATAAGTCCATCTATTTTTCCAACTTGACCAACCTTCCACAAATAACATCCTGCAACTTATAGAATATGATCGACATGTCTAAAAACAGACATAGTCTAAAAATAGACTTGCACCAAAAATAGCCTATGGTCCCACTTAGTGAAGGCGACTCTTTTCACTAAGCTCATCATCTTGTTGCAATCTCAACATAAGGAATGAGTATTGGGCCACATAAATCTGAATTAATGAGTTCAATTTTTCTATGTTCTCTGGAATGTGAATCATAAAAATACGATTTACTATGTTTTCCTAGACTACAAGCATCACATTGCTTAAGTTTCCTAGGAATTGTAGGCAAACCAGTAACACAATTTTTCTTCAAGAAACAAAGGTTGTCATAGTTCAAGTGTCCAAATCTAGCATGCCATAAAAGACTTTATGGAAATGTACCTTCATCATAGTGAGAATTGTATGCAAAGTTTTTTGCACGAGCAAAGGTACCTTGCAGCTTCAGAAGTCTTTCTTCTTCTTTCCCCGTCATGACAAGTGAGTGATCTGATACTTTTCTGACCTCAACCTTTCCATCAAATATATGAATGGAGTGTCCTTGTTGGCAGATGTGGACCAAAGACAACAATTTTCTCCTAAACTCCGGGAGGTATAGAACATTGTTGGCTTGAGGGGTCCTGGCCCAGGTTTGGATGTTAAGGTTTACCAACAAACCCTTATACTACTGGCCCTTTTGGCAGTGACCTGCTTGCACAGGCCAAAGTCTCACCCGGAGCAGTATGGGAGGGTGCTAGAACCATGTTTCCGCACCTTGGGAGAGGGTATGTAAGTCAGGCAGGGCTGCATTTGATTTTACACTTACTAGATCGTATATCACAGAACCCAAAATCTCACGGTCCCTTCACATCCATGTGCGCAGTACCAATTATAATCACAGTAAACAGCAGATACAAAACAATAACGCAATTATCGCAGATATTCTTGCATAAAGTATAACAGACAGATTCAAATTAGATGCCAACGCAACATAAGAAAATAACACAGTTACTTTCAGAGCTTAATGCAGAACCATGCATAACATAACAGATAGTATAGATTCACATTAACAGATTCAGATAATCCAACAACCTTCCGCTTTCATTAATCCTTCAGATCCGTTTACAATACCCAAAACCCAACCTGTGCACATAGCAACAAGGTCTACACACAGCAGGACAGAGAATCTCTACGCACACAGCCAGCAGGAGTCATTTCCCCAATAACCCAATCAGATCTACTAACTTGTAATTCACACCAATTTTAATTCATTTTCTGCTTTACAACTCAAAAAAGGTTCAACTACTTATACTACTTTAGCCTATGCACCTCTTGGTTTACCCTTGACCCGCTTACAATGCATTGGGGGCTTTGACTCACCCAAAAACCCAAGCATTAGACTAAATATAATAAAAAACATACAAAATGGACCAGATTCGCAGCTTTGTAGGAGACCCTGTTCCAACAAACATCATGTAGAAGAAAGTCTGGAAGACCAGAAAATTTGACTCTGATAGTGCCAAACCTTGATAGCTTGAGTTTTGACTTATTTTCAAAATATATTTCTCCATTAACATTGTTAGTTAATTCTTCAAAAAAAACTCTCCCAATAGTCATGTGGCAAGTTTCTCCTGAATCAAGCAACCAATCATATTTCCATGAAGCAAGTGAAGCTTTGAACAAGTCTTCATTTACTCCAATATTGCAATGTGCCACAACATAATGAGCGGATTTGGGTGCTTTACCTTTCTCTTTGTCATGGGTTTTACCTTTGGCTTCATTTCTTTCCTGCTCAATTCTATCCCAAGGCAGCTTACATGTGGATACATCATGTCCATCTCTATTGCAATGTTGAAATGAAGATCATACTTTTCTCCTTGAAATTGTCTACCCCCCCTGCCTCTAAAATTTCTTCTTCCTCTTCCTCTTCGGCCACCTCTTCCTCTAGAAGAATCTTGAGCATGATTATTCTCTCTATGTGCAAGACACACAGTTTCTTCATAATATTGTGGAGTTGTCTTCTTCCTAAATTATTTTCTCTCTCAGCAAACTTCTTCTCAAGGGAGTCAAAGGTAATTTCCTTAATATTTCAACTTGCTTGCAATGACTCAAGATAATGTGAATAAGTGGGATACAGTGCCTTGATATAAACTATGAGAGGAATGTCTATTTCAACACCAGTGTTTTTAATATCATGCATAATAGATCTTACTTTTGATGCTAAAGCAAGAAGGTCATGATTTTTCAATTCAAGACTAAATAGTTTAATCATCAATTGGACAACTTCAAGTTGAGGGTGTGAGTCATACAATTCCTTCAACTTCTTTTAAGGATTCAAAAACATTTCAGAATGGTGAAATATGACAACTCAACTCTTCATTTACAGATGTTGCAATCAAGGCATAGGCCTTGCTTTTCATATTTTCTCAAATGGCAATATCCTTGTTTGAGGTGGGCTATGCAGGGGCATTATCTCCTTCTCCTTCACAAACTCCTCTCCACAACTTATTAAAAATGAGAGTGTATTTAATCTTTCTTGACCATTTTGAATAGTTCTCTTTTCCATAGAGGACTACTCCAAAAATTTATATCAGCGAATGCATCTTAAAATTTATGTATTGTAAAAAAAGTTTACTTCAGGTGGAAAAAAATGGACTTATGGTGGCAAAAATGTGCTTCTAGTGTAAAAATTGCACGGACAGAGGTATTATTTGGCGTGGCTTATATATGGGTGAGGAGGTATATGGGAGAGGCAACGTATAGGGAAGGGAGTATATGGGAGAGGCAACATTATATATGCAATGTATTACATGAACGATGATACCGATGAATGGTGGAAAAACCATGGTACGTACACCATAATACCGGTGGACAATGGGTGAGTGGTATTACATGAACAATGGGAGAGAGGTCAATGTATGATCGATGGTCGAGCGATGGTAGCAACGTATGAGATAACTAGTGTGAGGAGGACCGGTGGGAGGAGGATCGGTGGGTTAGTGCAGGATCGGCAGTATATGTGGGTTCGTGTGGAGTGATATTACCATTAGATAGGTGGAATCAGTGGTATATGATAGGCGATATTTATTAACCAGGAGTGAAGACAGTGAGCACCAACACCAATGGGAGGGGTCGGGTGTGAGTATGGTCTGGTGAGAGGATCAGTGGCAATTGAGGTGGGCCGAATGAGCTAAGCTCAATGCATCATACGACACTTATCAACCAAAAAACATACTAAAATTGATGTTCATAAAAATGCTAGCATAGGATTGATTGCATACCCACAACATTTCAACATACACGCATTCACATAATGCAACAATCGAACAGTCAACATATAATACATACCATTGATCAATAAAATTGCGACAACCTAGCTAAAATCTCCATTTCTTTGTAATATAAATCTCGTGCACAGTGTCAAATTCACTTCGAAGCACGGTTGTTGATGCTTTTCCTTTCAACAATACTCACAAACCAATGTAAAATTTGGAGTTTCGACCAACAACAAAATATACAGTGCCACTACAACTTATGCTCTCATCAGGGCTCGAATGATGTCGAGGGAATTAGCAGATCCACGCTCACCGCTCCAGGAGATTCACACAACATTACGAATAGAAAAAAACTGGATACACAGGTTGACACTTTGAATTTGGCAGAGGGAAATAGAATATAGGAATATATCAGACTACATAAATGCCAGAGGGGAGTTACAAAGGCATAAAAGCTAATTTGGGAGTTGGTTCTGATACTATGTTAGACCCGGAGGTAGCTCCACAATGTGAATTATGATTTTGCATTAAGATTGTTCATGGATATATACATGGAGAGAGATTCTTGGGCTTCACCTCCTAGTTTCTCCTTATTTTCTATTTACATTATTTACATAAATTTTCTAATCTCAAAGATTAGGCGTCGACAATTATGTTTAACATTTATATTTATTAATTTCTTTCACAATGAACTATTTCTGGTAAGTACTCTTTTAAATTAATTCATCATTTACTTGGATATTTAAAATATATTTTCTCCTAATTAGAATAGTTAGAACTATTTCTTTCTCCTAATTGGAATAGCTAGATCGAGAATAAAAAGTAGATATAAATGGATTAATTAGTCCTATTTCTATCAAATAGAATTTCATTTAGATTTAGGAAAACTTTAACAAAAGTCTCTTTTCTAAGAGCAACATTTTTAATGGCTAACCAAGCCCACATATCTATTGGAACTACCATACCAAATGAGAGTTAAGTCTAATTGGGACATGTCATTGGATTTAACAAAGGTATTTTCTTGTTTGTCAACACTCTTACTCCCACATTGGAAAGACATTTACTATTTATATTTTTTATAGTAACACTAATAAGATTGTAGAAGTGGAAAAACATGAGAACTTTGGAGGTATATGCATTATGATGAATAGGAATATTTTTTATTGTCTAAAACAAAGTGGGGATAAGGATTATGGAGGGAATATGAATGTTTTTTGTTTTCTAAAACAATGTGGGGATAACGATTATTGGTAACTTTAGTTATAATATTTCCATTTAGAAGAGATTATGAGAGGAATGTCTATTTCAACAGACCAATGTAAAATTTGGAGTTTCAACCAACAACAAAATATACAGTGGCACTACAACTTATGCCCCCATTAGGGCCCGAATGATGCCGAGGGAATTAACAAATCCATGCTCACCACTCCAAGAGATTCACACTACAATATGAATAGAAAAAAAACTGGAACACATGTCGACACTTTGAATTTGGAAGAGGGACAGAGAATATAGGAATATAACAGACTGCAGAAATGGAATAAGAGAGTTACAAGGGTAGAGAAGTTAATTTGGGAGTTGGCGCTGATACCATGTCAGACCAGGAGGTAACTCCACAATGTGAATTATGATTTTGCATTAAGATTTCTCATGGATATATACATGGAGGGAGAGACTCTTGGGCTTCACCTCCCAGTTTCTCCTTATTTTCTATTTACGTTATCTACATGAATTGCCTAATCCCAAAGATTAGGTGTCAAAAGTTATGTTTAACATTTATATTTAATAATTTCTTTCACAATGAACTATTTCTCATAAGTAATCCTTTAAATTAATTCATCATTTACTTCGATATTTAAAGTATATTTGCTCTTAATTAGAATAGTGAGAACTATTTATTTCTCCTAATTGGAATAGCTAGATCGAGAATAAAAAGTAGATATAGATGGATTAGTAATTATTATTTCTATAAAATAGAATTGCAATTAGATTTAGGAAAGCTTTAACAAAAGTCTCTTTTCTAAGAGCAACTTTTTTAGTGGCTAACCAAGCCCACATATCTATTGGGAATACCATTCCAAATGAGAGTTAAGTCTAATTGGGACATGCCATTGGATTTAACAAAGGGATTTCCTTGGTTGTCAACACTCTTAATCCCACATTTGAAAGACATTTAATATTTATATTTTTTATAGTAACACTAAAAATATTGTGAAAGTGGAAAAACATGAGAAGTTTGGAGGTATATGCATTATGATGAATATGAATATTTTTTATTGTCTAAAACAAAATGGGGATAAGGATTATGGAGGGAATAGGAATGTTTTTTTTTTTTTTTAAACAATGTGGGGATAATTATTATTGGTGACTTTAGTTATACTATTTCCATTTAGAAGAGATTATGAGAGGAATGTCTAATTCAACAAACCAATGTAAAATTTGGGGTTTCGACCAACAACAAAATATACAGTGCCACTACAACTTATGCTCCCATTATGGCTCGAATGATGCCGAGGGAATCAACAGATCCACACTCACGACTCCAAGAGATTCACATAACATTACGAATAGAAACAAACTAGATACACAGGTCGAAACTTTGAATTTGGCAGAGGGATAGAGAATATAGGAATATAGAAGACTGCAAAAATTGCAGAAGGGAGTTACAAGGGAAGAAAAGCTAATTTGGGAGTTGGCTCTGATACCATGTCAGACCAAGAGGTAACTCCACGATGTGAATTATGATTTTTCATTAAGATTTCTCATGGATATATACATGGAGGGAGAAAATATTTGGCTTCACCTCCCAGTTTCTCCTTATTTTCTATCTACATTATTTACATGAATTGCCTAATCCCAAAGATTAGGTGTCAACAGTTATGTTTAACATTTATATTTAATAACTTCTTTCACAATGAAATATTTTTGGTAAGTACTCCTTTAAATTAATTCATCATTTACTTCAATATTTAAAGTATATTTACTCCTAATTAGAATAGTTATAACTATTTATTTCTCCTAATTGGAATAGCTAGACCAAGAATAAAAAGTAGATATAAATGGATTAGTTATTCTTATTTATATCAAATAGAATTGCAATTAGATTTAGGAAAGATTTAACAAAAGTCTCTTTTCTAAGAGCAACATTTTTAGTGTCTAACCAATCCCACATATCGATTGGAACTACCATACCAAATGAGAGTTAAGTCTAATTGGGGCATGTCGTTGGATTTAACAAAGGGATTTCCTTGTTTTTCAACACTCTTAATCCCACATTTGAAATACATTTACTATTTATATTTTTTATAGTAACACTAATAAGATTTTAAAACTGGGAAAACATGAGAAGTTTGGAGGTATATGCATTATGATGAATAGGAATATTTTTATTGTCTAAAATAAAGTGGGGACAAGGATTATGGAGGGAATAGGAATGTTTTTTATTTTCTAAAACAATGTGGGGATAACGATTATTGGTAACTTTAGTTATAATATTTCAATTTAAAAGAGATTATGAGAGGAATGTCTATTTCAACAAACCAATGTAAAATTTGGAGTTTCGACCAACAATAAAATATACACTGCCACTACACCTTATGCTCCCATTAGGGCTCGAATGATGTCGAGAGAATCAACAGATCCATGATCACCACTCTAGGATATTCACACAACATTATGAATAGAGAAAAACTGGATACACAAGTTGGCACTTTGAATTCGGCATAGGGACAAAAAATATAAGAATATAGCAGACTGTAGAAATGGCAGAAGGGAGTTACAAGAGAAAAAAAGCTAATTTTTTGAGTTGGCTCTGCTACCATGTCAGACCAGGAGGTAACTCCACAATGTTAATTATGATTTTGCATTAAGATTTCTCATGGATATATACATGGAGGGAGAGACTCTTGGGCTTCACCTCCTAGTGTATCCTTATTTTATATTTACATTATTTACATGAATTGCCTAATCCCAAAGATTAGGTTTCAACAGTTATGTTTAACATTTATATTTAATAATTTCTTTCACAATGAACTATTTCTGGTAAGTACTCCTTTATAGTAATTCATCATTTACTTCGATATTTAAAGTATATTTTCTCCTAATTAGAATAGTTAGAATTATTTCTTTCTCCTAATTGTAATAGCTAGATCGAGAATAAAAAGTAGATATAGATGGATTAGTTAGTCTTATTTCTATCAAATAGAATTGCAATTAGATTTAGGAAAGCTTTAACAAAAGTCTCTTTTCTAAGAGCAACATTTTTAGTGGCTAACCAAGCGCACATTTCGATTGGAACTACCATAAAAAATTAGAGTTAATTCTAATTGGGACAAGCCATTGGATTTAACAAAGGGATTTCCTTGTTTTTCAACACTCTTAATCCCACATTTGAAAGACATTTACTATTTATATTTTTTATAGTAACACTAATAAGATTGTAAAAGTGGAAAATCATGAGAATTTTGTAGGTATATACATTATTATGAATAGGAATATTTTTTATTGTCTAAAACAAAGTGGGGATAAGGATTATGGAGGGAATATGAATGCTTTTTTATTTCTAAAACAATGTGGGGATAAAAATTATTGGTAAATTTAGTTATAATATTTCCATTTAGAAGAGATTATGAGAGGAATGTCTATTTCAACAAACCAATGTAAAATTTGAAGTCTCGACCAACAACAAAATTTACAGTTCCACTACAACTTATGCTCCCATTAGGGCTTGAATGATGTCGAGGGAATCAATAGGTCCATGCTCACCACTCCAGGAGATTCACACAACATTACGAATAGAAAAAAATTGGATACACTTTGAATTGGCAAAGGGAAAAAGAATATAGGAATATAACAGACTATATAAATGGCAGAAGGGAGTTACAAGGGTAGAAAAGCTAATCTGGGAGTTGGCTCTGATACCATGTCAGACCAAGAGGTAACTCCACAATGTGAATTATGATTTTGCATTAATATTTCTCATGGATATATACATGGAGGGAGAGACTCTTGCACTTCACCATGAATTGCATAATCCCAAATATTAGGTGTTAACAATTATGTTTAACATTTATATTTAATAATTTATTTCACATTGAACTATTTCTCGTAAGCACTCCTTTAAATTAATTCATCATTTACTTAGATATTTAAAGTATATTTGCTCCTAATTAGAATAGTTATAACCATTTCTTTCTCCTAATTGGAATAGCTAGATCGTCAATAAAAAGTAGTTATAGATGGATTAGTTAGTCTTAATTTTATCAAATAGATTTACAATTAGATTGAGGAAATCTTTAACAAAAGTCTCTTTTCTAAGAGCAACATTTTTAGTGGCTAAACAAGCCCACATATTGATTGGAATTTGGTAGTGTCAGTATTTATATCGTGCCATCAATGATCAAAATCCTATTTTCATATCATTTTAGGAGTCCCACTCAGAATTTTTTTGTCATTCCACTAGGTCATGCAAAAATTTAAATACTGATGGTAGCCCTAGTCCAAAAACATCACTCTTCCTAAAATTTTATTACGTTTCCACATAGATTAATACCTTGTTGATTGTACATCATCCATAAAGCTAATGTCATCATGAAAACCACTCTTTCAAAGTCTCTTTAGCTCTTTAGGGTCAGTTAGGGTTTCATTAGGTCATTAGGGTTTCTAAGGTCCAATAAAAATCCATTCCATTTCATAAGACCAGCAAGTAAAGGGTGATCCAATAAAATTCTCTTCACCATATGAAGATGATTTATAAAGAAGAAATTCTTGTTTCAACATGTAATTTTGGTTTTAAGATGTAATTTTTAATTTTCATTTTGTAATTTTATGCCATTAAAATTGTAATAATTTCTCATGGTTCCAAGGTAGCTACATACTCAAGGTTATATCAGCCAAATTATTCAAAGTTCCAAAAGGCATCGATGTTCCTAAACACTTCCCATTATTCCTATCCCTCAAAATCATTATTTTCCACTAGCACTAAACCCTAATTTCCTCTCTCATTGAGCTAGGGTTTGCTATGGAATCAGAGACATATGAGAAGAGGAGGCATAAGGGAGGTCATATTAGTGAGAATGAGACCATTCCAACTCATAAACATCATGTCTCCATCATTTTTCAAGAAGTGATTCCAATGGACAAATCACTTGCCACACATATATGACCAGTTGTTCTTCAAACTATGTTTCTGAACAAATAGTGATGAATTTTACAAAAGTGAAAGAGGTTTTTGTCCATTATATGTCAAGCAAGAGAAAAATCCTTCAGTTTTTTTACAAGTGTCATGGTTTTGGAGAAATGTCAAAAATACAGTTGCTACAGAAGAGTTGCTGCACTTCTGGAGTGACCTTGGGAAAATAAATTTTTATCCCTGATGGAGTGTCCAAATGACTTTCTTGATAAGTCAAATGATAACTAGAAAGAGTGATATTTCCAATGAGCTATCATGAGATCAATTTGGAGTTGAGTAAGGCCTCCAAACGTTGCCTGCCAAAGCACACGACATTTTTGCACCCCCATTCTGCACTTTTTGACCAGTCTTGGGATAATTTATTTTTGAGGGGCTATAGTTGATAATTTCCAGTGCTTGATAGGTCCATTGTGTAGCCAAGAGATATATATTTCAAACACGCTATCATGAGCTTAATTTTTGACACCAGGAAGGCCTCCAAAAGTGGCCTGCAATTTGGTGCTACTCACTTGGAACAAGGCATTGCGCACCTGTCATATTTCACTTGCAAGCTTCCAAACTTAGTGTAGGTCCTCCAAACATTCAGAAAAGGGTCTCTCCACTTCCTAGCAAGAAATTAAGACATAATTATTCCCTCCTTTAATTTCTTAAGTGAAAATTTCATGGTGTCAAGATTTTCATGAGAAATCTCTAGTTTTTCAAAAAAGAAACCCTAGTTTCACTTCCTAATCCAAAATTTTATCTTTGAAGACCCCTTTTACCTTTGCCACATCACAATAAATCATATCCCTACCCCTATATCATTAAATCCCTTTCCAAAACCCCTTTATCCCCTAAACCATAAGACCTAGGTATTTCAAATTCCTAGGCTCCCAAATCCCCATATATGTAATAAAATTCCTATTCCCAAATCCCACAACATTTCTACTCGCTCTCACCTCCCTCAATTTTATAATCCCTTCCCCCATCTCCATATTTTTTTCCATCCCATTCCCCACTCCCTAAACCTACATTTCACTCCCAATTCATCTCCCTAGGGTTTCTAGACCAAGACACAATGGAAGAACACAAAAACTATATGGAAGAAGAGAAATATAGGCAAGAAGAGGAAGATAGATTGGAGGAGGAGGAGGACATAAAATAGAGAAGGCCACACAAAGGAGAGAGAATCTTAAGGCTTGAGCCCACCAACACAAATGAACTGATGGCATCTCCTATGACTATCACTTGTTTTGAGTATGTAGGTTGCCTTGATTTTTGCAACATGATTCAGAGGGCCAACCAGCATATTGAGAAGCTCCTGGAGAAGGAAAACAAGGACAATGGTATATTGAGAAAGAGGGCCGAGGACTATTTCAATAAAAACCAAACTGCAAGCTCAAAGCAACAAAATGACAAATCAATTCTTGAAACCCTAACCAAGCAGAAAGAGAAGGGTGAGTTGGATTTTCTCATTGATTCATCCATGATATCATAGCATACCATATCAGGTCTCCATGAAGTAAGTATGAATAATTTTTGAGGAAATTTGAAGAAAATTTGGGAAAATTTGAAAAACTCCTCAAAGGCACATTTTCCATAAATGTCATGTTTGGTCACCTTTTTGCAGAACAAATTGTGGCAAAAAAAATTGAATTTTGGGAAATTGGAGGAGATATTTTTTCCTAACATATCAAAGTAAAAAAAATTAAATCACTTTTTATACAGGTATTACAGAATGATAGATCCATTCACATATTCACAACTTATTTTTCTGCCTGTGAAAAATCCTGTTTGAGACACCTTTTTGCAGAGAATATTGTGGCAAAAAAATGAATTTTGTGAAACTGGAGGATTTTGTTGTTCACAACATGCCAAAGAATGCAAACCTCTCTCATTTTGAAAAAAACCTAATGGTTAGTGTGATATATCTCTGTCAAGGAGGCCAATATTTCCAGAAAATTCATAATTTTTAAATAGTTTGGTTGTCTTGTGCGCAGCGCCCTAGACATTGAGCACCTGTTTGAGGCATCTTTTGGTCAAAGGGAAATCATAATTGGATTTATAATGATGAATACATGAACCCTAGCAACTTTTATAAGTTTTTTTGGACAAATTGTTTAGTGAAAAGGTCAAAAAACACCGACAAAATCATGTTTATGCCCTCTTTTCTAGCCTAGCGCTACGCATAGAGCAGTCTTGGGAGAATCACTTTTTGGGATTTCAAATCAAGTCACCTTTGCAAACCAAGCACATATTTGGAAATTATACTAGATAAGCTTTCCAATGATCTATCCTGAGCTCAGTTTGGACACCAGAAACCCCCTCAATCATGCGTAGGATAGTGGCGCTGCTCATAGGACACATTTTATTAGTTTGCTGATATTTTTAAATTTTCTTAAATTTTTCCAGTTTGACCATGGTCAATGATATTTTTACCAATGCAAATCATGACTGTAAAAGTAATTATGATGTGGTTGAATTACCTAGGTTAAATACAGTATGTAAAAAGTTTTGAGGACATGTAATGAATCAGTTTACAAAAAGTGAGGCATGAGTCAGTTTTACCTCCCTACACTCTAGGTATTCAGCTCATTTTTTGGTGGAACACCTCCTCAACTTGGGAATTCGACCGCTGAGGTTAGGAGAGGTTATTTGAGGTCTATATCTTGTACTTTTTGACTCATTTTCAAAGGTTGGACATTGTTCGATGTTGATGCATTGATTAGAGACTCTAGTGTAATCATTTTTGGCAGGAACTTAATGAAAAGGTTGCAACTATTTATTTGAGATACCTGTGTTATGGAAATTTAGCATTTTTCTTCTTATGTCTCATTATGTATGAATGTTTTGTTCCATGATCCATTTCATTTCTATGATATGTTGGTTTTTAAGTTGATAAACAAAATACATCTCTCATGTTCTGTTTTGGGAAAACCTTCATAGTTTGTCCATCTTCTTCAGTTTAGAAAGAATTCATGTTTAGCCTTTCTCTTTCTAGCTCCTCATCTATCTGATCCATCCCACTTAAGAAACCCTAAAGTTTTATGTTTTCTACCTACCTTGCCCCATTGAATCTCTGCAACCCTAATCTTATTTTCCCTGACCTAGTCTCTTTGACCTAATTGTCCTCATCCAGCAACCCAATTTCAAAAAAACCCCTGTACTCATACCTAGCCTAAAACCCTATTTCATCCAGTCTCTTGGCTGTGATTTATGGAGAGAGCCCTCTCCGGCTTGGTAGGGCTAGCTACCAAGATAAAATATTGGTATGTGGTTACCTCTATTGGAATTTCTTCTTCAGCCTTAGAGATCTAGCGGAGTGATAACAACTAGCATCGTTGTCAGGGAGGTGAAAAGACAAATATTCCTTGTGAAAGAACGACAAAGATCAAATCTGATTGTTGATGGTGAACAATGATTGTTAGGATGAATTCTAATCGCAAGTGTACGAAAAAATTCCACTTTAGCTATGCATAACATACAACCCTAACATCAAAGATGGCTACCAATTTCTTTAGATCTGCAGTTAGTTGACCAAGATAAATGCTACAAAATCTAGATCTATGTAGTAAAAGACATTAAGCAGTAAATAAAAGCAAGAGTTTCTCCATGCATCCAATAGAAAAGACAAGAATATTTTTAAATAATTTTTGTATTTTTTGACACCTGGGAAGGGAACATAGAAAGATGTTACTAGTCCCCCTCAATGGGATGGGTTCTTGTAAGTCCTCAACACTTCATATCTAAGATATCTCTCTCTTGGTGGTTTAGAAAACCCAGACAAAAAATGGAACTCAAAGGGAGCTCACAAGAAAAATGGCAGTAAAAGATGACAATGATGGAGGATCAAAGTCAAACCAAAAGTATAGATCTAGAGTGATCTTTAGGAAACAAAAGGTAGTGAACGAATGGAAAAACCCTTCTATTTATAACAAAATATTGAGTTAGTATAGATATTGGTGCATAATTAAAATATTATTAACCAAATCTAGATCCAACTTTTATGGAATATTTTATTATATTTGTTGGAGGGAAAAAGAATTTGAATTTGTTCAAATCCCTTTATTTGTAAATAATAAATAAATAAATTATTTATTTATTATTTTAAGGATGTGGTTGAGTAATAATTAAATAAATAATGATTTATTAAATTATTTATAAATGATTTAGTCAAATTTAACAAAAAATATTATTTAAATAAGGTTTAAATAATTATTCCTAGAAAATAATAAGATAAATAATGATTTATCTAATTAATTTTCCTGTTTTGGGTTAAATATAACCAGGAATATTAATTAAACTATTGTTTAACTAATTATTCCTTGAGGAAAATCAAACAAATATGGATTTATTCAATATTTCGTCATGGGGTTTTCTGTTTATACCATAAACAACTTAATAAATTAAGGATTACTAAGTTATTTTTCATAGTGAAAGCAATTTTACTTAGGGTAAAATTGGTCTTAGATGGTGTACTTTGGTCCAACTAATAGTAACAGGTTATATGACCAAAAATTGGTGTAACAAATTTCCCCCCAGCGTGCGAGCATTAGGAGCTAATCGTATGACCGAAGTACGTTGTAAGAACTCAATCACTAGACACTGAAGGGGAAGTCAGAGAGAGAGAAATATAAGGTAGATCAAAGAGCTAGAGGACAAGACCCTGAGGAGGCAAGACTTACAGGTGCGACATGTCTCTTTTATGAGTGAGTATTTATGCTATAGGCGGCGGGGGAGGCATACCTATGCCCGCCGAGACAAAGTACAAAGAATAATGCATCCAGTAAAAAAGGGACTGAACTATATAGTACATGTTGGCATAAACATGAGCCAGTTAAAAACATGATAATGGATCCCACATACATCCTGTGCCTGGGATAACATCCAGGACTTATACAATAATATCTCAGTACATGAGATATAAGTACAAACAAAGAGGCCCTATAAACAGGAAAGGGATTTGAAAAATCTAAACGATACATGCAAACTAAAAGGCGTTGCAAGCAGTTAAGGCCGACATCATCAAATATCTGGAGATGCATCAAAGGTTGTAATGAAGAGGTAATCCAGGCATGTGGGGGGCTACTTGAAGGGCCACCCCCTCATTAGTCTGAAACATCTCACACACACCCAGGAATCACCGGTAAAATCTGCTGCATCACTGACCCATCGAGTATACAGATCTCGATCATGCCGTAAGGAGCTGGAACTAAGAAAAAATCAATTCAAAGGGCAATAAGGAGTCCCTTTGCCTGATTCGAGGCACCAAACAAGAGTGGAAGCTCAAACCAAGGTACACTACTCTCTAGACCTGTCTTCTGGAATGAATGAGCTGATGTCGACAGAAGGAGGTCCGCCATAGGTGAGGCAATAAGGGATCCTCAACTAAGGCACGAGAGAAAATAGTAGAGTGACTAATAGACTGACACCAAGGATGATGATGAAATGGGGGGTACTGAGTAGTGGGCAAATAACTTCCCTTGTTAGAGCATGAAGGGCATGGATGACCTAGCAACAACTGACATAATATCAAAGGGGATAGGGGATAGTAGGACTAAAGACCATAATGTGTGACACAAGAGAGGAACCAAGAAATGAAGGATGGAGAACTATAGCATGATACAAAAGGGACTCAGGATAGACTCCATGAATGCGATGATGACTCAACTCAGATGCTCTAAACAAGGGCGACTCGATGATGTTTCCACGCGAAAAAAGTCTGGTGCGGACCATAAAAACATGAGTACAAGATGGTTACTCATGAAGAAATTTGACACGAGCATGGAAAAGTATGGAGGCAAAATGGTGCCCCGAGTACAAGTGTTGCAAGTGAAGAAATTCGATTTTAAGGAGTGGCGAAGTGACCCTTCTTGGTGTTGAACCCTTAGTTAAACTGAGAGGGGGGGGTGAATCAGTTTAACACATTCATGGACTTTTAAAATTACCTTTAAACTTATTTACCACTTAATTTCATGATCAAATTTATATGTGAGCTATCTTATTATTTGAGCAGCAAGTATTAAGATAATGTGACAGCAGAATTTATATGAGATCAGAAAGTATTAAGCAGATTGGATAAACCATATCAACACATAACCATCACACATAGATACAACAGATATAAGTGGAAACCCATAAAGGGATAAAACCACATCTTATTATTGTTGTGATGCAAAGGGAAGCTCCAACTCCCTCTCACCACTGATTTTCTATAGGCACCAACCTACAGGAGGCTCCTACCTCAATTCTGCAAGCTACAACTTGCAAGGAAGCTCCAACTCCCATCAATTTTCTGCAGGCACCAACCTACAGGAGGCTCCAACCTTAGTCAGCTACAACTGACATTTATCAAGCTACAACTTGATGTGGAAGCACCAACTTCCTTACTCTTTCAAAAGAAATCACTTGATGATTTACCTTGGATATCAGCTCTGTTCTGTGCCTTCTTTACTGCTGTCCTCCAGCTTTCTTATATCATCTCTGACTCTTCACTGCTTCTCCTTTAGCTCCTCCTTCTTCTTATCTTCTCTGCCTCAATTCTGCATTCTCTCTAACCTCTCTAAGCATATCAATGTGATATCCTTTATAGAGTTTGCCTCATGACTGTTTGTATTCCACAGGGAATTTGAAGTGAATAACCCTGACTCTTTGCTTTATGCCTTCTCATTTCTTTGTCTAGCTCATTTTAAAAAAATTATAACAATATGTACAAATTTCAATATTATAGTGGGATTTTTCTTTTCCTCCGGATACTTGCCTTTGCATCACAAACAAAATAAAACAATTAAAAACATTTACATTTTTAGTCACAATAATAATTTCAGTTCAATCCATTCAACTTTTGGCTCTCTGTGAGTTTGTCTTTTCTGCTGCTTTAGTGTAACTGTTCTGCATATTCTCCACTTCAATTGTGTTTTTGCTGTATATATACCTGTTTCACAAGTTTCGCTCCCCGATAACTCTGAAATTCTCATTATATATATATAACTGCCTCTTCATTCATTTGTCTTGGACTGATAATTAAAAAAATGTGTGCGGAAGCTTTTCTTTTTACATCTGCTGGTTATCAAAATCATTTAACCCCATTACATTCTCTGATCTGGGCAATTTTTGTTTATTGCAGAAGTTATTTTATAAATCAGTTCACTGTTCACTATGAGTTATTCAGCCATACAGCTAATTATATTAGCGGAGGCTTTTTCTCTTTTTATCCTCACACCTATGATTAAAACCTTATTAGGACCATTGCTTGCATATTCGAATTAATATTTGAATAAATCATATAAACCCAAAGTAACAACCGATTATGCAAGCGAACCTTTACTTTTCCTTCTGTGGTCAAAACCATATGATAAAGCCCATATCATATCTCAGTGATCTTTACCTTGAATACATGATTATGCAGCCATATGTATATGTATCGGGCCCCACAGTTTATTCACCATGTATTAAACATTCACCAAGGAATTTTTCATAACCCAATATAATCGCACCTTTCCTCATGTAATAATATCCAAGCACATTACTTTACTAACCCACATCTTACATTCCTTTACGCGGGGTCTGCCTCCATTTGGGCCAATAAAAATTACATGTATTATGACCCAAATTCAGTAACAGAGCTGTTATAGGCTTCATAAAAATATTTCACATATTTGTGTTGTAACCTAAAGTTCTTCAAGGCCACAGCCACATATATATATATATATATATATATATATATATATATATATATATATATATATATATATATTACTTATTCAATGGGATATACCACCTATGAAGGAACCAAATATATATAAAGATCAATCAAGCCATGCTCATCAGGTCCAGTCGTTTTAATGGATTTAATGTCCACAAATTGTCACTCTCCAAACCTTGATCGAACGGACACAATTGAATATCGCGTTACACACTTGCACGAGGGTTAATATTCAAAAGTTGTGCGATGGACTGGGCCCCAGCACTTAACTCTCCTTCTCATCCTACGGTTGTATGCTTATCGCATTCACAATCAATATTCGACGGTATATAATGGATATCGCATTTTTTTCGTTACCAAGCTTTAACTCTCAATATTTACGCGATGAAAATGGTTTTTGAAAACCCCCTTAGGACACGTGGCGAGTGAAGAGCGATATCACGTTTTTATTTGTGAAACCATTTACCATTTTAAAAAAGTGTGAACCCGCTGGTTTTACTCCTCAACACTGCTTTCACTGTTCTCCTCACGGTTCTGTTCTTGACTCAGGGTTCCGATTCTTATATGTAAATGGTCGTTTCATCTATGATATCAATATTTCTTTTAATTTAAAACTACAACATATAAAACTATCCAGTTTCTGTGGTTCCAAATACCTTATGGTTCCATCAATTGTTTTGCGCCTTTTCCATAAAAGTATAACTCTTTATACTACTTATGCACCACCGAAATTACTTCCGCCTTCATGAATTCCTGCTCTCACTCCTATTTCCTCTTGCTTTGTTGACATTATAACATGGCACCTCCACATGTTACAACGCACAGTTCCATTAGATCTTGCACTGTGCATTCTGGGATTTTTCTCCATCAAACCATTTCTATTTTTGCGTTGCATTTCTTGATTCGAATGAAGGGGTTTCAACCTATTTGCAAACTAAATGCACATTCAAGCTATCTACTGAAAGTGAAGGTTAAATTACATTCAGGAAGGTTAAATGCTCATGAATCAGAACATTGGCATTTACCCTTATTACAGTCAATTCAACATACACTGTTTCAGAATGACCATTTCTCTGTATTCTCAGTATATTCTCTTTTTCTTTGAATTCTCTGTATATTATGTTGCCTTGTCTCTGTATTCTCTATACATTCTGTTGCCCTGTCACTATATTCTCTGTATATTCTGCTACCCTATCAAATGGCCCTGTCTTTGCTGAGCTGCTTCTTCAAATGACCCCTTTTCTCAGCTGCTCGACCCTCTCTACATCTTTTCTCCTTGTCAACATTTCCAACGGTCTTCTTTTGCTATCTCTCTGTCTCCTTTGCCATCTCCTTTGCTTCTATGTTGTCTCCTTTTCCATCTCCTTTGCTTCTATGCTGCTCTCTTTGTCTCTCTCTGCTTCTATGCTGCTCTCTTTGCCTCTCTTTTTGCTGCCCCTACAACTTTGATATTTTGCTTCTCTCTTTGCCATCAATGATAACATTTCCAACAGTCTCCCCCTTTGGAATTGATGGCAATACACTTCCTCTGTTTTCCTTTTAGGACCCTTTCTTATTTTGCTTGCTTTTCCTCCCCCTTTGTCATCAATGGCAAAGGGTTGTCCATTTCCCAGTGTGCTTTCCAAATCTTGTCCATAATATTTTGATCTTGAGGACATGTTCCATGCTCTTCTCACTTGCTCTAGTTCTTTTGTGGCACTCCTTGTTGATTGGTCTCCCCCTGGAATGATGCTTCCTTTTCATGTCAGGGAGTAGCCTCTGCAGACACTACTCCTAGTTTTTCTCTTAGGTATTTGAATGGTTCTTTAGCAAGGGGTTTTGTGAATATTTTTGTTGTTTGTTCCTTTGTTGGTACATATTCCAGCTTTACTACTTTTTGTGCTACTTGTTCTCTGAGAAAGTGGTACTTTATTGGGATGTGTTTTGTTTTTGAATGAAGTACAGGATTTTTTGATATACTTATTGCACTTGTATTGTCACATTTGATAGAAATAGGCTCATCAATGCTTACCTTCATGTATTGGAGAGTTTGTTTCATCCACATAACTTGTGTGCAACAAGCTGCTGCTACTATGTATTCTGCTTCTGCTGTAGATAGAGAGATGGAAGTTTGCTTCTTGCTTAGCCATGCCACCAGAATGTTTCCCAAACAGAATGCTCATCCCCTAGTGCTTTTCAAGTCATCCACACATCTGGCCCAATCTGCATTTGTATATGTTGTCAAAGTGAAGCTGTTGCCTTTTGGATACCATAGCCCATAATGTGCAGTTTCTTGTAGATATCTGAATATTCTTTTGACTGCTAGTAAGTGATTTTGTTTTGGTGTTGTTTGATATCTTGCCACAAGTCCTACTGCCAACATAATGTCTGGTCTAGAAGCTGTTAGGTACAACTGACTTCCTATCATGGATCTGTAGAGTCTTTGATCCATATCTGCAGATCCATCATCAACACATAGCTTGCATCTAGTGATCATGGGAGTTGACATAGGTTTGCAGTCTTCCATTTTGAACCTTTTCAACATTTCTCTTAAGTATTTTTCTTGTGAGATGAATGTGCATGTGTTCTTTTATTGAATTTGAATTCCTAAGTAGAAGGTGAGATCTCCAATCATGGACATCTCAAACTCTGATTTCATCTCTTCAGCAAATCCTTTTGCTAACTCATCTTTGCTGCTTCCAAACATGATGTCATCTTCATACACTACTACAATCAAGAGTTCATTTTCATTGGCCTTTATGTATAAATTGTTGTCTACTACTCCTCTCTTAAAGCCTTGTTTTTGAAAGTACTTGTCCAGCCTTGAATACCATGCATGCGGAGCTTGTTTAAGCCCATATAGGGCTTTCTTTAATCTGCACACATAGTCTTGTTTATCTGTTAATGAGAATCCTTCAGGTTGTTCCATGTAGAATTCTTCTTCTAGATCTCCATTCAGGAAGGCAGATTTCACATCCATTTGATATACCTTGAAGTCATGGTAGCATGCAAAAGCCAAAAAAAATTTGATAGCTTCCATTCTAGCTACAAGGGCAAATGTTTCATCATAATCAAGACCTTCAATTTGTGAATATCCCTTGCATACAAGTCTGGCTTTATTTCTGATTACTTGTCCTTGTTCATTCATCTTATTCTTGAATACCCATTTTGAGCCTATGACATTTTTCTCGGTGGGTCTTGGAACTAATTCCCAGGTATTGTTCTTCTCAATTTGGTCTAGTTCTTCATTTATAGCATTCACCCAATATTTGTCCTTGCTGGCTTCTTCAAACTTCTTTGGCTTTATTTGTGATAACATAGCTAGGTATATGTCTTCTGTCTGTTCAACAAGCTATCTTCTTGTCTGGACTCCTACACTCTTGTCCCCAATGATTTGATCTTATGGATGGTTCTTTTGAGTGTACATTCAGGGGCCTTTTGAGTTCAGTTCAGTATCTTCTGTTATCTTGATTATTTCATCATCATCTTGGTTCTCTTCTTCATGACCTTTTGGAGGATTTCTACAACCTCTACGTCTTGTCTTGTTTGGTAGTTCTTCATCAAATCTTACATCAATGCTTTCCACAATTTTTAGAAGTGTTTTGTTGTAGCACCTGTAACCCTTACTCTTGGATGCATATCCTAAAAATATTCCTTCATCTGCTCTTGCATCAAACTTTCCCAGATTTTCATCCTTATTTTTTATGAAACACTTGCTTCCAAAGACTCTAAAGTGCTTGATTGATGCTGGTTTACCATGCCATAGTTCATAAGGAGTCTTGTCACTGTTTGGTCTTAAATGAGCTTTGTTAAGAATATGCACAATTGTGTGTACTGCTTCTTCCCAGAAGGTTTGGGGAATGTTACTTTCTTGCATCATGGCTCTGGAAATCTGTTGTACAGACCTGTTTTGTCTCTCTGCCACTCCATTCTGTTGAGGTGTACCTGCAATTGTAAACTGTTGTTTTATCCCATGCTCATTGCATAGGTCTGCAAAATCATAGTTTTTGAATTCACCTCCTATGTCTGATCTAATGCACTTTAGCTTGCATCCTGTTTGATTTTCTACCAATGCCTTGAATATCTTGAATTTCTCTAGTGCTTCCAATTTATATTTGAGAAATGCAACCCATGTCATTCTGGAAAAATCATCTATTATCAGCATGAAATAGGATTCTCCACTTGGTGTTTTAGTTCTTGCAGGTCCACATAGGTCCATGTGTACAAGCTGAAGTGGTCTACTTGTTGATAGCTCATCTTTGGTCTTAAAGGTTGTGCGGGTCTGTTTGCCCAATTGGCAAGATTTACATATGGTATTTGATGGCTTCTTTATTGCTGGTATATCTCTGATTGCTTTCTTCTTGCTAAAACTGATGATGTGGTCGAAGTTAAGGTGTCCCAATCTTCTATGCCATAACCATGACTCCTCAAGTTTGCGAAGGTGGCATGCTTCATTCTCTTCTTTCACTATGTACACATTACTTTCTATTCGAACACCTTTGATCAGGGTCTTTCCGGTGGTGCTTGATCTTACCTCACAGTCTTGTGCTCTAAAAAGAACTTCATATCCTTTATCACACATTTGACTGACACTCAAAAAATTTGCTTTCAGTCCATCCACAAATAGTACATCTTGGGCCTTTCCTCTACCATTATCTAGACTGACTGAGCCTTTTCCTTTGATTTTCCCTGCTTTATCATTGCAAAAAGTAACATTTCTAGATTTCTTTTCATCAAAGGTTATAAACTTGCTTCTATATCCAGTCATATGCTTTGAGAAACCACTGTCCAAATACCATTGGCTTTTCAGGCCTTGAGCTATTAGAGCCAGGTCACATTTATTCATCTTCTTTTTCCACTGCATGCATCCTTTTGTTTGGTACCTTTTCTGAGATGATGGGCCACATTCTCTGAGAGGAAATTTGGAAGACATATGTCCAATCTTATGGCATACACAACATTTGATCATATTTTTAGCATAATTATGAGTACGAGTAAAATCTCCATGATTCATAAATCTTCTTGAGGTTTTGAACATCAGTCTTTGTCCATATGTTCTACATTCTATGATTTTATGGCCAAATTCCTTACAGTAAAAACAGTATCCATGAAAGCAATTTGCATACTTGATGAAGGGTTGTCTTCTCCATTTGTTTGCTTGAGGAAGTCTTTTCACTGCTTGCATCCTTTGCTGGATTGAATCGATTCTCCTTGTATGACAGTATGCAGCAATATGTCCCAGCTTGTGGCAGGCATAACAGGTGGCATTTTTCATAGGGGGGAAGAATCTCCTTTGATGGCTTCCAAATTTGACATATTCAGGAGTATATGAGCCTTTTCCAGTTGACTATTTATTTATTTCATTATTTTTCATTTGAGGTTCCTTCTAGTTTATGTTTACTTCATTGCAAGTTTCTTCTTCTGTAGGAACCTTCTGAGCTACTTTATTATCCTTCTCTGCTTTTACAACAATGATATTTATGTTTTCCTTTTCTTTGCCTTCGCTTGATTCTCCTTCATAGCCTATCCTATTTTTTATCAGAGGAGATCTTTGAGTATCTAGAATTTCATTCAACTTATCAGAGCTTGTCATTTGAGGAGTATTTATTGACACTTTCCTTTGGGCGTTTTTTAATTTCTTCCTCAAGCATAATAATTCTTCTTCCAATTTCTCTTGTTCCTGAATTTTATCTTTAATTTTCTTAAGTAAAATGTCTTCTACCTTCTTGGCTTCTTCAAGCTCTACCTTTAGCTGAATGAGGATTTCTAAATTTTGTTCTTCTCTTACATATTTGAGGAGAATGTCTTTTTGTTTTCTGCACTTCAGTTTGAGCATGTCAATTTCCTCTAGGGCACTTCTTAGTTCCCCCTCAAGATCAACTTCACCTTCTTCCTCATCTTCTAGAAGGAGTCATTCAAGCTCTTCTATAGCCATTAATAGAAATTCAGATGTTCCTTCTTCACTTGAGGGTTCATCTGATTCTTCAGATGCACTTCTGTCTTGTTGAGCATAGAAAGACTTTCTATTGAATCTCTTCCCTTTCTGCCAGTTCTTTGATATGGTTTTCTCTGATTCTTGAGTCTAATTCTTTGTTTTCTTATGAGGACACTTAGCAGCATAGTTTCCAACTCTTCCACAGTTAAATAATTTAAATGGAAGTTTACCTTTATATTTACCCGAGCCTCTATCCAATTTCCTGACAAATTTGGCCTCTTCTTCATTAGAGCAAGAGCATGTATCTTCCTTTTCTTCTTTCTTCTTCTCTGTCTTAAAGGCTACCTCCCTCACATTTGACTTCCTCTGTGGAAGTCTCATCTCATAGGCTGTTATATTTCCAAGTAATTGGTTCATGGTCAAGGTTTCCCAATCATTTGTTTCTTCTATGGTAGAAACCTTGGGGTTAAAGCTGGATGGAAGAGATCTTAGAATCTTTTGAACAATTACCACTTCTTGTATGGTTTCTCCAAGTGCTTTCATGTTATTCACAATTTCTGCAACCCTTAAAAGGAAGCTGGAAATGTCTTCATCATCATTCATTTTTAAGTTTTCAAACTGGGCTCTATAGACTTGAAGATTTCCTGTCTTCACCTTTTTGTCTCCCTCATGGATGTTTTCTAGAGTATCCCACATGTCTTTGGCAGTCTTGCTGTGCATTACTTTGATAAATTCTGCCTCACGCAGTCCATTTAAGATTGCATTCATGGCCTTTGCATTAGCTACAAAATATTCTTTGGATTCTTTCTTTGAGTCAGTCGTCTTTGGGGCATATCCAAATTCCACAACAGCCCAAACTTCTATTCCTAGAGACATTATGTATGTCCTCATTCTAATTTTCTAGAAGGCATAATTTTCACCGGTGAAAAAAGGGGCTTTCTTGGTTGAGCATCCTTCTTGACTAGCCATCCTGGGGACCTAGGATCTCCTTTCAATTGTTAAACTGATACAGAAGGAACCTGCTCTAATACCAATTTTTGAACCCTTAGTTAAACTGAGAGGGGGGGGGGGGGGTGAATCATTTTAACACATTCATGGACTTTTAAAATGACCTTTAAACTTATTTACCACTTAATTTCATGATCAACTTTATATGTGAGCTATCTTATTATGTGAGCAACAAGTATTAATATAATGTGACAACAGACTTAATATGAGAGCAACAAGTATTAAGCAGATTGGATTAACCATATCAACACATAGCCATCACACACAGAGAAATCAGATATAAGTGGAAACCCATAAAGGGAGAAAACCACATCTTATTATTGTTGTGATGAAAAGGCAAGCTCCAATTCCCTCTCACCACTGATTTTATATAGGCACCAACCTACAGGAGGCTTCTACCTCAATTCTGCAAGCTACAACTTGCAAGGAAGCTCCAACTCCCATCAATTTTCTGCAGGCACCAACCTACAGGAGGCTCCAACCTCAGTAAGCTACCACTGACATTTATCAAGCTACAACTTGATGTGGAAGCACCAACTTCCTTACTCTTTCAAAAGAAATCACTTGATGATTTACCTTGGATATCAACTCTGTTCTGTGCCTTATTTACTACTGTCCTCCAGCTTTCTTATATCATCTCTGACTCTTCACCGCTTCTCCTTCAGCTCCTCCTTCTTCTTATCTTCTCTACCTCAATTCTGCATTCTCTCTAACCTCTCTAAGCATATCAATGTGATATTCTTTATAGAGTTTTCCTCATGACTGTTTGTATTCCACAGGGAATTTGAAGTGAATAGCCCTGACTCTTTTCTTTTTGCCTTCTCATTTCTTTTTTCAGCTCATTTAAAAAAAATTATAACAATATGTACAAATTTCAATATTACAGTGGGATTTTTCTTTTCCTCTGGATACTTGCCTTTGTATCACAAACAATATAAAACAATTAAAAACATTTACATTTCCAGTTACAATAATAATTTCAGTTCAATCCATTCAGCTTTTGGCTCTCTGTGATTTTGTCTTTTCTACTGCTTTAGTGTAACTGTTCTGCATATTCTCCACTTCAATTGTGTTTCTGCTATATATATACCCGTTTCACAAGTTTCGCTCCCCGATAACTCTCAAATTCTCATTGTATATATATAACTACCTCTTCATTCATTTTTCTTGGACTGATAATTAAAAAAATGTGTGCGGAAGATTTTCTTTTTACATCTGCTGGTTATCAAAATCATTTAACCCCATTACATTCTCTGATCTGGGAAATTTTTGTTTATTGCGGAAGTTCTTTTATAAATCATTTCACTGTTAACTGTGAGTTATTCAGCCATACAACTAATTATATTAGTGGATGATTTTTCTCTTTTTATCCTCACACCTATGGTTAAAACCTTATTAGGACCATTGCTTGCATATTCGAATTAATATTTGAATAAATCATATAAACCCAGAGTAACAACCGATTATGCAATCGAACCTTTACTTTTCCTTCTGTGGTCAAACCCATATGATAAAGCCCATAGCGTATCTCAATGATATTTACCTTGAATACATGATTATGCAGCCATATGTATATGTATCGGGCCCCACAGTTTATTCACCGCGTATTAAACATTCACCAAGGACTTTGTCATAACCCAATATAATCACACCTTTCCTCATGCAATAATATCCAAGCACATTACTTTACTAACCCACATCTTACATTCCTTTATGTGGGGTCCGCCTCCATTTGGGAAAATAAACATTACATATATTATGACCCAAATCAAAGGTTAAAGACCTTACCATAGGCTTCAATCAAAAACATTCACCAACATTTGTTTTAAACGAAATCTTCAAATGTTAATACTTATATATATATATATATATATATATATATATATATATATATATATATATATATATATATATATATATATATATATATATATATATATTGACCATTCAATAGTGACTTGCCATTGTTAATAACCAAACATAGCGCGAAAGATCAATTGGGCCCCAGTGCCTTACCTCAACTAATCGCCGGACGGATCGAACGGACACAATTGAATATCGTGTTACACACTTGCACGAGGGTTAATATTCAAAAGTTTCGCGATGGACTGGTCCCCATTGCTTAACTCTCCTTCTCATCCTACGGTTGTAGGCTTATCGCGTTCACAATCAATATCCAACGGTATATAATGGATATCGCATTTTTTTCGTTACCGAGCTTTAAATCTCAATATTTACGCGATGAAAATGGTTTTTGAAAACCACCTTAGGACACGTGATGAGTAAAGAGCGATATCGCATTTTTATTTGTGAAACCATTTACCATTTTAAAAAAGTGTGAACCCGCTGGTTTTACTGCTCAACACTGCTTTCACTATTCTCCTCATGGTTCCGTTCTTGACTCAGGGTTTCGGTTCTTATATGTAAATGGTCGTTTCATCTATGATATCAATATTTCTTTTAATTTAAAACTATAGCATATAAAACCATCCAGTCTCTGTGGTTCCAAATACCTTATGGTTTCGTCAATTGTTTCACACCTTTTCCATAAAAGTATAACTCTTTATACTACTTCTGCACCACCGAAATTACTACTGCCTTCATGAATTCCCGCTCTCACTCATGTTTCCTCGTGCTTTGTCGACATTATAACACGACACCTCCACATGTTACAATGCACAGTTCCATCAGATCTTGCACTGTGCATTCTGGGATTTTTCTCCTTCAAACCATTTCTATTTCTGCGTTGCGCTTCTTGATCTGACTGAAGGGGTTTCAACCTCTTTGCAAACTAAATGTGCATTCAACCAATCTACTGAAAGCGAAGGTTAAATTACATTCAGGAAGGTTAAATTCTCATGAATCAGAACATTGGCATTTACCCTTATTACAGTAAATTTCAGCACACACTGTTTCAGAACGACTGTTTCTCTGTATTCTCAGTATATTCTCTTTTTCTTTGAATTCTCTATATATTCTACTACCTTGTTTCTGTATTCTCTGTACATTCTACTACCTTGTCACTATATTCTCCGTATATTATGCTGCCCTGTCAAATGGCCCTGTCTCTGCTGAGATGCTTCTTCAGATGACCCCCTTTCACAACTGCTCGACCCTCTCTACATCTTTTCTTCTTGTCAGCATTTCCAACGGTCTTCTTTTGCTATCTCTCTGTCTCCTTTTCCATCTCCTTTGCTTCTATGTTGTCTCCTTTTCCATCTCCTTTGCTTCTATGCTGCTCTCTTTGTCTCTCTCTGCTTCTATGCTGCTCCCTTTGCCTCTCTTTTTGCTGCCCCTGCAAATTTTCTATTTTGCTTCTCTCTTTGCCATCAATGAAAACATTTCCAACACTTGGACAAAATGTGTCCTGGTGAAGTATATGTTAGCCATCAGTAAATTTTTTATTGAGCAAATGATGGCTAAGATTAAGTTCTAAGCCTTCAAGAGATTGTTTTCATGAAAAACTTCTCATTCTTGAATTCTTCTTGTGTTGTTTTAGCTTTGCAAGTAATATTCACTGTTGTTTTATTAAAAGAAAACCAAGTTAAACCTGCTGCCCCCTGCAAAATTATTCCCTAAATAACCCCTCTTTCATCATTTCATTCATTCATTTTGACCCTTTATATCCTCCATTTACCTCTAAAAAATCCCCTTTCTCTCTTCATTTTATCTTCATTTATCCCAAGGGAACCCTCCAAATCCTATTTAAAACTCATAAAAAATCCCCCTTGGCTATTTAAAAACTCATATTTTGTCTATCAGAACCCCAAAAAAACCTTTAAAAAACCCTCTGTTTGCCTTAAAAACACCCTTTTCAGACACATAGGTTTTAGCCCTCGAGGGCTTTAAAATATTTGATCTTTTCCCCTCCATGCATCCAGGCGCTATAACCAAGTGTTTTAATGATAACCCCTTCTTCCCCTGACCCAGGTTCCGTGTTCTCCCATGGAACCTCGCCTTTCCCTTCCTCCTTTTCCCTTATCTTGCCTTGTCACTTTGTGAAATAATCCCAACCATTTATCTTTAAAGATCAACGGCTATCACACCCTCTCCCCTTTCCTTCTTCCACCCAAATCCTATCCTCCTTTTACCCTTGCCAATAAATCTCCTCCGTCGATCCATTTGATTTGACGATCCTCAGTAATCCCGATGACCCCAACTCCACCGAGGCCTACCTTCCATTACATGAAGCACCTGTTCAATCGCACGCTGCCACTTGTCTCCCACTAGAACCCCCGGCGGCGCACCTTTCCTATCGCGCTCGATCCGCACAGTCGGATCTCGATCCTTTCATCTGACGGTTGTGGTGTCACATCGAAAAAATTTTGTGCCCGAGGTTTAACACTTAAAAATTTTGCGATACTAGTAGTATTCGAAGATCCACATGGCGAGCGATCAATGGAATCGCATTGCCTCTGGGCAAAACCATTTACCGCTTGAGGGTCGTGCGATAACCACTCGTGGTATTGTGAAAACCACTTTTTGCCCAAATTACGCCAAATACAGTTTAAACTGCATTTTTGGCCATTTTTCTCCATAGGACTCCTCCGCCTACATAATCACCCCTCCTCTGCATCTCTCCTCCGCTCCGCCCAGCCTCTGAAATAATTTTAACCTCTAAATGCATGATTTACCTAAACGTTTATTTTATGTTGCAGGTTGCATGAAAAATGAGCTATAAAGCCATCCCACAGTCATGATAAGGTGACCAAGGGCCAAGGATGACGATCATCAGGCCAATATTCATGTAGAAAAGGGAATCCACAGGGTTCGAAATCATGGTTTGACCCATGCCTCATGAGCATTGGTTATATCATGAAACCCTCAACGTGCCCATACACCTGTACACCAGAAAACGCAGTGGTGAAGGATTAAGGAGTATGAGTGAACCAATAAAGTTAAAGGGTTAATGCATAAAGACTAAAGATCAAAAGAGCTTAACCCGATAGATAAAGATAAAGCACAGATTAAAGACAGATCAATGCTTAAAGCCACCGAAGAAGACAGATCAACAAAGGAGCCTCTGAATGCCACATCATCAAGGTCGTAACTCCTCAAATGCCACCTGCAGATTTATTTTCACAAAAGAATACACAATGAATGCACAGTCAGAGATCTTTTGCCTAAGACAACTCAGAATTTATGATCAGCCTACCAAATCCCCAAAGTCAACAAATAGTAACTAAGGTTGATGAAATTTAATGTAAAAACATGAAAACATAGATGAGCACTCGAAATTTTCTCCCTTAGGCCTCCCAAAGTTCAATGCATCATTACTCTATATTAATTGAACAAATGAACCCTTCTAACTCTTCCACCTCCTCATTCTTCTATAAATATTTATGTGGAAGACATTATAGAGGTTGGTCTCTGGATATATGTTGCATGTAAATAGCTTTTGAAGCTATTGTAGCTCTGTTTGTAATTGAAGAATTCATAAGCTGAGATGAGAAGCTTGAAGTTGTAGAGGCTCATTGGACTTGAAAATTGTAACTTGTTTGAACATCAAATACAAATAGTTGATTTATGGGATCCTGGTCTATGTCAATGGTGATGTGTTTCTCACTATAAATCGTTATTTTCTTTTGTTTCGATTCTGTCTACTTTTCTCTGATAAAGAACATCAAATATAGATTATGATTTACTTCTGAAGTACCCTAAATCTCACTGAAAATATTTATCCTTTATGTTTTTTGTTGATTGTTTATTTAAAGATAATTCAATAGAGTATAACCAGTGAAGTGTTGGTAAGCCCATATTTCTTGAGTACAACTTGAGATTTTATCTTTGAATTTTCTTGAGAAGTTTGCTAATTAAAGCTGAGCTAGAGAAGTTTATGGCTAGCCTTTTCCTCTGGTTTACCTCCAATAGTTTCTCTGAAAAGTTCCCTTAAGAGTATGTTGAAAGCAGGCTAGTTTCAAAGCACTTACCTGATCTTAGACAACTTTTTTCGTTTATCATGAATGTTTTCCCTTTGAATATGCTGAAAGTAGGCTAAGTTAGAAGTCTTTACTTGATCTTAAGCTATTCTATGTTTTTAAATGTTTTCTCTTGAAAGTATATCAAAAGTAGGCTAGTTTAAAAGTACTTACTTGATCTTAGATTACTTTTGTGTATTTCCTTAAGTGCATGCCAAAAGCAGGATAGTTTCAAAGTACTTACCTGATCTTAAGCTATCCTTTGTTCCTTCATCTGTTTGATTTACTTCACTCCATTTATTAGTGTTTCATTCCATAAAATCAACTTAAAGAGATCCTTTGACATAGATGAATTTCCCTATGGACCACTCTTGAACCTTGTTGTGCAATTAAATCCTCTTATGATTCCATAGCCCAATGGATTGATGTTGCTCCTTGCCTATCTTATCAGCTGAACCATTCCTTCACCTACTCACATCTTTACCCTTCATATAGGCTTCCTTCACCTTCATTATATCCTTACCCAACCAAACAAAATAAAAACTATGTTCTTCATAACTAGCCTAATAGCATATCATAAAAATTAAAGATCATACCTTTGAACTCATGTATAGAGAGATCCCTCTCTGAATCTAGGATGGCTAGGTCCTCAGATTCCAAAGTGGTTTTGATGTAGGATCTACAGCGTTTGTACTTGCCAATCTTGCAAACTACGGAGACCTAACATACTGGCGACCATACTGGGGACTCTGAGTAAAATCCTTAAAACAAACACTCAATGTTCAGTACAGAATGGATAGCTTTCCTCAAGCACTACCAAACATCTTGGTAATCATGATAGGACTTGTATGAATTAGTGGAAATCTAAGTTCTTAGGATTCTAACAAACCCTTATCAAACCTTGAAGAAATTAGCTAGGTAAGTCACAGAGTGAACTATGTTTGTCTCATCACCATAGCTAAGTGCTGAAATAGATTTAGGACACTCTCATAAACCATTAGATTGTAAAAACTCAGAAAACCCAAAAAAAAATTCAGATCGGTATTTGAACTTATTAATGGTGGTGGACCATAAAACATTTTACCTTCTAAAGCTAAAAATTTCCACCTGGTGGCTCCACAATCCTGAATAGACCTAAAGACTCCACTAGGAAACCCTTTACAATCATAACATCATACAAACTTATTTAAGGAAATTTTGAGAATTAAGTTTTCTTGGTAAAAGATTAGTCAGCCTATCAAAGATTATCATATTTGGGTAAACTTTTCTTATCATCGGGTCTGAAAACATAGCATAGTGGCTTCTAGAAGAGTTCATACTAGAGCCTATCCTAACCCAAATCCTCCTAAGTTAGTTGATAATCCAGAAATTATACTTAGGAAATATCCTAAGTCCAAAACTTCAACTGTTGTTAGGCCAGTCCATAGAGCTAATTCTGTTCCCGAAAACCTTACAGCTCTACAAGATTCACAAGTTGACTTAAAAACCCATTTAGAACTAGGTCACTTGATGATATAGATTAGACATATTTTGAGTCTCCACCTTCATCTCAAGATAAAGGTGAACATCTTGGTAGCAGAGAAACTACCCCTCCTGATTTCCATGTCATTCACAATTTTGGTTTCTCTCATCCTAGATCTGCTCAACAATCTCTTGCTGGTCCATCCACTTCTGTTATCCATACACCCACTGTTCAAACCACTCCATTCCATCAACCCCCTCCCATCTTACACCCTCCACCTGTAAACCCCCCATTTTTCCCACAACCTCCTATCATGGCAACATGGTATGCCCCTCTAGTCCTTCCTTTACCTTTATTCAATCTGCCGCAGGACTATCAATCCAAGATACCATTATATGATGCCAGTGGTGTTACTACTGCTTCAAAACATGTGGACAAGATGAATGACTATTTTGATATAAATGAGATAGATGATGAAACTGTCAAACTCAGATTGTTTGCTCAAATTTTAGGGGGAGAAGCAAGAAAGTGGTTTAAAAGCTTAACCCCTAATAGTATTAATGACCTCCAAGCCCTCCATCAGTCATTCCTAAACAAATGGGAAGTTAGAAAAAACCCTCTCTAAATACTTTCAGACTACAATAACCTTAAAAGAAACACTAGGGAAAGTGTTCAAAATTATTGCACTAGGTTCAATAGTGTTTATAGTGCCCTACCCCTAGAATTGAAACCTCCACAAGGCTTCTCTTTGGCCAAATTTCTTGAAGGATTTGATCCTAAAATTTCCTATCAGCTAAGAGAAAGAGACCCCTTGACTTTGGAAGACATGCGGAAAGGAGCTCTTGCTGTGGAAGTAAAACTGATTGAAAAAAGAGCTAGGATGAGGAATGAAAAGAAAGTATCATTTAGGGAGGAATCTACACCCTCCACATCTGGCTCAAAAATGGAAATAATTATGGAATAAATGATGAAGAAGATGAGCATACTTGAGAGAGCACAAGCTAGAGAAAATCAGTCAGCTCCCCAAAATAGAAACCAATCTCAGAATCAAAATTAGAACTTTAGGAGAAATCAACCTCACAACAGAAAAAGAGAGGATGATCAACAGATTAGACCTCCATTCCAAGAAAATTATGTAAATGAGGATGAAGAAACAAATGAAAAAACATAGGATGAAAACATGAATATGTTGGGAGTAAGTAATGAGGATTATGATCTCATTTATGAAAGAAAACAAGGTCTATATACACCCTATGATGACAGAATACCACAACCTAACTATTATGAGAAATACTCGGAAAATTCCATCATTGGATCACCTAAAAAGTATGAAATCATAAGTAAAAAGAATCAAGATACTCCCAGAAATAAATCCTCTGATAAATCTACCAAAAACATTCCTGAAACTGTTTCTAAAAAGACAGTCAAAACCCACAAAACAGTCTCTCTAAATTCTGATTTAAACAAAGGACAGAACACTCAATCCAATGAAAAGTAGAGTGTTAACCCTAGTAGCGTTAGAATTTCAGCTAATGCTCCTGAAAAAACTATTCTAACTACTTTAAATAACAAAAATCAGCAAGCGGATTTTGCTGACGAGATAGTGACTAAGAAGGCTGAACTAAACATGTTGAAAAGCCAAATTCCTTTCAGCCTAGAGAATGAAATATCTAAAATCAAAATCTCTATCCCACTTACTGAATTAGTCACTCATAATGTATATAGGGGTCAGATTTTGAAAGATTTAAACATAGAAGACATTCATGACACAGTTAACTTAAATGATGATACCCCAGAGCTCATTTTTGGACCGAAAATTGAAGGAAAGTTTCAAAAAGGAACAACCCCTCCTTTCTACATCAATTTAAACATTCATGACAATATCTTGCACAATGCCATGCTTGATTCAGGAGCATCACACAACCTCATTCCCAAGGTGACTACGGAAATATTAGGCTTAGAGGTAACTAGACCCTACAAAGATTTATATTCTTTTGATTCAAGTAGGGTGAGATGCCTAGGTTTAATAAAAGATTTGTGTGTTAACTTAGCCCAAATACCAGCCAAGAGTTTAGTGATGGACATTGTAGTGGCTGATATACCCCCCAAATATGGCATGCTCCTTTCAAGATCATGGGGAGCTAAGTTACAAGGCACAATGCAGATGGATATGACTTATGCCACCATCCCTGTCTTCAGTCAACCTAGAAGACTCTATAGGGAAACCCACATGAAATACATGGTGAGTAGCCAAGAAAGACCGAAAAACTCTCCTCTTTACTCCATACACACTGACCTTGAATATTTTATTCCTTTTAATGATGGTATTCATAAAGAGCAAGAGCTAATCAATGAAAAAACATCAAATGCTGTGATCACTTCACATTCAAAAATAGCTGTAGTCATGGGTGAAGAGGAGAATAGAAAGGAAATTAAAAAACAATATGCTGATTTAGAAATGCACAGAAAACAGATTAGAGGTATTGAGGTTCAAAATATTCATAAAAGTAATGCAAATCATGAAAATCAAGAAGTAAAACCTCAAAACATTGAAAAAATTGAGGAACAAAATTCAGGAAAATCTAGTGCAGACCCTAGTTCGGAACAAAAGGATGAAGAATGCAGAGAGGACAACAATGAAATGAATCATAAATCTGAAGTCATTCCTCTTTGGAACATGAACTTTGATGGGTCTTGCACTAAAAATTATGCAGGAGCAAGCATATGGTTGCATAACATTGAAATTAATCATGCTGAGGGACATTCCTACAAATTAAACTTTCAATGTACCAAAAACATAGCTGAGTATGAAGCTCTCCTTTTAGGCCTGCATTTATTGAAAAAAATAGGCGCAAAAAGGATAAAAGTTCATGGGGATTTTGAATTGATTATTAGGCAAATAAATGGGGAATATAATGCTAATCATCCCAGACTTAGAGCCTATAGAAATGATACCATGGACTTGCTAAAAACATTTGATGAATTCCAACTTATCTTTGTCCCGAGAAATCAAAATATCCTTGCCAACGGTTTAGCCTTTGCTGATAGAACTTGTCTTACACCTTATGAAACCAAGCAATGCACCACCCAAGTCAAATTTAGACCAGTTGTCCGAGATAATGAAAAATACTGGCAAGTTTTTGAGGGAGATAAAAAAGTAGAAGACTTCCTACAGTCCAAAAATGAATGTGAAGCATCAAGCTCTGATTCAGATTATGATAAAGACTGTCCCATTGAAGAAAACCCACTTGTTGAAGAATAAAAGTCTCCCAAGGTTTCTGAAATAAATCTGTTAACCTATGAACCCAATCATAAAATGGAGAATAACACAGATCTAGAAAATGAAGACTTAGAAGTGCTGCAATCTAAAGACCAAAGCTTGCCAAAAGGACTGGTCCCTTTAGAAGAATTATTTGATTTGAATGATGTGGCCAAGAAGCCAAAATTGGAACCCATAGAATCTGAAGTGGAAGAATGCAATATAGGTAGTGAGGAAAAGCCCAAAATAATCAAAATATCTAAAACACTGCCAGCTCATATTAAATTGAAATACATTGAGCTCTTTAAAGAATTTTCTGATGTTTTTGCATGGAGCTATGAAGATCTGAAATCATATGATACAGAAATAATTCAGCATAAGATACCCCTTAAAGAAAACCATAAACCTTTTAAACAAAAATTTCGGAGAATCAATCCTATTCAATTACCTCTGGTAGAGAAAGAAATCAGAAAAATGTATGAGGCTAGAATTATTGTCCTTGTTAGATACTCAGAGTGGGTGTCTAATATTGTGTCAGTTAGGAAGAAAATAGGAGAGATAAGGCTTTGTATTGATTTTAGAAACTTAAACAAAGCCTCACTGAAGGACAACTATCCTTTGCCCAAAATGGATCATATTTTACAAAAGGTAGTTGGTTCCAAAAGAATTTCTTTGCTAGATGGCTTCTCAGGTTATAATCAAATCCTGGTACATCCTGATGATCAACTCAAAATAGCCTTTACTACACCCTGGGGCACTTTCATGTATTTAAAAATTCCTTTTGGTTTAATGAATGCTGGTGCCACGTTTCAGAGAGCCATGGATATTGCATTTTCAGAAGAAATAGGCTACTTCATTATAATTTACCTTGATGATATAACTGTTTATTCTAAAACAGATGAAGAACACCTAATACATTTGAGAAAAGTCTTTGAAAAGTGCAGAAAATTTGGACTGTCCTTAAACCCAAAGAAAACATTGTTTGGTCTCCAAGAAGGTAAACTTCTTGGACATATCATATCAGAAGAAGGTATAAGGATAGACCCAAAAAGGATTGATGGCATATTGCAAATCAGCCATCCCAGAAACATCAAGGAAATTTAATCATTCATTGGAAAGATTAATTCCTTGAGGAGGTTCATACCAAATTTAGCTGAACTCCTTAGAAACATAACAAACATGCTTAAAAAGGAAGAAGGATTTAAATGGACCCTAGAAGCAAAGAAGTCCTTTGAACTGGTGAAACAAACACTCACCAAAACACTAGTTCTTATCAGTCCTGATTTTTCCAAAGATTTCTTCATTTTTTCATTTGCATCCGAACACACAATAGCTGCTATCCTATTACAGAAAAATTTACATGGAAAAGAGCAACCCATTGCATTTTTTAGCAAGACATTAAGAGATGCACCTCTGAAGTACAACATAATGGAAAAAAAAGCCTTTTCCTTAGTCAATGCCTTAAAATACTTTAGAGTCTACATTATACATTCCCACATCATAGCATTTGTGCCTCATTTAGTGGTTAAAGACATATTGACCCAAGATCCAGATGGAAAAAGAGGAAAGTGGAATGCTGTAATTTTAGAGTATGATTTAGAAATAAAGTCCACTAAACTCATAAAGGGTCAAGGACTAGAGAAACTGATGGTTGAATCCAACTTTCAAGCTCTTGATATAAACATGTTTAATACATTAGATGAACAAGAGGAGTTGTCAACTCCGATTATTGAAGATCATTTTCTAAATTCATCTTGGTATGCTGATATTTTGTATGTTTTTCTCAATATTAATGCTCCTCCAGGTTTTTCTAAAACAAAGGCAATATTTTTAAATTTAAAAGCTGTAAATTACTGCATTTTAGATAAATGTTTATATTGGAAAAATGCTAGTGTATTATTGCTTAAATGTTTTCCTGAGAATGATGCAGATAAGATCATGCATGAGTTTCATGAAGGAGAATGTGGAGGCCACCTCTACTGGAAATCAATTGCCAAAAAAAATCCTTAGAGCTGGTTATTACTAGCCCACCCTCTTTCAAGATGTCCATAAGATGATTATTGCCTATCACAAATGAAAAATCTTTGAAGGAAAAAGAAAAATGCTTCCCTTACCTCTGCAACCAATCACTGTTGAAGCTCCTTTTCAACAATGGGGTCTAGACTTAATTGGGGAAATCCATCCTCCCTCATCTTCCCAACATAGATGAATCCTCACAGCAATAGACTATTTTACCAAGTGGATAGAAGCCATCCCCTCTAGGAATGCCACAAACTCAGACATCATTTCATTCCTTGAAAACCATATACTTTCCAGATTTGGTTGTCCTAGAAAGATCATAACTGATAATGATGTTGCATTTGGGTCTAAGAAAATGGTAGAATTCTGTCATAAATATCAGATCATATTGGGTCATTCCACAGCTTATTACCCTCAAGGTAATGGGCTTGCAGAATCATCAAATAAAAGTCTGGCAAACATTATCAAGAAGTTGCTGGAAGATAACAAGAAATCATGGCACAATAAGCTAGTACATGCTTTATGGGCAGACAGACTAACCATTAAAAAATCCATTGGGATGTCTCCCTACCAGCTAGTTTATGGAATTGATGCAATATTTCCAACCAGTTTAAGAGTGCCAGTCATGAAGCTGATCCAGGAAGTACAGTCTGAAGATGATGATGTGACAAGAATAATAAACCAGAATATACATCTACAACAAACCAAAGAGGAGGTATACATTAAAGCACAGTAATTACAAGAAAACATCAAGAAGTTGTTTGACAAAAGAACCAAGGCAAGTGATTTAAAAATTGGTGATAAAGTTTTGAAATAGGATTCAAGAAGAGAAGATAAGGGAAAACATGGAAAATTTGATAACTTATGGCAAGGGCCTTATCTTATCCAATATGTTATTGGGAACAATGCCTTTTTTTCTGCAAGAATTGGATGGAGCTAAATACTTTAGAGGTCCTGTTAATGGCAGGGTTCTCAAACATTATTTTTGTTGACTGACATTTTACTTTCAAGGCTTTTTCATCCATTATTTATAAATCTGTTTTTCAATTTAAAGAAAGAGAAAAGACAAAAACAATAGAAAAAGAAAAAGAGGGCAGAAATAAAACAAGAAAGGTACAGCCCCATACCAGAAAAGAGAAAATAGAAAATCTGAAAGTGTGCAAGCTTAAGTGCCACTACCAAAACAACACTGCTATTTTGGTCATACAGCCTAATCATGACTGAGGTAAATTTCAATTTTTTCTGCTGATAGGTTAGTGAATAAGATTTTCCAAATTGTTTAATATTGGCTTATCAGTATATTAGATTAGGATAGGAAACAATGGTTCAAACAAACTCAAAATATCAACCAAGAAAAAGTAAAGAACAACTCAAAAGGATCAAAACCAGAGCTGCAAAAGAATGAAGGATGTTGTAAAGAGTTTCATATCATAAGCCTTCACAGTTTTGTTTCAAATTTCTGCAAATAAAGTCTATGAGCAGCTTGTACATACAGTGATGGACATCATGGAAAATCAGACAATCTAATCCTGATTTGACTATGTTTTAAATTTTTTGTTTTAGAAAATAGAGAATAAAATTTGCCAGACAGTCTAATCCTGGCAGATAGTAGCTTAGGTAGAGAATTTATGAGTTCAACAGTCTAATCTGAACTCATGGAATAAATAAGGGTAGACTTAGATTATTTTTTTCCTGTTTTCAAAAATAATAAAATGTTGATGTTCAAGGTCTACAAGTCCAAATTCACCTACTGAAGAAAAAAAAATTAGGAGGTAGGTAGTTGTTTGGGAAATAACTCTGTTTGATATAAATGCTGATAATTTTTCAAAGCTACATGATCAAAGAAGAAGAGGTTTTCAATGGATAAAGCCATAGTTCTACATCGTAGAGATCAAATTCTGAAGATTCTTGACACCTCCAAGGAGCTGCCATCCCCAAGTGGAGCCACTGTTAGCCATCAGTAAATTTTTTATTGAGAAAATGATGGCTAAGAATAAGTCCTAAGCCTTCAAGAGATTGTTTTCATGAAAAAATGCTCATTTTTGAAGTCTTCTTGTGATGTTTGAGCTTTGCAAGTAATCTTCATTGCTGTTTCATTAAAAGAAAACCAAGTTAAACCTGCTGCCCCCTCCAAAATTATTCCCTAAATAACCCCTCTTTCATCATTTCATTCATTCATTTTGACCCTTTTTATCCTCCATTTACCTCTAAAAAAATCCCCTTTCTCTCTTCATTTTATCCTTATTTATCCCAAGGGAACCCTCCAAATCCTGTTTAAAACTCATAAAAAATCCCCCTTGGCTGTTTAAAAACTCATATTTTGTCTATCGGAACCCAAAAAAAACCTTTACAAAACCCTTTGTTTGCCTTAAAAGCACCCTTTTCAGACACATAGGTTTTAGCCCCCGAGGGCTTTAAAATCTTTGATCTTTTCCCCTCCATGCGTCCCGACGCTATAACCAAGCATTTTAACGATAACCCCTTCTTCCCTTGACCCAGGCTCCGTGTTCTCCCATGGAACCTCGCCTTTCCCTTCCTCCTTTTCCCTTATCCCGCCTTGTCACTTTGCGAACTAATCCCAACCATTGATATTTAAATATCAACAGCTATCACGCCCTTTCACCTTTCCTTCTTCTGCCCAAATCCTATCCTCCTTTCACCCTTGCCAATAAATCTCCTTTGTCGATTCATTTGATCTGACGATCCTCAGTAATCCCGATGACCCCAACTCCACTGGGGCCTACCTTTCATTACATGAAGTTCCTATTCAATTGCACGCTGCGACTTGTATCCCACTAGAACCCCCGCTGGCGCACCTTTCCTATCATGCCCGATCCGCACAGTCGGATCTCGATCCTTTCATCTGACGGTTGTGGTGCCATATCGAAAAATTTTTTCGCCTGAGGTTTAACACTTAAAAATTTTGCGATACTGATAGTATCAGAAGATCCACGTGGCGAGCGATGAATGGAATCGCATTGCCTCCGGGAAAAACCATTTACCGCCCGAGGGTCATGCGATAACCACTCGTGGTATTACGAAAACCACTTTTTGCCTAGATCGCGCCAAATACAGTTTAAACTGCATTTTCGACCATTTTTCTCCATAGGACTCCTCTGCCTACATAATCACCCTTCCTCTACATCGCTCCTCCGCTCCACCCAACCTTTGAAAGCAGTTTAACCTCTAAACACAGGATTTATCTGAACGTTTGTTTTATGTTGCAGGTTTCATGGAAAATGAGCTGTAAAGCCATCCCACAGTCATGATAAGGTGACCAAGGGCCAAGGATGACGATCCTCAAGCCAGTATTCACGTAGAAAAGGGAATCCAAAGGGTTCAAAATCATGGTTTGACCCGTGCCTCATGAGCATTGGTTATATCATGAAACCCTCGACGTGCCCATACAACTATACACCATCAAACGCAATGATGAAGGATTAAGGAGTATGAGTGAACCAATAAAGTTAAAGGGTTAATGCATAAATACTAAAGATCAAAAGAGCTTAACTTGGTAGATAAAGATAAAGCACATATTAAAGACAGATCAATTCTTAAAGCCAAAGAAGAAGACAGATCAACAAAGGAGCCTCTCAATGCCACATCATCAAGGCCGTAACTCCTCAAATGCCATCTGCAGATTTATTTTCACAAAAGAATACACAATGAATGCACAGTCAGAGATATTTTTCCTAAGACAACTCAGAATTTATGATCAGCCTACCAAAGCCCCAAATTCAATAAATATTAACTAAGGTTGATGAAATTTAATGTAAAAACATGAAAATAGAGATGAGCACTCGAAATTTTCTCCCTTAGGCCTCCCAAAGGTTAATGCATCATTACTATGTATTAATTGAACAAATGAACCCTTCTAACTCTTCCACCTCCTGATTCTTCTATAAATATTTCTGTGGAAGAAATTATAGAGGTTGGTCTCTCGATATCTGTTCCATGTAAATAGCTTTTGAAGTTGTTGTAGCTCTATTTGTAATTGAAGAATTCATAAGTTGAGATGAGAAGTTTGAAGCTGTAGAGGTTCATTAGACTTGAAAATTGTAACTTGTTTGAACATCAAATACAAATAGCTGATTTATGGGATCCTGGTCTATGTCAATGGTGATGTGTTTCTCACTGTAAATCGTTATTTTCTTTTGTTTCCATTCTGTCCACTTTTCTCTGATAAAGAACAACAAATATAGATTAGGATTTACTTTTGAAGTACTCTAAATCTCACTGAAAATATTTATCGTTTATGTTTTCTGCTGATTGTTTATTTAAAGATAATTCAATAGAGTATAACCAGTGAAGTGTTGGTAAGCCCATATTTCCTGAGTACAACTTGAGATTTTATCTTTGAATGTTCTTGAGAAGTTTGTTAATTAAAGCTGAGCTAGAGAAGTTTATGGCTAGCCCTGTACTACGTCCAACAATTGCTTTGAAAAGTTCCCTTAAGAGTATGTTGAAAGAAGGCTAGTTTCAAAGCACTTACCTGATCTTAGACTACTTTTTGCATTTATCATGAATGTTTTCCCTTTGAATATGCTAAAATCAAGCTAAGTTAAAAGTCTTTACTTGATTTCAAGCTATTCTATGTTTTTAAATTCTCTTGAAAGTGCATAAAAAATAGGCTAGTTTAAAAGTACTTACCTGATCTTAGATTACTTTTGTGTCTTTCCTTAAGTGCATGCCAAAATCAGGATAGTTTCAAAGTACTTACCTGATCTTAAGCTATCCTTTTTTCCTTCATTTTTTTGATTTCCCTCACTCCATTTCTTAGTGTTTCATTCCATAAAATCAACTTAAAGAGATCCTTTGACATAGATGACTTGCCCCATGGACCACTTTTGAACTTTTTTGTGCAATTAAATCCTATTATTACTCCATAGCCCAATGGATTGATGCTACTCCTTTCCTATATTATCAGTTGAACCATTCCTTCACCTACTCACATCTTTACCCTTCATATAGGCTTCCTTCACCTTCATTATATCCTTGCCCAACCAAACAAAATAAAAAATCTGTTCTTCATAACTAGCCTAATATCATATCATAAAACTTAAAGATCATACCATTGAACTCATGTATAGAGAGATCCCTCTCTGAATCTAGGATGGCTAGGTCCTCATATTCCAAATCAGTTTTGATGTAGGCTCTGCAGCATTTGTACTTTCCAATCTTGTGAACTATGGAGTCCTAACAGTATCAAATCACAAAAAACTAACAGATACCCATTTGAGGACTTAGTGAGAGCTTTCCAACCGTATGGTCAGTTTGTCAAACTGAGTTGTGGTTCGGCCACAGCAGGCGAAAGAAAAATATGGTATTTCTCTTTTAATAAGGCATTTCCCCTCCAAATTCACTCATTTTCAAGTGTAGCTATGTTGAATGTAGAGAGGAGAGAAGGCCCTAGATCTTGCGGCAATTGTAGCGAACAAGCTGACTGTTGGAATCGAGATCCGTCAATTTCAGATAAGAGGCCTAACCTTACTCTTTCATTTTAGTGGATTTGAAGTTCATTTTAGGTGCCTAGAGCTCATGAACAGGCGAGGTCGCACTTTTTGGGGTCTATTCTACGATCTGGGTAGCAAGTACTGGGCAGAAAATTGGGACCTGTCCCAGGAAATGACCTGAAAAGTGCAACCTATCAGAGAAAGGGGGTTTCAATGTTGTTTTTGGTTGAGATCTGTGATTTTTATGGTTGAGGGGAATAGGTTCCCCAAAGCATGTTGTGGTCATGCCAAAATGTATTGAGAAAAAGGGGAATCTAAACACATTTTTATGATGTGATGTACCATTTGTTTTCGTTATGGTTATGCAGTTCGAGAAAGGGAAGAGAGGATTACCAATATATTTTGTTACTGCATATATGAAGCAAATGGACTAAGTTTCTGGGTTGGCATACATGGTGTCACTATCCCAAAGAGTGGATTTTGAGATAATGAACTGGTTCTCTCCTAGAAAGCCCACAGGTTGGTCAACAACAATGTCTAGGGGACTGGGTTGCTGATGTAAGATGAAGGAATGATGAGGGGTATCATCCCTAGAGTGATATGAAGTGATATGGGACTCTAGAGGTTCTTCTAAATGGGGAAGAATAAGGGTACTAGAGTCGACACGACCAGATACACTAGGAGATTTGTGGAGAATTGTTTCTCGTGGTCTCTCAAATATGGTTTCCCCCTTACCCGAAAATTGGGTGTCAATGTAATGGCCACAAGGTGTATGTGGTTTGAATGCATGTGTTCGATGTAAGGGGGGATAGATAAAGTCAGGGGTGGTGACTACTTCCATAATTTCATCATCTTAATAGAATATGGGGTGACTGGTGGAAGAAAGACCACCTGACACATCGAAGCTACTTGACTCATCATCATGAGAAGACAGGTTCACATGTGCATCGTCACAATGGGTGATAGAAAAACAAATAGATGAAGGGTCCATCGATGTTGAGCCCAAGGTGATCACTGAAGGGAGGTCAAGAGAAACAGAAGGGGAAGTCCCAAGGGTGTCTTCCACCATGGATCTCATAGATGATGACAGGTAGTGTACAGTGGCCGAAGGCTCCATCACTTCGACATCCAGAGGGGGAATGTCTATGGGAGTGGATATGTCCTCTGGTTCTGCTGAAGCAAAATGTGCAAATAAAGGATCAGTGGACTTGTTGCGCTTGGCCTCGATTGGCGAACCGCTTCCAAAGAGGAGTAGTACTCTTCGAGGCGGGGACAGAGGTAAGTATAGTGGCCATGGAAATCACACAAAGCACAGGGGTGAATTGTGCACAAAGACTTGAGTTTCCTGGCTGAATCAGGTAAAGTAACATGGAATTCTAGGATATCAGACTCAAGAAATGCTTCGTTGACCATGGGCTTGAGACAAGGTAATTCAAGAAAATTATGGGTGGCATGACCAACAACATCACACAAAGCACACTGGGTGGTATGCTTTGGAGGCCAAGAAGGAGCAGGGTTTGTTGGGGCAGCCTTGTCTTTAGGTGCCTTCTTGCGAGCTTTTCCCCCTTTACTCGAAGTTTTCGTAATAGGGGGAGGTTCTTGTTGAGGTGGCTGAGGTACGGTAGCAAAGGGAGGGGTCATGGGGACCGGTTGGATTGGGGTCAAAGCAAGATAAGGTTTGGGCTGACTAGGTTGGGTGGCAGCTGGGGGATCAATGTACCAAATTGTGATCCCCAGGGTCAAGTTAGGAAGGTATAAGGTAGCCATAACAGGTACCAAAAACACTTCGGGAGGGGGAGCTAAGAACGATATCTTATCGGAGGGGTAATGGCCAGGTGGGACAACTCCAAGATGGTTAAGGCTAGCAGGAACCATGGCAAGAGGGTAGAGAGGCTCATGGAGATCAATTGTAGGTGAAGGGCTAGGAGGAGGGGGTCCAGAAGGCTGAGTCGAAGTGATAGGAGCAGGTTGCGGAGGGTGGAGCTGCTGACTAGCTGAAGTGGGCTGCTTGAGGGAGGCTCGAGACAATTGCATCATGCAAACATTCAACGAGCTAGGATCAGAGACAGGAGGAGGAAGACCAAGCAAAGAACCAAGAAAAGAGGAGTCTTTGTAGACTCCAGGTGAGACACTGGTCAAATGTTCGACATTTTTCTTATTGGCCACCGAAGATATGATGGACTCAGGGGAGGTCTGAGACTTTGGTTCGTAATATGTAAACTGCTCAATGATGAATATCTTTCCATTATGAGGAAAGGACATATTGCAATGAATCGTAGATGGTATGGCAGACATCGCATAGGTGTAGCTACGACCTAATATAATGTTGTAATCTAAGGGGGCATCAATGACTTCTACATCAACGCAAATAGTCTTGCCCACAAGAGTAATAGGACAATTGTGAAACATGCCAATGGGCTTGGAGGAGTGGCCATCCCACACTTAGAGGGTGATTATAGAAGGGGCCAACTCAGGTGATCCAAGATTCTTCCAAAGTGAAGCGGAAATCACGCAGGTGGATGCCCCCTCATCAATGATACAATGGGAGACGTTGGCATTCTAGATCTTGACGGGGACTTGGAAGGAGACAGAAGAAGGAAGAGGAGGATGTTCTAACCGGTCAACATCGAAGATGATCAAACAATCATCTGCAGGATATACAACGCCCATGGTAGTTAGTAGAGCTTTTCATTGTGAAGGGCATGACTGGAGGAGTTCCAGCGTTGAGATGGCAGTAGGAGATTGCCCCAAATCATCTACTATACTATATGAATGGGAAGCTTTACCAGAAGCAGCATTTCGGCATAATGGTCCCTTGGGGATATTGGTATGAACCTCTGCCTTAGGCTGAGGGATCTGTAAAGGACCATTGGTTGTCGAAAGAGGCTCTGTAGAACCTGAGGAAGGGGGCTTGGCGCAGACATAGCGGGAGGCTTGTTGTACTAACAGGACCAAGTCTGAAGGTTGAGGTCAATGGTAATGGGTTAGTTAGAGTTCATCATGAGAATATGGTAATAATAGGTACCAGATGGAGGAGTTTGTGTGGTCACTTGACCTTTAGGTGGTTGGGTGGCCACAAATCCTTGCTGAGGGAAAGGATTGGTAAACACAATCAGCTGGCTAGGCGCATCATTAGGAGGAACTGAAGGGGAGGCTTGTTGTCCTCGCGATACTGCTTGAGTCTCCCACATCTTACACATCTGTGGTAAAAGAGGAAAATCATGGGTGTAATGACCATAGACACCACAAAAAGAACAAGGTTTGTTCGTGCGAACAGTCCTGTCCTACTTGGGCAGAGTGCCCTGTTGCTGGTTATCAGTGTTAGGTGCATTCCCCTGGGGATTAGGTCCTGGATTACCTGGGGCAGATTGATTTTGGGTGCCTTTCCTCTTATTTTTGGAAGTAGGAGTATTATTTTCACCCTTCTATGCATACACCTACCCCTAGGGGGGCAGTGGCTGTTGTTGCAGGGGTTGAGAAGGCAAGGGAGACGGGGATGCTAATGCTGGAGGAGCTGGAACACCAGGCTGCGGATACGAATAATAAGGATGTTGGATAAAATTGTGATAAACAGGTTGGGAAAAAGGATGAGGCATGTTGTATCTTGGGTACATGCTACCGGGAGGGGGAAAAGTGATGGAGGAGCTGGCCCCTCCCTGAGGAAAACCATAAACCATGGGAGGATGAGCGTATGGATGAGAAAGGGCTCCAACGATACCGTCAGTGGCATGGGATGCCCCCAGCGTGTTGGCACCACCGGGTCTAGGGAGATCAGGTAAAATGGTATAAGCATAACCCAACTATGCATAGATCAGGTCATATTTTAACGTAATCTAGAGAGCAACTTCTTTAGTTTGAGGGAAATGCGATGCGACATCTTTGCCGATAACAGGCAAAAGGGATCTAAGGAACCAGTCCATGTAGACACGGTATTCAAAGGTATGGGCTTGACATAGGCTCTTTCTTCTCCGCCATTCCTGGACATGATCAGATAGGCGAGTCACAGACGATTGACAGAAATAGGTCACAAGTTCGGTACCAGTGTCATAATAAAGGGGAAGCTAGAAATAAGACAAAAATGCCCAGGCAAGGGTCGCAAAAGTACTATGAGAGGTGGAGTCCTGGTCAACATACCACTTAGAAGCTTCTCCAGTAAGCGTTCATTGGAACAATCGAAGACGGACAAAGTCATCGGTGATGGAGTTAGAAGAACACCACGTGTGGAAAGATCGAACATGATTTGTAGGATCTTCTCCAATAAGACCTTCAAACTTGGGGATGTCTAAAGGGAGCTTGGCTGGCATAGTAGGCCAGCCAGAGTCATGGCGTATGGGATCATTGATCAACTAGTTAAAATCGGGAAGGTTGAGGCTTGCCATATAGGGGATCAAGGGAGCAGCTGGGATAGTTCCTATTGCCGTCCCACTAGTAGTATTCCCAGCATTAGGGCCAAGGATATCACCAGCGTTAGGTCCTGAACCAGACACGGTGAAGGTGACAGGGGGAGAACCGAGGATGGAACTAGAAGGGGAACCCAATGAACCAGAAGAGAAGTCAGAATGCAGACTCGATGGAGGACTAACTTGAATCCTACGCGGAGGAGTAATTATTCCTAACGGAAACTGAGGATGAAGGCCAAGAATTTTCCAGGATAAATGCCTTGGTGGTGCAATGATGAAAGAACAAACACAGAAAGGGAAGAGAGACCAACAAGGGCAAGGAGGTACAAGATCAAACTATTACAATGTCCAAAAAAGGGCAGAGAGGTGCAAGATCAATGGATTACAATGTTATATTATTTTTTTGGCGGTGTTAACCAGGCTCTTCTTCACTTAGGGTGTGTGTGTTAAGTGTGTAAATTTTAATTTTTACACCCAGACGTTTGTAGAGAAAAAGAGAAAAGTGTGTTGTATAACTATAAATAAATCTGCAGAATAGTAAATGAAATTGAATATAATAGAAAATAAATAGCTAATTATGCATTATTCTAAACCCAAGGAGGTGGGAAAAAATCTAGTCAAAACACACCAAAATAGCCAATGGTTCTAAAGTCAGGAGGGAGGAGAATGATCTAAAGGTCAGATCTACTGGAAATAGGTGCAGAAAACAGCAAAAAACCAGAGCGAAAATTGCGGCAAATGAGGTGGTGAAAGGCTACAACCTGGAGGGAAACAGAGGGGACCCTAGAGGAAGACCCCAAAAAAACTAAAAATAGGCATTTTGGATGGATGAATAACCAATCTGAAATGGATCTGAAGGTAAGGGATTAGATCTGAAAAATGGCTGAACACACTAAAATTTCAAACGACTTGTAGCCGATAAAACTCCTCCTAGAAAGGTGATGGGTACTGAAGCCCTAGGGGGCTAGATTCCCACTTTGATGAGTAAAATAGAGCAATTATAGGTCAAAAATAGGCGGAGACGGAGGTCAAACAACCCTAAATAGAGGCCCAGAAAAACCCAGAAAAATATCAGAAAAATTCCTGCAAAAAGTTCAGGTCGCATTTTCTGACCTGATTTCTGCAGAGGTCACAGGTTTTGGCCTGTTTTTTGCATCTTGGAGGTTCAGGTCATAGGTTTTGGCCCAAAAAGTGTGACCTGCACTTCTATCACTCTTGGGAGCAAGTTTTAGAAAATTTTGTCGTCTCAGCTGCGACTGATGCCTATCACCAGTCCAATAGGTCTGAAAACACACGGAAGTTAGAATTTTTAATGTTTTAGGGTTTCATAGGTTAAAACAATGTCAAGAAAAGAAAAAAAAGAAGCTGAAGAGAAATCCTATGGTTTTAAGCAGCTGGTCATGTAGGGATCTGAAAAATGACAGAGGTCGTAACGTAAACCCTTGTGGAGTCACCAGTTGTTAGGATGAATTCTAATCGCAAGTGTATGAAAAAAGTCCACTTTAGTTGTGCATAACATACAACCCTAACATCAAATATGGTTGCCAATTTCTTTAGATCTGCAGTTAGTTGACCAAGATAAATGCTACAAAATCTAGATCTATGCAGTAAAAGACATTAAGCAGTAAATAAAATCAAGAGTTGCTCCATGCATCCAATAGACAAGACAAGAATATTTTTCATGAATTTTTGTATTTTTTGACACCTGGGAATGGAACATAGAAAGATGTTACCAGTCCCCCTCAATGGGATGGGTTCTTGTAAGTCCTCAACACTTCATATCTAAGATCTCTCTCTCTTAATGGTATAGAAAACCCAGAAAAAAAAATGAAACTCAAAGGGAGCTCACAAGAAAAATGGTAGTAAAAGATGACAATGATGGAGGATAAAAGTCATACCAAAAGTATAGATCCAAAGTGATCTTTAGGTAGAAAAAGGTAGTGAGTGAATGAAAAAACCCTTCTATTTATAAAAAAATATTGAGTAAGTCTAGATATTGGTGCATAGTTAAAATATTATTAACCAAATCTAGATCCAACTTTTATGTTATATTTTATTATATTTGTTGGAGGGAAAAAGAATTTGAATTTGGTCAAATCCAGTTATTTGTAAATAATAAATAAAAAAATGATTTATTTATTATTTTAAGGATGTGGTTGAGTAATAATTAAATAAATAATGATGTATTCAATTATTTATAAATGATTACTCAAATTTAACAAGGAATGTTATTTAAATAAGGTTTAAATAATTATTCCTAGAAAATAATAAGATAAATAATGATTTATCTAATTAATTTTCCTATTTTGGGTTAGGAATATTAATTAAATTGTTGTTTAACTAATTATTCCTTGAGAAAAATCAAACAAATATTGATTTATTTAATATTTTCTCACGGGGTTTCCTGTTTAGACCATAAACAACTTAACAAATTAAGGATTACTAAGTTATTTTTCATAGTGAAAGAAATTTTACTAAGGGTAAAATTGGTCTTACATAGTTTACTTTGGTCCATCTAATAGTAACAGGTTAGATGACCAAAAATTTGTGTAACAATGATCAGGCAACAAGAAGGTTGTGCATCATTCACCTGGAAAATCCAAATCAATTTCGAAATCAAATCCAAAGACTACACTAGAGGGTGAACCTTGCCAAGAAATATGAAAGGACAACTTGGGAAGATCAGGTATTTAACTTGCACTTTCATTCAAGACATCATGTTCTTTATCATGAAATATTTCTTCTCTTTTCCTGAGAATGTCCAAAAAGTTTTCCAAGGTACATTATGTTTGAGAAAAGATCATGGACCTCCGTCAGATTCCGCTCCTTTGAAGGCTGTAAATACAAATTTCACATACGCCTTTGATCTTTGTCCAGACCCTTTTTCTGAATCATATGCTGACCATATTCAAATTGATGAACCTCAAGGGATCAAGACTGATCCTACAACTTCTGTACATACTCCTACACCTTGTAAAATTACAGATAGATACAAACCACTCATCTTACCTCCTATACTACATGATTTCCCTTAAAGTCATTACCTATATCTGCCAATGTTTGATGGTGAATGTGAAAACATTGTTGCTAAGAGACATATGCAAAATTTTGAGAATTTCCTCGACCTTTTTGAAGTTGACGAAGAGGATGTCAGTATCAGGGTATTTTAAGTTTCTTTGCAAGGAAAATTCAAGAGTTGGTTCAAAAACCTACCTACTGTGAGCATCTCATATTTCCCACAGTTTGTCAAAGTTTTCCTTGACAAGTGGGTGGTAAAATAAAACCCTTTCCTAATTTTAGAAAAGTATAACCAACTGAAAAGATAGCTAGGGGAGACATTACAATAGTTTTCTGCCAAATTCAATCAAGTTTATTGTTCGATACCTGCAAATATAAGACCTACTCTTGGCTCAGTTATCTTACATTACCCAGATTCCTTTGATCCATAAATGGAGTTTTAGCTAAGATAAAGGAACCTCGCAACACTTGAAGGATGCAGAACAATGCAGTAGATGTAGAGGCTAATCTACTTATCAGAAGGGCAAAGCTGAAGGAAGAAGAGAGGGAGAACATTGCAGAGCACCTGACATCTTCAAAGGTAAAACTCGACATTTTTGTAAGTAAAATAGAGGAAATGATGCAAAATATAACCATGAGAGATGTATTTTCCATTCTGATGAGATTAAACAAGAAGATCCTAGTGAAAATTAAGCACCTACAATAGGATGGAGCCTCAGGCTATTTTTAGGTGGAAGTCTATTTTTAGAATGCATGAGAAAATTATATTTATATATGATTTCTATTTATATATTGTGAGCAAATTATACTTATATATGATGTTCTATTTTTAGATGTATGTGTGATTTCTATTTATAGATTGCATGTCTATTTATAGATGCATGTCAACTATTATTATCCCTTAATAATAGTTGGACAATAAACATTAATCTATTCTCAATGAGCACTTGGAAATAGTTAACTCAAGTGGAAAATCAGTTAGCTATAGGAAATTCGAGTTCAAAGGTTGGTTGGTGGGACATGCAAGTGGACTTAGTTGTAACTGAGTGATTCAAAGTTGTAACAGAGTTGGATGTGTAGTTATATGGGTTGTAAAGTAGTTTAACTCAGTTAAGTGAGTTAAACTCAATTTTTCTAGTTGTAATTGAAGATACACTAGTGAGAGTTCAGTGGATTAATTATTAATTAATTCATAATCAGTGGTCTTACATGCAATTGAAGATTTACTACTATTAACTACATGCACGTCAGATCTAGTGGAGACCCAGTTGAGATGTAGGTGAAAGGGACAGTTTGACTATCAATTGTGACATTAGTGGGTGCACTCATGCAACCACACACACATTGGATGTGCCCATGAGGATTGTGCAGTCAAGGCAGGCAGGATCTCATTCATTTAGGGATTGCGTAGTGGAGGCAGGTTGTCAGGAGGCAGTAAATTGGCGCATGTATTTTCCAATTTTTGTATGACAGTGTGAGATGATTATATATTGCACTGAGATCTCTTGGAATATATTTTTGTATGATATTGTTTCATGATCCATGATATATACATAATATATGATATTGTGGTTTTTATCTTTATTTTTTTTTGGTAAAAACATCTGTGTTATGTGTGATTGATCTTTCTTCTTGATATTGCAATTGGCAATCGTGTTTTAAATTCCACAAGAATTTTTGTAGAAGCGATTATGTATTTAACAGTGGCATATAATTCTTAGATTAGGACAATCCAGGAAATACATAATTTTTATTAAAATTTCTACATGGTATCAGAGCACAAAAGATTGCAATTTTGAAGAAGGAGATGAGTTTGTTGGTGGAAACAATTTGAATTTGCTGCAAGAATTTCTTGGTGCTACAGTTGAGTAAACATCGAAATGGATTTCAATGGCTTGTGGATAGAGTATGCACTCGAGGGCAGCTCGAACTAAATTTCCTGGAAGGACAGGATGGGAGCGGTGCTCGAAGATAATGGCTTGAAGGAATTCATTGACAGTGATGTTCCTAAGCCCACTTCGACGGATGTTTCATTACTTGATGCATGGAAAAAGAAAGTGGTGAAGGTGAGAAGGATTATGTTGGAAGGTGTACAAGACCACATTTTCTCGAGCCTTCATGGGAAAGCCACACCATATGCTATGTGGAAGGATTTGACAGATCTTTTCCAAAGCAACAGTAACCATAGGAAATTGGTGCTGAAATATCAACTCAGAAAGATCAAGATGGAAAAGGGTGACAATATTTGAAAGTATCACACAAATTTTCTCCAATGTCGGGATGAACTAGGGAGTGTGGGAATCTCTGTTGTTGATGATGATTTGGTGAGCTTGGCTCTCTTGGGACTTCCTAAGAGTTGGCATAGTTATGAAGACTCTATCAACGGAAGGGAAAAATTGTCGAATTGGGAACGACTGTGGTCGGATCTAGTGGAGGAGGAGTTCAGGAAAAACACCAAAGATGGCTCTTCATCAAAGCATGATGATGAAGAGGATTGTGCTTTGGCTGCCAAGGTAAGGAAAGGGAAGGGAAGAAATTCCATTCAAAATCCGATTCTAAAGGCAAGAAGCTGGATTTTTCCAAGATGAAGTGTTTTCATTGTCACGAACATGGGCATCTCGCTACTAACTGTCTGCAGAAGAAGAAGAAAAAGAAGGTTGTTGGAGCTGCAACTGGTGAGGCCCTTGCCTCGCAATTTGAACTTGATTTCTCTTTGATCACATGCATGGTGTCAAGTGAATTGGGATCGGTGTGGTATCTGGATAGTGGCGCTTCCTTCCACATGACGGGAGATAAGGAGCTTTTCAGTGACTTGGAGGAGAAAGATCTCCAAATGCATATAGATTTGGGTGACGATGAATAATAAAGTGTGACTGACATTGGTACCATTACCTTTGAGAGGGATTTAGGTAAACCATTTCAATTGAAATATGTTATGCATGTTCCAGGTCTGAATAAAAACTTGGTCTCAGTCGCAATGTTGGAGGATAGAGGCTATGACGTTGTTTTCACGATGGAAAATATTTCCCGCAACATAAAACAATAGGTCAAGCCAAGAGGATAGGGATTTGAGTTAAGAATCTCTACAAGCTGGAGGTAGATGGCTATGCTTCCATGATAGGCAAGGCAGAAAAAGTGGTGAGCCAGGATGAAGGTGAATTATGGCATAGGATATTAGGCCATCTTCATCATGGAGCCTTGAAAGTAATGCAGCAAATATCTACTGGACTTCCAATGGGAACACTTGCTTAGTTAGATTAATGCAAGGGTTGCACCATGGGGAAGTATGTAAATTCCACCTTTCATGAAAAGGAGAACCATGCTTAGGTGATCCTGGAGAGAGTTCACACAGATGTGTGTGGACCATTCTCGGTTTCTTAAACAGAAAAATATAGGTATTATGTTATTTTTTTGATGAATTTTATCGTAAATTTTGAATCTTCTTCATATAGAAGAAGGATCTAACATTTTCAAAGTTTTGTGAGTTTAAGGAATTGGTGGAGAAAGATTCGGGGAAGCAAGTGAAGGATCTGAGTAGCGATAATGGTGGAGAATACATCTCTAACAAATTCAAAGACTTCTGCAACAAAGAAGGAATTCGAAGAGAACTCATAGTGCCTCATAACCCATAGTAAAATGGGGTTGCGGAGAGGAAGAAAAGAACGATCATGGGTGCAACATGAGCGATGTTGCATGATCAGGGCCTACCAATGCATTTGTGGGAGGAATCATGCAACATTGCGGTTTATGTGCAAAACCTTTTTCCTCATAGAGTACTTGGCATGACTACACCTGAAGAAGCTTTCACTGGTAAGAAACTGGATGTTTCACACTTTAATATTTTTGGCTCATCTGTTTATGTGCATGTGACCAAGAACGTCAGGAAGAAGCTGGAGCCGACTGTTGAAGTTGGGATATTTTTGGGGTACACTGAAACACCCCATAATTATCGTGTGTATTTTCCCAACAATAAGATGACTGTTATGCGACAAGATATAAATTCGATGATGGGATGCGATTGTTGCTTGAGAGGGAGATGGACTTGCATGCGGAGGAGGAACTGTTGGTTCCCAAAGATGAGTCTCTAGATTTGGATCAGCCACAGGAGGAGGTTCATGGAGTGGAGGAGGCCACTCACTTAAATCCAAACATCAGAACTGGAAGAAGGTGTACCACAGAAGCTGATAGGCTGAGACTTGATGCTGCGCAAAATGTAGGAGCCCCTACTTCACAACGTAGATAAATACAATATCCTAACCAATTTACTGGATACATGGCTCTCATGAGAAAATGTATTATGACTGAGCCATCTTCCTTTCAGGAAGCAATGAAGGAGCCCACATGGGTAGATGCAATGGTGGAGGAGTATGACTCCATTGTCATAAACAGTGCTTGGGAAATTGTTCCAAGGCCGGTTGATAAACCAGTGGTCGATTCAAGATGGATCTACAAGGTAAAGCAAGTTTTTGATGGGAGTGTTGAGAAATACAAGGCCAGATTTGTGGCCCGGGGCTTCTCATAGATCAAGAGGATTGATTATGAAGAAACCTTTGCACCCATGGCACTGTATTCTTCCATAAGAACCATCCTTACTCTCTCAGCGCAGATGGGTTGGCACATTCATCAGATGGATGTGAAGACTACGTTTCTCAATGGGATCATTGAGGAAGAGGTGTACATAGAGCAGCCTGAAGGATTTGAGATCTTCAACAGTGAATTGCATGTGTGCAGATTCAAAAGAGCATTGTATGGGCTAAATCAAGCACCCTGTGCTTGGTACACTTGAATAGACAGTTATTTCACCAGACTTGGCTTCACCAAGAGTGAGGCGGATGCAAACCTATACCAAATTGTGGTGGAGGGTAAGCTTTTAATCATTTTTCTTTATGTTGATGATTTAATATTGACTGATGATGAGCAGATGATACACTCATGCAAGGAGGACCTTGCAAAGGAGTTCGAGATGAAGGATATAAGCCTCCTTCATTATTTCCTTGGATTGGAAATATGGTAGCAAGATGGTGAAATTTTTGTGTCTCAAGGCAAGTATGCAAGGGACTAGGTAAGTTTCACATGGAAGGCTCCAAACCCATGGATACTCCTCTTCTAGGAAACTGGAGTAAAGAGGATGCTACATCTGGAGAGATAATGGATGCTACTGTTTATCTATAGTTAGTGGGTTTGCTAATGTATTTAGTGAATATGAGACTAGACATATGTTATGCGGTTAACCCACTAAGTCAAGCGTTGGTTAAGCCTACCAAGCTATTTTGTAAGGCGAGCAAGCATGTCCTGAGATATCCGAGGGGCACATCTGAGTATGGCTTATGGTACAGAGAGACGGATGAGGTGAAGTTGCATGGCTTCATGGATGCATATTGGGAAGGCAGCCCAATGGATAGAAAGAGCACATCAGGGGGGATCTTTGGTATCAGAGCTATAGTTTTTTCTTGGTACAGAAAGAAACAAAGATCCGTGGCACTCAGTTCAGCAGAAGTGGAATACATGGTAGCAATTCAAGCTGCATGTGAGGCTATCTGGATGAGAAAGATCATGGTTGGTTTGTTTGGTTTTCATTTAGATCTAACAGTGGTTCATTGTGATAATAAAAGTTACATTAAAATATTGATTAACCCTATGTTTCATGATAGATCTAAGCATATAGATATCCGGTATCATCATATCAGAGATTGTGTGCAGCAGAAGATCATGTTGCTTTAGTACATTCCTACGGAAGATCAGGATGCAGATATTCTAATGAAGGTGCTCACCAGGAGAAAATTCGAATACCATAGAGATAGGATCGGGGTGAAGGATAATCCATTTATTGTTGAGAGGGAGTGTTGAGATTCAACAAGAAGATCCTAGTGAAAATTAAGCACCTACACCAGGGTGGAGCCTCAGGCTATTTTTAGGTGGAAGTCTATTTTTAGAATGCATGAGAAAATTCTATTTATAGATTATGTCTATTTATAGATGGTGAGAAAATTATATTTATAAATGATGTTATATTTTTATATGTATGTGAGAATTCTATTTATAGATCGCATGTATATTTATATATGCATGTTGACTATTATTATCCCTTAATAATAGTTGGACGATAAACATTAATCTATTCTTAATGAGCACTTGGAAATAGTTAACTAAAGTGGAAAATCAATTAGCTATAGGAAATTCGAGTTCAAAGGTTGGTTGGTGGGACATGCAAGTGGAATTAGTTGTAACTGAGTGATTCGAAGTTGTAACAAAGTTGGATGTGTAGTTATGTGAGTTGTAAAGTAGTTTAACTCAGTTAAGTGAGTTAAAATTAGTTGTGCTAGTTGTAACTGAAGATACACTAGCAAGAGATCAGTGAATTAAATATTAATTAATTCACAATCAATGGTCTCACATGCAACTAAAGATTTAATACTATTAACTACATGCATGTCAGATCCAGTGGAGACCTAGTTGAGATGTAGGTGAAAGGGACATTTTGACTATTAGTTGTGACATTAGTGGTGAAATCATGAAAACCCACACACCTTGGATGTTCCCATGAGGATTGTAGAGTCAAGGCAAGCAGGATATCATTTATTCATGGATTTTTATCAGTAGGGATTGCGCAGTGGAGGCAGGTTGTCAGGAGGCAGTAAATTGGCGCATGTATTTGCCAATTTTTGTATGACAGTGTGAGACGATTGTATATTGTACTAAGAGCTCTTGGATTATATTTTTGTATGATATTGTTTCATGATCCATGATATATACATAATATATGATATTGAGGTTTTTAGCTTTATGCTTTCCCGGTAAAAACATCTATGTTATGTGTGATTGATCTTTCTTCTTGATATTGCAATTGGCGATCATGTTTTAAATTCCACAAGAATTTTTGTAGAAGCGATTCTGTATTTAACAGTGGCATATAATTTTTAGATCAGGAGAATCCAAGCAATACATAATTTTTATTAAAATTTCTACACGTTCAAGATCACCATGACCCACTTATTGCAGAAAAAGAAAAGGTTGTTGGTCCTAAACACTTTCATGCTAATCCCAGCTACCATAGATCACAAAATGAGTTTGCATATCAATCTAAGGAGAAAAAATCTGTTGATCTAATGTGTATGTTTGATGACATTCCTTCTTTTGATTATTTTCCTAAGTATGATCAGTATGACGAAAATTATGTTCTCCAAACAAAAGTTAATCTTGTAGACCAATCAGTAGCTGGTCTGTGGGAGGAGGAAGCTCAGTTTCAAAATCTCAAATACAGTGATCGGCCAATGCATATCAGCTATGGTAGTGAGGAGGAAAGTGCAGAAATTTTGGAAGTAAGTGAAGTATCTTTGCCTCTTTGTTTTACTTTGTTTCAGTTCATCAGAGACAACTTTCATGCAATTAGAAATCAACAGTCATTAAGTTTTGATATTGATAATCAAGAGGGCAATGAAATCCTTGATCAAGACTCCTCATCTCTAGATTTGCAGCCACCAAATTCCATTGAATTTCAAATTGCAGCTGAAGGCTTGGAAGTTGAAACATATGATCAAATGATGCAAGATGATTGTTTGGTCTAAATGCGGATGCAAATTAGAGTTTCATTTACTATCAATCAAGGTAAGTAAACTTCGAGGATCATCCAATATATATGGACTTAGAGACAAACTAAACTAGGCTAGGTGAATAAATTCCAAAGCTCCCTTACAGGAGGTTGTTCATTAGGATCTCCAACACATATTTAGTTATTTAATCAAAATGAAATCTAAAGACATTGTGATAAGTGTAAGAAATATTACAGCTCCCTTATAGGAGACTGTTCAATAATATTTCTAATCATATTAATCAAAAAAATATTTAAACTAATGAAATTAAAGAAATTAAATCTAATTCTGATTGATTGCATGAAATGTTAAAGCTCTCTTACAAGAGACTATTCATTTATATCTCATACATAAAAATCAGAAACTTAAACTAATGAAATCAAACATTAAATAAAAAATCAGATTCAATGAACGAAACATCAATACTTTCTTACGAAAGGTCATTCATTAATATTCCAAACATATGAGCCTAATAATTTAATCTAATGAAATTCACAAACAACATAAACTAAAATCTTACTAAAATAAAAGTGTAATTTCTAGGCAATGGGGATCCTTCCAAGGATTCACAAGCACACAAAAAGAAAAGTCAAATGTAGAGGATCAAAGAAGCTCTGTCTTATTCATCATCAATTTCAAATTGCAATTGCAACCATTACATTGATTATCCAATCTAACTTATCACTACCAACCTATAATATTAAGATTACAAATGAAGATTAAGATTCAAGATTACAAATGAAGGAGATAACACTCCTATTTATACAAAATATATGATAACAAACTCATAAATGTAAGTCCACTATTCCCTCCTTTGACCCACATATTTCTCAACCAATGGTGACACATAACCCTATCCTCCATGTTCCCCTCCATGAGGTCCATGATCTCCTCAAATTCGAATTTGAACATAGAGTGCCACATAAGGGTGTCTAGGAAGCTTCTTTTGTACCTACACATGTCAAAAAACTCATTCTAATTGTTAGGTATAAGTATAAGCATATTATTTTCTAAAGTTTAACCACAAATCCACTTAAAATTTTTAAGAATTAATAAACTTTGGAAAAGCATAGTTATAACCAAATGATGAGGTAAATGTAATGATGTGGAGGTGGAATGAAGGTAATATGGAAGTAATGTGAAGGTATTGGTGAATAATGGAGTGATAATAGGGACTATTTTGAGGCCCAACATACCCCCAAACTGAAGGTATTGCATGTCCTCATGCAATATATTACATTAATTTTTGATACTTGAGCTTTGGCTTAAACTCTGCATGATATCATTTACTTAACTTTTGCAAAGTGTTTTTGATGAACTGCAACTTGGTTGGTTCTTGTGTTTCAACCATATTTTGTTTGTTGCATTCAATTTTAATGTATGATATTTTCATATTGATAATGTGATTTTTACTGTAGAGTATTTTTGTTGGAATGCATCATGGTTGGTTCTTGTGTGACAACCATGATTGTGTTGGCATCCAATTATATTTTAAGTACTTTTTGAAAAGCCATTTATATGCTCATGATGATGTAATAGTAATATATTTTGAAAGTATGTGGGCTTTGAATGTGATATGAATGTTTTGAATGTTATATGAATGTAGAAACATATGAATGTGAATGTATTTCCCCCCTCAACTAATGGTTTTGGCAATTTGACAAAATAACGAAAGGAAGTGAAGTTTTTCCAAAAATTATCATTCTAACTTTTCAAGGAATTAAATGGTTAAAAGTTAGAAAATATCATACCTTAACTTACCCTTTAAAAAGTGGATGAGATTTGTGCACGTGTGGCTGAAAAATTCTATTCATATTCTTCTTTACTTGGTTGTGAAAATGGTGGATGAAATTGAAAAAGTGAATCTTTTATTGTTGTTGCATCTGCTGCTAAATCTGTTGTTGGATCTTCTGCTGAATGTTTGGAATCTGCTAATGAATGTGGCTGAAAATGTATAAGGCTTGGAAGGTATACAAAATTCAGAATTTACACTCCCCCCCCCCCTCCTTATTTGTTGACTTGTCCTCAAGTCATTTACGTCAAAACCTAAAAAGTAATGAAAGTAATTCTGTGTCCTCTGCTACAAAATGATTGGTCTTCAAGTCTTCAACGCTCATTGGCACAATTCTTGTCATCTGAATAAATGTTTCGGTGTCGAACATAACAAGAAATTGTTAAATTAGTGGCCATTGATGGATTCCACTATTCAACACGAGAGCTCCAATCTTTAATGTGGATGAGATTCAAGTTGCCCCGAACATATCTTTCTAAGTATGAATGAATTTGTTGTTGTCGAATACTTAGAATATCCGATGAACAAGGGACATTGATGTATTCCCTTTGTTTATCGGCATGATAGCTTGCCCTTAAGGCATGCAAGCTTCAGGGTGTTTTTATAAAAATATTTAGACTCAACGACTGTGGACTCAATGGTGTATAGAAGCAAGGTTTTATTTGCAAGTGTAGGAAAAAGGAAACTGACAATGAATATGTAAAGTGGACCAAACAGCTTGTAGATGAGCTTTGTTGGTTTTATTGGTGGGTTAGGATTGAATAAAATGTAATGAAGTGTATGTGGTAATGGAAAATGTATAATGACTCTTGTTGGGAAAAATGAAATGAATTGTGGCTTCAATTTTTCAAATATAGCAAATCTGCTCCTCAATTTTGGATTTCCTTCTAAAATAGCTGAGTTTGACTAGCGTTGACCATCCACCTGTAGATGTCTAATTCAAGTGTGGATAGGTATTTCACCATCCTTGTACATTTAGGAACAAATCCCAGCTCTTTGAATTTTTCTATCTGTCATGCAACATGTCAAACCATTAAGCTATTACAGGAAGTTGCAAGAACTTGTAATTTTCTGGAAAAAAAATTTATGATCATGGATTGGTTCTTTAGAATTTCACATGAAATTTGTCTTTGGAAGATCAATTGTCTTCACAATGTAATCTTCTTACTGATCACTTGATTAACCTATAACCTATGAAAAAAACTTGGCAAAAAGAAAACATAAGTGTGTTCAAGAAGAAATGGCCATTTCCTTCATGATTCTTACACAAAAATTTCATACCAAATAAAATATATTAAGGACAATTAAAGTGTTTAAATTGACTCAATTCATGATATTAGTATCAACCCATTCTCAAAGAAATAACCATGAAAAGTAAATTTTCTCCCTATTTGTGTTAGATAACACATGTGCATGGCAAAGAGCTCGGCATTATAGATTTGTTGTGTCCTGCAGATTATTATGTTATAGAGCATACAACAATATGAAGTTTCCATGCAAATTATCATCCAACTGAATAAATTTCATTTGCGCTATGTTTTTTTTTTTTTTTTTAAATTTTGCACTTGTACCAACTCTTATAGTCTTAACCAATTCCTGTAATTCTCGTGATTCTCTCAATTTGCATACCACCAAAGGTTTTTTTTATGCCAATATCCTTATCATAATTTATCATGCCAATATTCACCCTTTAAATCCTTCAAAACAATAACTGACACAAAAGACATAACAATTTATTTTTTTTAATTATATATTTTAAAAAAATAAAAATAAAATGATAACAAACATAACATAACAATAACAATCATAACCTAAAATTATAAAACAATATATTAATATATTAATACAATCATATATTAATATATATCCTAACAACATAACAAACATTAAATAACAATTAAATAACATAACAAACATTAAATAAAAAATATATACAACAAATTAAAAATATAGCAAATTACAACAAATTACAACTATAACAATTAATAAAATTATAACAACATATTAATATATTAATATATTGATACAATTTTAACAATATAACAAACATTTACTATAATAAGAAATTAGAACTAAAAATATATAACTAAATCAAAACAAATTAAAACTAAATATATAACAAAAATAAAAATTAATACAATATATAACAAAAATAAATACAAATAAAAAATAAGAAAAACTAAAAACGCAAAACAATAGCGGGATTGAAGGCATATGGAGGGTTTTTCGTTGAGGCATATGAAGTGAACGACCGTGCTGCAAGAAGGATCAGCCCCGTCGACGACAACTAGCCAGAGAAATTGAACTGAGGCGATTTCTGTTAAGCCCATTTGAATTTGAGGAAAAGCAGGGTCTTGCTTGCAAATTAAACCACGCAGCAAACAATAAATCACATTTTCGTTGCTCAAGTAAAGAAGGTATGGAAGTGATTTTTCCTCATTCCCAGCACCAACAACTTCTCTTGCAAAAACAGATATTACAGATCTTGCAGGGGACTTGTAATCTAGAGGTACACTAAATCTATGATCACGAAGACTCAATTCTGGCACCGAGTACTAGCTTCCCACCGTATGTTCCTTGGAACTTCTTTCATCATTCTCCATAGATGATGTTCTCGTTAAATGGCCTTCTTTCTGATGAGTAGCAGATGCGGTTGAGATCACCTTAGAATTATGAATACAAGAGGAACATAAAGCTGGGGAAAGAGAAATATTTCCCCTCTTGCGAATTGAGATTTGCTCAAAAAAAAAAATGCGTCGCTCCATCGTGGTGATCCTCAGAAAAGACCGACAGCAAAAGCGGCTCTACAACATCTATTATTCCACATCAAATGAGTGAGATCCCACATCTGTAGTGATGGCCTTTTGACCAATTGTTGCTGGGTTCATTTATCAAAATAAATTGATAATGATGGGTTCATCTCTCGTTCTTTGAACAGATGCCGAAGCAAACTGTGGTGGCTTTCTCAGTGAAACAATTAATATTGGAAAAGAGTTGTATATACACCATTCTACTTTCTGAAAGGAAGTTCCATGCAAAGAGACTGTGACTGTGTATTCACATTACAACAGAGATATAGCAAACCAACACATCATGGTAATGTAACAAGTCGGTGGGAGTTCATTCAATGATCACATATTCACCCCATCCGAGTGGAACATGCAAGAGGTCGAGAGGTAAAGCCTCTGTGCCACACCAATATTTCTTGTATTCACTAGTTCATAGTGTTGGAAACAATTTTTAGGTGTACTCTATGCAATTGATACAGGGATCTTCGCTTGAATAATTTGAAAGCCCATGAGGCCACCGTGGTTGCACATCAAACTATAGGGCGATGGTCTACATCTATTTGAAACATATACAGATCATGCCTGGCACCAACACCTGTCATGACTAACACAGAGGAAAAATTATGTCTTGAAACTCATCACAATATCAAAAAGGGTGACACATGAAGGTTACAGCATGACTCCGCATGGAGTGGAAACAAAAGCCCCGGCTTCTCCGAGCAGGAATCTTGCTGCATGCCCAGGTGGATACCCAATATGATGTTAAATTTGATACATAATAGACCCAAATCAACTATTCTCAAAGGAACCAAAATGCCATTTTTTTTATGAAGGATTTTATGAAGGGGCATGGAAACGAGTCCCCAATTTGGAGTTGGCATAGAGCTGTTTGTGAAATGTATCCAGAGACCAGTGCCCAACACACATGGATTCCAAATCGCATTTTCTTTTTTTTTTTAAATGTAAATACCCACATGTACTTTATTGTTGAAATTTGTAACCCTAAAATGGTTAATGCCCTAATCCCTATGAGGGTTATTGGTGTCTTCTTGTTATGTGCTTTGTTTTGTTTTAATGTTTGGTGCACGTTATATTTTTGTTTGTTTTAAAAAAAAAAACTATGTGTTGATTTGTTTTGGATGGCTATTTATTTATTTGAAACTTTTTTAAATGAGTTTGTTGTTTTATATTTTAGAAATCTAAAAAAAATAAAAAAATTGAATCTTATCCTAGAAATAATACAAGAGAAGATTTTTTTGTTTTTTGTTTTTTTTAGGACTCAAACGGTCGATAGCAGATTTGCAATTAAATTTCCAGCAAGATTTTTTTATTATTATTTTTAAATAATTCAATAGATTTTCTGATCTTCCTGATCGCTCGAAGCGCAAGAAGAGACCATACTAATTTCTTGAATTAATTTTATTTCTACAGGTTAGCATGGATGGATAATAAACACAATCAAGATTTGTGACAAAACCCCGCATTGTCTATACTCTTTCTGCAATGTCGCAGGGGTGTTTAGACCCTCGGAAGAAAAATATTTTTGATAATCAAGCACCTGGATTACCCGTGATACAGAAACAAGATATAGAAATGCGATGATGAAGCAGCTCTTACTGTGCCACTGAATTTATTCATGATGATTTTTTTTTTTTTTTTTTTAAATAAGACTAAACAATTCTAATGATAACAACTTCTAACGACTTCTAACAAATTCTAATGAATTATAACTACTTCTATCGACTTCTAACGAGCTCGTTTTATTTTCCTAATTTATTCTATCTAACTTGCTTGAAAGATTTTTTATTTCCTAGGTAAGCGAATGCTTCCAGTGAAGCCATCTACGGACTAAGAATTTTAAAATTCTCACATCAAGATTTAAAATTTTTACCTTATGATTTGCAAGAATGTGAGTAACCTATTTGATCCTTGGATTTGGTGCAAGGTTCTTTTGAAACTAGTGTTTGATATTATCCTTGCTCTCCAAGAAGTACCTGTTTAACATCTTCAAATTTCTCATCCATAGATGAGTTAGTAAGAAATGGCATTTTTTTTTTAACTAAATTTGAAACTAATTAAATATAAAAAGAAAAACCAAAAATCTCAACTTGAACTCCTTTATGAAGATCCTTCTGTCACCAGGTTTCACAAGTTAGTCCATAAAAAGAAATTGCAATAAAAATGACTTCCTAAGTCTATCTCTAAATCATCCTCCCCTGCAATGGCGCCAAAATGTTTGGTCTAAAATGCGGATGCAAATTAGAGTTTCATTTACTATCAATTCAGGTAAGTAAACTTCGAGGATCATCCAATATATGGACTTAGAGACAAACTAAACTAGGCTAGGTGAAGAAATGCCAAAGCTCCCTTATAGGAGGTTGTTCATTAGGATCTCCAACACCTTTTTAGTTATTTAATCAAAATAAAATATAACTTAGACATTGTGATAAGTGTAAGAAATATTAAGGCTCCCTTATAGGAGACTGTTCATTAATATTTCTAATCATCTTAATCAACAAACTATTTAAACTAATGAAATTAAAGCAATTATCTAATTCTAATTGATTGCATGAAATGCTAAAGCTCTCTTGCAAGAGACTATTCATTTATATCTCAAACATATAAATCAGAAACTTAAACTAATGAAATCAAACATTAAATAACAAATCAGATTCATTGAAGGAAACATCAATACTTTCTTACGAAAGGTCATTCATTAATATTCCAAACATATGAACCTAATAATTTAATCTAATGAAATTCACAAACAAAAAAAAATAAAAGCTTACTAAAATAAAAGCGTACTTGCTAGGCAATGGGGATCCTTCCAAGGATTCACAAGCACACAAAAAGAAAATTCAAATGTAGACGATCAAAGAAGCTCCATCTTATTCATCATCAATTGAAAATTGCAATTGCAACCATTACATTGATTCTCCAATATAACTTCTCACTACCAACCTATAAGATTAAGATTAAAAATCAAGATTACAAATGAAGATTAAGATTCAAGATTACAAATGAAGGAGATAACACTCCTGTTTATACAAAATCTATGATAACAAACTCGTAAATGTAAGTCCACTATTCCCTCCTTTGACCCACATATTTCCCAACCAATGGTGACACATAACCCTATCCTCCATGATCTCCTCCATGAGGTCCATGATTTCCTCCATGAGGTCCATGATCTCCTCAAATTCGAATTTGAACATAGAGTGCCACATAAGGGTGTCTAGGAAGCTTCTTTAGTACCTACACATGTCAACAAACTCATTCTAATTGTTAGGTATAAGTATAAGCATATTATTTTCTAAAGTTTAACCAAAAATCCACTTAAAAATGTTAATAATTAATAAACTTTGGAAAAGCATAGTTATAACCCAATGATGAGGTAAATGTAATGATGTGGAGGTGGAATGAAGGTGACATGAAGGTAATATGAAAGTAATGTGAAGGTATTGGTGAATAATGGAGTGAGAATAGGGACTATTTTGAGGCCCAACAATGATTCTATACCATTATGTTTTGAAGCATTTCATCTTTTAAAGGAAAATTTTTATAATGTCTCTAAAGCAAAGGATGATCAGCCTGTAGAAAGTCATGCATTCTTATTAGAAAAAATGGAACTTTAGGTTGCAGCAGTCTTTTCAAGTTTTTCATGACCCAATAGCTAATTAGTTGGATGATATCCACAATAAAATTCCTTCTCCATTAGCTGATTGTGAGCCTGAAAAGGGTGTTGATATAAACTTGATCCAACAACTGGTTTCTTTGTCATTTTCAGCAAGAGTCTCATTACAAAGCTCATCCGAACATTTGAAGCCATATCAAGAAAGTAAGGGTAAAGATGAAAGTTCATATTCATGTTATGAAGGTTGCCTAGAATATAGCAGTAATGTATTAGATGGGCTAGAAATTAATATGTATTCCTATGAAGATCCTTTTGCAACATTCTTGAGGTCAGTTGGTGGGCTCATTCTTTTCAATTTCACTAAGATTCAATCTTTTGACAAGTTTTCATGGGATTTTCCTTTCAATAGTTCTCTCTTCTTGCTCATAAGAAAGAACTTGTGGAGAATTCAAACAACAGCTAGAATGCTTATATGGTTACATTGGTTGTTCCATTTCACTTGATCAGGTGATGAATGGATCAGTTAGAGTAGGTTTTGTTGAATAAGCTCTATTCTGAGCATCTTTTTCAGTCAGTATTGAGTCAAAATTTCAGTCAATTTTGAGTTTGTCCTGAGTCAGTCTATTTTTCTGAGTTATCATTTTTCAGTCATGTTATTAGTTTGAATTTTTTACCGTATTGGCCCAATGGATAAGGCAATGGTCTAAAAAATCCAGAGTTATGTGGTTCTTGACACCTTTTTCAGAGCTATCATCCCTAATAAGGCCAATGTTAGTTTCAGTATGTGTATCCTACCATCAGTGATCAAAATTCTATTTTCATATCATTTTAGGAGTCCCACTCAGAAATTTGTTGTCATTCCACTAGGTCATGCAAAAATTTAGTCACTGATTGTAGCCCTAGTCCAAAAATCATCACTCTTCCTCAAATTTGATTACTTGCTGGCATAGTTTCATACCTTGCTGACTGTACATCATCAATAAAGCTAATGTCATCTTGAAAACCACTCTTTCAAGGTCTCATTAGGTCTTTAGGGTCAGTTAGGGTTTCATTAGGTCATCAGGGTTTCTAAGGTCCAATAAAACTCTATTCCATTGCATAATACCAGCAAGTAAAGGGTTATCCAATAAAATTCTCTTCACCATATGAAGATGATTTGTAAAGAAGAAATTCTTGTTTCAGCATGTAATTTTTGTTTTAAGATGTAATTTTTAATATTCATTATGTAATTTTATGTCATTCAAAATATAATAAGCTCTCGTGGCTCCAAGGTAGTTGCATACTCAAGGTTCCATCAGCCAAATTAGTCAAAGTTCCAAAGGGCATCAGTGTTCCTAAACATTTCCCATCATTCCTATCCCTCAAAATCATCATTTTCCACAAGCACTAAACCCTGATTTCCTCTCTCATTGAGCTATGGTTTTCTATGGAATCAGAAACACCTAAGAAGAGGAGGCATAAGGGAGGTCATATCAGCAATTATGAGGCCATTCCAACTCATAAACATCATGTCCCCATAATTTTTCAAGAAGTCATTCCAAGGGGCAAATCATTTGCGACAAATAGGACCAGTTTTTCTTCAAAGAATGTTTTTGACCAAATGGTGATGAATTTTACAAAAGTGAAAGAGGTTTTTTCCATTATAGGTCAAGTAAGAAAAAAATCCTTTATTTTTGACACAGGTGTCATGGTTTTGGAGAAATTTCAAAAATAAAGTTGCTATAGGAGAGTTGCTGCACTTCTAGAGTGACCTTGGGAAAATCAGTTTTTCTCCATGATGGATTGTCCAAATGACTTTCTTTATAAATAAAATGATAACTAGGCAGAGATATATTTCCAATGAGCTATCATGATCTCAATTTGGAGTTGAGTAAGGCCTCCAAAAGTTTCCTACAAGAGAACACTGCATTTTTTCTCCCCCATTCTACACTTTTTGACCAGTCTTGGTAGAATTCATTTTTTAGGGGCTATACTTGATCATTTTTAGTGCTTGATAGGTCCATTATGTATCCAAGGGATATATATTTCCAAAAAGCTATCATTAACTCAATTTTGACACCGGAAAGGCCTCAAAAAGTGGCCTGCAAGTTGGCGCTACTCACCTGGAACAAGGCATTGTGCATATAGCCACGTCGTTGCGCATAGAGCCAAGGCGCTGCGCATAGAGCAGAGGCATTGCGAACCTAGAAAATTTCACTTACAAGCTTCAAAAACTTGTGCAAGTCCTCCAAAAATTTAGCAAAGGGTCTCTCCACTTCCTAGCAAGCAAGTAAGACATCATTATGCCCTCCTTGCATTTCTTAAGTGCAAATTTCATGGTGTCAAGTTTTTCATGAGAAATCTCTAGTTTTTCAAAAAATAAACCCTAGTTTCATTTCCTAATCCCAAATTTGATCTTTGAAGACCCCTTTTACCTTTCCCACATCACAATAAATCACATCCCTGCCCCAATATCATTAAATCCCTATCCCAAACCCCTTTATCCCATAAACCCTAAGACCTAGGCATTTCAAAGTCCTAGGCTCCCAAATCCCCATACTTGTAATAAAATTCCTATTACCAAATCCCACAAATTTTCTGCCCCCTCTCACCTCCCTCAATTTGATAATCCCTTCCCCCATATCCCTAATCCTTTCCATCCCATTCCCCACTCTCCAAACCTACATTTCACTCCCAATTCATCTCCCTAGGATTTCTAGACCAAGACACCATTGAAGAAGACATAAACTATATGGAAGAAGAGAAATATAGGCAAGAGGAGGAAGATATATTGGAGTATGAGGAAATACAACAGAGAAGGCCACACAAAGGAGGGAGAATCCTAAGGCTGGAGCCCACCAACACAAATGAATTGATGGTCTCTCTTATGACTGTCACTTGTTTTGAGTATGTAGGTTGTCTTGATTTTTGAAACATGATTCAGAGGGCCAACCAGCATCTTGAGAAGCTCCTAGAGAAGGAATAAAAGGACAATGATATATTGAGAAATAGGGCCAAGCATTATTTCAAGAAAAACCAAATTGCAAGCTCAAAGCTACAAAAGGCCAAATCAAGACTTGAAACCCTAATCGAGTAGAAAGATAAGCGCAAGTTTTATTTTCTCATTGATGCATCCATGATAGCATATCATACCATATCAGGTCTCCATGAAGTAAGTCTGAAGAAATTTTGAGTAAATTTGAAGAAAATTTGGGAAAATTTGAAAAAATCATTGAAGGCACATTTTCAAGAAATGTCTTGTTTGGCCACCTTTTTGTAGAACATATTGTGGAAAAAAAAAATGAATTTTGGGAAACGGGAGGAAATTTTTGTTCCTAAGATATCAAAGTAAAAAATCCTATCTCACTTCTTACACAACTATTATAGAATGAGAGATACATTCACATATTCACAGCCTATGTTTCTACCTGTGCAAAATCCTGTTTGAGACATATGCTTGCAGAGAAGAGTGTGGAAAAAAAATGAAGTTTGAGAAAATGGAGGAGGTTTTTGTTAAAAAAATGAAAAATAACAAAAATCTCTCTCCATTTTGAAAAACACTGGATGGTTAGTGATTTATATCTCTACCTTGGAGGCCAATATTTCCAGAAAATTCAGAATTTTTACACAATTTGATTGTCCTGTGTGCAGTGCCCTAGGCGTTTTGCACCTGTTTGAGGCATATTTTGGTCAAAAGGAGACTTCCATTGGATTCAAAATTATGAATACATGCACCCCAACAACTTTTCTAAGTTTTTTTGGACAAATTGGTCAGTGAAAAGGTCAGAAAAGACCCAAAAAATCATGTTTCTGCACTCTTTTTGAGCCTAGCGTTGCGCATAGAAAATGTTAGAGTCGGTCTTTACATCCCTCCGTCAGAGATCATTTCTCTTATTGAATTTCATTTTTAGGTGTCTCATTCAGCTCATTCACCTGCATTCCGTTAGGGTCATGCCATTATCTGACGGAAGGTTCTCTTCACTCATTTCCCTCATGTTTGTACCTGCTGGGTTGGTCAAAATTTATCAAAATTCATCAAATTTGATTTCAGTCATTTACAGTCATAGGTGGTATGTTGGTCAAAAAAGAGTCATTTCAGTCATTAGGTCTAGGTTTGGTTTTCAGAATGTCAAATAATGCCCGCAGGCCATGAGGATGTCTTCAAAAAATTTTCATTTCAAGATTTTCATCATCAATAATGCTCAAGGATGTTTCTTCTTCAAAACTTTGTTTTGAGGAAGAAATCGTCAAATTAATTTTTTGTAATGAATATGTAATTTTTAAAGTTTTCTGCCATGATGTATTTCAAATGCAGCCCTGTTCATCCTTTTCCGAAATCCAATGCCACCATCCCTGCAAAAAATCAACCAAGAAGCCATCATTTCAAGCCAAAAAAATCAAAAAGGAAACTTGAAAACCAGAGTTGTATTAAAAGTGAAGAAATTCCAATTCTGAAACATTACAAAAATGGGTCTTTGCAAAGAAAAAATCAAAGCCATGAATTTATAAAGATATTTCTATGTGTATCAATGCCATTTGCATCCAAGACTTCAAAGAAAGTCGAAGTTTAGTGGTGAGAGGGCGAAAACTGTAATTTTCAAGCCAAGACTGTGTTTAGAGTGCACGCGGTGCATTGGGTAAAAGCGCGGCGCACATAGGCTGTGCGATGCACTGGGCCTCCTGCCACAGTGCTTTTCTCCACTGGCGCGGCGCATCCACGAGGCGCCGCGCACTAGGCTTGTGCGCAGCGCACAGGGTAGACAGGCTAAAAAATCATCATCATTTGCTCCAAAATCAAAATAGTTCATCTTGGTCACTCCAAGTAATTTTGTGAGCTCTTTCCCGTTGATTTTAGTTTGCATTGAGTGTTATTTGGAGGAAGGAATTTGAAAGTTTAATTGGGCAAATTACAAACCCTCTCATGTGATGAAAATTGTTCCATAGGGTTTATGCTTGAAATTTAAAGTGTGGTTGTTGGTGCCAATTTGTAAACTCCATTCCCACTTGTGTTTCCTTTCCTCCTTGCTATCACACTACTATCACATTCCTTCTCCTATTCCCCTATGTCCCAAACTACTTATACCCTTTGTTCCCATGTTTTCATCCTAAAACCCTACCACTTTCTACCACTTTCCTTCCTTCATATCATTTATAAATTCTCAATTTCCAAAACATTCAAGGACTCTCTTTATATCCTTGATTTCACTTAGCTTAAATATATCTTGTCATTTCATTTGTCCTTATCTCTAAAAACTACATTTCTCATCACCCTCTCCCACTCCCATATCGCTTATAAAATCCCCAAATCCTGAAGTCCCCCAAGCAGTCAAGTGACTGTCCTCACACTCAAATTTCACTTGACAGTCCATTATACCCACTGTAATATTTCCTCACAGTCTCTCATTTCATACTTGGCATATTTGGTATTGAAAGACAAAATCTTGTTTTCACCACATATATATCAGCATATACTTGTTATACACATCAAAAAGCACCAAATTCTCATTCTTCATCTCATTCAAGCCAACATAGATCTTGAAACATTATGGAGACAAACACCAATTCATCATATGACAGAGACAGTGATTCCACCGCTGAACTGCATGCACCAGGAGGGCACTGAAATGTCGGAAAAGGCATGATCAGATCCAAATCTTGGCCAAAGCTTCATTGGATGAGCATAGTACTTGATGAGGGACCTTTATTTCAAATTTCAGCAAATTTGGAGTAAATTTTGTCATTTTTGAAATTTTGGTCGCAAAACAGATTTTTCCGCCTGACGCATCGCGCCACTTGGCGTGCGCTTATGATTGGGACATCTTCTAGAGGAAAATTTGATATTTTTGAGTTTTTTATGATAAATTGTGCATGCTCAGGAATGGATGAGAGATTTCATCAAGTTCTAGGTGGTTTAAAGGGTCAAAAACACCTTGAAAATGGCCTTTCTGCCACCTTTTGCACCAGCAGGAACCAGTCTTGGGCAATTAAAGTTTTGGAGGGGAAAATGACATCCAAATCCAAAAATTCCACTTGTGTTGGATATTAGACATCCAGGGCTTTCCAACGAGATATTATGAGCTCAACTTGGACTTCGAGAAGTGCTTCAAAAATAGGCTCAAAGTGGCGTGATGCATTGAGTTTTCTGGCGCGGCGCATAGAGAAATTTGGCCTCATTTTCACTCTTTAGCTTAGAAATTCGCCCAGTTTTGACTAGTTTTACTTTCTTATGTAACTATTGATCTATATTGATGTAACTTGATGACTATGATGTAATTTTGGCACATAGTTACTTGTTCTAGAGGATTCATTCACTAAAAAGTGAAAATTAAATGAATGAATCAGTTTCCTTCCATATAGAGGCAAGTTGTTTGATTGCCTAGATTTCAGTTCCTGGTTTAGAATTGGTTGAAACAGCTCCTAGAAGGATGAGCTCGACCGCTAGAGGCATGGGAAGGGGTTATAATTGTCTATATATTGTATTTTCTGAGACATTTTCAGGGTTGGACTCTTGGGAATAGTTTGGCACCTCATTGTACATACTTTTCAGCGTTTTTGGCAAAGGAAAGACCAGGGTTTTGCAGCACTTGTTGGGATCCTTGTGGCTCTGAGTTTTGATGGTGTTTTTCTCCATGTAATTGTGAGTTTCATTAATGTTTTATGTATGAAATTTCCCTTCTCTTTTCTTCTGAAATTAAACAAATGAGTAACTAAGGTAGAATTCATTAATTTGTTGGTGCTCTGCCTTAAGCTTTTGTTTAGTTTTAGGTGTTTTCATCTATTTGAAGAGGATCCTTGCAGCCTCTTGCCCTCTTCAGCTCCTCAGCAGTATTTTCTATCCATTCATTCGATCTAAGACATCAAAGCCATTGATTTCCTTTCCCCAACTTTAACTTTGCAAGAATTTGGCCTCATCCCCAAGCCCAAAACTGCCTTTTCCTTTTTCCAAAAAAAACCCTCAAAAATCATTCCAAACTCCTTGATTAATATACCTAGCCTAAAATTAGCACTCATTTCAGTCATCTCAAGGCCTATTGATATATTTTTACTGAGATTGACCCAGAGAGAGCCCTCTCCTCTTCTGGTAGGGCTAGGTACCAGACTGAGCGTGGTTTGGTGTTACCCTGAATCCCGCCTTCTTTCAGCCTAAGGTGGATTTGGGCAATAACATAGTGGCGACCATAATAGGGAAGAATATGGTTTGCTTGTTGGTGTTTCTTGTTTTATAAGCTATAGACGGAGCCTGAAGTTATGCCAGGAAGCCTTCGAACCACTTTTGCTTTGCATTAGCGAAAGTAGATAAACACTGCTTCAGTCAATCTCTGGTCTAGCTTGTGAACGTAACACCTGACTTGTAGATTGTCTTGCCCCAGTACATGTATCAAGTTCAGATCTGATGGTTGATGGTGGACAACGATCAGACATAAGAAGGCTGAAATCATTCACCTGGTGACTCCAACTCAAAGTAGAGACTCCACTGGAGGACTAACTCTTTCTCTGCGAAAATGGAAGGATCTTACACAAAGTTCAGGTATCCAAAGTGGAATGGTATTCAGGATCTAGTATTCTTTCTTGTAAATTATTTCTTTGTTGTTCTTGAAGCTGTCCTGAAAATTTTTCAGAATTTGTTGTATGATAAAGGTGATCAAAATCTTCACTCGACCTATTCAAAAAGTGTAAATACTGAGTTTCCCTTTGATCCTGGCCTCCTTACTTTTCCTACATCTTATGATGACTATCTTCAGAGTGATAAGCTTAAAGAAAAAAAGATTAATCCCATAGCTCTTGTATATACTCCTACACCTTGTATAGTCCCCGATAGGTATAAACCTCTTGTTTTACCTTCTGTTCTTCATGCTTTCCCTAAAAATTATGACCTATATCTACCAAGATTTGACGGTAAATGTAACAATGTCAACGCTGAGCAACATGTGCATAATGTTGAGACTTTTCTAGACCTTTTTGAAGTTGATGAAGAAGATGTCAGTATTAGGCTTTTTGATCTTTCTTTTCAAGGCCAAGTGAAGAGTTGGTTCAAAACCTTGCCTGATGCGAGCATCTCAGATTTCCAGCAATTCGTCGAAGTTTTCCTCAACAGGTGGGTGATCGAACATAACCTTTTCTTGATTATAGAAGAATATAACCAGCTGAAAAGACTGCCAGGGGAGACAGTACAACAATTTTCTGCCAGATTTAACCAAGTATATTTTTTGATGCCAGCTGATATAAGACCTTCTCCTAGATTTTCTCTCTTGCACTACCCGGGTGCCTTTGATCTGGAAATGGAGTTTCAGCTGAGATAAAGGAATCTTGCAACACTTGTAGAGACATAGAATAGTGCAGTAAATGTAGAGGCTCATTTGCTGATCCGAAGGGAAAGGTTGAAAGAAGAAGAGATGAAAAACATAGATCTAGAGAAATGGACATCTTTAGAGGTAAAGCTTGACATGTTGGTAAGTGTAGTGGAAGAGATGATGCAAAAGAACACCACAAGGAATGAGTATAATGTTCAATCCCATGACTTGCTGATTGAAGAAGAACAAGTGGCTGATCCAAAACATTTTGTTTCTTATCCCAGTTGTCATAGTGATTGTTTTATAGATCATTTTGAAGAAGAGAGAGCTGTTGATTTGAAATGTATACTTGATGATGTGTTTTATACTGATGATTTGCCTTAGTTTGATCAGTATGATGATGATTATGTTCTCCAAACAGAAGCTAATCTTGCAGAAAAATCAGCAGCTAGTTTGTGGAAGGAGGAAGTTCACTTTCAGCAGCTCGAGTACAGTGATCAACTGATGCATATCAGATATGACAATGATGAGGAAAGTGCAGCAAATTTTGAAGTAAGTGAAGGATCTTTGCCTTTTTGTTTTGATTCGTTTCAGCTCATCAGAGACAATTTTCATGCAATCAGAAATCAACTGCCAACAAGCCTTGATTTGGACCATCTTGAGGGCAATGAAAACCTTGTTCAAGACTTCTCATATCCAGATTTTCAACCCCCGAGTGCCATTGATTATCAAGTTGCAGATGAAGACATGGAAACTGGCACATATGATCAAATGATACAAGGTGACTCTGTACCATTTTTTTTTGAATCATTTTAGTTTTTGAAGGGTAAATTGCATAGTAAATATTCAAATGAGCCGCTGGTAGGAAATCAACAATCTCTCAGTTTTAATGTGGAGGATGAGACATATAGCGAAATTCTTGAGCAGGTTGTTAATGAGAAATATTCCCCTGAAATGACTAATGAAATCATTTTGGATACAAAACCCTCCCTAGCATCATATTTGCAGCCACCAAATGCAATGGAAGGTCAGATTACAGATGAAGGCGTAGAATATGAAATACATGATTTAATGATGCAAGAGAATTCTATACCATTTTGTTTCGAAGCATTTCAGTTTATAAAGCAGAATCTTCGTAATATCTCTAAAGGAAAAGATGAACAACCAGTAAGATGTCATACAGTTTCAATGGATACATTGCAGTAGTCTTCTCAAGTTTTTGATGATCCTATTGCTCGTGTGTTGGATGATGTTTGATGTAAAAATTATTTTTCATTGGCTAACCATGTGACAGAAAAGAATGCTGATAATAATCTTATTCAAAAGTCCCCTTCATTGTCTTGTTTAACAGATTTTTCATTACAAAGCTCACACCAATGTTTGCAGTTATATGAGGGGATTGATAAAGGAGACTTTTTTTCTGTTTGGAATCAGCAACAGAGTTTGGTTATTCATGAAATTCAGGATCCTCTTGGCAGCTTGCTGCAATCACCAAAGAAAGACAGCACAGATGTGAAGAAAATATTAATATCCAGCTATGAAGATTACCTGGACCAGAACAGTAATGTGTTAATGGAAATCAATAGCTATGTTTATTAATACCCTTTCGTAGTATTCTTGAAGTCATCCAGTGAATTCATGCTTTGCAAGTTTATCAGCAGTCAACTTGATTCCGAGTTTCCATGGGAGTTGCCTTTCGATTCTTCCCTTTTCCTGCACATCAGAAAGCATTTGGGAAGAAATCAAATAGCAGCCAGGATGCTTACATGGTTGCATTGGTTGTTTCATTTCACTTGATCAGGTGATGCATGGAACAATTAGAGTAGGTTGTATTGAATAAGCTCTACTTTGAGCATCTTTTCCAGTTTGTCAGTTGTGTTTAAGTATCGAGTCAGTTTTTAGTTGAGTGAGAGTCAATTTGTGTCGTCAAGTCATCATTTTTCAGTCATGCATTTCAGTTTAAGTTTTGACTCCATTGCCCAATGGATGAAGGCACTGTCTACTCTCCCAAAGATTTGTCATTCTTGGCACCTCCCAGGAGCTACCATCCCCATTGGAGCCAATGTTAGAGTCGGTCTTTACATCCCTCCGTCAGAGATCATTTCTCTTATTGCATTTCATTTTTAGGTGTCTCATTCAGCTCATTCACCTGCATTCCGTTAGGCGCATGCCATTATCTGACGAAAGGTTCTCTTCACTCGTTTCCCTCATGTTTGTACCTGCTGGGTTGGTCAAAATTTATCAAAATTCATCAAAGTTGATTTCAGTCATTTACAGTCACAGGTGGTATGTTGGTCAAAAAAGATTCATTTCAGTCATTAGGTCTAGGGTTTGATTTTAAGAATGTCAATTAATGCCCGCAGGCCATGAGGATGTCTTCAAAAAGTTTTCATTTCAAGATTTTCATCATCAATAATGCTCAAGGATGTTTCTTCTTCAAAACTCTGTTTTGAGGAAGAAATCGTCAAATTAATTGTTTGTAATGAATATGTAATTTTTAAAGTTTTCCGCCATGAAGTATTTCAAATGCAGCCTTGGTCATCCTTTGCCGAAATCCAATGCCACCATCCCTGCAAAAAATCAACCAAGAAGCCATCATTTCAAGCCAAAAAAATCAAAAATGAAACTTGAAAAGTAGAGTTGTATTAAAAGTGAAGAAATGCCAATTCTGAAACATTACAAAAATGGGTCTTTACAAAGCAAAAATCAAATCCGTGAATTTATAAAGATATTTCTATGTGTATCAATGCCATTTGCATCCAAGATTTTAAAGAAAGTCGAAGTTTAGTGGTGAGAGGGTGAAAACTGTAATTTTCAAGCCAAGACTGTGTTTAGAGTGCGCGCGGCGCATTGGGTAAGAGTGCGGCGCACATAGGCTGCGCGACGCACTGGGCCTCCTACCACAGTGCTTTTCTCCACTGGCGGGGCGCATCCACGAGGCGCGGCGAACTGGGCTTGTGCGCAGCGCAAAGGGTAGACAGGCTAAAAAATCATCATCATTTGCTCCAAAATCAAAATAGTTCATCTTGGTCGCTCCAAGTAAGTTTGTGAGCTCTTTGCCGTTGATTTTAGTTTGCATTGAGTGTTATTTGGAGGAAGGAATTTGAAAGTTTAATTGGGCAAATTACAAACCCTCTCATGTGATGAAAACTGTTCCATAGGGTTTATGCTTGAAATTTAAAGTGTGGTTGTTGGTGCCAATTTGTAAACTCCATTCCCACTTGTGTTTCCTTTCCTCCTTGCTGTCACACTACTATCACAGTCCTTCTCCTATTCCCCTCTGTCCCAAACTACTTATACCCTTTGTTCCCATGTTTTCATCCTAAAACCCTACCACTTTCCACCACTTTCCTTCCTTCATATCATTTATAAATTCTCAATTTCCAAAACATTCAAGGACTCTCTTTATATCCTTGATTTCACTTAGCTTAAATATATCTTGTCATTTCATTTGTCCTTATCTCTAAAAACTACATTTCCCATCACCCTCTCCCACTCCCATATCGCTTATAAAATCCCCAAATCCCAAATTCCCCCAAGTAATCAAGTGACTGTCCTCACACTCAAATTTCACTTGAAAGTCCATTGTACCCACTGTAATATTTCCTCACAGTCTCTCATTTCATACTTGGCATATTTGGTATTGAAAGACAAACTCTTGTTTTCACCACATATATATCAGCATATACTTGTTATAAAAATTGAAAAGCACCAAATTCTCATTCTTCATCTCATTCAAGCCAACATATATCTTGAAACATTATGGAGACAGACACCAATTCATCATATGACAGAGACAGTGATTCCACCGCTGAACTGCATGCACCAGGAGGGCACTGAAACATCGAAAAAGGCATGATCGGCTCCAAATCTTGGCCGAAGATTTTTTTGCTGAGAAAATTACTTGATGAGGGACCTTCAGTTCAAATTTTAGCAAATTTGGAGTAAATTTTGTCATTTTTGAAATTTTGGTCGCAAAACAGATTTTTCCGCCCGACGCGTCGCACCACTTGGCGCGCGCTTATGATTGGGACATATTCTGGAGGAAAACTTGATATTTTTGAGTTTTTTATGATAAATTATGAATTCTCAGGAATGGCTGAGAGATTTCATCAAGTTCTGGGTGGTTTAAAGGGTCAAAAACACCTTGAAAATGGCCTTTCTGCCACCTTTTGCACCAGCAGGAACCAGTCTTGGGATATTGAAGTTTTGGAGGGGAAAATGACATCCAAATCCAAAAATTCCACTTGGGTTGGATAGTAGACATCCAAGAATTTCCAACGAGCTATCATGAGCTCAATTTGGACTTGGGGAAGTGCTTCAAAAACAGGCTCAAAGTGGCACGATGCATTGAGTTTTCTGGCGCGACGCATAGAGAAATTTGGCCTCATTTTCACTCTTCAGCTTAGAAATTCGCCCAGTTTTGACTAGTTTTACTTTCTGATGTAACTATTGATCTATCTTTATGTAACTTGATGACTATGATGTAATTTTGGCACATATTTACTTGTTCTAGAGGATTCATTCGCTAAAAAGTGAAAATTAAATGAATGAATCAGTTTCCTTCCATATAGAGGCAAGTTGTTTGATTGCCTAGATTTCAATTCCTTGTTTAGAATTGGTTGAAATAGCTCCTAGAAGGATGAGCTCGACCCCTAGAGGCATGGTAAGGGGTTAGAATTGTCTATATATTGTATTTTCTGAGACAGTTTCAGGGTTGGACTCTTGGGAATAGTTTGGAACCTCATTGTACATACTTTTCAGCATTTTTGGCAAAGGAAAGACCAGGGTTTTGCAGCACTTGTTGGGATCCTTGTGGCTCTGAGTTTTGATGGTGTTTTTCTCCATGTAATTGTGAGTTTCATTAATGTTTTATGTATGCCATTTTCCTTCTCTTTTCTTATGAAATTAAACAAATGAGTAACTAAGGTAGAATTATTTAATTTGATGGTGCTCTGCCTTAAGCTTTTGTTTAGTTTTAGGTGTTTTCATATGTTTGAAGAGGATCCTTGCAGCCTCTTGCCCTCTTCATCTCCTCAGCAGTCTTTTCTATCCATTCATTCGATCTAAGACATCAAAGCCATTTATTTCCTTGCCCCAAATTTAACTCTGCAAGAATTTGGCCTCATCCCCAAGCCCAAAACTGCCTTTTCCTTTTTCCAACAAAAACTCTCAAAAATCATTCCAAACTCCTTGATTAATATACCTAGCCTAAAATTAGCACTCATTTCAGTCATCTCAAGGCCTATTGATACATTTTTACTGAGATTGACCCGGAGAGAGCCCTCTCCTATTCTAGTAGGGCTAGCTACCAGACTGAGCATGGTTTGGTGTTACCCTGAATACCGCCTTCCTTCGGCCTAAGGTGGATTTGGGCAATAACAGAAAAGTATTGGGAGAATCACTTTTTGGGAGGTCAAAACAATTCAACTCTCCAAACCAAGCACATATTTGTAAAATATACTGGATAATATTTCCAATGAGCTATCATAAGCTCAGTTTGGACATCAGAAATCCCCTTAAAAGTTAGCTTGAAGTTGGCGCTACGCGTAGGACAATGGCGCTGCTCATATGACATATTTTCTCAGTTTGCTGATATTTTTCAATTTTCTCAATTTTTTATAGTTTGACCATGGTCAATGAGATTTTTGCCAATGAAAATCATGAAAGTAAAAGTAATCATGATGTGGTTGACTTACCTAGGGTAAATACATTAGGTAAAAAGTTTTGATGACATGTAATGAATCAGTTTGCAAAAAGTGAGGGATGAGTCAGTTTGACCTCCCTACACTGTAGGTATCTAGCTCAGTTTTTGGTGGAACACCTCCTCAACTTGGGAATTAGAACCCTAAGGTTGGGAGAGGTTGTTTGATGTCTATATCTTGTAATTTTTGACTTATTTTCCAAGGTTGGACATTGTTGGATGTTGATGCATTGATCAGAGACTCTAGTGTAATTATTTTTGGCAGGAAATTAATGAAGCGATTGTAGCTATTTATTTGGGATACATGTGGTATGGAAATTTAGCATTATTCTTTTTATGTCTCATTATGTATGAAATTTTTTTCCATGATCCATTTCATTTCTATGATATGTTGGTTTTTAAGTTGATAAACATAATACATCTCTCATGCTCTGTTTTGGGGAAACCTAAATATTTTTTCCATCTTCTTCAGTTTAGAAAGAATTCATGCTTAGCCTTGCTCTTTCTAGCTCCTCACCTGTCTTATCCATCCCACTCAATTAACCATAAAGTGTTGGGTTTTCTACCTACCTTGCCCCATTTAATCTCTGCAAACTTAATATTATTTTCCTTGACCTAACCTCTTTGACCTAATTATCCTCATCTAGAAACTCAATTTCAAACAAACCCCTGTACTCATACCTAGCCTAAAGCCCTATTTCATCCAACCCTCTTGGCTGTGATTTGTGAAGAGAGCCCTCTCCGGCTTGGTAGGGCTAGCTACCAAACTAAAATATTGGTCTATTTTTACCTCTGTTGGGATTTCTTCTTCAACCTTAGAGATATGGCGGAGTGATAATGTAACTACCATACCAAATGAGAGTTAAGTCTAATTGGGACATGCCATTGGATTTAACAAATGGAATTCCTTTTTTGTCAACTCTCTTAATCCCACATTTGAAAGGCATTTACTATTTATATTTTTTATAGTAACACTAATAAGATTGTAAAAGTGGAAAAACATGAGAAGTTTGGAGGTATATGCATTATGATGAATAGGAATATTTTTTATTGTCTAAACAAAGTGGGGATAAGGATTATGGAGGGAATAGGAATGTTTTTTATTTTCTAAATCAATGTGGGGATAACGATTATTAGTAACTTTAGTTATACTATTTCAATTTAGAAGATATTATGAGAGGAATGTATATTTCAACAAACTAATGTAAAATTTATAGTTTCGACCAACTACAAAATATATAGTGCCACTACAACTTATGCTCCCATTAGGGTTTGAATTTTGCTGAGGGAATCAATAGATCCACACTCACAACTCTAGGAGATTCACACAGCATTACAAATAGAAAAAAACTGGATACACAGGTCGACACTTTGAATTTGGCAGAGGGACAAACAATATATGAATATAGCAGACTGCAGACATGGCATAAGCGAGTTACAAGGGCAAAAAAGCTAATTTGGGAGATGTCTCTGATACCATGTCATACCAGGAGGTAACTCCACAATGTGAATTATGATTCTACATTAAGATTATTGATGGATATATACATGGAGGGAGAGACTCTTCGGCTTCACCTCACAGTTTGTCCTTATTTTCTATTTACATTATTAGATGAATTTCCTAATCCCAAAGATTAGGTTTCAACAATTATGTTTAATATTTATATTTAATATTTTCTTTCAAAGTGAACTATTTTTGTTAAGTACTCCTTTAAAGTAATTCATCATTTACTTCTATATGTAAAGTATATTTGCTCCTGATTAGAATAGTTAGAACTATTTCTTTCTCCTAATTGGAATAGCTAGATCAAGAATAAAAAGTAGATATAGATGGATTAGTTAGTCTTATTTCTATCAAATAGAATTGCAATTAGAATTAGGAAAGCTTTATCAAAACTCTCTTTTCTAAGAGCAACATTTTTAGTGGCTAACCAATCCCACATATCGATTGGAACTACCATACCAAATAAGAGTTAAGTCTAATTGGGACATGCCATTAGACTTCCTTGTTTGTCAACATTTTTAATCCCACATTTGAAAGACACTTACTATTTATATTTTTTATAGTAACACTAATAAGATTGTAAAAGTGGAAAATCATGTGAAGTTTGGAGGTATATGCATTATGATCAATAGGAATATTTTTTATTGTCTAAAACAAAGTGGGGATAAGGATTATGGAGGGAATAGGAATGTTTTTTATTTCCTAAAATAATGTGGGGATAATTATTATTGGTAACTTTAGTTATAATATTTCCATTTAGAAGATATTATGAGAGGAATGTATATTTCAAAACACCGATGTAAAATTTGGAGTTTCGACCAACAACAAAATATACAGTGCCACTATGACTTATGCTCCCATTAGGGCTCGGATGATGCTGAGGGAATTAGCAGATCCACGCTCACCACTCCATGAGATTCACACAACATTATGAATAGAAAAAAACTGGATACACAGGTCAACACTTTGAATTTGGTAGAGGGAAAGAGAATATAGGAATATACCAGACTGTAGAAATGGCAGAAGGGAGTTATATGGGCAGAAAGCTAATTTGGGAGTTGGCTCTGATACCATGTTAGACCAGGAGGTAACTCCACAATGTGAATTATGATTTTGCATTAAGATTGCTCATGGATATATACATGGAGGGAGCGACTCTTGGGCTTCACCTCCGAGTTTATCCTTATTTTATATTTACATTATTTACATGAATTTCCTAATACCAAAGATTAGGTGTCAATAGTTATGTTTAACATTTATATTTAACAATTTATTTCACAATGAACTATTTCTGGTAAGTACTCCTTTAAATTAATTCATCATTTACTTCGATAATTAAAGTATATTTGCTCCTAATTAGAGTAGTTAGAACTATTTATTTCTCCTAATTGGAATAGCTAGATAGAGAATAAAAAGTAGATATAGATGTATTAGTTAGTATTATTTCTATCAAATAGAATTGCAATTAGATTTAGGAAAGCTTTAACAAAAGTCTCTTTTCTAAGAGAAACATTTTTAGTGGATAACCAAGCCCACATATCGATTGGAACTACCATACCAAATGAGATTTAAATCGAATTGGGACATGCCGTTGGATTTAAGAAAGGGATTTCCTTGTTTGTCAACATAATTAATGTTTGTCATCATAATTAATCCCACATTTGAAAGATATTTACTATTCATATTTTTTATAGTAACACTAATAAGATTGCAAAAGTGGAAAAACATGAGAAGTTTGGAGGTATATGCATTATGATGAATAGGAATATTTTTTATTGTCTAAAACAAAGTGGGAATACGGATTATGGAGGGAATAGGAATGTTTTTTATTTTCTAAAATAATGTGGGGTTAATGATTATTGGTAACTTTAGCTATAATATTTCCATTTAGAAGATATTATGAGAGGGATGTCTATTTCAAAAAACCAATGCAAAATGTGTAGTTTCGGCCACCAGCAAAATATACAATGCCACTACAACTTATGCTCCGATGAGGGCTTGCATGATGTCGAGGGAATCAACAGATCCATGCTCACTACTCCAAGATATTCACACAACATTATGAATAGAAAAAAAGTGGATACAAAGGTTGACACTTTGAACTTGGGCAGAAAGACAGAGAATATAGGAATATAGTAGACTGCAAAAATGGCAGAAGGGAGTTACAAGGGAAGAAAAGCTAATTTGGGAGTTGGCTCTGATACGATGTCAGACAAGTTGGTAACTCCACAATGCGAATTATGATTTTTCATTAATATTTCTCATGGATATATACATGGAGGGAGAGACTCTTGGGCTTCACCTGCCAGTTTCTCCTTATTTTATATTTACATTATTTACATGAATTGCATAATCCCAAAGATTAGGTGTCAACTTCTATGTTTAGCATTTATATTTAATAAATTCTTTCACAATGAACTATTTTTGGTAATTTCTCCTTTAAATTAATTCATCATTTACTTCGATCTTTAGAGTATACTTGCTCCTAATTAGAATAGTTAGAAATATTTCATTCTCCTAATTGGAATAGCTAGATCGAGAATAAAAAGTAGATATATATGGAATAGTTAGTCTTATTTCTATCAAATAGAATTGCAATTAGATTTAGGAAAGCTTTAACAAAAACTCTCTTTTCTAAGAGAAACATTTTTATTGGCTAACCAAGCCCACATATCTATTGGAACTACCATACCAAATGAGAGTTAAGTCTAATTGGGACATGCCATTGGATTTAATAAAGGGATTTCCTTGTTTGTCAACACTCTTAATCCCACATTTGAAAGACATTTACTATTTATATTTTTTATGGTAACACTAATAAGATTGTAAAAGTGGAAAAACATGAGCAAGTTGGAGGTATATGCATTATGATGATAGGAACCTTTATTATTGTCTAAAACAAAGTGGGGATAAGGATTATGGACGGAATAGGAATGTTTTTTATTTTCTAAAACAATGTGGGGATAACGATTATTGGTAGCTATAGTTATAATATTTCCATTTAGAAGAGATTATGAGAGGAATGTCTATTTCAACAAACAAATGTAAAATTTGGAGTTTCGACCAACAACAAAATATACAGTGCCACTACAACTTATGCTCCCATTAGGACTCAAATTATGTCGAGGGAATCAGAAGATCCACGCTCACCACTTCTGGATATTCACATAGCATTATGAATAGGAAAAAACTGGATACACAGGTCAACACTTTGAATTTTGCAGAGGGACAGAGAATATAGGAATATTGCAAACTGCATAAATGGTAGAAGGGAGTTACAATGGCAGAGAAGCTACTTTGGGAGTTGGCTCTGATACCATGTCAGACCAGGAGGTAACTCCATAATGTGAATTATGATTTTTCATTAAGATTTCTCATGGATATATACATGGAGGGAGAGACTCTTGGGCTTCACCTCCCAGTTCGTCCTTATTTTATATTTACATTATTTACATGAATTGCCTAATCCCAAAGATTAGGTGTCAACAGTTATGTTTAACATTTATATTTAATAATTTCTTTCACAATGAAATATTTCCTATAAGTACTCCTTTAAAGTAATTCATCATTTACTTCGATATTTAAAGTATATTTGATCCTAATTAGAATATTTAGATCTATTTCTTTCTCCTAATTGGAATAGTTAGATCGAGAATAAAAAGTAGATATAGATGGATTAGTTAGTCTTATTTCTATCAAATAGAATTGCAATTACATTTAGGAAAGCTTTTAAAAAAGTTTCTTTTCTAAGAGCAACATTTTTAGTGGCTAACCAAGCCCACATATTGATTAGAACTACCATACCAAATGAGATTTAAGTCTAATTGGGACATGCCATTGGATTTAACAAAGGGATTTCCTTGTTTGTCAACACTCTTAATCCCACATTTTAAAGACATTTACTATTTATATTTTTTTATAGTAACACTAATAAGATTGTAAAAGTGGAAAAACATGATAAGTTTGGAGGTATATGCAATATGGTGAATAGGATTTTTTTTTTTGTCTAAAACAAAGTGGGGATAAGGATTATGGAGGGAATACAAATGTTTTTTATTTTCTAAAAAAATGTGTGGATAATGATTATTGGTAACTTTAGTTATAATATTTCCATTTAGAAGAGATTATGAGAGGAATGTCTATTTCAACAAACTAATGTAAAATTTGGAGTTTCGACCACAACAAAATATATAGTGCCACTACAACTTATGCTCCCATTATGGATCGAATGATGCCGAGGGAATCAACAGATCCACGCTCACCACTCCAGGAGATTCACACAACATTACGAATAGAAAAAAATTGGATACACAGGTCGACACTTTGAGTTTGGCAGAGGGACAGAGAATATAGAAATATAACATACTGTTGAAATGGAAGACGGGAGTTACAAGGACATAAAAGATAATTTGGGAGTTGGCTCTGATGCCATGTCAGAACAGGAGGTAACTCCACAATGTTAATTATGATTTTGCGTTAATATTGCTCATGGATATATACATGGAGGGAGAGACTCTTGGGCTTCACCTCCTAGTTTCTCCTTATTTTCTATTTACATTATTTAGATTAATTGTGTTGGAACAGGGTCTCCTACGAGCTGTGAAATTGGTCCATTTTTTAGTAATTTTGACTATATTTAGTCTAGCACAGGGGTTTTGGGGTGGGTCAAAACCCCAAAAACATTGTAATGGGAAAAAGGGTAAAACTAGGGGTCCGAAAACCACGGTTTGCGGACTATAGGAAAGTTTAGGCTAGATTATTATAAATAGGGGAACATTTTGTATTGTAAGGTAAGAAAGAAAGAGCTATTGATGCAAATTGTGGTTTAAGTTTTCTGTTTTGGTTTTTTGGGAAAGGACTCCCGCTGGCTGTGTGCGCAGAGATCCAGAGTCCAGCCATGTGCGAACCTTGCTATTGTGTGCGCAGGCTCGGAAGGGGATTATAAGAAGGAACTAATGAATTGGTGAATAAGAAAGGTTGATAGAGAACTGCATCTATGTGTACTATCTTTTGTCAATCATTGGTACTTACTACACTCTATACTTTCTGTATTTAAGTTGCGAAAAACCTATGTAAGTGTGTTTACTGTATCTGGATCTGTTCTGTTCTGTTTTATGCTATATTGTGCTACTGTCCTAGAAATATATAACTGTAGATCTAGAGCACGTGGATGCGAAAGAGACCTATCGATCCTGCACGGGAAGAGGCAATTTGGGTATTACCAGGTCGAACGCAGCTCTGCTTGCCTTACCTATATCCTTTCTCAGGGTGCAGAAACCTAGTTCCAGCACCCACCCATACTACTTCGGGTGAGACTTTGACCTGCGAAAGTTGGTCACTGCCGAAAGGGCTAGTAGTATAGGGGTTTGTTGGCAAACCTTGAACTTCGAACCTGGGTCAGGACCCCTCGAGCCAACAAATGGTTCTGCTACCGGGACCTGGAGAATTTTGAGAAAGGGATCAGGTAATGACAAGAGAATATTGGAAGCCTAAAAGAAAGGAAATTGAGGATTGATTCGAAAAGCAGATCTAGGAATTCGTGGTAAAAGAAAATCGCATTACGAAGTTAATGACGGAAAGGTGGAAAAACAGGTACATTCTTACAGAAAGCTATGAAATATTCTTTGTAACATTTTCAATTGAGCTTCAGGAGTGGCTGGCCAGACTCGTAGAATTCCAGAAGTGTTGGAAGGATGAAAGAGTCACTCAGTGGACCCCAGAGCTGATCCAGCAGTTGGAAAGAACTGATAATACTATCACGCGCATAGTAGATCACTGGGTGGATAATGTGCTAGGAGGATTTGTGATAGAATTTTCCATTGATCAGTTTATCTCGTACTCTGAGGCCGAACGACGATTCTTTAAAGGGTTTTGGGGCAAATTCCTGAGGACATTACCATTGCTGATTAAAATATTACTGTGTGAAAAGAGCATTCTGTGTAGTCATACCGACTGAATGACCTCGGATCTAGACAGAAGCGCCACACGCAGTGGTAAATACTATCAAACCAACCTTGACAGGGGGAGATCTTCCTATAATCTATTACAAGAACCGACTGCACAAGATCCCCCGCTGCCCAGGCAGCACAAAGCTAAGAACTCACCCATACCACCACCCCTGCTGGAAAGAGATATGGATGTGCACTTGAGACTACCTACCTTCAAGGGGGTAGGGGATGAGGATATGGACCAATTTTGGTTTGCGGTAGATTCCATCTGGACTGTGCAAAATGTGGCAAACAATATGGTGAAAAGGGCACAGTTGTCCCTGGCGTTCGAGGACAGAGCACTGGACTAGTATATGAGATACATTGCCCAGAACGGGAGTGCATCTATTCAAGATATCAAAGACACTCTGAAGTAAAAATTCCAAAAGCCAAAATCTTACTCTCAGTTGGTAGCAGAAGTGAAGGACTTCAAACAAGGTGCATCTGAATCGGTGTGGGAGGTTGATCAGAGATTGAAGAGAGAAATCAAGGAAGGAGGATTCGAGTATGATGATAGAAAACATACGGAATGGTTCATCGCCATGTTGTTACCTCACCTGTGCATGCCGATGAGTCACCTAACCTTTGAATCGCAGGCAAAAGTTGTGGAAGCCGCTATGAAACTAGAAGTTGCACCCAGGGAGGATACGTCGGTAGGGGTCCAACAAATTCAAGAATAGCTGGGAGCTATGCATATGGAAATTCAGAACCTGCAAAAGGAGCGAGGAAAGGCTGCCCAAACAGATCTATGGTGCATACGATGTCGGGTATCTGGCCATACAAAGGATCAGTGCCCTCTACTGGCAGATTACATGCAGGTGGGAGGACCTAGTCCGGTACACCCAGGAGTGAGTGGGGAACCCATCCTATCGCGACCAGGCTCGAGCGGACCTGCGCTATGGTGCAATGAATTTCATGTAGTAGGGCTGCATGATACAAACCATTGCCATCGGCTAAGCGCGTATGTATCGGAATTGAAGCAATAGTGGTGCAGGTTCTGCCAGTGGTAGGACACGATGAGCAAAACTATCGCACTTACGACTTGATGATAGATCATGGGAAATTTTATAGGGTACAATTAGACCCTGCATCCCCAAGAACGTCCGCGAGCTTCGGAGGCTCTCCAGCACGGGGTAGAGGAGGTCAGGGAGGATGTGCAGGACGAGGACGTGGGCAGTTAATCTATTATAACTGCGGGGAGCTAGGACACTTCACTAGGGACTGACCAAATCCCACCAGGAAATCATGAAAATATTGTAGACAGCTGGACCATGTGGTTTAAGAGTGCCCAATTTTAATAGCCAAGATGCAGTAAAAACAACCCACCCCTATGCAGAATGTGCAAAGGGTTAAATTTGAGCTAAGAAACATAGACTAGAGTGTAAAATTCATAACACATAGCGGGCTGGTGACCTAGGGAGAAAAGGAAGCACCTGCCAGGGATCTTACGACCTCTCCAGAAGGATCGAACATCAAGGAACAAGCGACGATAGCAGCTACTGCACAGAGGCCGCCACACCTCAAGATAGAGGAGGGGGTTGAGCCCTTTCTATAGGCATGTATGAAGCTGCTACGTAACCCATGGGCTATCGATAACCTTCAAGCATTAATGCATAGCTGCACATCTCGGCCCGATCCGATTCCCGGAATTAAGGATGTACACAAGCTATATAGATTATAAAAAACACACCGAAAGGTAAATGCGGTTGACTGCGTAGATTGGTGACTACGAGATGGATCAAGTTATTTTATACCTTGGATCAGATTCGAATGTATTGCAAAAATAAACATGGCAACGAATGGGAGAGCCTAAATTGGAATGGTCTACCATCCAGCTACGCATGGCAAATCAACAAAATATCATCCCACTGGGAAGACTGCCAAAAGTCATGGTAGATATCGTCGGGGTAAAAGCCCTAGCTGACTTTGAAGTAATAGAAACCGTGGAAGATGCGGATCCCTACCCTGCACTCCTAGGACTAGAGTGGGCTATAGATATGGAAGGTGTCATCATTCTCAAAAAGCATAGCATGGTGTTCGAAAACAACAGTACGCGCGTAATAGTACCACTGGATCCTGCAGAAGGTGCACGGTATACAGAGCCTACACATGATGAGGAAGAAATAGATCACATCTACGAATTGACTATGCAAGATGAACATTGGATTAACCCCACAACGGAAGGAGTACTCTGCTAGGAAAAGGACAATGAATGCTTTTCTGACTCTGATGGGGAACTGGAAAATTGGCAAGGCTGGTTGCATGAGGTTTCGATGCTACGATGTCTTCGAGTCACAAGGAACTTCTGTTGCATCTCCACCGAGGTAAGAGAACTGCCCTAAATTGAGGACGTGGGTGACATTAAGGAGTTTTTACATGCATTCGAAGCCAAAGTTTCCAAGGAACGTAGGCTAGAAGCACTTCTGCTAGCCCCGCATGGAGCATTTGAGCATTGATGGGATACGCAGGGCCCGGTATTCCGCACTTGGGAGGAGTGTTGGGATAAGATGATCCTACGATTTGGAGCTCTAACTGGAAGTTGTACCCAGAGGTTCCTTGGGTCAGAGGGTCCGCGCATGTATTTTTTGGCATGGGAAACACAAGGGTGCGATAGGACTCCAAACGAACAAGTTTTCCTGGTTATCCATGACCTAGGCTTGCATTCAAATGTGTGGTATTTAGATGCGAGGCTGTACCGGTACTTGCGCAATTGGGAGAATTTGTGGGCTGAGTCCCTTTGAACACAAAAGGTGGTAGATGGCACAAGGACACTCGTCATAGCCCTATCGCACACAGATTCCCTAACTAAAGGAAAAGCACGCTTGCCAAGAGGTACGGTGGCCAAGTTGCTAGAATGGTACTTGGACCGCATTATGAAACCCCTGGCATCGGCTTTAATTCAGGATATGCGAGCAGCATGCAAGCGTCATCTAGAATCTATTAATCTGTGCGAAAACCTTCAGGTACGAATAATGACCATCAAACCACTTCACGTTAGTGAGAAGGGAACCTTAAGGTTAAATAAAATGGGTGGCAGGCCATCAAGACAGAAATTAATGACAAGTTCGTTCTAGACGATCGATGGGAAGTTTCAAGTAGAGTTTACTTTACCATGGGATGGCCCCGAATAGTATAAGTTCAACAGGATGGTTGTGCTCAAGGCCTCATATCGTCTAGGTACCCTGCCTCTGTTATTCTCCTGCTTGTTTGTTGGGATCTTTTACATTGTCTGGGAAGCCTGTCCTTTTGTTGCTATGGCAGACCCTAACTCTTCGGCACCTACCAGTTCAGCGCCTATAAACATTGTGTTGAGAGGGTCCGGGGATGCCAAGCTTGATACGATGATTGGCCTCTGGCCCCCTGCAAGAAGAATTGACTTTGAAACCCGTGCAGAGGGGCACCACAGCTGCACGATGGAAATTCCCGACCTTTACAACCCTAGAACGGTCATAGGGCCCATTCGGATGGCCTTGGGTGATACCACAAAGGAGGATATGCAATTGCCCCAGTTTTCCATCAACACTGTCGGAGCCAAGTCACAGCTAGTCCTGCACAAGGAAGGAACAAAGTGATATAGGGATATGTTATGACTTCTCCACAGTCCCAGATTACCGACCAGTAGAAGCCATATTTGTTCGCTCCCTCGCACTGTCATAGTTAATGACCATGCCCCAATAGCCACGGATCTACAAATAGATTTGGTGCAGCTATCCAAAGAGGCGATACAAAGATCATACACCATTGTGTTTCCATAGATCCGTCACCGTGGCCGGACTGCACGGCAGCAGCGTGAAATACCCTCGGAAGTTGGGGAAAAACGGGTTGCATGGATTACAAAAGTAACAAATATTATTAAGGAGTAGCTTACTCAGGGAACTCAGTTGGCCAAAATGGCTACACAGCTCTGGACAGCGGTCTAGTTCCACCCCATGCTTTAGCATGTCTAGGAAGATTTACGACGGACGGAAGCTGCATTTGATCAGGTTGAAGCTACCTTTCCCTCCCACATATCTTCGCAACATCTAGCCTTCATGAACATGATTGCAGATCTCCACTGCACCAAGCACATCGTCAAGAAACGGTTGAAACCTTGGGGCGATACTGCCATCGCGCACCTCCACTAAATGTTAGAACAGGTTACCACAACTTCGGAATGCCCTGCCTCCCTGATGCTTTTCAACATCACACAGCGAGATACTGCCCAAAGTCAGGAAGTGCTCCCTCTGCTCCTCATCGCTCTCGATACGTTGCGTGCGTAACTAGCAGCCGCATTGCCATAGTGACTTGGGACGAGTCACAAGATTGTGTTGGGGGACTGTTGGAACAGGGTCTCCTACGAGCTGCGAAATTGGTCCATTTTTTAGTACTTTTGATTATATTTATTCTAACGCAGGGGTTTTGGGGTGGGTCAAAACCTTGAAAACATTGTAATGGGCAAAACGGTAAAACCAGGGGTCTGAAAACCACGGTTTTCAGACCATAGGAAAGTTTAGGCTAGATTATTATAAATAGAGGACTAATTTGTATTGTAAGGTAAGAAAGAAAGAGCTATTGATGCGAATTGTGGTTTAAGTTGTCTGTTTGGGTTTTTGGGGAAAGGACTCTTGTTGGCTGTGTGCACGGAGATCGAGAGTCCAGATGTGTGCGGACCCTGCTGCTGTGTGCGCAGGCTGGGAAGGGGATTGTAAGAAGGAACTGATAAATTGATGAATAAGAAAGTTTGATAGAGAACTGAATCTATGTGTATTATCTTTTTCGAATCATTGGTACTTACTGCATACTATAATTTCTATATTTAAGCTGCGAAAAACCTGTGTAAGTGTGTTTACTGTATCTGGATATGTTATGTTCTGTTTTATGATATATTGTGCTACTTTCCTAGAAATATATAATTGTAGATATAGCGCACGTGGATGCAAAAGAGACCTATTGACCCTGCACGGGAGAGGCGATCTAGGTATTACAGAGTCGAATACAGCTCTGCTTGCCTTACGTATCCTTTCTTAGGGTGTGGAAACCTGGTTCCAGCACCCACCCATACTTCTTCAGGTGAGACTTTGACCTGTGAAAGCAAGTCACTGCCGAAAGGGCCAGTAGTATAGGGGGTTTTTGGCAAACCTTGAACTCCGAACCTAGGTCAGGACCCCTTGAGCCAACAAATGGCCTATTCCCAAAGATTAGGTGTCAACAGTTATGTTTAAAATTTATATTTAATAATTTATTTCACAATGAACTATTTTTGGTAAGTACTCGTTTAAAGTAATTCATCAATTACCTCGATATTTAAAGTTTATTTTATCCTAATTAGAATAGTTAGAACTATTTCTTTCTCCTAATTGGAATAGCTAGATCAAGAATACAAAGTGGATATAGATGGATTAGTTAATCTTATTTCTATCAAATAAAATTGCAATTAGATTTAGGAAAGCTTTAACAAAAGTCTATTTTATAAGAGTAACATTTTTAGTGGCTAACCAAGCCCACATATCGATTAGAACTACCATACCAAATGAGGGTGAAGTCTAATTGGGACATGCCATTGTATTTAACAAAGGGATTTCCTTGTTTGTCAACACTCTTAATCCCACATTTGAAAGACATTTACTACTTATATTTTTATAGTAACACTAATAATATTGTAAAAGTGGAAAGACATGAGAAGTTTGGAGGTATATGCATTATGATAAATAGGAATATTTTTTATTGTCTAAAAAAAATTTGGGATAAGGATTATGGAGGGAATAGGAATGTTTTTTGTTTTCCAAAAAAATGTGGGGACAACGATTATTGGTAATTTTAGTTATAATATTTCCATTTAGAAGATATTATGAGAGCAATGTCTATTTAAACAAACGAATGTAAAATTTCGAGTTTAGACCAAAAAAAAAATATACAGTACCACTACAACTTATGCTCCTATTAGGGCTTGAATGATGCCAATGGAATCAACAGATCCACGCTCAACGCTCCAGGAGATTCACATAGCATTACGAATAGAAAATAACTGGATACACAGGTCGATACTTTGAATTTGGTAGAGGGATGGAAAAAAATATCAATGTAGAAGACTGCAGAAATGGAAGAAGGGAATTACAAGTGCAGAAAATATAATTAGGGAGTTGGCTATGATACCTTGTTAGAGTAGGAGGTAACTCCACAATGTGAATTATGATTTTGCTTTAAGATTGTTCATGGATATATACATGGAGGGAGAGACTCTTGGGCTTCACCTCCGAGTTTCTCCTTATTTTCTATTTACATTATTTACATGATTAGGTGTCAAATGTTATGTTTAACATTTATATTTAATAATTTATTTCATAATGAACTATTTCTGGTAAGTACTCCTTTAAAGTAATTCATCATTTACTTCGATATATAAAGTATATTTTCTCCTAGTTAGAATAGTTAGAACTATTTCTTTCTCCTAATTGGAATAGCTATATCGAGAATAAAAAGTTGATATAAATGGATTAGTTAGTCTTATTTCTATCAAATATAATTGCAATTATATTTGGGAAAGCTTTAACAAAAGTCTATTTTCTAAGAGAAACATTTTTAGTGGCTAACCAAGCCCACATATCAATTGGAACTACCATACCAAATGAGAGTTAAGTCTAATTGGGACATGCCATTGGATTTAACAAAGGGATTTCCTTATTTTTTAACACTCTTAATCCCACATTTGAAAGACATTTACTATTTATATTTTTTATAGTAACACTAATAATATTGTAAAAGTGGAAAAACATGAGAATTTTGGAGGTATATGCATTATGATGAATAGGAATATTTTTTATTGTCTAAAATAAAGTGGGGATAAGGATTATGGAGGGAATAGGAATGTTTTTTGTTTTCTAAAACAATGTGGGGATAATGATTATTGGTAACTTTAGTTATAATATTTCCATTTAGAAGATATTATGAGAGGAATGTCTATTTCAACAAACCAATGTAAAATTTGGAGTTTCGACCAACAACAAAATATACAGGGCCACTACAAATTATGCTCCCATTAGGGATCGAATGATGCTGATGGAATTAACAGATCCAGGCTCACCACTCCAGGAGATTCACACAACATTATGAATAGAAAAAAAATGGATTCACAGGTAAAAACTTTGAATTAGGCAGAGGGACAAAGAATATAGGAATATAACATATTGCAGAAATGGCAGAAGGGAGATACAAGGGAAAAAAGCTAATTTGGGAGTTTGCTCTGATGCCATGCCAGACTAGGAGGTAACTCCACAATGTGAATTATGATTTGTCATTAAGATTGCTCATGGATATATACATGGAGGGAGAGACTTTTGGGCTTCACCTCCCAGTTTCTCCTTATTTTCTATTTACATTATTTACATGAATTGCCTAATCCCAAAGATCAGGTGTCAATAGTTATGTTTAATATTTATATTTAATAATTTATTTCACAATGAACTATTTCTGGTAAGTATACCTTTAAACTAATTCATCATTTACTTCGATATTTAAAGTATATTTGCTCCTAATTAGAATAGTTAGAACTAGTTCTTTCTCCTAATTGGAATAGCTAGATTGAGAATAAAAATTAGATATAGATGGATTAGTTAGTATTATTTATATCAAATATAATTTCAATTAGATTTAGGAAAGCTTTAACAAAACTCTCTTTTCTAAGAGCAACATTTTTAGTGGCTGACCAAGCCCACATATCAATTGGAAGTACCATACCAAAGGAGAGTTAAGTTTAATTAGGACATGCCATTGGATTTAACAAAGGGATTTCCTTGTTTTTCAACACTCTTAATCCCACATTTGAAATACATTTACTATTTATAGTTTTTATACTAACATTAATAAGATTTTAAAAGTTGAAAAACATGATAAGTTTGGAGGTATATGCATTATGATGAATAGGAATATTTTTTATTGTTTAAAACAAAGTGGGGATAAGGATTATGGAGGGAATAGGAATGTTTTTTGTTTTATAAAACAATGTGGGGATAACAATTATTGGTAACTTTAGTTATAATATTTCCATTTAGAAAATATTATGAGAGGAACGTATATTTCAACAAACCAATGTAAAATTTCAAGTTTCGACCAACAACAAAATATACAGTGCCACTTCAAATTATGCTCCCATTAGGGCTCGAATTATGCCAAGGGAATCAACAGATCCACACTCACCACTCCCGGAGACTCACGTAGCATTACGAATAGAAAAAAATTGGATACACAGGTCGACACTTTGAATTTGGCAAAGGGACAGAGAATATAGGAATATAACGGACTGCAAAAATGGTAGAACAGAGTTACAAATGCAGAAAAGCTAATTTGGGAGTTGGCTCTAATACCATGTCAGACCAGGAGGTAACTCGACAATGTGAATTATGATTTTTATTTAGTATTGATCATGGATATATACATAGAGGGAGAGACTCTTGGGATGCACCTCCTATTTTATCCTTATTTTCTATTTACATTATTTACATGAATTGCCTAATCCCAAAGATTAAGTGTCAACAGTTATGTTTAACATTTATATTTAATAATTTCCTTCACTATGAACTATTTCTGGTAAGTACTCCTTTAAATTAATTCATCATTTACTTCGATATTTAAAGTATATTTTCTCCTAATTAAAATATTTAGAAATATTTCTTTCTCCTAATTGGAATAGATAGATCGAGAATAAAAAGTAGATATAGATAGATTAGTTAGTCTTATTTCTATCAAAATAAGAGTATAGATAGATTAGTTAGTTCTTGCACCATTGGAAAGGTATATTTTTGTAGAAAAGAATTAGGGGGTGAAGCAATTAGGTGGAAAAATTTTACCCGCAAAAAATTGTTGGTCCATCAATCTATCATTCTTTCACCATTTAAAGCATTCTTTCATGACCATTTTATTGCATCCTAATACCCATCCATTACCCATTTTACCATATTTATTCATGAATATGCCATAACACGCATATACATATTAATTTAGTTAAAAATCATTAATTTTATTTATTTTTGGTAATATAGAAAGGATTATTGTTGGTTTTACGGATGATGGTTTTCCAAGCTTGGTTCCCATATCCAGCCTCCATGGTTGGCATGTGTACGCAGCTTTAGTAGAAATTTTGGAACATGAGTTTTGTTCCTAGGGATGATGACTTGGATCCATATTGTCTATTTTTTTCCCAACTCGACTCCACAAGTCTCGAAGTTAGGATCAACAATTCAGACAGTTTATGCTAGGAAGAATCTAGTGACTAACTTAGGTGTTGTTTACAATTAATTGAAGAAGAATCTAAAAAATATGAGACATGGTTTTTGTCCATAACATACCTAATTTGGTGAATCACGAGTAGTTTCCCAAAAAAAATTGTGGATTGAGAGATACATGTTGTTCTTTCAAGGGTGTATTTTTGGTTGTGGTCGTTGTCAAATCAAATCCCAAACAAAGAAATTAGTTAGAAAATAATCCAACTCCATCTTATTATCAGATGATTTCTTATTAAATGAATCATATATAATAATATATTCGGTTGTTCTTAAAAAAAAATCCATTAAGAATGCATAAAATACAATATCTTGCAATCTGTACATGATATGGCAGTCCAAACTTGGAGGAATTAGCTCAAATTTGTTCCACTCTCTCTTGTATATAAATTTATGAAAATAGAGAACTTCGAGGTAGCTCTTTGAAGGTTATTTTATTATGATTTTTGTTAGGAGCATAGTTATAGTTCTGTAGTAGAGCATATTGTAGAGAGCTCCCAAATCTTTGTAGTTCAAAGTCTAACCATTTGGAAAATTGTTGATAGCAATTATGTAACTCTGAAATCATTGTTGGATTAATACAAATGTTGATTTTTTGTGTTTGAGATCATTGGTGATGTGAAATGACTTTGATTTTGTATCTTCATAGGTAGTGTGGCACTAGTTGGGAAGGCCCACTAACTCAACCCACACTACCTCATTCCTTTATTTAGTTATTTTATTTCATTTTGATAGACAGATTATAGCTTGGTTGAATGCACCATTTGTTGTGATTATTGAATGTTTAATTGCTCAGTTTTTTCTTTTTTACAAAAGTGATATTGGCCACTAAATGGCAGGGATACATATTGCAACTCTTTTGGTTGCATGAACGCCTTATTAAATCATTACGAAATATTATAACCTATAGAGAATGGCGCTTTGTTTTGACACCTAAGGGACCACTATCTCATTACTCTTCCCTTTCTTTTCTTTCATTTATGATTGTTGATTTGTGTTGGGATTAGAAATTAAGGAACTTTTTGATGCCAAAATACCCTTTTTGACCCCCTCTAAACCTTAATTTTGCATCCTTATAGTCCCCTTTTGCATACAACAAAGTATTACCATGCTAAAACTAGACAACTAAAATGTTTATGAGGTAAATTCTTAATTTATTCCAGAAATCTATAGTTTGAATGCATTGTCAAATCTTAATCATTATTCTAGGTTTACTGATGAAGGTTTTGTAGGTCTTGCAACCCTTGAAGGGTCCTGCAACCAAAGTTTAAGTAGGCTTATGTTTATAGCTTCCAAAAAGAAAGTGACGTGGGTCCCTTGGATCACAACATCAATACACTTTTTCACTCCTCTAGTTGGATCGTTGGTCAAATTCTACATGCCTAATTGATTTCCTCCTTTGGAAATTTGTTCAACAGCAATCCGAGACTCAAGGATCCTCTATTTGAGCTTTCAACCAGATTTCATCAGTTTTCTCATGTTTTAGACAACCTTTTTATCATTTTAATCCAAGATTCGAGATTGTTCATATTTATTTCATTTTTGTTTTATATCAAGATCAAGCATGGATCGTTTTAGAACTATCTTGTATTACAACTATCATAAAATTTAACATTAGCACTGACCCAAGTTAGGAGTGGAGTCATTAGGTTTCTTTATTGTTCTAAGTATGTAATATCGCTCACCAGTAAGACCACCAGGTCAAAATTATTTGTATTGATCTATGTAAATAATATTGAGTTTTATAATATCAATTTTGATGTTCAAGTTCTTCCATTCATTTTATTAAGCTTAGTTTGATTTAAAATTTTAGAGAGGCAACGTTGTTGGTTAGATTGGGCCCACCAACCCATCACATTGCTCTCCTTTATTCCTATTGTTCTAACGATTAGATTTTTTTGTATGGATCATATTTGAAAGATATTACTCTTTTTCAAGTGAAGTGTATATGTATTTATAATATTGAATGTTAATACTTGATATATGAGTGTTATTTTTATTTAGATTTATTTTTATTGGTTTGAATTAGTAAATGTTATAATTGTGTGTGCAAGTTTAGATTGGGTATTTATGGTTTAGATTAGATCTGGAGTGTTTATATGTTAATCATGTTCTTTAACCTACAACAATCAAAGGAATAACCTTGTTCTCTGAAAATGCATGCATCGTATGATTTATTGCAGATATAGGGTCGAGGTTTATTGTTGTGCCTCTAGTTAATACGAGATTGTGTTTCCTCTAGCATGCAACAGAAATGCATGTAGCCTGAAACATCTCATTTATGATCACCATTCATGGTTTGCAATGATTCATTGACAATATAAGGTTTCGTTTCAAACATATTTTTGCACGTTAAACTATTTATATTTGTTATCTAACATATTTCAAACTCGTTTGTTTCTATATATCTCGATTGATTCATGGATTGTGTATGTAGAGTTTTCATATAACTCTAATAATTTTATGTGAATTGAAGCTTTGTATGTGTTGATATAGGGGAATGGTTAAAGGTTTGTGTGTAGTTTGCACATAAGATCATTTTTTATATTTATTTTAGATTCATATCTAATAGCAATAATTTGTATGATATTTAAAAATTTTGAATGAATCTTTGTTTCTAAACCTCAAACATTATTAATGCTGTGTTTATTCTTCATAATAAAGGAAATAAATGTGTGTAAGTTATGTGAATTTTAATATGTGGATCTAACTTGTGTTTTGATGATTTGGAGCAGGGTGTGTTATAAGTTATATGCATTTAAATTTATTCATTTTGTATCTAAATCAACAATGAGTGCTTAGCAGTGATAAAACCTTAGGGGAAACTTAGGATTAGTCACCCTTTCCTTTTAAAATTGTGTGACAGTAGTGCTACCTAGTTGATTAGGAGTTGCTGGTTAAAAACTAGGTTTTCTTTCCTACGGCGTGATTTTAGAACCCACAATGAGTTCTTTGATTCTTTTTCCACTTAAATACACAAGGGAATGGAAGGTAAATTAGTCTAAAAGGTTTTAGCGCTAGGAACTTAGTGTTCTCTTAGTTACAATTTCTTTCTTGAGTTGAATCAAAACTGCCACTAAATGGATTTTGATATTTGTAGCCTAACAGTTGACTCTCCAATGGAAACCAAGGTGATGCAAGTTTTGATTTTTTTCTTTGTGAAACTTTCTTATGCAATTAGATAGATCCTTAGCATGGCAGGGCTCTGTGGTTTTAATCACTACTCAAATTATGTAGTGTCTCTAAATCTACAACCTTGGATTAGCATGTAAATTTTAAGTATTTGTTTTACCAATTATTCCACCCAACATTTTGGTGCCATTTTCTGGGAGGTGCTTAAGGAATATAACCTTAGGTGATCTGAGTTTTTTCATATTGTATTCCCCAACATTTAAGACTTAGAGGAGGAGTGGAGGTAAGATGAGAGGTAAGAACCGATGCTACCACCTCAGGTGTGCCCCATAATCCCTTTTGATGTTGGTTTGTATAATGTGGTTTGATTCAACATTAATCACTAGCTTTGATAATTAGCTAGTTTCATGTGTTACACATGCTACATTACACTATTACATTGACACTTACCATACATTTTGGCACTATACTATGCTTTTTCTATATCTATAGTGTGGTGGCATGTTCATTACAAATCATCCAACGATCCCACTATCAATTGACCCTAAGAATCATTGTCGTCTTAGTTTGTTTATTAGTAGCATTTTAGCATATTAGTATAAATTGAGCCACTAACCACTTTAAGAGTCCACATCAAGTGGACTGAATTGCTGAGTGATTTTGCATTAGATAAGAGGACCATGTCATGATTTTAAATTTGCATTTATCTGTGTTTTCCTTGATGCATTAGCAACTAGAAAAATTCTTCCAATAACCATAGGACTGAGATTTATGTCTATGGACTAAAATTTACAAGTTTGAAATCTCCATTTTCCATACATAAGAAAGTTGGATTAACGGAATATCCTATCCTTTCATTGTATTTTATCAGAAAGGTGGAGTTTAACTGAATTACCCCCTTATTTTTTTGGACCTGGTCAATTATATTCCTCTAACATTCCTAATTAGCTTTCACCTAGTTGGAATATTATATGTTGCTTCTATTTTCAGTCTAGAGGAATAAGTGGGGTAGGGAGACCCTTAAATATTTTTAGTAGGAATAAATCACCTCCAGTATGGATTTGGATCAGTTTATATAGTAAAAATAAAGACACCTTGGATGCGAAAGGGGGAAATTCATGTGGACTAGATAAAGGTTGACCAAATCAACAACACTGCCAAAAGAAGAGAGCGGAGCTAGTGGGGACAACACAATTTTGGAGGAGGAGTCTTTGCATGGAAGTAACCTCATAAATGAGTGGGGCCAAGGGTGAGGAAGCTCACCAAGAATATAAGGGAAGGGATGGCAGTCATGAGAGGCATTCAGAATATTGTTTATGTTTGAGTCTTATGAATTATTTCATGCTTCAACTGTTTATCTAGGTTTTTTGTACTGTTTAGTACGAAGGCATTTCCATGCGAGAATTCCCCACTCTTTCTTGGAGGACTTGAGAAGGAAATATGAGAGGAGTATTCTGAGCTTCATTTCCACCATCTAGAATTGGGCCAAGCAGTCACCTATAGCCACAACGCAGTCTCCTTGAGGAAATATGTTATTTTTAATGGTGTTGCAGTGGAGGGGTCAAAAACCCTATTTATGAGCTAGTTTCCTAGTGAAAGGATCAGCCTCTCACCTGGAAAGCTAGGGAGGAGGAATTTAAAACATATATTTATTATTTTATCCATTTTTCAATAGAGCCTCAGTGATACAGCATGATTCAGCCATAGAATTATAGTCTGCACATTTTGTATCTTGTGTATTTCAAGAAACCCTCGTTGGGTTATCTTGGGATTGTGTTTGAGAGACTACTTCTCCATTTTCAACTCCTTTTCAGTAATATATCAGCATATCCATTCATATTTATTTTTCTGTAGTAGTAACCCTCACTAGGACTACGCTATCATGTATTTTGACATTTCTGTGTTGCAACATCGCTTGGGATTCTAGTGTTTCTGGGCTTTGGATGCTTGTTTGCCTATTTTATGTGATTTGTTCCTCAACACATTGTATAGTTTGCTACTCTAATACATAATATAATGGATCTATTATTTTCTCATATGTTTTGCATCATTATTTGTTTTACATTTCGGTTTAGTGTTCAATATTTCTATATTTCCTAATTTGTAATATTACAGTGGTATTAGAGCTCTAATCTTGGCTCAGCTTGTTGGGAAATACATATATAGCCATGGAGGAGAGATATATTCCAAAAATTCTTCTCTAGACCATGCAGGACATTGCAAAATATATTAGGGAGATGAGATTTGAAAGCCATAAGGAATCCCCTAGAGGGTTTCACCATGGAGAAAGCTCTGGCACCTCACATTTTTGGTGGGAGAAAACAATAGCACAACCTTCTTCACAATGCTCCACTATGCCCACATTCCCATCATTCCAAGGTGAGGAAGAAGGGAACTTGAGGGAAGAAACTCTTGGTGACTATTTTGTGGAATATGAATCTCAATCCTAGAGTTTCAAGGAGAATCTGAAATTTTAGGAGTTTTGTCGGATCAAGGACGGTAGGAGATACTTCAATCACCATAAAAAGGCAAGGTACATGCAGAACCAAAATATACAGCACTGTTTGGGTAGATTCGTTTTGCCTTATTATGATGGATCACCCAAGTGCACAGCCCGGGCTTGGGTAAAGAAGTTGGATATTTATTTCCAACTCAACAGAGTTTCAGAATTGGAGGCTATCAAAATAGCAGTGCTGCACCTAGAAGGTGAGGCACATGAGTGGTGGCTTCATGGGCTATCTACAATTGGGCATGCTAGTATCACTTCATATTCAAACTTCGCCAGGAGGTTGGTGGAGAGATTTTATCCTAGAGATCCGGAGGCACACTTTTTTGGGCTAACCAAGCTCAAGCAATTAGGAGATTTAGAAACTTATATCTCAGAGTTTCTAAAGCTTTCAGTCATGGTACCTCACCTCACTATGACCCGAAGAGTATGCATGTTCATTGATGGGATGATTGAACCATTGCATGGGTTGGTGAAATCCACTAGACCAACTACACTCTAAGAAGCTATGGAGAAGGCTAGGGACTTACAACATGATTTACCCAAGCAAAAGCCCCTTTTCAGCAAAAGATCTCCTCTTGCACAAAGGAGAATCAGGAGAAGAAATATCTTGATAATGATCAAATAGATCCAAGGAAGAAAAAACTTTGTTTCACTTGTCGGGATCCATGGGTACCAAACCACCAATGTGTTGTAGCGAAAGCACATTGCATTGAGTTATTTTCTTATGAGGAGAAGGAGACCAGTGCTATAGCATTAGAAGGAGGTGCACATGTTGGAAATATGATTCCTATGTCTTAATATGTTGTCCTTGATGGCAAATCTCTGGTTAAAATATGGAGTATATGTCTTCAGTAGAAGCTCAGGATTCTCTCAAAAGAAATGTGTAATATCTAGCAAAAGAATTGATAATGTTTATATTGAAGATTCTATACGCGGGTTTGTTCAATCCAAGCCACGTATACATGTGGATAAGAACGATCCAAGTCGCATATGCCTTTTTCCACTTTAAATAGAAGATACCAGGGGGAATTACCATGGTATTAGCCCATAGTATTAAGCATTGTGTCGACTATTTGATTTCGTCTAAGAAAACCATCAGCAGCAATATGGTTTTGACTCATGGTATTGGTAAAGGCTAAATCTATATAAGGAGAAGAATATCATAGTGCAAAAGTGTGCATGTGTAAGAGATATCACTAATATTTCTCTCTGAAGTATATCTGCATAGGATGAACTCTGTTTTATTAATAAATATGAAGTTTTGATGCACCCTTGGATAGATTGATGGATCAAGATCTCTAGACCGGAAATGACTATATTCTTGCATGATCCATTGAAGAGATGATTAGATATGAGACCTGGTGCATGTTTGCTGGAGAGGAGTGAACAAATCTAGGTAAGATCTATAGATCTGAAAAATATTCTATTGAATTAATATTTACAAATCTATACACTAGTTTGTCTTAGTAAAAGTGCGCATATACGCAGGTTTGCTTCAGAAAAGGCGCATATGGAAGTTAGGGTTTTCTTAAGCTTATTGCAGAGGTTTTTCTACTATTGATGCTATTATTTATGTTGTCTATCAATGAAGACTTCATCAAGATTTGGGTTGCTTGAATACTGTACATGGTGCTAATTTGAATACGTCCAAATCTGATCAATAAGTGAGTAAACATGGTTAATGATGACTGACTATTTAAAGGTTCTGCATTTCTGAAAATATGTCTGATTGAAAGCCTCAGATCTGGATTTGAGACATATCATATTCTGAAAAATAGTATTCTCAGATCTATACACAAGTTGGTGTTAAGGAAAGTGCGTATACATGCGGGTTCAGTGAAACAAAGTAGAGTATGCATTTTAAGATGATAAATGTTCAGAGTTAAGTTTTATTTTGCATACTGATTCTGAAGTTTGGGTTATTTCTGAATTCTGGTTACAATGATATCACTGTTATGGTTGATGTATTGGGTGAAGGTTATTATTATTGTTCTTATGAAGATTTGTGTTGAAGTTGTTTGATCCAGTGTGAAAATTGATGAAACATGGTCTATAGTGTTTCTGAGGGTTGAAGCCTTCAGTATGGAAGTAGAATCTTCCTACCAATAGAAGCTGGTGTTCTAATCAGGGGGTTCAATCTCCCTTCTAGTAGTGGTTGGTAAACGAGTACAGGGGGTTGTCGCTCCCTTCCATTAGTAGCTAGAAAACGAGAGAAGGTTGCAGCCTTTTACAAGTATTTGCCTGCGTACTGATATGAGTCTGCATCAATACAAAATTGTAAACAATTTTCCATAAATAAATATTGAAGACAGGGACGAAAACAGCAGTGGTTTTCTCCTAAATTGGGTTTCCACCTTAAATCTTGGCATTCATGCGTGTTTCTATTGTGTGATGTTTTATTCTGCTGTTACTACACATATTTGTTGATTATCTAACAGATGCATGACTGATAAACTGAGTTAGATATTTTTTCTGAAAAGTGTTTCTAAACAATAAATTTATATCAGTATACGCTAGTTTCTTTTGGTATATGCACATGTATACGCGAGTTGGGTTCATAAAAGCCGCATATGGAATTCAGAAAAGAAAGAGAAAAATATTTCAGTAAGCTCTAAATACTTATTCACCCCACCCCATCCCCTCTCAGTATTTTTCCCAACAATTGGTATCAGGGCATGTCCTTCTGAAGAAGCTTAATCACTAGAAGGAAGATCAACTAAGATGAGCAATCAAGATGGGACAACATCTATCAGGCCTCCTCTCTTCAACGGAAACAATTTAATATTCTGGAAGACAAGGACACGATCCTATCTTCAGTCTCTTGGAGCAGATGTATGGGCTATAGTTGAAGGAGGTTATCAATATCCAACATCAGTTCCAACAGATGCAACAGAAAGAAAGAAATATGAAACCAATGCAAAGGCAATCAATGCATTATTGGGAAGTCTGACTGAATCAGAATTTTTCAAAGTCATGCAATTGAATATAGCAAAGGATATGTTGTCTTGAGGGGTCCTGACCTAGGTTCAGAGGTTAAGGTTTGCCAACAAACCTGTTGTGTAACCAGCTCCAAAAATAGAAGAAAAGATATATCAACGCCTTAGAAATAAGCCACTTCAAGGGGGCAACCTCCAATACATTACATAAATGAACAATTCTTGGATGATTCAATTTACAAAACCTCCTTTCTATATATAGGAGTCCATGGGGCCATAATGTAATCCTAGTGGGCCACAATGTAATCCTAGCCAACCTAACAATAATAGTTTTAAGGGCACAATAATAATAAAATGGGGGTTACAAGGGTACAATAATAACAATAAGGGGGTTACACTAACAACAAGGGACTATACTAGTAATATAGGGACCTAACATGCCCCTCTCCATCAAAAAAGTGTTGTCCTCAACACTTGAGTAGCTATGGGTGCTTCTGTATAAAATTCTCATCCTCCCATGTAGAATCTTCAGTGGGTAAGTTCTTCCACTTGATGAGATACTCTGAAATTGATCGATTTCGTAGTTGTCGATTTCTTGTTTCCGTGACCGCTTCAGATTCTAATATGATTTTTACTTCCTCATCAAGTTCCGGTAATATTGTTTGAACTGGAATATTTTCACCGATAACCTTCTTTAAGCATGAAACATGGAAAATTGGATGTACTGGTGAAGAAGCAGGAAGCTCCAATTTGTATGCCATAGTACCAATCTCTTGCAACACCTTGTAAGGACCATAGTACTTTGGCGATAATCTATTATCCTTCTTTGCTTGCTTGAGGGACATTTGTTTGTATGGTTGTAGCCGTTAAAATACCCAATCTCCTACATCAAAACTTCTCTCGCTGCGATGTTGATCTGCCTGTTGTTTCATTCGATTTTGTGCCAAATTCAGGTTATCCTTTAAGAGTTGGAGAACTTCTTGCTGATGCTCGATGTGATCTTCCACTGCTTGAACCTTTGAATTTTTCCTCAAAGATGATGTGATGGATGGTGGATGATATCCATAAAGTGCCATAAATGGGGTCATTTTTGCTGCAGTATGGAAGGAAGTGTTATACCACCATTCAGCAAGAGGTAACCACTTGACCCATTGTGTTTGTTTATCAGATACAAAACAACGAAGATATCCTTCCAAACATTTATTTACTATCTCAGTTTGACCATCAGATTGAGGATGATGAGATGAGCTATGAGCTAATTGAGTACCCAAACAAGAAAATAACTCCGTCCAAAAAATTTCAGTAAAAATGGGATCTCTGTCGCTCACAATAACCCTTGGGCTTCCATGTAGCTTTTGAATTCTGTCCATAAATGTAGTAGCAACTGTACTTGCTTTAAATGGATGAGATAATGCACAAAAGTGTGCATACTTGGTAAGTCTATCAACTACCACCATGATGACACTCTTTCCTTCGGACTTCGGTAAACCTGTGATAAAATCCATTGAAATCTCCTCCCAACGTTGAATTGGAATGGAAAAAGGTTGTAGAAGTCTCGGGGTCTTAATTGTTTCCACTTTATTCTGCTGGCAAACCAAACATTCCGCCACAAACTTTTGAATATCAGATTTAAGGCCATCCCAAAAAAATTCTTTCTTCACCCTGTGGTAAGTTTTTAAAAATCCTGAGTGTCCTCCTAAAGGAGAAGTGTGCAATTCTAGAAGAATCTTTTGTTTTATTTGGGAATTCTTACAAAGATATAAGCGATCTTTGTACCATAAGGAATCATTTTTCCAACTAAATGTATCAGATGTACTAGGATCTTGCTGCAACTTCTGAATGAGTGTCCATACATCTTTGTCCTTCTTCCATTCATCTCTTGCTTCGGTTATCCAATACGGTTGGATAATAGAAATGGCACAAAGCAATGCTTCCACCTCTTCATTCTTTCTTGAGAGTGCATCTGCAACAACATTAAGCTTTCCTTTTTTGTAGATTATTTCAAAGTCATAACCCAACATCTTTGTGACCCATTTTGCTGCTCTTCTGAAGATAGTCTTTGTTCCAAAAAGTGTTTAAGACTATCATGATCAGTTTTTACCTTGAAGTGTCTTCCCATTAGGTAAGTTCTCCATTTCTTTAGTGCATGCAGTATTGCTAACATTTCCTTCTCATAAATAGGTTTCTTTAAATACTTTCCTTTGATTGGACGACTTTCCAAAGCAATGGGTCTTCCTTCCTGCATTAAAACAACACCAATTCCATTTCCTGAGGCATCACATTCCACAATAAAGGTTTTTGTGAAGTCTGGCGTAGCTAAGACCGGTGCTAGGCACATTGCCTCTTTAAGACGTTCGAAGGCCTTAGTTGCTTCAGGAGTCCATGAAAATGCATCTTTCTTCAATAATGTTGTTAGAGGTGCTGCTATTCTCCCATAATTCTTAACAAACTTGCGATAATACCCTGTTAACCCGAGAAATCCTCGCAACTGCTTTATGGTTGTGGTGACTTTCCATTCCTTAATGGCTTTAATTTTGTTAGGGTCTACTTTAACACCCTCGTGAGATACAATATGACCCAGATATTCCACCTCTTGTACTCCAAAGAAGAATTTGGATTTTTTTGCATATAATTGTTTCTCCTGCAATAGTTTGAGCACCCTGTCAACATGTTCAACATGATCCTTCCAAGACCTGCTGTAGATTAGTATATCATCAAAAAATACTAGCACAAATTTTTTAAGGAAGGGTTTGAAAATGAAATTCATCAACCCTTGAAATGTAAAAGGTGCATTGGTAAGGCCAAAGGCATGACCAAAAATTCATAATGACCCTCATGAGTTCGAAATGTTGTTTTTGGAATATCTTCAGTCTTCATTCTAATTTGATGATATCCTGAACGAAGATCCAACTTGGTAAAATAAAATGCTCCATGTAATTCATCCAATAATTCATCAATCACAGGAATGGGAAATTTATCTTTAATGGTGAGCTTATTGAGCTCCCTATAATCCGGACACATTCGCCATGATCCATCCTTATTGTGTACCAATACTATAGGAGCAGAGAAATAACTTTGACTAGGTTGAATTATACCCGACTCTAACATTTCTGCAATCATACGTTCAATTTCGCTCTTTTGGAAGTAAGGATATCTATAAGGCCTGATGTTTGGAGGAACACTTCCTGGAATCAAATGAATAGCATGATCATGATCACGAATAGGTGGGAGTCCTTTGAGAGTTTCAAACACCTTGGAATGATTGTCCAAGACTTGTTGGAGATCTCCAGAAATAGATGATTTTGATGTTGGAACTTCTAGTGAGCATAATTGTGCAATTACGCCTCGTTGTTCTTTCTTTAGAAGCTTTTTCATGACATTAGAGCTTATTATCCTTCCCAAATTCCCTTCAATACCCCGTAATTCGACTTCCTTTCCTTCTGAAAAAAATTTCAAGAAAAGTTCTTGAAAATTAAAAGCTACCGTCCCCAAAGATTGTAACCATTGTACTCCTAGTACAACATCAACACCTCCCATAGGAATGGAAAGAATTGTACTAGTCAATACATATTCCCCCATGGTTAGCTTGATATTATGGCATTTTCCAGAGCAATTTATAGTTCCTCCATTTGCAACCATCACTTGACATTCTGTTGCTAGGTATAGGAAACAATTTAATTCCTTGGCTACCTTACAATGAATAAAATTATGGGTGCTACTGAATCAATAAACACTATTACCTTTTTCTTCTTGATATGTCCTTCTATCTTGAGAGTTTGAGGAGTGGTAATTCCTGCCAATGCATTACATGATATGGTCAGACTCATTTCTTCCTCTTCTAGGGCTGGTTCTTGGTGTATATCCTCTTCTTGTTCATTTTCTTCTTCCTCTTCACAATCTACGTAAAATAATTTCTTCTTAGCACACTTATGACCTTTAGTGTATTTGCTATCACAACTATAGAAAAGCCCTTTTGCTCTTTTTTCTTCCAATTTTTGTGGTGTCAACCTTGTAGGTTGTGGAAATCTAGGCGTAGCAACACTTCCTTCTTTATAGAATTGAGTGGTAGGCTTCCTTGTTGCCATAATTTTACATTCAACTTTTCTTGCAAACCTGAATGCCTTCTCCAATGAATCAGGTTCCAAAACGCGAACTTCATGTTGGATGTTATCCTTTAAAGTGCCTAGGAAGAGATCAATCCTGTGTCCCTCTGGAATATCGGTTACCCTTATATTCAATTTTTGGAAGTCCTCAATGTGCTGCCCCACTAAACCCTTTTGTTTGAGATTTATCAATTGGGTAAAGAAGGTGTTGCTCTTTGTATCCTCATAATGTGCTATCATTTCCTCCGTAAAAATTGACCAAGTGAAAAAAATTTTACGGGAGCAAAGCCATTGATACCATACAAATGTATTTTGTTCTAAATGTAAAGTTGCAATGCGTACCTTTTGTGTGTTTTTCACATTATGGAGATAAAAATATTGCTCCATCTGTAGTATCCATGTTACAGGATCCTTTCCATCAAACTTCCTCATATCCATTTTTGGAATATGGTGGTTCTTTCCGCCAACATTAGAGTTTATGAAATCACGATTAACATTTATTTTGTTCTCATCATGAGGTTCTTCTACTATCTTTTCACCATTAGGAAACATTTCTTGTATCAACTTGGTCAAACCTTCAATGTCTACTTTTAGATCATTCTTCATGTTTTTCATGTTTTTTTCCATGTTGTCTTGCATGTCATCCATCTTAGCTTCCATGCCAGCTTCCATGCCATCCATCTTAGCTTCCACGCCTTTCTTCAAAACTTCCATTTCATTTTTTGTTGCTCTTTGCGAGAGTGAAATTTGTTGCACTTGCTCTTGTAATTTTGATAGATCATGTTGCAATTATTCATCTTCATGAGTCATAGTAGATCCTTATGAAGGCTTAATGGGTGTTGAATTATTTTTATGGGGAATCTTTTAGAACCCAATACTGATATCTATTCTACAATATGCCCTTGGAATCAATTCAAATTGATTCTTCAAACAAGAATTATGAAATTCGGAAAAAAAAAAAATACACACCTTTTTCTTGCTTTTGAGGAGCTTGATATTGAAATTGGATTATCTCTATGATTGCAACAATTCAATATCTGAATTTTAGTACTGACGTAGCCCTCTGAATTATATTTCAAATGCCACAGGTCTGACCTGATTTGGATTCTCCAAGACAAAGTTGTGTCCAATCTCCCACAATGACCTAATTATGGACTGGTTCAGTAGAATGAACTTGTACGACTTGCCACGTGTCATTGTTTTGTCCTTTGTATGTGAAATTGATAGCCAAGAAACTAAAGTCTGTGTACTTGTGACCAATTTTTACGGCACTCCAATCCAATGCCCAGAGAGAGATTTATTGAACTTTTCCCATGATCACCTCTTTGAGATGAAATTCAGGAGCCTCATGAAAAAGCACTACCTTCCACAGATCATATCTCCAAAATTATTGCAAACCAAGCTCTGAAATTTTTTGAAGAACTTCCTCAGGATTTCAGCTTCGCACCATACGAATTTAAGATTCTGAACCTTCGTAGAAACAACGTTATAGCGCAAATTCCACAATGACCTATTTAGGAGCCTTAAAAAAGACTTAACTTACACAGATCATATCTCCGAAAATATTTCAAACCAAGCTCTGAAATTTTTAGAAAATCTTCCTTAGGATTTCAGCTTCGCACCTTAAAAATTTCAGCTTCTGAAACTTCGTAGAAAAAAATTTATAGCGAAAATGCCATGATGAACTGTTTGGAGTAGCGAAACCCTAGAATCCAAAGCTCTGATACCAAATGTTGTGTAACCAGCTCCAAAAATAGAAGAAAGAGATATCAACACCTTAGAAATAAGCCACTTCGAGGGGGAAACCTCCAATTCATTACATAAATGAACAATTCTTGGATGATCCAATTTACAAAACCTCCTTTCTATATATAGGAGTCCATGGGGCCATAATGTAATCCTAGTGGGCCATAATGTAATCCTAGCCGACCTAACAATAATAATTTAAGGGCAGAATAATAATAAAATGGGGGTTACAAGGGTACAATAATAACAATAAGGGGGTTACACTAACAACAATAAGGGACTATACTAGTAATATAGGGACCTAGCAAAGGAGATGTTGTCTTGAGGGGTCTTGACCTAGGTTTAGAGGTTAAGGTTTGCCAACAAACCCCTATACTACTGGCCCTTTCAGCAGTCACCTGCTTGCGCAAGCCAAAGTCTCACCCGAAACAGTATGGGAGGGTGATGGAACCAGGTTTCCGCACCCTGGGAGAGGGTGGGTAAGTCAAGCAGAGCTACGTTCAACCTTATAATTACTATATCTTATATCACAGAGCCCAGATCTATTGATATGCTTCGCATCCACATGTGCAATATCAATTATAATGACAGTAACTAACAGATCATAGATTTGTAGAACATTACCGCAGTTATCATATAAAGAATGACATAACAGATCCATATTGCAGAATAAACAAGTAGCACAAGTACTTTCACAACTTAAATCAATAACACGGAATCATACATACTCAATTAGATACCATAGATTCACATCAGCAATAATTCCAACAGATTCAGTTATTCCAACATCCTTCCACATTCATTAATCCTTCAGATTTACTTATAATACCCAAAACCCAACCTGTGCACATAGCAGCAGGGTCCACACATAGTAGGATAGAGGATTTCCACACACACATCCAGTAGGATTCCTTACCCAACCAACCCTACAGATCTAACAATTCACACGTAGCATCAATTCCAATTTATTCCTACCCATCGAATCAAAAAGGTTCAACTATTTATACTACTTTAGCCTATGCATCCAATGGTCTGCAAACCATGGTTTGCGGACTCTTGGTATACCCTTGACCCACTTACAATGCATTAGGGGCTTTGACCCACCCCAAAACCCCTGCGTTAGACTAAATATAATAAAAAATATACAAAATGGACCAGTTTCACAGCTTTGTAGGAGTCCCTGTTCCAACAGTCCCCCAACACAATCTTGTGACTCGTCCCAAGTCACTGAGATGGTGGGATCTCCACCTACACCCGTACGACTACTCCGGCGATATATTCATGTGATCTGATACGGTTTGAGACAACTACCATTGATGTAGCCTGGTAGCATATCACCGCGCAGGGTAGCTAGTCTAACAACTCCGCCATCTGTGATCTCTTTAATTGTGTAGGGACCAAACCAATGCTGCCGGAACTTCCCAAGATGCTTTGCAAACTGGATATTGTATAAGAGGACCAATTTTCCCTCTGCGAATGTCTTCTAGCGAATATTTCGATCATGCCAGGCTTTATCGCGGGCCTTCTGGACTTGCTGATGGAAATTCATAAGAAATCGATCTTCCTCCAAAGCCATAAGCTGCGCTAATCGCTCCTCCATGATGTTAGGTTCTTCCATGTTCGTAAATGCTACAATACGCAGACTAGGAACAATATACTCCATGGGCATAACAACTTCTTTACCATAAACCATCTTGAATGGGGTTTTTCCTGTTAGCTTCTTGCAGGTTTTTTGATAGGCCCAAAGGACCGATGGGATGCAAGTGTCCCAATCGCTACAATCAACATTGCATACCTTTGTCAGCGCTTGCTCCAATATTTTATTAAAAAATTCAACCGCGTCATTGGCCTATGGGTGATATGGTGTGCTCTTCGCACGATGGATCCATAACTCCTCGGTCAAAGCTTGGATTGTTTCATTAACAAAGTGCGTACCTCTGTCACTCATGAGGATCTTTAGACATCCAAATCTGGTCAGGATTTGTTCAAAGATGAAATGAGCAGCGGTATCTGTAGTACAATCCTTTACTGCTTGTGCTTCAGCCCACCTGGTTACATAATCAGTGGCAGTAATAATGTATCGCACACCTATCTTCTTCCCTGGTGGGTTTATAGGCCCGATGAAATCGATAGCCCACTTATCAAATTCTTGTAGAGCCATTTGTGGTTGAAGGGGAATTTCATCTTTGCGGGATGGCCTCCCTATTCATTGGCACGTATCACAGGCTTTACAATAGTCGTGGGCATCACTATACAGGGTTGGCCACCATAACCCAGCACTCAATATCTTTTGCGTCATTGCTTTCCCTGCGTAGTGACCTCCTACTACTCCATCATGAGCCTTTGCCGAGATAGCGTGCCTTTTATGCTCCAAAAAATATCTCCGTAATACTTCATCTGCTCCCATCTTATATCAATGACCTGTGATGATGGTAAAATCTGCTGCTCGGGTGACTAACTCTTTCTTCTATTGTATAGAGTACTTTGGATGTGTTGTCCCAATAGTCAAGAACTGAATGATATCAGTGAAGTGTGCATCTACTACCTTAATAGAAAATAGTTGTGCATTAGGAAATCCAGCTTCCAGGTCAGTTGGCTCCTCGCCACTCTCTATTCGGGACAAGTGATCTGGCACAACATTCAACTTTCCCAGCTTGACGATGATTTCAAAGTCATACTTCTGAAATAGTAGTACCCATCGGCATATTCCCTCCCCCCAACACAGGCTTATTTACCAGGTACCTTAAAGCTGAATGGTCTGTGAACATTTTGAAGTGTCCTCCTAATAAGTAATGCCGATATTTATTCAAAGCGTAGACCATGGCCAATCCCTCCCGCTCTGTGGTGGAGCAGTTGTGTTCCATACCAACGATTTTCCTACTTGCAAAGGCAACCAGATGGTAAATATCGCCTTCTCCCAATTGTGTAAGGACAACCCCAAGAGCAATTCCCGACACATCAATGTGAACATGAAATACCTTCTCCCAATCAGGACAGATGAGAATAGGCGTCGAGACCATCTTTTCTTTAAGTATCTTGAAGCTCTTTTGACACTCGTCATTCCAAAAGAATGAAACATCCTTCTTGAGAAATTTTTCCATAGGGGCAGTAATCAGCACATAGCCTTGAATGAATTACCTGTAGTAGCCCATGTGTCCAAGGATCGAGCGTGGCTATTTTTTGTGGTTGGTACTGGCAAGTTTATGGTAACTGCGATTTTGGCAGGATCTACCATCAGTCCTTTCCGACAAACTATGTGGCCGAGAAATATTCCGAAGGGTACGCAGAAGATACACTTCTTGATATTGAGGGAAATATGGTGTTTCTGATAGGCATCCAACATCATGCATAGTTTTGATATGTGTGCCTTTACCAGGTCGAAGACAGTCCAATCATCGAAATACACCTCAAGGAATTTGTGGATGAATTCTTTGAACACTGCGACAACAAACTGCCAGAAGATAGCAGGGGCATTTTTTAGTCCAAACGGCATGACAGTATGCTGAAACGATCCCCACTTAGTGGCAAATGTGGTTTTCCTATGGTACTCAGGTGCATTTCTGATCTGATGGTATCCTGAGAACCCGTCCATGAAGGAGTATGCTTCCTGTCCTCCCATGCAAATTTCTTCTGAGAATGGTGTCGGGAATGGATCATGAATCTCCCCCTTAGTTTTTTTCTCCTGAATCACCATTGGAATGACCCAGTCTGACTGTTCAATATGTTTGATGATACCCGCAGCAATCATTTTATCGAGTTCTTCCCTGACCTCCTGCTTATACTTGGGGTTCAACCTATAAGGTCCCTGCTTTATGGGCCACACATCGGGTTTGAGAGTGATAAGCATGACCCCTAAGTCCCCCATGATCCCCTTCAGTTCTGAAAACTTTGTTGGGAACAATTCCTATTATTCTGTAAGTAATTCGACCACTTTTCCTACTATATTCTCATCCCAGTAGTCCCCAATCTTAGCCAACTTAGGGTGCTCTTTTGTCCCAATGTTTACTTTGCACATCTTGAGAGGCTTAGTGACATCCACTTCTTCTAATGGAGGTCCTTCAATGGCGCACTCCCCTTCCGATTCCGAGATAGAGATAGACCGCGGATCATCTTCACCTTCCTCCCTTTCCAAGCTGCGATAGTTGACAATATCCTGCATTGCGTTTCCCATGTCGGCGCCTCGAATACTTCAGAGGAGATGGATTTTCCAAACACAAATGTATCTATGTCTTGTAGAGCTTCTTCAAGCGCTTTAGAACCCCCTATCAGTCTGAATGTTCCTATGAAGTCACTCTTCAGAGTTTCCCAATGGCGGGTGTCTTGATATAGCTTTGCATCTAGGTACCATGCAGTAGGGATTGGGCCCAACGCATGAATGAATAAGTGAACCCGCTCTTTTGTAGTTCGGTCGCCCCATGTCTTCATCCATGTAACCAAGTGTTCATGTGGATCCCCTGGGCCAAGGAACATCTTGACCCACACCTCCATCAGAGTCTCAAATCGCAGGAGCATCATGTCCCGACAATCCTCCCACTCCTGGAACGCTCCCTTATGCGTATCCCACCATCATGTCGGGGTTGCATGCATAGCTAGGTTAAGGGCCCATAAACTTCGTTCTCTAGGAACCTCGGCTTCAAATTCTTGCAAAAATTCCATAACGTTACCAGAACCATCAAAATAGTGTAGATCTCTTACCTCTAAGGAAATGTAGCGGAAGTTCTTTGTGACCCGAAGACATCGCAGCGCAGAGACATCATGTAACCGATTGTGCCAGTTCTCCATCTCCTCATCGGAGTCGAAGAAGTAGCACTGTCCTTTTCCCAACAGAGTACACCATCCACCGTAGGGTTGATCCAATCTTCATCCCGTGTAGTCAACTTATAAATGTGATCTACGTCCTCTTTGTCACGCACCGGCTTTGTATACCATTCACCTTCCGCAGGATCTAATGGTACTATCACCCTTGTACCGTTATTTTTAAATACCATGCTTCTCTTCTTTAGGTTAATGATGCCTCCCATATCGATGGTCCAATCCAAGCCTAGGAACACAGGGTAGGGGTCCGCATCTTCTACAATCTGAATTACTTCAAAATTAGCCCAGACCTTGACCCTTGCGATATTTACCACGATCTTCGACAGTCTCCCCAACGGTATGATCTTCTGCTGATTGGCCATACACAGCTGGATAATGGACCATTCCATCTTAGGTTCCCCCATTCGTTGCCAAGTCTGTTTAGGTAATAAATTCGCATCTGACCCTAGGTCCATAATAACCTGATCCATCTCGTAATCACCGATCTGCACAGTCAACCACATCTCCCTACCAGTGTGTTTCTTATATCTATATAGTTTGTGTACGTCCTTGATTTCCGGAGGGAGGCTAGGTCATGATGCGCAACTATCTATTAATGCCTGAAGATTTTCCATAGCCTTTGGGTTGCGCAACAGCTTCATACATGCCTGTAAAAAGGGTTTAACCTCCTCATCTACCTTGAGGTCTCCCGACGGCTGAGAAGTAGATGCCTCTACCTCAGCAAAGTCTTTGCAAGCTGCGACAAATGTTTCTTTTTCCTTTTTTAGATACAAACCTTCTTTCTTGATAACTTCTTGTCGGATTAGAGGTTCGGTCATAGTCTTCTCCCCACACCCCTCGGTGGCCATCCCACTGCGTGTTATGACATTCACGCTTGGATATTTGTCTCGTAGTTGAGCCTTAACCCTCTGCACATTCTGCGTATGTGTCGGCTATTTCTCCTGCATCTTTGCTATCAATATTGGACAATCTTCAATCGCATGGTCTAGCTGTCTGCAATACTGGCAGGACTGCCTTGTAGGGTTTGGACAGTCCCTGGAAAAGTGTCCTACTTCTCCACAATTATAACATATTATTTTCCCTCGTCCTCGACCTGCACTTCCACCTCTTCCACCTCCCCTGACCTTGGCTAGGGAGCCACATGTGATCAAGAGGGATCTTGGCGAGGATGGATCCGAATGTACCATATAGAGGTTCCCTCGATCGATCATCAAATAATATGTCTGGAAGTTCTATTCATTGTGTCCTACCAACCTGCAGAACCTGCACCATTGCTGCTTTACTTTTGGGACATACGCAGCAAGGCAGGGGCACTAGTTTGTGTCATGCAGCCCCGCAACACGACAATCATCGCACCATAGCGCCAGCCCACTTGATCCTGCAACTTCCCTATTGGACTAGGTTCCTCGACCTGCATATAGTCTACTTATCCCTGGTGTGACCATTCGTCCTACATCATATGCACCATCTTTCAGGGCTAGCCTCTGCTCCTCACTCCTTTCACAAGTTCTGGATCTCCATGTGCATCGCCTCCAATTGTCGTTGGATCTATTGGACGCACAGTTGGGTATCATCTTTGGGCGCAACTTATAACTTCATAGCAACCTCCAAGGCGTTTTCCTGTGATTCGAAAGTTTGGTGACCCATAGGTACGTGCAGGTGAGGTAGAAGCATAGAAATGAACCATTCTATATGCTTTCTATCATCATACTGAAATCCTCCTTCTCTGATCACCTTCTTCAGTCGTTGATCGACCTCCCACACAGAATCAGAAGGCCCTTGCTTGAAATCCTTTAGATCAACTGCTATTTGAGAGTAGGACTTAGGCATCTTGAACTGTTGTTTCAAGGCATTCCTAATCTCTTCAATGGTCACGTTCGCATGCTGGCCGATGTATCCCATGTACCAGTCCAAAGCTCTTCCTTCGAAGGCAAGGGACAGCTATGCCCTCTTCACCGCATCACTAGCTACGTTCTGCGCAGTCCATACCGATCCTGCGACAAACCAGAACTGATCCATGTCTTCATCTCCCAAACCCTTAAAGGTAGGCAACTTCATGTGCGCAGCCATGTCATCTTCTATTTGTGGCAGAGGTGTAGGTGAATTATTACCCCTATGCTGGTTTGAAAGTGGTGTGGTTGGAGAACTCTGTGTAGTTGCTTCTCTTACCGGACTGTAGAGAGATCTATCTCCTTCTTGATTGGTCCGATAGTATTTGCCACTTCGTGTCATACTCCCGTCCATATCAGAGGTCATTCATTCAATGTGGCTACATAGAATACTCTTTTCGCACAGTAATATCTTAATCATCAATGGTAAGGTCTTCAGGAACTTACCCTGGAAACCCTTGAAGAATATTCATTCTGCTTCAGAGTAGGAGACGAACTGATCAATGGAAAATTATGTCATGAACCCTCCTAGCACACTGTCCGCCTAGTGGTCTACCATGCGAGTGATGGTGTTATCAGTCTTCTCTAACTGCTGGATCAATTCTAGGGTCCACTATGTGACCTGCTCATCCTTCCAACACTTCTGAAATTCGACCAACCTTATGAGCCACTCCTGGAGCTTGATCACAATTGTTACAAATAAGATCTCATAGATCTCCATGAAAATATACTTATTCTTCCACTCTTTAGTGGTCAACCTCTTACTGCGAATTCCTGAACTTGCTGTTCAAACCACTCATCAATTTATTTTCTTTCAAGTTTCCAATACAGCCTTGACATTACCCGATCCCTCTCTCAAAATGCTCCCGGTCCTGACAACGGAACCATTTGTTGGCTCGAAGGGGCCTGACCCAGGTTCAGAGGTTAAGGTTTGCCAAAAAACCCCTATACTACTGGCCCTTTCAGCAGTGACCTGCTTGCGCAGGCCAAAGTCTCACCCGAAGCAGTATGGGAGGGTGCTAGAACCAGGTTTCCACACCCTAGGAGAGGGTAGGTAAGTCAAGCAGAGCTGCGTTCAACTTTATAATTACTATATCATATATCACAGAGCCCAGATCTAATGATATACTTCGCATCCACGTGCACAATATCAATTATAATCACAGTAACTAAAAAATCATAGATTTATAGAACATTACCGTAGTTATCATATAAAGCATGACATAACAGATCCAGATCGTAGCATAAACAAGTAGCACAAGTACTTTCGCAGCTTAAATCAATAACATAGAAGCATACATACTTAGTCAAATACCATAGATTCACATGAGCAATAAGTCCAACTAATTCAGATATTCCAACAACCTTCTGCATTCATTAATCCTTCAGATTTACTTACAATACCCAAAACCCAACCGTGCACACAGTAGCAGGGTCCCCACATAGCAGGACATAGGATCTCTGCGCACACAGCCAGCAGGAGTCCTTACCCAACCAACCCTATAGATCTAATAGTTCTCATGTAGCATCAATTCCAATTCATTCCTACTCATCGACTCAGAAAGGTTCAACTATTTACACTACTTTAGCCTACGCATCCAATGGTCCGCAAACCATGGTTTGCAGACTCTTGGTCTACCCTTAACCCACTTACAATGTAGTAGGGGATTTGACCCACCCCAAAACCCCTACGTTAGACTAAATATAATAAAAAATATACAAAATGGACTAGATTGACAGCTTTGTAGGAGACCCTGTTCCAACAAGAGATATGGGACAAAATCATTCTAAGCTATGAAGGTGATACCAAGGTAAAAAGTGCTAAACTCCAAACTCGCAGAATTCAATATCAAAATCTCAGGATGCATAATGAGGAAAGTATTGCCAGTTTCTTTTATGTCTAGATGATATTGTAAATCGTATGAGAAATATGGGTGAAACCATAACTGACACTACTTTGGTAGAAAAAGTTTTAATCTCTCTAACTCCCAAATTCGAGTCAAAAGTGTCTGCTATTGAAGAGAAGACAAATATACAAACTCTTACTATTTTCAACTTCATGGTATTTTGACTGCTTGTGAAATGAGAAAAGGAGGTCCATCTGAAGTCAAAGAAGTTTTCTTTAGAGCTGCTGCAAAAGGAAAAGAAGTAGAAGAAAAAGAAGGATCAGGGTATGTTTCAGAAGAAGATGAGATAAATTTTGTAAATAAGCTACAACTTGGCGCTGGAAGGTTCAGAGGTAAGCTTCCTTTTAAATATTTTTCTTGTGGAATAGTTGGTCATTATGTTGCTAAGTGTCCCCATAAAGAAAAACATGAAAAAGGAAAGGAAGTGGCAAAAGGAAATAAGAATCGATTTATCAATAGAAAAAATTATTATACTCATGAATATAGTGATGCGCTATCAAATAGTAAAGAAGGAGAATTTGATCAAGGTGTTAGACTACTCATGGCTTTTGAAAAAGACTCTACTGAGGCTAAAGATACCTTTATGGATGCACTACAAGAAAATTATTTTCTTGAAGAAATTAATCAGCTCAAAATATGTTTGGAAGAAAACAAAATTGCCATAGATACTCTAAAGAATCAGCTTATAGAAAAGGAGAAGCACAATGAGAAATGATAATGTGAAATAGTAAGTCTAAGAAAGGAAATTGAGAAAGAGAAAAATTTAAATCTTAGATTTTCTAAAGGAACTGAAACCTTAGATGAAATTATCAAGGTTCGACGCTCTCCTTTTGTAAAGACAGGTCTTGGATATATCGGAGAATCATCTCAGTTTTCAGCACCAAGCTATCTAAATGCAGCTAAAGCCAGCCTAAAACATTTCGTCACTCAGCAAGAGAACAAAGAAACTTCACAGGTAATGCATGACCACTTCAATAAAAAGAACAATAGCATAAATATCAATCAGAGAAATACCAATCAACACGTAAACACAAATAGAAGGTTTCGCAATCGCAGGAATTTCTTCTTTAATGGGCAATGTTTCTCATGTCATAATTTTGGTCATAAAGCTATTCAATGTGTTGCATACAAAACCATCATGACCAGAGAAGCAAGAAAGCAAAGAAATGAGACTGGAATAAAGAAGAATACTTATAACAACTTTTCTCCTCTTCAAAATGAAATTGAATGTGCTTATTGCAATAACTTTGGTCATGAAGAATTTGAATGCAGGAGCAAACTTCAACCAAAAAAGAATGTACCTTCAAATTCCGAGGTACGAAGAAAGAAGTACTTACAGGTTGAGAACTATGGCATAGCCTTATTTACAGAAGGGGAATAAAATCAATGTTACATTGATAGCGGATGCTCAAAGCACATGACAGGTGATATAAATAAACTCCTTTCATACAAAGCTCTAGAAAGAGAAAAGAATGTTACCTTTGGAAATGATACTCCTACTGTCATTAAAGGAAAAGGTTATGTTTTTCTAAAATAAAAGGTAAAAGCTAACAATGTTATGTATGTGGATGGATTAAAACATAACCTGCTAAGTGTGAGTCAAAATTTGTGTGATCAAGGAAATGAATTTGTCTTTAGTTCAAAAGACTGTGTGGTACGTGAACTTGACACAGGAAAAATGGTTATAAAAGGAACTAGAACACCAAGAAATCTTTATCTATTGAAAGGTTGCAAAGAACAATGTTACTTGGGTAAATCTTCAGAAAATTGGTTATGACACAGAATATTGGGGCTTTTGAATTTCTCTCAAATCAACAAATCTAGCAGACTCAAAGCGATTCGTGATCTTCCCCCAACATCACTCTGCCTGAAAGTACCATATGCAAATCTTTCCAATTTGGTAAGAAAACTAGAGTACAATTCAATGCCAAAGAAGGATCAACAAGTAAGCTTCTTGAGCTCATACATATTGACTTATGTGGACCTATGAGGAAAAAGTGTAATATTCCCCGTTAGTCCTAAGCTAATGGGAATATTCATTTTTGTTTTATTTTTCTGTTTTATGAATAAAATTGTAAAGGAGGATCATAAAACTCCTAAACAGTAAATAAATCAATGCCAAATGTGAAAAAGGATATATCTTGGCTATGTAAGAAAGCACCCTTAGGTGTGAAAGGGGCTAAACATTTTGACTGGGTCAACCATGACCAAATCTACAATGTTGTCTTGGAGGAGTGACCATCAATGAGGCACAACGCAGTTTTAGATGGAGATGGCTCATGTGAAAGGATCTATTTCATTGAAGGTGGTTTAGGGTTTGCAAGCTCTCAACTTATAAAAGGAAAATGATGGTAGCATGAGGGGGTTGTCGAATGATATCAGATTTCTGAAGTATTGTCTGTTTAGACATACAAGCTTTCTTTGGTTGTTTAGCCTAGATTTCAAATGTTGTTTAGCATTGGGTGTTCCTGATCAGGAATACCACCTCTTCCCATTGAGTAGCTCTTGGGAGATTCTTGTATTGCATAGTCCACTATCTGGCTGAAGGCCAAGCTTCTTCTTCCAACTACAATGCAGATCCTGTTGAGGGTTTGGTTGTCCTTGAAAGTTGTAGCAAGTGGAGGCTAGATCTATTTAGATCTAGACCATTCTAGTGCTCCTTTTCAGTGGGGAAGGCTTCTATCCCATTGGCAAGGGAGTATTGGATCATTGAAGCACCATTTTTAGATCTTGACATGTGGCCAAACATATATTAACACCTACAGTACATTATTTCTTCCAGAACTACGTTATTTCTGTAGGTGATGTTGTAGGGAGTTTTGGCATACCATCTATAGAGTTGGTTTTCAAGTGTTGGGGATCTACCCTTCACTTTGGATATCCATTGGAGGATATATATAAATTGTTCATTTCAGATCTGATCTGCATGTTTCTGAATACTTCTGAATATCTGAATATTTTTGTATTTCTATAGCTTAGATATCAGATCTACTCCTTGTACTTCATGTTTTGCTAGAAACCCCAAGGGGGATTGAAAGAGGAGCCTCTATAGTGTATGGATCTGTTATAGATCTGACATTTCATGCACTTATATGCTATATATATAAAGTGTAATATTTAGCTACAGTATGCTCAATAAAATAACATTGTCCAAGCAGTTTCAGTCCATATGTGTGATTGCAGCACCTCTTTTTGAGGATTTTCTTCCATTTGAGGCTTCTATTTCCTATTGTACATCTTATGGGACTCATTGTACATCTGATTTTCTATTGTAAATACTAAATAAGGGTCTCCATATTGGCCTCCTGCTATAATCTAGATGATCTGCATTATTTTTCCTGTATATCTGCATGTATTGCTGCCTTTTCCCATTTTGGGATATTATAGTGGTATCAGAGCATCATCTTGGCATAGCCTGTGCATTATAAGAAGCCAATATGTCTTCTAAAGATGAAGAACCTCTTACAAACAGAGAGAATAGGTATCTAAAGAGAATACAGAAGAAATTTTATTACACCAATAACAATGAAGACAAGGGTAAAGCCCCTGAATCTGGAAGTGAAGAAGAACCAAAGGATTTTCCTAAGATCCTTTTGAGAGCCATGCAAGATCTTTCTAGAGAGATCAAAGAGATGAGATTGGATAGAATCAAAGAATCCCCTAAGGGATTTCATATTGGAGAAATCTCTGGCATATCTCACCATTGGAATGATCAACCAATGCATCAGCCACAAGTTTCCCAACGCTCTACCATGCCTACCTTTTTGGCTGTGGGAAATTAAGGGTTTCAAGAGCAAGCATCCCTTGAAGACTATTTTGAAGAATATGAGTCTCAAAATCAAAGATTCAAAGATCACTTGAGTTTTCAGGATTTTTTTCACCTCAAGGACAAAAGAAGACTAGGGCATCATCATAGAGGTGGTGGATTCATTCAGAGTCATGATCGACATCACTCTATGGGCAGATTACTTTAACCCAACTTTGATGGGTCATCCAAGTGTTATGAAAAATCATGGGTAGAAAAACATGACATCTACTTCCAGTTGAACAAGGTCCCAGAGATGGAGGCTATCAAGATTGTAGCACTGCACTTTGAAGGTGAAGCACACAACTAGTGGTTCCATGGCTTGTATACATTGGTTCATGCCAATGTGAATACTTATTCAGATTTCACTTGAAGGCTGGTGGAAAGATTTGATATAATAGATCCAAAGGCACCATTCATGAGCCATGTAAAGTTGAAACAATCAGGTAATATAGAGTCTTACATTTTTGAATTCTTAAGATTATATGTTATGGTTCCTGATTTGTCTACAGCTAGGAGGGTGTACATGTTCATTAATCATTTAGATGAACCTCATAATGGGTTGGTTAAATCTACCAAGCCCACTACCTTGCATGATGCTATTGAAAGGGCTAGAGACCTTCAAGATACCTTGCCAAAAACCAAGGCAAGCTTTTAGCACAAGCCCTCTTTTCCTTCAAAAGGAAAGGAAGATAAAGTTGCTCCTTCCAAGGAGAGTTAATACAAGAAGCCTCTTTGTAATATTCCCAAATTTTCACATCATATTTGGAATATTAGAGTCCTTGATTTTCTTAATGAATTAAGTAAATAAAAGGGTGGAGGGACCCACAATCCTCAATAAGAATAAATATCCACTTTGTGTGTGTGAATGTGGATTAATTTAGACTAGATCTACAAAAAAATGTAGTTGAGAAACTACTAATGTGAATGAGATTAGAGATCATGTCTCATTTAATGAGAGAGATCATGGAGGGTTGATTTAGTCAACTAAGATCTTGAATATGTCAAACAAAGGGTCATTTAGCATCAATGATCAAGTGGTGGAGGATCATGTGAAAATGAAGCACACATGATGGAGGAGGTGTACATTGCACCTAGAATTTTTGGTTGATTTTTTCAAACAACGCAGTCCCAGTTGGAGGATCTTGTCCACAGAAGACAACGTAGTTGGGATTAGGGCCAAGGCTTGGGATGGCTCAATCATTATAAAGGAGATGAAGGCAAAGGTGAAAGGAATCTTGGATTATTTTGATGTATGATCTTTTAGATTTGGAATTGTCAAGTGACATTCCACTGCATTATTTGGTTGTTTAGCACAGGGTGTTCCCGGGCATGAATCCCTCCTCTTTATTTGAGTGATATCTAAGGAAGAGGTTTTTACTTCATTATACATCAGGGTTTAAGTGCCATTCCCTTTTTCTACTTTCTACAGAACATTCATATTCAGAAATCTGCAGATTTCTGAAGATTGGTTTGGAAGGTGGAACTTGTCTTCAGTACTTCAGCTGGAGAACAAGGTGAGGGATTATTCCCATCACTTGGGCTTATATATCAGCACTCCCGGAGCCAAATTGTGGATCTGGAATTAGGCCAAAATTTATTAACCTCCTAGAAAACTTATTCTCCTCAAGAATAATGTTGTCCATATTGCAGATCTGAAAGGAGGAAGGAAGTTGCTAGCACTTCAGCTAGAAATCCAATGGAGGATAATTCCTTCACATTGCCATCAGTAGAACCATTAGCCTGGAGATTATTGCAGCATTTTTTAGCAGGCAGAAGACCTCTATTTCCCTCACAACGTAGTTTTTGTTGGCAGCTGTGTTACAGCAACTGAATTCATCATTGGAAGATTGAGGAGGTAGATCTAGAGCTTCTAGCTCATAGATCTGATGAAGGGATTAGCCCTTCAAGCATAGATCTGATCTGAGCATACATTTCAGCCATCTATTCTTCAGATCTAGCTTCATATTTGTATTTCCTAGCAGATCAAGGATCAAATCATAGGGAGGTGATTTTCCAAAGTTGCAGAACTGGAAAATCCTTTCTGGGTTATCTTGGGAATCCATCATATTGGCTAGATCTTGAATCTTGGCATCATCATAGCTCCAGTTTTGAGTATATCTGCATTTATCTTTTTATCCTACACATCTATGTTCATATTCTGCTAAAGAGACAGTGCAGTATTTGCTGTAGAGCCTCAACAGTTACATTGTACCTACTTCATACATGTTTTCAGGGTGATCCTAGCTCATCTTTTTGGCTAGATATACCTATATTATGTACTTGTGTAACTGAATCATCTCTAATATAATAAAGTGGCTCAGCTCTTTGCTGTAATTTCTTATATTGTGTGAAGTAATACTGCATTCTCCATTTTTGGGATATTACACTCTTGATGAAGAAGTCTGAAGAGATCTAAGAAAAAGGAAGCTATGCTTCACTTGCCAAGAATCATGGGCACCTATACATAGATGTACTACTGGAAAATCACATTACATAGAGGTCTTCTCTGATGTTGAGGAGGAAGAGGAAGATGAACCAAGAAGGCGTCACAGCGCTGATACTGCAGCAGGAGAACCAACACCATCAGGAGATGGATATGGAGCATTTTCTCCTATTGGAGGGGCTCTTGCATCTTTGATTAGAGTACCTAAGTACTTTAACTTAAGATTTCAAGGTTCCATATTGAATTAGAGGGTCTTTGTTTTGATTGATAGTGGGGAAACTCATAATTTCATTGATGCCCATCTAGTGTAGAGGAGGGAAATACCCACTGAAACTTTTGAGGGATTCTCTATTTTGGTCCCAGGAGATAGAAAAATGCAATGCATGCATTATGTCCCATCACTTTTAGTCACCATGGGAGCTTATACATTGGTTGATCACATATTTTTGGTTGACATACCTGACACCAATGTGATTTTTGGTGTTCAATGGTTGATTACATTGGGGAAAGTCACCATTGATTGGGAGGATTTGCAAATGGAATGGGTGGACAAGAAGAGTGGTGAAACCCAAATAATCAAAGGCATGCATACATATCCCTCAAATACCACTTCCACAAAAAGAACAGAGATGGATTTTCACAGTGGAAGCAAGGACCTTACAGTCCCATCTATCATGCTCATGATATTGCTGCATGGGACACTCTTATCGAGTGGAAAACCACCTGATTCAATTTTTGTGGGAGATATCTCACCACATGATGCTCCAAATTCAGATCTAGGAAGGATGGGAGCATTGGAACACAATAGTATAGTGTTGGGAGGCTTGGGTAAGCTCAATAAGGAGGGATATTTTCTTCTCTTATCATCATCACCCACTCTCATTTTTTATTCTGCATTATGGGAGGAGGAGAATGGGAGGAATGTCCTTCCAACATAAACCTTTGGCATGGGAGATGTAAAGGAGGAGATCAGAAACATGAAAGAAATTTCTATTGATACATTATCAACGCTGTCATTTTTGGGCAGTTTAGATCCATATTGCAAATCCCAACTGTTGGTGGATTATTCCAAGGATCTTAACACTTGTATGATACTTGATGACTAGCTGCATGAAGAGGGATATCTAGTCCATGAATGAGTCCTCTATCATCATGGTAGGATCTTCTTATCTAGAGCCTCCAAGCTTAAGGATAAGATGCTACAAAGGGCCTACAAAGAGTTCTATTTCAGCCACACCTATTCTATGAAGCTCAACAAAATCATTTTGAGGAGCTACTATTGGGAGGGATTTGAAGGAGAACTATATCATCATTTTCAAAGATGCATGGACCATGTGGAGATGGAGCAACAACATAACTCTATGGAAGAGTTAATTCAGCCCTCTCTTTATCCTTCTGGAGGAGAGGATAGATCTATGCACCACTCCATTTGTATGAGGAGTACTATTGGTGAAGAACATGCCCATGTAAAACGTGCTTTATTTTCTGATTGTATGCATTCTTTCACCATGTTTATGCAGGCCATGACTCCAAGGAGGAGTATTGTATCTTATGAACTTCATGGCCAAACTTGGGCCACAAAAATTTCTTAATTTGGCCACTCCCTTGATGAACAAAGGGAGATTATATTTCATGATGGGTGCACTCCTAAGGCACCAAATTTATCTCACACTTTTAGCCATAGTGAGATAACATGGGCAACAAGTAAGTGGTGGAGAAACCACTTACCACATATAGATCTGATGCAGGCAAGAGATGCACTATGTTAGTTCCACATGTGGGACTATGATCCACCTCCATATACACAAATTTGTGTTTGTATGTATATTGTTTTGCTCCCATACATTGATGATGTACTTGTGATTTTTATGGGAATGTATGGAGGGAGGATGGGAGGTATGTATGTGCCCTATGGGATGGAGGTTCTCCATGCACCTTATGCTACATGTTTCGGAGAGGAAATTGGGAAAACCATGTTTGTTTCATTTCAGCTATTATCTCCTTATGGGATGCACTATTTACATCTCATGAGAACTTTGGAGGAACAATTCATGGAGGGCTGGATTGGTGAACACTTAGCTTATCGAGAAAGCTTAACATATGAAGATGTCACCAATGGAGGAGGAGAAGAGTTGTAGCACTCACCTTATCAGTTTCTTGAGGACAAGCAACATTTGGGAGGGGAGGAATGTAATATTCCCAATTATTCCTAAGCTAATGGGAATATTCATTTCTATTTTATTTTTCTGTTTTATGAATAAAATTGTAAAGGAGGATCATAAAACTCATAAACAGTAAATAAATCAATGCCAAATGTGAAAAAGGATATATCTTGGCTATGTAAGAAAGCACCCTTAGGTGTGAAAGGGGTTGAACATTTTGACTGGGTCAACATGACCAAATCTACAACGCTATCTTGGAGGAGTGGCCATCAATGAGGCACATCGCAGTTTTAGATGGAGATGGCTCATGTGAAACGAGATATTTCATTGAAGGTGGTTTAGGGTTTGAAAAATCTCAACTTATAAAAGGAAGAGGATGGAAGCATGAGGGGGTTGTTGAATGATATCAGATTTCTGAAGTATCGTCTATTTAGACATACAAGCTTTCTTTGGTTGTTTAGCCTAGATTGCAAATCTTGTTTCACATTGGGTGTTCTTGATCGAGAATACCACCTCTTCCCATTGAGTAGCTCTTGGGAGAGTCTTGTATTGCATATTCCACTATCTGGCTAAAGGCCAAGCTTCTTCTTCCAACTACAATGCAGATCATGTTGAGGGTTTGGTTGTCTTTGAAAGCTGCAGCAAGTGGAGGCTAGATCTATTCAGATCTAGATGATTCTAGTGCTCCTTTTCAGTGGGGAAGGCTTCTATCCCATTGGCAAGAGATTATTGGATCATTGGAGCACCATTTTCAGATCTTGGCATGTGGCCAAACATATATTAACCCCTATAGCGCAATATTGCTTCCATAACTGCGTTATTTCTATAGGTGATGTTACAGGGAGTTTTTGCATACCATTTGTAGAGTTGGTTTTCAAGTGTTGGGGATCTGCCCTTCACTTTGGAGATCCATTGGAGGAGATCTATACATTTTTTATTTCAGATATAATATGAATTTTTATGAATACTTCTAAATATCTGAATATTTCTGTAGTTCTATAACTTAGATCTCATATCTACTCCTTGTACTTCATGTTTTGCTAGAAACCCCAAGGGGGATTGAAAGAGGAGAATCTATAGTGTATGGATATGTTATAGATCTTAAATTTGATACACTTATATGCTCTAGATCTAAAGTGTATTATTTAGCTGTTGTATGCTCAATAAAATAACGATGTCCAAGAAGTTTCAGTCCATATGTGTGATTGCATCACCTCTTTTTGAGGATTTTCTTCCATTGGAGACTTCTATTTCCTATTGTACATCTTATGGGCCTCTTTGTACATATGATTTTCTGTTGTAAATTCTAAATAAGGGTTTCCATATTTGCCTCCTACTATAATCTAGATGATCTTCATTATGTTTCCTGCATATCTGCATGTATTGTTGCATTTTCCCATTTTGGGATATTACAAAATGTCACCCCGTGGAGAACAATACTATATTATATTTATTCATGAATTCTCTAGAATGTGTTGGATTGGGTTAATAAAACACAAAAATTAAGCAATTGAAAAATTTTAAATCTTCAAAGCTCTGGTTGAAAATTAATTAGATCTAAAAATCAAATGTCTTAGATCTGACCAAGGAGGGCAATATATATCAGATGAATTCTTTTATTTCTGTGAACAACATGGCATAAAAATATTGTTGGGAAAAATACTAAGAGGGGGGGGGGGGGTGAATCAGTATTTAGGGCTGATTGAAATTTTTTTAATTTTTCTTTCTCTAAAACCCATACGCTACTTTACTGAAGCCAACTCACGTATACATGCGGATATCCTTAATAAAACTTGCGTATTAGTAGAGATCTCATTATGCAGATAATTCTTTACTTAGATCATTGCATCATTCATTCATTAGATGTTTAGTAAGCAGTAAACTTGTGCAGTAAGAACAGAATAAATCATCACACACATGAACACCAAGATTTAAGGTGGAAACCCAATTCGGGAGAAAACCACCGCTGCCGTCGTATCTATCTTCAATATTTATTATAAAGAAAACTTCTTACAACCATGTACTGGCTCAGACTCATACCAACATGTAGGCACCCACCTGCAGAAGGCTGCAACCTTCTCTCATTTACCAGCCTCACCTGGAAGGGAGCTACAACACCCTGCTCTCGTTTACCAGCCTCTCCTAGAATGGAGCTACAACCCCCTGCTCTTGTTTACCAGCCTCTCCTGGAAAGGAGCTACTACCCCCTGATCTCGTTTACCAGCTACCACTGGAAGGGAGCTACAACCCCCTCACTGAAGGCTTCGACCTTCAACACCACCATGGACCACGTTTCATCAATTTTCATACTGGATCCATCAGCTTCCATACAACATACCTTGTAGGCCACTTTTCATCGGATTTTCAGACTGGACCCACTCCACACATTTAAGCTCATCATACATCAAACTGAAACTTATAACCCCATCAATTCATTCATTGAATCATCAACCAATCAACCAACAACTTGATCTTCAATTAACATAATCATCAGCATATTCAACATTCAAACAACCCAGATCTGTATGAATACATTATTGACAGATAACAGTAAACCAACAGAACAGATCAGACATTTCATTCCACATACTTCAGCAAAACCCTAGATTCCATACGCGCTTTCATAGAGACAAACTTGCGTATACTTCTGCACATATTCCAGAACCAACCTCACATTCCATACGCGCTTTTGCTGAAGCCAACCTGCGTATGCACGCGATTTTTATGAAGCGAACCTGCGTATAGATATTCAAACTTTGTAGGGCTGCGCAATTCTTCAGAACAGATAAATAGCTCAGATCTCACCCTTCACTTCAGAAAATATTCGCCTCATCTCATATCTAAACATTCCATAAACAGATCTAGAAAATACATAGTCATTTCAGATCTAGAGATCCCTCTTCATCATTTTCTTCATAGATGCATTATTAATTCAGATCAATCAATAAACTATTACCCTTCCATGCATATATACTTCAAAGTGAAGTATTCATTAAAACCCAGACTTATGCACACCTTTGCACTTATGAACTTCTTCTCCTTATATAGATTTAGCCTTTGTCAATACCATGAGCCAAAACCACACAACTTCCAATGGTATTCCTGGACGGGATCAAGTAGATAATACAGCGCTCAATACTGTGGGCCAATACCATGGTAATGTCCACTAGTTTTATAAATTTAGAGCGCAAATAGGCATACGCTACTTGGTACGTACTTTTCTGCGTACATACGCTACTTCACCTTTAAAAACCCGCGTATGCTTTGTGACATACCATTTTAATCATTTCTCTGGCCCTTACAGGAATTCCTTTCTCCATTACATCTGCACTGCTCTGTAGAAAAATCAGATTTGCATCATTAACAAATAGGACAAGTCAGTTTCCATCAAGGATAACTTCATCAAGTCAGTTTCCATTAAGGAAGACAACTCATCAAGTCAGTTTCCATTCAGGACAACTTCATCTAGTAGGTTGCCATCAAAGACAACACATTGCATCATATTGCCAACAATCTTATTTCATCAAGTAGGTTGCCATCAAGGACAACACATGCCAACAATCTCCCCCTTTGGACTTGATGGAAACCATGATGGTGTTTGATCACCACAACAGATAGATACATTGATTATAACCATTATGCAAACACCATGATACTCTCCCCCTATTCAAACACCATGTTACTCTCCCCCTTTGACATCAAGGGCAAAGGGCGGATCAAAGCCAAAACAAGGTTTTTCTTCTCTTGTAGAAAGAAGAGCTTTGTAGATCTGATGTGCACTGAAGTTACCATGCTCCCCTTGAGTTCATGCTGAAAACATATTTTTCAATGAAGTACATGACTCTATGACCTTTCCTATCACCAAGGACTCATACTTACATCAATGATCCAAACATATGTGACTCAAGTACCCAACCAAGTGGGTTTACACATTTTGACTCAACTACCCAACCAAGTGGGTTTACAAATTTGATCAAGTCCTTACATGACTGAATATTACAATTTTACATCATAGGTCTCAACATGACCTTTTCAGCAAGTTACAAATATGAATTTTTATGACCAACATCAAAAATACCTCAAGAGAGAGATCATATTTTAGAACCATCATGACCAATGCTCCCCCTTAGCCTGTGCATCCTGAACACTTTCAACAGCAAATCATCAAGGCATCTTCATAAAATATCAAAATATGAGAGTTGAAACATCACCAGAGATACCAAACAACACTGCAGTTGTGCTAAAAATGCTGACCCAAAAAATTTTGTCAGCAAACACCCATACACGGTTTTCTGTGTATAAACTCGCGTATATACGCGGCTGTCCTTAAGGAAATCCACGTATCCAACTTAATCTTATGATTTTAAGCAGATCTGTTCTTCTGAGAGGTAGAGACAATTCCCAGCTTCTGTCAGAGATATTCGAATGCTTCCCTGGAATATATGAGAGAAGAAAGATATGACAATGTAGCTATGTTTTCAAGTGTCATGCAACAGTTGTAGCATAAGCACATCAGTAACCAAGTCTTCAGGCTCTTTGCAACATCAACATATTCTTCCCAAGAGTAATTATCATACCAGTACAACTTCTTCAATAGAAAATATGTGTCAAGAAATCATCCATGTGATCTTATCTCTTAATCATAAGACTTCCATCTCATCCATGTGTGAAAACAAAAGATACTCTTCATCAAAAAGAAATTAGGGCTCATCCATAATCTCATCATAAGAAACCATGTATCATGTCATCATCATTTGAGCATGAGTATTACGAAAACTAAGGAATAAGAAGATACAATGCCAACAATGCAATCATTAGTAGCTAGACTGATGCTCCCCCTGAACCTGTGCTCCTGTTCTTTAGCTGAATCATTGTTTTCCTTAACAAAAAATCATACGCTTCTTTCTTTAAAGGAACTCGCGTGTATACGTGGATTTTGTTCACGAAACCCACATATGGAAAGTGAAATACTAAAAATTTCACTCCTTCATCTCCCCCTGAACTTATGCCACCTGTACCTGTCTTCTTCACATCAGATGCACTGTCAGAAATAAACATACCTAGAATTACCAAACCAACCATGAGAATCACCATACATTGCTCCCCCTGTGATGATACATTACTAATCCCTAGAATGTATCTCACATCACTCCTGCAGTCATTACGAGAAGTAATATTTAGAAGTGGATGACTACAGAGGGTCAATATTCCCTACGTTTCTGACCGGTCCTCCTTCTTTTTCCAGCTTTGCTTGAAATTTCTTATTGTGTGCTGAAAATTATCCAATTTCTCAGATATATTCATCCTGCATTCTTTTTCTACATTTCCATACTTGTTACAACCATAACATCTTGCGTGACCAGAAAAGTAAGCATAGGGATCATAATGTGTTTTTCTATTCTTTCTTCTATTGCAATCAGCTGCTTTATGACCATACTTGCTGCATGAAAAACAATATCCCTTAAAGAAACCTGAGTACCTTTCTGTGTAGAATCTATTTGTTTGTGACTGAAACAATCTTCTTCTGCAATTGGCTGCAACATGCCCATAATTGTGAAATTTAAAGCATTCAACATTATTGATCAAAGGAGGGAATTATTTCTTTTGAGAGTTCATGATTGACGGTTGACCTTTTGTTTCTTCCAACACTATAGATTTTGCATTGATATCCTTTGAATTTTTAGCACTTCCTTGTGAACTAGATTCTCCTTTAACAGTTTCATGAAAACCAATACCAAATTTAACAGAAGGAGACCTTTGACTACTAATAATATTGTCCAGAATCTTAGTACTATCTTGAAACCTCAAGATTTTATCTTTTTCTTCTAATTTACCTTTCAAAATATTTACCTCAACCTCCAATCTTTGACATTGCTTCTTCACGCTTTCTTTGACCCTTCTTCCTTCTTCTACTTGATCATTCAATTTTAAAATCTCTTCTTTCAACCCATTTTCTTGTTCTTCAAAAGTTTGTAAAATTTCTTCATTCTTCTTATTTGATTTTTCCAGATCTGTTTTGAGAGAGATGATTTCTGCTTCAAGTCTTTCACTTCGATTGGTTACTTTATCCTGCAGTCTTTGATGTATTTCTATCTGTCCCTTCATTGTTTCTATCTGTCCATTCATTCTAGAGATCATATCTTGGTAGATAGATTCCTTCCTTTTAAATGGATCTTCATCATTGATTTTGAGAGTTGCTTCTAGACTTATATTGTTACTTTCAATATCTTCACCATTGCATGCACAAGAAAGTGAATCACAAGAACAACAATCAATACCTGTTTCATCTTCTTCATTTTCTACTGCACATGTTTTCTGAGGTATCTCCTTTCTTTGAGTAGCCTTCTTCTTTTGCTTCCTTGCCATGAGCACTTGCAGATCTTGGTCAGAATCTTCTTCATCCTCATTTGACATTTCATCATTATCTTCATTTGTATAATAACTCTTTCCCTTTTCAAATTGTTTTCCTTTATCATGATTTTCTTCATAAGGACATTTAGCAGCATAATGACCAACTCTTCCACAAGTAAAACACTTGAAGGGAAGCTTACCTCTGAATCTTCCAGTACTTGGTTGGAGTCTTCTCACAAAATTTGCTTCTTCTTCTTCTGATATATAACTTGATTCCTTGACAACTTCCTTTTCTTTTCTTTTGCACATGCCTTAAAGGCAACTTCTCTTATTTGAGAGGGACCTTCTTTTCTCATTTCAAAAGCGGTTAGAATACGGCCATGTAGTTGAACAATAGTAAAAGTTTGCAGATCTTCCCTTTCTTCAATAGCTGATACTTTTGACTCAAATTTTGAAGTCAAAGATCTTAAGACTTTTTCAACCAGAGTAGTATCGGTTATGGTTTCACCCAAATTTTTCATACGATTTACAATATCATCTAGACGCAAAAATAAACTGGCAATACTCTCATCACTATGCATCCTTAAATTTTCATATTCAATTATGAGAGTTTGGAGTTTTGCACTTTTTACCTTTGCATCTCCTTCATAGCTTTGAATGATTTTGTCCCATATTTCTTTTGTTGAATTTAGCTGCATCACTTTAACATATTAAGATTCAGACATGCTTCCTAATAAAACATTGACTTCTTTGGCATTGATTTCATATTTCTTCCTTTGTGCTGCATCAGTAGGAATAATTGTTGGATACTGATAACCTTCTTCCATGATTTCCCACACTTCTGCACCAAGAATTTGCAAATATTCTTTTGTTCGTATCTTCCAGAATAATAGATTACTTCCATTGAATAGAGGTGGCCTTAGAGAAAGTACTCCTTCATGACTTCCCATTGCGATGGATCTCCTTCAAGCGATCAAGCTTCTGCAGAAGGACCTGCTCTGATACCAATTGTTGGGAAAAATACTGAGAGGGGGGGGTGAATCAGTATTTAGGGCTGACTAAATTTTTTTTAATTTTTCTTTCTCTAAAACCCATATGCTACTTTACTGAAGCCAACTTGCGTATACACACGGATATCCTTAATAAAACTTGCGTATTAGCATAGATCTCATTATGCAGATAATTATTTACTTAGATCATTGCATCATTCATTCATTAGATGTTTAGTAAGCAGTAAACTTGTGCAGTAAGAACAAAATAAATCATCACACACATGAACACCAGGATTTAAGGTGGAAACCCAATTCGGGAGAAAACCACCGCTTCTGTCATATCTGTCTTCAATATTTATTATAAAGAAAACTTCTTACAACCATTTACTGGCGTAGACTCATACCAGCACGCAGGCACCCACCTGCAGAAGGCTACAACCTTCTCTCGTTTACCAGCCTCTCCTGGAAGGGAACTACAACCCCCTGCTCTCATTTACCAGCCTCTCCTAGAAGGGAGCTACAACCCCCTGCTCTAGTTTACCAGCCTCTCCTGGAAAGGAGCTACTACCCCCTGCTCTCGTTTACCAGCTACCACTGGAAGGGAGCTACAACCCCCTCACTGAAGGCTTTGACCTACAGCACCACCATGGACCACGTTTCATCAATTTTCATACTGGATCCATCAGCTTCCATACAACATACCTTGTAGGCCACTTTTCATCGGATTTTCAGACTGGACCCACTCCACACATTTAAGCTCATCATACATCAAACTAAAACTTATAACCCCATCAATTCATTCATTGAATCATCAACCAATCAACTAACAACTTGATCTTCAATTAACATAATCATTAGCATATTAAACATTCAAACAACCCAGATCTGTATGAATACATTATTGACAGATAACAACAAACCAGTAGAACAGATCAGACATTTCATTCCACATACTTCAGAAAAACCCTAGATTCCATACGCGCTTTTACTTTATTGATCCTGCGTATATGCGCGCTTTCATAGAGACAAACCTGCATATACTTCTGCACATATTCCAGAACCAACCTCACATTCCATATGTGCTTTTGCTGAAGCCAACCTGCGTATGCACGCGCTTTTTATGAAGTGAACCTGCGTATAGATCTTCAAACTTTGTAGGGCTGCGCAATTCTTCAGAACAAATAAATAGCTCAGATCTTACCCTTCACTTTAGAAAATATTCGCCTCATCTCAGATCTAAACATTCCATAAACAGATCTATAAAATACATAGTCATTTCAAATCTAGAGATCCCTCTTCATCATTTTCTTCATAGGTGCATTATTAATTCAGATCAATCAATAAAATGTTACCCTTCCATGCAGATATACTTCAAAGTGAAGCATTCATTAAAACCTAGACTTATGCACACCTTTGCACTTATGAAATTCTTCTCCTTATATAGATTTAGCCTTTGTCAATACCATGAGCCAAAACCACACAACTTCCGATGGTATTCCTGGATGGGATCAAGTAGATAATCCAGCGCTCAATACTGTGGGCCAATACCATGGTAATGTCCCCTGGTTTTATAAATTTAGAGTGCAAATAGGCATACGCTACTTGGTACGTACTTTTCCGCATACATATGCTACTTCGCCTTTACAAACCCGCGTATGCTTTGTGACATACCATTTTAATCATTGCTCTAGCCCTTACAGGAATTCCTTTCTCCATTACATCTGCACTGCTCTGTAGAAACATCAGATTTGCATCATTAACAAATAGGAAAAGTCAGTTTCCATCAAGGATAACTTCATCAAGTAGGTTGCCATCCAAAGACAACTCATCAAGTCAGTTTCCATTAAGGACAACTTCATCTAGTAGGTTGCCATCAAAGACAACACATTGCATCATATTGCCAACAATCTTATTTCATCAAGTAGGTTGCCATCAAGGACAACACATGCCAACAAAGATAGTTTTCTGTAGCTGGAACCCGACAACAAAATGGCATGGCAGAAATAATGAATAGAATAGTTCAAAAAATGGCTCGTGCTATGCTTGATGATTCTGGAACACCTGATACCTTTTGGGGAGAAGCAACACATACCGCAGTAAATATTCTTAACAAGGCTCATGTTCGTGCGAACAGTGACAAAACTCCTTATGAGCTCTGGTATGGTAATCTTCCAACTGTAAAGCATTTTAGAATTTTTGGAAGAAAATTCTTTATCAAGAACAATGATGAAAAAATTTGCAAGTTTGAACCTAGAGCAGATGAAGGAATATTTCTTGGTTATTCTTCTAGAAGTAAAGCATATAAATGTTACAATAAAATACTTCGAAAGATTGTTGAATGCATTGATGTTGTAATTGATGAGTCTCTCTAAGCTCCTAAAAGGGAAATACCAAAAACAAATGAAGATGATGATGATGTATATCCTCCTACATCAAATAGAAACAACATGGAAGGAGAAACCTATGAAGCAACTGAAGATAATCTATCTGAAAAAGCTCCATCCAAGTATTTTCAAAAGAATCATCCAGAATCTCAAATTTTGGGAGAAAAAGGATTAGGTGTCCAAACAAGAAGAACTCTTGTAGAATATCCTAACTAGCTGGAATTTCTATCCACTATTGAACCACAAAATTTCAATCAAGCTAGCAAAGATGAATGTTGGATTCAAGCCATGAATGAAGAACTTGATCAGATTGAAAATAATCACACTTGGGAATTAGTTCCAAGACCTCATGATAAAAATGTTATTGGAACAAAATGGATATTCAAAAACAAGTTAAATGAAAATGGATATGTTATTAGAAACAAAGCTAGACTTGTTTGTAAAGGGTATGCTCAACAAGAAGGTATAGAATTTGAAGAAACATTTGCTCCTGTAGCTAGACTTGAAGCCATAAGAATGTTTATTACCTTTTAAATCTTTCAACAATTCAAAGTTTATCAAATGGTTGTTAAATATTCTTTCCTCAATGGTGATCTAGGAAAAGAAGTTAATATAGAACAACCAGAAGGATTCATTTTGGGAAATGATGAAAATTTTGTTTGCAAACTTAAAAAGGATTTATATGGTCTCAAACAAGCTCCAAGGGCATGGTACTATTGTCTTGACAAATACCTTCATCAAAAAAGTTTTTCAAAGGGATCTATTGATAGCAACTTATACACAAAAATTGAAAATGATAAACTATTGATTGTAGTTGTATATGTTAATGACATCATTTTTTGGAGTAATGAAGAGTCCATGAGTCAGAAATTTGCTTCTATTATGCAACAAGAATTTGAAATGTCTTTACTTGGGGAACTAACATTTTTTCTTGGCTTACAAGTGAAATAAGCAACAAATGGCATATTTTTATCACAAGAAAAATATCTTAAGAAAATTCTGAAGAAGTATGGGATGGAAGACTGCAAACCTGTAAGTACACCAATGGTAACTGGGTGTAACCTATGTTCTCATGATGATTCTCCCACGGTGAATCAACCAAAATATAGATCCATGATTGGAAGTCTACTTTATCTAACTGGGACAAGACCTAACATTATGCATGCAGTTGGGATTGTTGGACGATTCCAAACTAATCCAAAAGAGTCACACCTTTAGGCTATAAAAATAATATTCAAATAACTACAAGGGACTCAAGACTTTGGTCTATGGTATCCAAAGAATGTTGATCTCACTCTTCATGCTTACACAGATATAGATTGGGCTGGAAATGTTGATGATCGAAAAAGCACTAGTGGTGATGCATTCTATATGGGGCCCCGATTAGTATCTTAGTTCAGCAAGAAACAAATCTCTATTGCCTTATCTACAACAGAAGCAGAATATGTGGCTGTCGCATCATGTTGCGCACAACTACTTTGGATGATGCAGACTTTACAAGACATTCAAATTAAATGTTCACCTCCCATCTTCATTTTATGTGATAATACAAGTTCCATTAGTATCTCAAAGAATCCTATTATGCATTCCAAGACCAAGCACATTCCTATCAAGTATCACTTCCTACATGAACAAGTGTTTGAACAAAAGGTTAAATTGGAGTATGTTCCCTCCAAAGAACAAGTTGTTGATATATTTAATAAACCTCTTCCCAGGGAAGCATTCAAATATCTCATACAGAAGATGGGAGTTGTCTCTACCTCTCTGATCAAATATGCTTAATTTCAGAAGATTAAATTTGATACACTGGTTTCATGAAGGTGAATCACGTATATACGCCAGTTTCTGTGCCAAAAATTGTGTATGGGTTTTGGTGACAAAAATTCTTTGGGTCAACATTCAGAACAGATGTGGTGTTGTTGGGTAATTTTTGTTTTGATCCAGTTTTCATCTTTTTGTATCATTCTCTGATATTTATTTCCTTGATGAAAATGCTTTCATGAATTGGTTTATGAAAGTGTTCAGGATGCACAAGCTTAGGGGGAGCATTAGCTTTGCTGTGAATAATGCATTGTTGGCATTATGATGGTTCTAAAAAATGATCTCTCTCTTGAGGTATTTTGGTCTTGGTTATAAAAATTCATATCTTTAATTCGATTAAAAAGGTCATATTAAGACCTATGATGTAAAATTGTTATATTTGTTCATGTAAGGACTTTGTCAAATTGTAAACCCACTTCGTTGGGTAGTTGAGTCAAAATTTGTAAACCCACTTGGTTGGGTAGTTCAATCAAATATGTAATTCCACTTGGTTGGATCATTGATGTAAGTATGAGTCCTTGGTGATAGGAAAGGTCATATTCAACATGAAATCAAGGGGAGCATGGTCAATACAATGCAAATCAGATCTACAGTGCTATTATTTATACAAAGAAAGAGAAACCTTGTTTCAGTATTGATCTATCCTTTGCCCTTGATGTCAAAGGGGGAGAGTATTTTGGTGTTTGAATAAAGGTTATGATTAATGTTTTTATCTATTGTGATGATCAGACACCATCATGGTTGCCATCAAGTCCAAAGGGGGAGATTGTTGTCAATATGATTCCTATGTCTTAATATGTTGTCCTTGATGGCAACTCTCTGGTTAAAATATGGAGTATATGTCTTGAGTAGAAGCTCAGGAGTCTATCAGAAGAAATGTGTAATACCCAATAGAAGAATTGATAATCTTTATATTGAAGATTCTATACGTGGGTTTGTTCAGGCCATGCCACTTATACACGCGGATACGAATGATCCAAGTTGTGTATGCCTTTTTGCGCTCTAAATAGAATATACTAGTGGGAATTACCATGGTATTAGCCCACAGTATTGAGCGTTGTGTCGACTATTTGATTCTATTCAAGAAAACCATCAGCAGCAATATGGTTTTGACTCATGGTATTGGTAAAGGCTAAATCTATATAAGGAGAAGAAGATCATAGTGCAAAAGTGTGCACGTGTAAGGGTTATCACTAATATTTCTCTTTGAAGTATATCTGCATAGGATGAACTCTGTTTTATTAATAAATCTGAAGTTATGATGCACCCTTAGATAGATTGATGGATCAAGATATTTAGACCTAAAATGACTATATTCTTGAATGATCCATTGAAGAGATGATTAGATCTGAGACCTGGTGCATTTTTGCTGAAGAGGAGTGAAGAAATCTAGGTAAGATCTACAGATCTGAAAAATATTCTGCTGAATTAATATTTACAGATCTATTTGCTAGTTTGTCTCAGTAAAAGTGTGTATATACGCGGGTTTTCTTCAGAAAAGGCGCATATGGAAGTTAGGGTTTTCTGAAGCTTATTATAGAGGTTTTTCTGTTATTGCTACTATTATTTATGTTGTCTATCAATGAAGTCTTCATGAAGATCTGGGTTGATTGAATATTGTACATGGTGCTAAGTTGAATATGTCCAAATTTGATCAATGAGTGAGTAAACCTGGTTAATGATGACTGACTGTTTAAAGGTTCTGCATTTCTGAAAAGATGTCTGATGGAAAGCCTCAAATCTAGATCTGAGACAGATCATATTCTGAAAAACAGTATTCTCAGATCTATACATAGGTTGGTGTTAAGGAAAGTGCGTATACACATAGGTTTAGTGAAACAAAGTAGCGTATGCATTTTAAGATGATAAATGTTCAGGGTTAAGTTTGATTTTGCATACTAATTCTGAAGTCTGAGTTATTTCTGGATTCTGGTTACAGTGATCTCACTGTTCTGGTTGATGTATTGGGTGAAGGTTATTATTATTTTTCTTATGAAGAGTTGTGTTGAAGCTGTTTGATCTAGTGTGAAAATTGATGAAACGTGGTCTGTATTGTTTTTGAGGGTTGAAGCTCCTTTCCAGTAGTGGCTGGTAAATGAGTTCAGGGGGTTGTAGCTCCCTTCCATTAGTAGCTGGAAAATGAGAGAAGGTTGTAGCCTTCTGCAAGTAGTTGCCTGCGTACTGATATGAGTCTGCATCAATACAAATTTGTAAACAGTTTTCCATATAATAAATATTGAAGATAGAGACGAAAAAAACGGTGGTTTTCTCCCGAATTGGATTTCCACCTTAAATCTTGGTGTTCATGTGTGTTTCTATTCTGTGATGTTTTTTGTTGTTACTGCACATATTTGTTGATTATCTAATAGATGCATGACTGATAAGCTAAGTTAAATATTGTTTCTGAAAAGTTCTTCTAAACAATAAATTTATATCAGTATACGGTATTTTCTTTCGGTATATGCGCGTGTATACGCGAGTTGGGTTTGTTAGCCACCTATAAATTCTATCATACTCAATGGTGGCTAAGCTTGTCTTTTAAACCTTCAAGAGATAGTTCCCTTTGAAAACTTATCATATTTTGAAGTTTTATGATGATTATTACCCTTTGAATTAATCTTCAATGTTGTTTCACTATTAGCCCTAAAGTACCTGTTGTTTACTAAGAGAAATATTGCTTAGAAACTCCATTTTCCATCATTTCAATTCTCCATTTTCACCTTTCTTCCCTTTCACAAATTCCTCTATAAACCTTCATTTTAACCTCTAAACCATCCTAAAACCCTTTTTAAACCTTATATTTCCCTTTATTTGGTTAAAAAAACCCTTATCTCACCTATCAGAACCCCCTTTTAAATTTAAAAGCCCATTTTTTGGCCTTAAAACAAGTCTTTTTACATTACAAAGGTTTTTAAGCCCCCAAGGGCTTATATTTTTCATCCCTCCACCTCATATCGCCAAAGCCTTGCAATCGGGTGCTTAAAGGACTAAAAACCCTCTTCCAAACCCTTATTACCTTCTATTTTTCATTTTCCCGACGTTATGATTTGAAAAGATATGAACTGTTGATCTCTGCAGATCAAGAGCCCTCAGGCGCTCATCCTTCCACCTGTTCACTTGCCATGCTCTTCTCCTTTCAAAATAACTCGCCCCCATCTTTGGATCTCAATCGTTTGATTTGATGATCCAACGATTAGGACTTAACCCGATCTCACCATTGAACCCACTTCGCGACGCATTTTCATATTTCATCATGGACCCTACCTACCTTTCCGCCCTCGCAGCTCTTCATCCATTGCGTTCCACCTGCACTGTTAGATCTGTAGCCTTTGATCTAACGACTCAGATTTGATATCACACAATTTTTGGCCCCCTTTCGCAGTGCGCTACTTCCGCGCGATAAAAGTGGTTTTCATTTTCCACGTGTCGAGCGATGAATGGAATCGCGTTCCAAAAGTTAATACCGCCTATCCCCCCAAATGCTACATGAAAACCACTAATGGTTTTCCCGAAACCGCTTCTTCCAAATTCTTGCCAAATTTTCAAAATTAAACCCTAGTTCTCTGTTTTGGCATAGAAACCCGTCCTCCGCTACAAATTCCTCCATCCTCACGGCTCCGAAACACTTCCATAAAACCTCCTAAGTAGTCAAACCAATAACTCGCAGGATTTTAATTAACTTTCTTTGTTTTTATACTGGTTTAATGAAGTTCAAAATAAAACCCTCCCGCAAATGATTACAGTCTTATGGGCTGAGGATGACAATCCTCATAGCCCTGAATGAAAATTAAGGAGATCAGGGGTTTAAATTTCGTGGTTTGGAAGGGTCGATGAGTCATGATCATCGGCATTTCAAACAATTTCTCCGACAAAACCCTTTGCACACCTGCAAAGAATAGCAAACACAATGAACATCAATTAATTAAAGAGTATCATCATCGAATATGAACGATGAAAGCATAATATGAAGATTAAAAGTCCTAATCAAAGCTTGAAAGGATCAAGGCACAAATTGAATATCAAAGGCCTAATCCACAGAATGAAGAAAAAACTCTAGAAAAGCCTCGAATGCCACATCATAGGGGCTAATTGAATCCCCAGCTACCAAAATTGCCACCTGCAGCCTCTTTGCCTCAAAGGAATACTCAGATCAATTTTCAGTCAGTAACATTAAGGCTAAAGACTGCTAACAGTTATTACAAGCAAAATCAAATATTTCACACTGACAGTAAAGTTATTGTAAAAAGATTAAAAAAATCCTTAAAGTCAATCTTTTCACCCACTAAGCCTAAAAAGAAAAAAACAGAGTTGTAAACCGAATGCTTTCCTGCCTTATGCCTTGCATGGTTTTCAAGGCTAGGAGTTGCATTTAGTATAGAATTAATGATACTCAACCCTAGAACTCTTCCACCTCTTCATTTCTTCTATAAATACTTCTGAAGAAGATCAAAAGTTGTTGGTTCATTGGTCACTAGTTGTAATACTGAAACTCTTTGAAATAATACATAGTCTGTTGAAGTTGAAGAAGAAATTGAAGTCTTGGAAGTTGGATTATGTTTTGACACGCTTGTTCTTGAGAAGGCTCTATCATTAGATCCCTGAGCTTGGCTGTTGGTGATGTATTCTGAACTGTCTGTTTTTTTTCCTGTTTTCATTATGTTTCATAAATTCTTACTATAGTAGGATGAAAAGTTTAGGCTAAGAAATGACTCCTGGAAGCACCTTAGACCTGTTTATCCTTCACTGTTTTATGTTTTCTTCTGCTGAGGCATTTTAGAGTCTTTAATCATTCTCTTGAACTTAATCATTCTCTTGAACCCTTATGCTTGTTTATTTCTCAAATAGTTCAAATATTTGGTTCCAGCATGATTTATGGTTTTCCCTGCTTGTCTGCTGCCACTTGAAAACTGTTTTTGAAGTCTCCCTTTGAAGTACCATTGTTTACAGTTAGCCAAGGAGGTCTGTTTTGATCATACCCTTTGTCCCTACTTGAAAAATTGTTTTAAACGTCTTTATAGTTGTAATCATGGATGTGTTAGGTGTTCTTTCTTCTATGACTGCAATTATCAGTAAATCTTTTATGTTTTCTAATTCCTTTGAAATAAAGTATTTAAGGAAATAGGGTGTTCCCCAAATCTTAGATTTCATTTTAAAAGTTGTCTTGAAATCATTATTTTCTTAAAGTGTGGTTTGTAGAATTCATGGTTAGCCCTATCTATCAAATTCCTCTTTATGTTCAAGTTATGTTTTTAAGTTCCCTTTGTTGAGAATTCAAGCTCTCTTTCAAATCATTGATGTCCCTCTCATTCACAAAACTAAAGGATCCTATGGCCAAGTTAGATTTTCCCTTTGATATCCCATATCCATTGATGAGTCTGTCATAAACCTCTTCTTGGCTCCATTTCCCAATGAATCTGATACTTCTTCTTTCCATCTATACTACCTAGACCTTTCATGTTCTGTTGTGCCAATTCAACCAAACAAACAAACCAAAAAAACACCTGCACTTAATAACTAGTCTAAAATCAATACTTAAAAGAAAACAAGACATATCTTTGCAAACAAATTTGAGAGATCCCTCTCTAAGAACAGGAGGACTAGATCTTGGAACTCTAAAGATTGGTTATGATGTTGCCTTGTCTTTTGGTTAGCCAATCTATCAAAACACGGGACCCCAACACAATGGCAATCACGATGGGACTTTCTAAAGTGAACACTAAACATACATATCTCTGAACATTCAGAAGTCCCTATATTAAAATAACACCCTATGGACTTATCCCACTGCTCACACCAACATAATGGCGATCACAGTGGGACCTATTGAATCTATGATAGCCTAGCAAACTATTATAAACTATTTAGTCCTACAAATATCTAAGAAAATCAGTTAGTGAGCCATAGAGTAGACTCTATTTGTTTGAGCACCTTAGCTAAGTGTTAATATCAGACATAGGACACTCTCATAACCATAGAAATATACAAAATCCAAAAAAAAAAAAAAATCAGATTGGCTTCATAATAAACATGGTGGTGGAACCATAAAACATTTTACCTTCACAAAAAGCTAAAAATTTTCCACCTGGCGACTCCAATAGCCCCAGTAGGCCTATTACCCATCTAGATCTCTAGATTTCCTTAAGATTGTCTTAACCAGCCTTGAGAAAGTTTAGAAGCCTAGTTATCTTATTATAGAAATCACTATGAGAGGGAAAATTTTGAAAAACAGTCCAAAAAACCTCTTCCTCTCTAAAATTTTGAAAAACTGAAATCTGGCTTCACATAGGATTAACACTAGATCCCATCCAGATCCAAATCCCCCTACCATAGTTGACAATCCAGAGAGGATTTTGTGGCAAACTTCTAGACCTAGAAAACCAACTACCGTTAGAACCATCCCAAGAACAAAATTTGTCCCTGAAAACCTTGCTGTCTTGGAGGATTTACACTTTGACTTACATCATACAAAGAACATCTTTAGAACTAGGTCTCAAAGTGATTTAAACCAAGCTGATCTTGAAACTGTAGATTTGCAGCAGAGCTTTAGTAGAGTAGCCTCACCTTCTACTCCTCCTGATTCCCAGCTTCTTCACCACTTTAGCCTCTTCCACAACAAATCTTCCCATCATTAGTTTGCTAGCCCAAGTGTTTCTTCTACTCCCATCCACACATCCATTGTTCAAAACACTCCATTTCAGCCCACTTTCCCTCTTGTAAATCCACTTCTTGTAAATCCCCCATTATTTCCAATCATGTCAGCATGGTATGCTCTACTAGTGTTACCACAACCCATGGTTTCCTTACCAAATGATTACCAATCCCAAATTCCTCATTCCACTGGAAATGAAACTACTACTGCCCAACATCATTTAGATAAAATGAATGATGCCTTTTATTACATGGAGATAGAAGAAGAGACTATTAAAATGAGAATTTTTGCTCAAAGTTTAGGAGGAGAAGTCAAGAAATGGTTTAAAAACTTAGCTCCTCACAGCATAAATGATCTCCCTTCTCTATATCAAACATTCATAAACAAATGGGAAATCATAAAAAAACCCCTCCAAATCTTTTCATACTATACTAACCTCAAAATAAATACTGGGGAAAGTGTCCATGATTACTGCACTAGATTCAATAGTGTGTATAATGCACTCCCTCCAGACATGAAACCTCCACTAGGCTTAGCCTTGGCTAAATTCCCAGAAGGATTTGACCCTGAAATGGCCTACCAGCTAAGAGAAAGAGACCCCTCAACCTTAAAAGATATGCAGAGAGGAGCCATGAGTGTGGAGGCAAATCTGATTGAGAAAAGAGCTAGGTTGAGAGCGGAAAAAAGAGTTACATACAAGGATGATACAATGCCATCAAGCTCAGTATCAGATACTAAAATTGATAACTTAGTAAAGGTAATGGAGAGGATTCTTGAAAATATAAATCTGAATGACAGAGTGCCTCCTAGAGAAAACCAAAAAAGAAATAGAAACCAAAATTTGAGAAGAGACCCTAATCAAGATAGGAAGAGAGACAATGACCAACAAATTAGACCTCCCTTCCAACTAAAATGTGCAGATCAAGAGGAATAAATGGAGATTGAAAGGTTGGGAGAAAATCATGTAAACTTGATTGGATCAGACAGTGGGGATGATGTTTACCTCACTGAAGCAGAACAAGGTTTCTTCTCCTCAGAACAAAATGAAGATACATATGAGGATTCTGATGATTATAGATTGGGGTTTGAAAATGCAATCATGGAGGTGCACAAACAATATGATCTTAGGAACAAAAGGAACATAGACAATTCAAAAGACAAAAACACTAGCACTGTTGTTAGGAAAAATGCAGAAAATAAGCCTAAGAAAGTAGCATAGAAAACCAACATTTTGGCTAAGAAAACAGATTTAAACAAAGAGAAAAGCAGCCAGCCAAATGTTGAACAAAGCAGCCCTGGAACTTTAGCTAGTGGCCCTAAAAAAATTGCCCCAAATAGCAGTCCAAACAAAGTTCAGCAAATCAGAATTGCTGAAAGGAATTCAATTGAAAAAATAGATGTAAATATAACAAAATCAATAGTTCCTTTCAGCCTTGAGGGAGAGATTGCAAACATAAAAATTACCATACCTCTAGCTGAACTAGCAACCCAATAAGTGTACAAAAACCAAGTTTTGAAAGCTTTGAACTTAGGAAGTGACACTGATACATTAAAATTGACAGATCACAAACCTGAGTTGTTGTTCGGTCTAGAAGTTGAAGGAAAATACCAACAAGGAGTTGTCCCTCCCTTCTATGTCAGTTTGAATATACATGATAGGATATTACACAATTCCATGTTAGACTCTGGAGCTTCACATAATCTTATGCCCAAAGTAGTAATGGAAATCTTAGGCTTAGAAATTACTAAACCATACAAATATCTGTATTCCTTTGATTCAAGCAGAGTCAAATGCTTGGGTTAAATCAAATATTTATGTGTAAACTTATCTCAGATATCTGCTAAGAGTCTAGTAATGGGCATAGTGGTAGCTGACATTCCCCCAAAATATGGCATGCTTTTATCAAGATCATGGGGAACCAAACTTCAGGGGAGCCTTCAAATGGACATGTCTTATGCCGCCATCCCAGTATTTAACCAAAGAAGAATATTATACAGGGAATACCACATGAAATACATGGTGAGCAACATAGATAAACCAAAAAATTCTCCAATATATTCCATTCATTCAAGTTTAGATTCCTTTATCTTGTACAGTGAAGACGAAATCACTCAAAAAGAAAAGGAAAACAAAGAAGAAATTAGTTTACCAGATAAATCAAAACTGCCCTCAACTCAAATACAAAACATTAGCAATCAACAGCAACAAGAAAATGAAAATGAGGTAGAAATACTTTGGACAATAAACTTTGATGGGTCTTGTAATAAAACAAGTGCAGGGGTAGGTGTATGGATTCAAAATACAAATCAAGGTTATTCATATAAACTAGATTTTCCATGCACAAATAACATCGCTAAATATGAAGCACTTCTCCTTGGCTTACAGTTGCTTAGACAATTAGAAGCCCAAAAAATATCAATCCTAGGAGATTCTGAACTTATCATAAGACAAATCAAAGGAGAATATTCAGCTAAAAACCCAAGAATTAGAGAATATCGAAATGCTGCCCTTGATTTATTAAAGACCTTTGAAAAATATGAACTCAGTTTCATTCCAAGAGCACAAAATCATCTAGCAAATGAACTTGCCTTCACTGCCAACAATTGCCAAGCACCTCAGATAAATGAACATCTTAACATAAAGGTCAAAAATAGGCCTGCAATGCCTGACAATGAGGACCACTGGCAAGTGTTTGACACTGACAAACACATAGATGATTTCCTAAAATCAGAAAATAATTTTTCCATACCAGCATTAGAAACCAGCCATGAAGAAAACTGTTTGGATAATGAACAAATCCTAGAAACAGAAATGACATATTCTGCTGATATAAATCACTATGAGAATATTTTTTAAGAAGAATTAATTGAAAATGCAGACCAGAAAGACTTGGAAGTTTTACAATACAAGAATGATACAATTCCAAGAGGTCTCACACCTTTAGAACAACTTTTTGACTTTAATGATGTAGCCAAAGAACCAAGACTGGAGCCCATGGAAATAGATGTAGAAGAACATAACATAGGCAGCCTAGCAGAACCCAAGATGATCAAACTATTCAGCACTCTCCTAGCTCATATCAAATTGCAATACATACAACTGTTCAAAGAATTTAGAGATGTGTTTGCTTGGGGATACAAAGATCTGAAATCTTATGACACTAGCATCATTCAACAAAAAATTCCTCTTAAGGAAAATCAGAAACCTTTCAAACAAAAACTAAGGAGAATAAACCCTGTTTTATTACCTTTAGTCAAGAAAGAAATTGAAAATATGTATGATGCTGGGATTATAGTATCCCTTAGATATTCAGAATGGGTGTCAAACCTAGTTTCTGTTAGGAAGAAGATAGGGGAAATTAGGCTCTGCATTGACTTTAGAAATCTAAATAGGGCCTCCTTGAAAGAAAACTACCCCTTGCCCAATATGGACCATATACTTCAAAGGGTAGTTGGGTAAAAAATAATGTCATTGTTGGATGGGTTCTCAGGGTACAATCAAGTGTTAGTGCTCCCAAGTGATCAACACAAAAATGCTTTTACTACACCTTGGGGCACCTTTATGTATGTCAAAATGCCATTTGGTTTGATGAATGCAGGGGCCACCTTCCAAAGGGCCATGGACATAGCCTTCTCAGAAGATATTGGCTATTTTATAATCATTTACCTTGATGACATAACTTTTTTCTCTAAAACTGATGAAGAGCACTTGATTCACATAAGAAAAGTTTTTGAGAAATGTAGGAAATTCGACTTATCTTTGAATCCCAAGAAAACACTCTTTGGTCTCCAAGAAGGTAAGCTTCTTGGTCACATAATTTCAGAAGAGGGAATTAGAGTAGACCCTAAAAGGATTGATGGCATATTGAAAATCATCCATCCAAGAAGCCTCAAAGAATTACAATCTTTCATTGGAAAGATTAATTTTTTGAGGAGGTTTATCCCCAACCTTGCTGAGCTATTAAGAAATATTACAAACATGCTTAAGAAAAAGGTAGGTGTGAAATGGACTACACAAGCTAAACAATCATTTGAACTGATTAAACAAGCTCTCACTCAAACACCTGTCTTGATTAGTCTAGATTTCACCAAAGATTTTTATATATTTTCTTTTGCATCTAAACATACAATAGCTGCAATATTACCTCAAAAGAATGACTTGGGGCAAGAACAACCAATATCCTTTTTTAGTAGGACCTTAAGAGATGCTCCTCTCAAATATAACATCATGGAGAAGCAAGCCTTAGCATTAGTGAAAGCATTAAAAGACTTTAGAGTCTACATTTTACACTCTCACATAATTGCTTTTGTTCCACATATTGTTGTCAAGGATATTCTAAGTCAATACACTGATGGTAAAAGGGGAAAATGGATTGATACTATTCTTGAATATGACTTAGAAATCAAGCCCACCAGACTAATCAAAGGGTAGGGATTAGCAAAACTCATCGCTGAGTCAAACTTCCAAGCACTAGATATGAATATGGTAGATGTGTTGGAAGAAATAGAAGAATTCACTGCTCCTTTCATTGAAGAAACATTTTTGAATTCTCCTTGGTATGATGACATCATTTATGTGCTTTTATATCTAAATGCCCCTCCTTCTTTGTCTAAAAATAAAGCTAGATTTTTGAAACAGAAGGCTTTGAATTATTGCATATTAGATGGGGTATTATATTGGAAAAATCCTATTGGAATTTTTCTTAAATGTTTACTTGAGGATGATGCAGGAAAAATCATGCATGAGTTGTATGAGGGAGAATGTGGAGGACACCTCTACTAGAAGACCACAGCAAAAAAAATCCTCAGATCTAGTCACTATTGGCCCACCCTTTTCCTAGACACTCAAAAGCTAGTCATGTCTTTCCATAAGTGTCAATTTTTTTATGGCAAAAGAAAGCTCCTTCCCTTACCCTTACATCCCATCAATGTTGAGGCACCCTTTCAACAATGAGGCTTGGAATTCATTGGGGAAATTCACCCATCTTCATCAGCCCAGCATAAGTGGATCCTCACTGCCACTGATTATTTTACCAAGCGGATAGAAGCCATACCATCTAGAAATGCTACTGACTCTATCATTATCAAGTTCCTTGAAACAAACATCCTATCCAGAATTGGTTGTCCTAGAAAAATCATCACAGATAATGTTGTTGCCTTCAAGTATAAAAGAATTGTTGATTTTTGTTACAAATACTGCATCACCTTAGGCCATTCTACTGCTTACTATCCCCAAGGAAATGGATTAGCTAAATCCTCCAACAAAAGCTTCATCAATATCATCAAAAAGTCGTTGGAGCGGAATCAGAAATCATGGCACAATAAGTTGGTTCATGCCTTGTGGGCTGATATATTAACTACTAATAATTCAATAAACATGTCCCCCTATCAGCTGGTCTATGGCATGGATGCAGTATTCCCAACCTCATTGGGAGTTCAGTCATGAAACTCCTCCAAGAAGTGAAAAATGAAGAGAATGATATGCAGAGAAGAATCAACCAAACAATTCACTTACAGCAGTCCAAAGAAGAAGTCTATGAAATAACACTAGTCCAAGAAAATATCAAGAAACTATTTGATAAAAGGACTAAGGCAAAAAATTTCCAAGTTGGAAATGTGGCTCTCAAATGGGATTCAAGAAGGGAAGAAAAGGGAAAACATGGAAAGTTTGAGAACCTATGGAAAGGACCCTATATTATTCATGCTGAGAGGGGTCACAATGCTTTCTTCCTGAAAGAATTGAATGGAGAAGATCTATATGGAGGTCTTGTCAATGGTAGGATGCTCAAACGTTATTTCTGTCGAGAGTCATGAGTTTCAAAGCTTTTTGCTTTCCATTGTAAATATCATTGTCTGAACATTGCATTCAAAGTTAGAAAAATAAAAATACAAAAACAATAGAAAAAGAAAAGAGGGCAGATAAAAACAAGAAAGGTACAGCCCCATACCAAAAAAGAGAGACAAAATCTGAAAGTGTGCAAGCTCAAATGCAATTCCTAAAAACACACTTCTAGTTAGTCATACAACCTAATAATGACTAATTAGCTTTTCAATTTACTGCTGATAGGTTAGTGAATTAGATCAACCAAACAACACAATCTTGGCTTATCAGTAAGGTAGATTAGGATAGAGGAAACAAAGGTTCAAAAAAATTCAATATCTGAACCTATGAATCTCAAAAGAAGAATGTCTCTAATTAGATTAAATCTTGAGCCAAAGATAGAAAACAAACTGGTTCCAATATGCTCAAAACTTGAACCAGATGAGAGAGAAAACACAGCTCAAACAAATTCAAAACAGAGCTGAAGAAATAATGAAGGATGTTTTAGTTTTTAGATCTTAAGCCTTCACGAATTTTGTTTTACTTTTCATAAAATCTATGTGTAGCTTGTTTTTATGCCATAGATCTGCAGTAAGTTAGATTGCTTAATCCTGTCTTGGCTACTTTTAAATTTCCTGTTTTAGAATTTAGAGAATAAAAGTCTGTCAAACAGTCTAATCCTAACAGAAGGTAGTTAGGTAGAGAATTTATGAACTCAAGTGTTTAAACTGAGTTCGTGGTGAAATAAGAGCAGAAATAAATTAGTTTCCTGTTTTTCGAAAGAATAAAATGTTGATGAAGAGAGTTTGCTAGTCCAAATGCACTTTGAAAGAAGAAAAAAATGTTAGGATCATTAGGAATGGGTAGGTAGAGGTGTTGTTTTGATAGAATTCCATTGTTTCAGATTGCTGCAGAGATTATCAAATCAAAGAAAGGTCAGCCAAAGGAAAGAAAAGTTGTTGCCCAATGGATGAAGGAACTAGTTTACTGAAAAGCCAGAGATCAATAGCTGAGGTTCTGGAAACCTAAAGAACCAGCTGTCCTTCCCAAGTGGAGCCACTGTTAGCCACCTATAAATTCTGTCATACTCAATGGTGGCTAAGCTTGTCTTTTAAACCTTCAAGAGATAGTTCCCTTTGAAAAATTATCATATTTTTAAGTTTTATGATGATTATTACCCTTTGAGTTAATATTCACTACTATTTCACTATTAGCCCTAAAGTACCTGTTGTTTACTAAGAGAAAGACTGCTTAAAAACTCCATTTTCCATCATTTCAATTCTCCATTTTCACCTTTCTTCCCTTTCACAAATTCCTCTATAAACCTTCATTTTAACCTCTAAAACATCCTAAAACCCTTTTTAAACCTTATATTTCCCTTTATTTGGTTAAAAAAACCCTTATCTCATCTATCAGAACCCCTTTTTAAATTTAAAAGCCCTGTTTTTGGCCTTAAAACAAGTCTTTTTACATTACAAAGGTTTTTAAGCCCCCAAGGGCTTATATTTTTCAGCCCTCCACCTCATATGGCCTAAGCCTCGCAATCGGGATCTTAAAGGACTAAAAACCCTATTCTGAACCCTTATTACCTTCTATTTTCATTTTCCCAACGTTATGATTTGAAAAGATATGAACCATTGATCTCTGCAAATCAACGGCCCTCTGGCGCTCATCCTTCTGCCCATTCACTTACCATGCTCTTCTCCTTTCAAAATAACCCGCCCCCATATTTGGATCTCAACCGTTCGATCTGATGATCCAACGATCAGGACTTAACCCGATATCATCATTGAACCCACTCCATGACGCATTTGCATATGTCATCGTGGACCCTACCTACCTTTCCACCCTCGCAGCTCTTCATCCATCGCGTTCCACCCGCACCGTCGGATCTGCAGCCTTTGATCTAATGACTCAAATTTGATATCGCACAATTTTTGGCCCCCTTTCGCAGTGCGCTACTTCCACACGATAAAATTGGTTTTCATCTTCCACGTGTCGAGCGATGAATGGAATCACGTTCCAAAATTTAACACCGCCTACCCCCCCAAATGCTGCGCGAAAACTACTGATGGTTTTCCCGAAACCGCTTCTTCCAAATTCACACCAAATTTTTAAAATTAAACCCTGGTTCTCTATTTTGGCATAGAAACCCATCCTCCACTGCAAATTCCTCCATCCTCACAGCTCTGAAACACTTCCATAAAACCTCCTAAGCAGTCAAACCAATAATTCACAGGATTTTAATTAACTTTGTGTGTTTTTATGCAAGTTTAATGAAGTTCAAAATAAAACCCTCTCGCAGATGATTACAGTGTTATGGGCTGAGGATGACAATCCTCATAGCCCTGAATGAAAATTAAGGAGATCAGGGGTTTAAATTTCGTGGTTTGGAAGGGTCGATGAGTCATGATCATCAGCTTTTCAAACAATTTCTCCAAAAAACCCCTCTGCACACCTGCAAAGAACAACAAACACAGTGAACATCAATTAATTAAAGAGTATCAGCATCGAAGACAGAGGATGAAAGCATAATCCGAAGATTAAAAGTCCTAATCAAAGATTGAAAGGATCAAGGCACAAATTGAATATCAAAGGCCTAATCCACAGAATGAAGAAAAAACTCCAAAAAAGCCTCGAATGCCACATCACAGGGGCTAATTGAATCCCCAGCTACCAAAATTGCCACCTGCAGCCTCTCTGCCTCAAAGGAATACCCAGATCAATTTTCAGTCAGTAACATTAAGGCTAAAGAATGCTAACAGTTATTACAAGCAATATCAAATATTTCACACTGACAACAAAGTTATTGTAAAAAGATAAAAAAAAGCCTTAAAGTCAATCTTTTCACCCACTAAGCCTAAAAGGAAAAAAAAAAGTTAATGAAACAGAGTTGTAAATTGAATGATTTCTTGCCTTATGCCTTGCATTGTTTTCAAGGCTAGGAGTTGCATTTAGTATAGAATTAATGATACTTAACCCTAGAACTCTTCCACCTCCTCATTTCTTCTATAAATAATTCTGAAGAAGATGAGAAGTTTTTGGTTGGTTGGTCACTAGTTGTAATACTGAAACTCTTTGAAATAATACGTAGTCTGTTGAAGTTGAAGAAGAAATTGAAGTCTTGGAAGCTGGATTATGTTTTGACACGCTTGTTCTTGAGAATTCTCTATCATTGGATCCCTGAGCTTGGCCGTTGGTGATGTATTCTGAACTATCTGTTTTTTTTCCTGTTTTCATTATGTTTCATAAATTCTTACTACAGTAGGGTGAAAAGTTTAAGCTAAGAAATGACTCCTAGAAGCACCTTAGACCTGTTTATCGTTCCCTATTTTATGTTTTCTTCTGATAAGGAATTTTAGAGTCTTTAATCATTCTCTTGAACCCTTATGCTTGTTTATTTCTCAAATAGTTCAAATAGTTGGTTCCAGCATGATTTATGGTTTTCAATGCTTGTCTGCTACCACCTGAAAACTGTTTTTGAAGTCTCCCTTTGAAGTACCATTGTTTACAGTTAGTCAAGGAGGTTTGTTTTGATCATACCCTTTGTCCCTACTTGAACAATTTTTTTAAAGGTCTTTATACTTGTAATCATGGATGTGTTAGGTGTTCCCTCTCCTATGACTGCAATTATCAATAAATCTTTTATGTTTTCTAATTCCTTTGAAATAAAGTCTTTAAGGAAATAGGGTGTTCCCCGAATCTTAGATTTCATTTTAAAAGTTTTCTTGAAATCATTATTTGCTTAAAGTGTGGTTTGTAGAATTCATGGTTAGCCCTGTCTATAAAATGCCTCTTTATGTTCAAGTTATGTTTTTAAGTTCCCTTTATTGAGAGTTCAAGCTCTCTTTCAAATCATTGATGTCCATCTCATTCACAAAACTAAAGGATCCTGTGGCCAAGTTATATTTTCCCTTAGATATCCCATATCCATTTATGAGTCTGTCATAAACCTCTTCTTGACTCCATTGCCCATTTAATCTGATACTTCTTCTTTCCATATATACTACCTAGACCTTTCATGTTCTGTTGTGCCAATTCAACCAAACAAACGAACCAAACAAACACCTGCACTTAATAACTAGTCTAAAATCAATACTTAAAAGAAAACAAGACATATATTTGCAAACAAATTTGAGAGATCCCTCTCTGATAACAGGAGGACTAGATCTTGGAACTATAAAGATTGGTTCTGATGTTGCCTTGTCTTTTGGTTAGCCAATCTATCAAAACACAAGACCCTAACAGGGTTCATAAAAGCCGCATATGGAATTCAACAAAGAAAGAGTAAAATATTTCAGTAAGCTCTAAATACTAATTCACCCCCCCCCCCCCCCCCTCTCAGTATTTTTCCCAAAAACACCACCCACAAGAGATGTAGTGAGGGAATTTGCTCCAATGGGAAGGACTCTTACAGCTTTTAGGGGAGTTCCCAAGTATCTAACTTTAAGAGTTAGAGGCACTATTCTGGGGCAAAGAGTATCATTATTGGAAGATATTGGAGCTACCCATAACTTTATTGATACACAGTTGGTGCAAAGGAGGGGCATTCACATAGAATATTTTGACAGTTTCTTAGTTTTCGTTCCAGGAGCTAGAACCATGCAATGTGCCAGATATGTTCCAGCATTAACCATCACTATGGGAACCTACAAATTGATAGACCACTTCTTTGTGGTTGATATTCCAGACACCAATGTGATATTGGGTGTCCAGTGGCTAATAACCTTAGGGAAGGTTACCATATATTGGGAAACATTAGAGATGGAATGGACAGAAAAGGGGAGTGGTAAACATCAGAAAATCAAAGGCATACACACCTATCCACCCCAAATTATCTCAGCACACAGGATGGAAGCATATTTGCACAGAGGGGACATAGAGTGGGCAGTATAACTTTGTTTTTCAGAAGAAGGGAGCAAGGATTCATCAAGACATCCAGATGTACAATCTATTTTGGAACGATACTCTTCCGTATTTGGAGATATTCCACCTGAGAGACCTCCTGACCAAGGTTTCGGGCGCACTATTGGGTTGGAGAAGGGGATCCAAGCAGTGATCACCACACCCTATAGGCATCCCAAAGCCTATAGAGATGAGTTTGAAAAGGCCATTCAGGAGCTTTTCGCCTTGGGACACATTCGGTCTAGCACCAGTCCTTTTGCCTCTTGAGTGGTCTTGGTGAAGAAGAAGGATGGAACATTGAGGATGTGCATTGACTATAGAGATTTGAAAAAAAATACCATGAAGAACAGATACTCAATTCCCTGGATCGATGAATTGATGGATGAACTAAGAGGGTCCAAGTACTTTTCCAAGATTGATTTGAGATATGGGTATCATCAAATCAAAGTGAGGGATCGAGACATCCCCAAGACAACATTATGATGTCACTATGGACATTTTGAGTTCTTGGTAATGCATTTTGGGCTAACCGATGCTCCGGAAACATTCTAGTATTGCATGAACCACATCTTCTGTGGTCACTTAAAGAAGTTTGTATTGGTATTTTTTGATGACATTCTTATTTATAGCCGCACATGGGAGGAGCATTTACAGCATATTGAGGCAGTATTACACATTCTTAAAGAGCAATAGTTCTATGCTAAGCTCTCTAAGTGTGAGTTTGGGCTCACAGAGATGCTCTATTTGGGCCACGTCATTGGATTTGATGGGGTGAGATTCCATGAAGAGAAGATTCGTGCTATCAGAGGTTGGCCTAAGCCAAAGAATGTCACAGAACTTCGGGGATTTGTAGCCGTATGTACCTATTACCGGAAGTTTGTAAAAGGGTTCTCTCAATTAGCAACACCACTCACAGATCTAACTAATAAGGGAGATTTTAGTTGGACAGCCATAGTGTAGAGAGCTTTTGATAAGCTCAAGGAGGTGATGAGTAGCTGCCTAGTATTGGTCCTACTTGATTTTACCCAACCCTTTGTGTTGGAATTTGATGCTTCAGGAGAAGGCATTGGAGCAGTATTGATTCAAGGGGGACACCCCATAGCTTTTGAGAGCTGGAAGTTGTTGCCACATGAGAGGCTATAATACATATATGATAAGGATATGCCAGCTATTATGCATTCTTTAGCCAAGTTCCGACAATATTTGGTGGGTAATAGATTCTGAGTGAAGACTGATCATAATAGTCTTCGATTCTTTCTTGAGTAGAAGCAGCCTCAGGAGAGGCAGCATAAATGGGTGAGTAAGATCCAAGCATATGAATTTGACATAGAATATGTCAAAGGGAAGAGTAATGTAGTGGCGAATGCTCTATCTCGGAGGCCAGCAGTGTTGTCCTTGATGAGCATGGATATAGATTGGAAGGCTCAGCTACTAGGGGAATACTCCAAAGACCACTTTGCATGTGAGATCCTAGATGGATTGGTGACCAATGAGAGGTATAGAGTGATGGATGAGGTCATCCATTACAGGGATCGGGTCTTCTTGGCTAGATATTCTAAGCTCAAGAAGAATATTTTGCAAGCATCACATGTTTCACCACTTATGAGGCATCAAGGATTCACCAAGACATATCAGGCTATTCGGGAGAGATTTTCATGGAAGGGTATCAAGGAGGATGTGCTCTAACACATCAAGGAGTGCATAGTTTTCCAACAGAACAAAGGATAGCACAACCATCCCACAGGATTATTGCAGCCACTACGTATTCTGGATGGAAAATGGGAAAGTATTTCCATAGAATTCATCACCGATCTACCTACAGTTCAGGGTAAGGATTGTATATTTGTAGTTGATGATAGACTAAAAAGGTATTCAAATTTCTTTTCTATTTCTGCACAGTATACTGCTTCACAGGGAGTCAAGCTCTTCTTTAGGGATGTGTTTAGACTCCGTGGTCTTCCAAAGACCATAGTCAGTGATCAGGATAGCCGCTTCATGGGTGGCTTCTGGCAAGAGATTTTTCGGTTCATGGGTACTGAGTTGACACCGAGTACTAGCTATCACCCACAAACCAATAGATAGACAGAAACAGTGAACAATTTTTTGTAAGGCTACTTACGGAACTATGTTTCGAGGCAATAGAGAGCATGGCTGTGTTGGCTCCATTTGGGGGAGTATTGCTACAACAAAAATTTTCATATGTCCATTGGCATGACCCCATTTCGAGCCCTTTATGGGTATGATGCACTATCATTTTCTGATGTGATGTTTGGGGCAAGTAAAGATCTTAGAATAAAGGATTGGATTTAAGAGAGTGAGGATATAATCAGAGCCCTCGAGGACAGCATTGCTATAGCACAAAACCAACAGAAAATGTATGCATACTGTGGTAAAATAGAGAGGAAGTTTGAGGTAGATGATTTGGTCTATCTTCGTCTTCAGCCATATATACAATATACACTCAAGGAGAAAGGAGCTGAGAAGCTTAAACCTTGGTTCTATGGACCATACAGGGTGATCCGTCGTGCTGGAGAAGTAACATATGAGCTAGAGCTTCCTATTGGGAGAAAGATCCATAACATTTTCATGTCTCATGCCTCAAGAAGGCCATTGGACAACATGTGGTTGCCACTATGGATCTCCCACCTATTGATGATGAGGGCCATCTAGTTTTACAACTAGAGGCTATTTTGGATACTCGAGAGAGGCAGCTAAGGAGCAGGGTGATTAAAGAATATATGATTCAATGGAGGAATCTTCCCGATGAAGATGCCACTTGGGAGGGAGAGAAGATTTTGCAGCATCCTTCTTTACTGTTGCTTGAGGACAAGAAAATTTTGGGAGGAGAGGACTGTAATATTCCCAATTAGCTTTCAGCTAGTTGGAATATTATATGTTGCTTCTATTTTTAGTCTAGAGGAATAAGTGGGGTATGGATACCCTTAAATCTCTTTAGTAGGAACAAATCACTTCAAGTATGGATGTGGATCAGTTTAGATAGTCAAAATAAAGCCACGTTGGGTGTGAAAGGGGGAAATGCATGTGGACTAGATCATGGTTGACCAAATCAACAGTGCTGCGAGAAGAAGAGAGTGGAGCTAGTGGGGACAACAAAGTTTTGGAGGAGGAGTCTTTGCATGGAAGTAACCTCATAAATGAGTGGGGCCAAGGGTGAGGAAGCTCACCAAGAATATAAGGTAATGGATGGCAGCCATGAGAGGCATTCAGAATATTTTTTATGTTTGAGTCTTATGACTTATTGCATGCTTCATTTCTTTTAGCTGGGTTTGTTGTATTGTTTAGTACATGGGCATTTCCATGAGGGAATTCCCCACTCTTTCTTGGAGGACTTGAGAAGGAAATCTGAGAGGAGTATTCTGAGCTTAATTTCCACCATCCGGCATTGGGCCAAGAAGTCACCTACATCCACAATGCATTTTCCTTGAGGAACTACATTATTTTTCATGGTGTTGCAGTGGAGGGGTCAAAAACCCTGTTTATGAGCTAGTTTCCTAGTGAAAGGATCATCCTTTCACCTAGAAAGCTAGGGAGGAGGAATTTTAGCCATTTTGCAGTAGAGCCTCAGTGATACAGTGTGATTCAGCCATAGAGTTCTAGTCTGCACATTTTGTATCTTGTGTATTTCAAGAAACCCTTGCCGAGTTATCTTGGGATTGTGTTTGAGAGACTAGTTATCCATTTTCAACTCCTTTTGAGTCATATATTAGAAAATCCATTCATATTTATTTTTCGGTAGCAGTAACCCTCATTGGGAGTGCGCTGTCATGTATTCTGGAATTTCTGTGTCACAGCATCCCTTGGGATTCTAGTGTTTCTGGGCTTTGGAGGCTTGTTTGCCTAGTTTGAGTGATTTGTTCCTCAACACATTGTATATTTTGCCACTCTAATATATAATCTAATGGATCTATGATTTTCTCATATGTTTTTCATCATTATTTGTTGTACATTTTAGTTTAGGGTTCAATATTGTTGTCTTTCCTAATTTGGAATATTAAAATTCTATAGATCTAAAAGTTAACAAATGCTTAATTAAATAAGTCAATTTGAGTGACAGCATACGATTTGCATTTAGGCAACTATCTTGTGTGTGGGAAATGGAAATTTTAAGCATGTCAACAAATGCCTAACATTAATTCCACCAAATAATTAAATATTTGAAACATATTTATAACATACACAAAAATTAAAGTTCTTATAGTTGTCATACTATTGTCATACTCATGTAATTTCCACCAAACTTAACCAAAAACAATGGGAGAATGAGATGGTTTGAAAATTGTTAAAATAGGAGAATAACAGAATTCACAGTCGAATAAAAAAGTGGGAGTGTATCTACGTAAGATAATCCAAGAGGATGAGAGGAAAACCACATTTTATAAATCAAAATGCATATTAACCTGTATTTATTAATTTTGGAGGATGATATTTGATTTGGATGATATCCATTTGGAATCATTAATTATGGAGGATGGATTTGATTTGGAGATCTACTGCATACTACAGTTGAAATGAAACTTCCATTATTTCACAGGTGACATTGTAACATAGGATAAATTTCACGGGTGGGTGGTGAGTTCGTAACACTGTGACAAGCCCCTGGAAAATGGAATGTGTTCAGGTGGTGGTTCCCTTCAGTAGCTTGAGATAGGGTATTAATGATATTTTCCTAAAAACAAATATCATCGAAAATACATTTTTCACACTTAAAAATCCATCACAAAAAATGGTCCTGTAAAAATTTAAAATGTATTTGATGGGAAAAATGCCTGTCAAATTCCAACCTTGTTGGTGATATGTGTGAATTATTATCTCCTTTCATATAAGATAGTGTTTCCACTTCTTCACATCTTTCACTAGGGCATAGAGATCATTGTCATAGGTAGGGTAGTTGGGAATTGCACCATTAAATACTTCAAAATGGTCGCATACAGGTCTTCCGCCCTGCATAAATATCGATCCCATAATATAACCACTTGCATCTATCTCCCCTTTTAGCTTGGTCAATCTGGATCCCCTGCAAATCTCCATAGTATACCCAAATAAGCCTGCTCTGATAATAATATGATTTGTAAACTATCATGAATGTTCCACTTGAAAATTCGTCAAAACAAATCTAATAAATTTATACTAAAAATATGAAATATATACTATGAGGGTTATTTTTGTTAGACTTATGGATTTATTAAGTTACTATTTTTATGCACGAAATATAGAAAATGCAGAAAATAGAGAACATACAAAAATATATTCACTCACAACCATAGTAGCATAGGATATGACCTAAGAAACCCTTTCAACATAAAACCCAATTGTAAGGTGAGGTTGATTTTCTCTCTCTTTCTCTAAATGGAAATGGATGCATGTACAAATAAGTGAGACCTATGGCTCTTGGGTTGCTACAATGCACAAAATCTCTCTGTTTTCTCTCTCTTTATCCACTCTTGGCTACTCTCCTCATCTATGGAATAAAATGCACTCAAATAAAATAGACCCCCTTTTCCTCCTTTTGGCGTGGTTATAACACAACCTAATAGCCTACTAGTGGTTAAGTTTGATTCCACTTTGAGTCCTCCAAGTCTTAACTAGAGTTAAAATATCGACTTTTCTACAGTCTTCTTCATCATGATCACGTGGCTAGGCCATTTTTCATGAATAATGGGGGCTGGCATGGCATCCTCTCAAAGCACATTGCTAAAAATAGGAAGGTTAACTTCCAGGTGACATAAATTTTACATACGGATGTAAATTGAGGTGGTTCTTGCACCATTGGAAAGGTATCTCTATGTAGAAAATCACTGGGGGGTGAGGCACTTAGGTGGAAAATTTTACCATCAAAAAAATTGTTGGGCCATCAATTTGTCATTCTTTCACCGTTTAAAACATTATTTCATGACCATTTCACTGCATCCTATCACCCATCCATTACCCATTTTACCATATTTCTTCGCGAATATGCCATAACACACATACAAATGTTAATTTAGTTAAAAATCATTATTTTTCCTTTTTTTGGTAAAATAGAAAGGATTATTGTTGGCTTTACTAATGATGGTTTTTTGAGCTTGGTTCCTATATCCAGCCTTCGTGATTGGAATATCTACATAGCTCTAGGGGGGTTTTGGAACATGGATGTGTTCCTAGGGATGATGAAATGGATCCATATTGTATAATTTTTTCCCAACTCGACTCCACAAGTCTCCAAGTTAGGATCAACAATTCAGACAGTTTGTGCTAGTAGAATCAAGTGACTAATTTAGGGTGTTATTTATGATTAAATGAAGAATAATCTGAAAAATATGATACATGGGTTTTGTCTATAACATATTTAATTAGGTTAATCACAAGAAATTTCCCCAAAAGTGTGTGGATTGGGAGATAGATGCAGTTCTTTCAAGGGTGTATTTCTGGTTGTGGTCGTTGTCAAATTAAATCCCAAACAAAGTAATCAGTTAGAAAATAATCCAACTCCCTCCTATTATCAAATGATTTCATATTAATGAATCGTATGTAATAATATATTTGGTTCTTATTCAACAAAAATTCACTAAGAATGCATAAAAGACAATATCTTGCAATCTATACATTATATGGTTGTACAAACTTAGAGGAATTAGTTCCAATTCATACCCCTCTCTCGTATACAAATGTATGGGAAGAGATCAGGTTGAGGGAGTTTTTTGAAAGCTATTTTATTATGATTTTTGTTAGGAGCATAGTTGTAATTATGTAGTAGAGTAGATTGCAGAGAACTCCCAAATATTTGTAGTTCAAAGTCTAAAAATTTGGAAAATTGTTGATAGCAATTATGTAACTTTGAAATCATTGCTGGATTAATACAAATGTTGATTTTTTGTGTTTGAGATCATTGGTGGTGTGAAACGACTTTGATTTTGTAGCTTCATAGGTAGTGTGGCACCAATTGGGAAGGCCCACCAACTCAACCCACAGTACCCCACTCCTTTCTCTACTCTAATGTAGTATATCTTTGTTTTTTTTTATCATTTTGATAGACATATTATAGCTTGGTTTAATTCACCATTCGTTTTGATTGTTGAATGTTAAGTTTCTTAGATTTTTGTTGTTTACAACAATAAGATTCACCACTGAAGGTTAGGGATACATGTTGCAACTCTTTTGGTTGCATGGAAACCTTATTAAATCATTGTGAAATATTGTAACCAATAGAGAATGGGCTTTGTGTTGACACCTGAGGGACCATTATCTCATTACTCTTCCCTTTATTTTCTTGCATTTATGATTGCTGATTTGTTTTGGGGTTATAAATTGACAAACATTTAACTGCCAAAATACCCTTTTTGACCCTCTCTAAACCCTAATTTTGCCTCCTTATAGTCCCATTTTTCATACAACAAAGTATTACGATGCTAAAAATAGACAAATAAAATTTTTATGATGTAAATTCTTAATTTATGCCAGAAATCTATAGTTTGAATGAATTTTTAAAGCTTAATAGTTATTCTAGGCTTATTGATGAATTTTTTTCAAGTCTTACAACCCTGCAAGGGTCCTGCAACCAGGATTTAAGTGGGCTTATGTTTATAGATTCCAACAAGAAAGAGACATGTGGGTCCCTTGGAGAAAATCATCAATACACTCTGTCACTCCTCAAGTTGGATTGTTGGTCAAATTATACATTCATAAATGATTTCCTCATATGGAAATTTTTTCAACAACAAGATGAGACTCAAGGATCCTCTATTTGAGTTTTCAACCAGATTGCATCAGTTTACTCATGTTTTAGACAACCTTTTTATCATTTAGATCCAAGTTTAGAGACCACTCAGATTTCTTTCATTTTTCTTTTGTATCAAGATTGAGCATGGCTCATTTTAGCACTATATTGTATTGCAATTGTCATAAATTATAACATTGGCAATGACCTAGGTTAGTAGTGGAGTCATTAGGTTTCTTTATTTTTCTAAGTATGTAATTTTTTTTCACCAACAAAACCACTAGGTCAAACCTCATTATATTGATCTATGTAAAGAATATGGAGTTTTATAATATCAATTTTGATGTTCAAGTTCTTCAATTCATTGTATTAAACTCAGTTTGATTTAAAATTTTAGAAAGGCAACATTGTTGGTTAGCTTGCGCCTACCAACCCAACACATTTCCCTCCTATATTCTTATTTTTTGAATTCTTAGATTTTTGTGTGTGGCTCATATTTGAAATATCTTACTCATGGAAAATTTTAGGGTCTAATATTCGCACATGGGCTAATTTTCCATGGTTTTTCCAAAAAAAATATTCGCCAATTTCCATTTTTTTATAAAAATGATTCGCCCAAATTTTACAATAGAAAAATATTTTACGTTAAAAATCGCCAACATTATATAGATAGTATATATAATATCATTATAAATTTGAAAATTTTACAAATACATCACTAAAAATTTGATAGTTTTCATATTGGGGACTAGTGAGATTCACCAATTTTTTAAACTTCAAGATAATTTTCCATCCTTAAAAGTTTCCCTGAGATTCTTACTCTCTTTCAAATGGAGTGTACATGTATTTAAAATATTGAAGGTTAATAGTTGATATATGGGTGTTATTTTTATTTTTATTTATATTTGTTGGTTCTAATCCTTAAATGTTATAACTTAGTGTGTGTAGGTTTAGATTGGGGTATGTTTGATTTCTGGTTTAGATTAGATCCAGAGTGTTTATATGATAATCGTGTTCTTTAACCTACAACAATCAAATGAATATCCTTGTTGTCTGAAAATGCATGCCTCGTATGATTTATTGCAGATATAGGGTTAGAGTTTATTGTTGTAATGTGTCTCTGGTTAATGTGATATTTTGTTGCCTCTAGCATGCAACAAAAATTCATGTAGCTTGAAACGTCTCATTTATGATCACCATTCATGGTTTGCAATGATTCCTTGACAATATAAGCTTTCGTTTCAAGAATATTTGTGCACATTTAACTATTTATATTTGTTATCTAACATATTTTAGACTCATTTGTTTCTATATATATTGATTGATTCATGGATGGTGTATTCAGAGTCTGCATATAACTCTAAGAAGTTTATGTGAATTGAAGCTTTCCATGTGTTGATATAGGGGAGTGGTTAAAGGGTTGTGTGTAGTTTTCACATAAGATCATATTTTATATTTCTTTTAGATTCATATTTAATAGAAATAATTTGTATGATATTTAGATTCAGTGTTGAGTAAGGATTTTCTTCTAAACCTAATACATAATTAATGTTGTGTTTCTTCCTCATAAGAAAGGCAGTCTATGTGTGTTGTTATGTGAATGCTAATTTTTGGATTTGAATTTTGTTTTGATGATTTGGAGCAGGGTGTGTTATAATTTATACGCATTTAAATTTGTTCATTGGGTATCTAAATCACCAGTGAGTGCTTAGAAATGGTAAAACCATAGGGGAAACTTAGGATTAGTCACCCTTTCCTTTTAAATTTGTGTGATGGTAGTGTTGTCTAGTTGATTAGGAGTTACTTGTTAAAAACTAGGTTTCCTTTCCTACATTGTGATTTTGGAACCCACAGTGATTTCTTCATTTCTTTTTCCACTTAAATACACGAGGGAATGGAAGGTAAGTCAATCGAGGAGGGTTTAGCACTAGGAACTCAGTGGTATCTTAGTTATGATTTCTTTCTTGAGTTGAATGAACTGCCACTGAAGGGATTTTGATAGTTCTAGCCTAGGAACTAACTTTCCAATGGAAACCAAGGTGATGTAAGTTTTGATTTTATTGTTTGTGAAACTTTCTTTGGTAGTTAGATAGATCCTTAACATGGCAAGTATTTGTGGTTTTAATCCCTACTCAATTTCCGTAGTGTCTCTAAGTCTATGACCATGGATTGAAGACTAAATATTAAGAATTTTTTTTACCAATTATTCCACCCAACATTTTGGTGCCATCTCTAGGGAGGTGCTTAAGGAATATAACCTTGGTGATTTGATTTTTTTTCATATTGGATTCCCCAAAATTTAAGACTTGGAGGAGGGGAGGTAAGAACATGTGATGCCACCTCAAGTGTGCCCCATAAGTCCTTATCGTGTTGGTTTGTACAATGTGGATTTAATTAAATAAGAATTAAGTTTTGTTTAAGCTAACTAAGTCATAATGATCAGGAGCTAGCATTATCGTTTTCTTCTTTTACTTCTCCTGCAAATAAGTTTTCGTTTCCCAAATTCATTTAATTTTTATCAACAAATACATTTTTATTGAAGCTAACTAAATCAAGAGCTAGTACTCTAGTTTTCTTATTTACCTTATTATTTTTGCAATTTATTTTTTAAAATATCTATGAATAGGTCGGGAAAAGTTCCCAAACCTAGAACTAAGGGTAAAGATAAATATGATATTTTTGAAATTCCTTTCTCTAATTTTGGATCAATTGTAGGTAAAATATCCAAGAATACTAAAAAAAACGAGGTTATAAGCATGCACTTGGATTTTAAAGAGAGAATCTATGGAGTATTTACACCTACTAGAGATAATAAGACAACTCAAATTTTTGACTCATTTATTGTATCCCAGTTTACAAGGAGAACAGATCCATAGGCAAGAACCAATCAAAATCGGTTACCACTTTCGGAGACTGAATATAGTATGCATAGAAATAACAATATGGAAGATGAGGAGGAGGTGCTTAATGGAGGAAATGGTGAAGGTCAGGGAGAGAACAATGCAGAGGAAATCAATTTTTGGTTTTGTATTATGGATCCTAATTCCCTAGTGCAAATGAAGAACTTCCCCCCATCTATTCTAGCCACCCCAACCTATTTATTTGCCTCAACAAATGCATCCCTCACCACCTTAATTACCATCTGCTCAACATTTCATACCTACATGGTTTCCTTCTTGAATGGTACCCAACCCTAATAATAAGGAAAATCAACATAATTTTAATGTTTATCTATCACCCTTTCCTACATATCATATCACACCAACTGAGGTGCAAGACATCCAACTGAGATCGAGAACGATTTTTTGGAAAAACAAAAAAATCCCCATGTCATCATTGAGAAAAAAATGGAGGAAATTTTTATTAACACACACAATGATGTTGCAATAAAACCTACTTCCAAAAATTCATATCCATTACCATCTTCTAGTTCACCTCCCTATCCTAAGAGGTTAACTTTGGAGAAATTCGACCCATGCCCTAAATATGACCTAGCTTTTTAGCTTAGAAATATATGTATTAAAGTTCCCTTGTTGAAGGCCATAAAGTAAATTCATTTTTACACCAAAAATATTAGGTAAATCTGTATAAAGAAACCAAATAGGAAGAGATTAGAACCATTGACCATTCAATTCATTAGAAATATGACTTGATGTCAAGATGAGCCTTAGTAGAAAATTACACATTTCTTGGTAATCTAGTTGTCTTTATCCATATTAGTGGTATTTTTGTCCCTAATGTTCTAATTTATCTTGAATATGCAATCAATGTTATGACCAGATAAACCATGGAGAAACTATGGTTGTTTCACCTCTACCCTACACCCATTGTTTTGTATCTCACATATATATCTAAATTTAGAACATAAGGTATGTTGGATGACATGATTATTTCCATAGACTCTTTGGAATACCCTGCATATTTCATAGTTTTACAACTTAAGAATCCCATATGATTACATCCCTTAATTCTAGGATGGCCATGGCTTTCCATAGCATATGCTTACACTGGTTTTTTCTCCCATGACATGATTATCTCACACTGTGAGTCAAGAAAGAAGGTATCTCATAATGAGGATCATGTAAAAATCTCCAATGTTTATTCATTGATAAGTGAAACATATCTATTACACAAAGAAACAATTAAACTACATGTGGGTTGTCAGTTTTCCCACCAACTATCCATTACGTTACACCTAATTATTATTTACTGTAATCCTAAAGAATTAAGGTGTCTAAGATTCCCCGCCTAATCTGAAGGGTTGTTTTTTAGCCTAAGCATCATTCTGAACTTTTTAAATATTTTTTCTTCCAAGTGATTTGATGAATATGTATGTAATTTTCTCAGTCGTGGAACAATGTCTTGGATGAATATTTGTTTCCTCTACATGGTATTGAATCAAATGATACTTAATGTTGATGTGCTTGGTTCAATAATGGAATCTAGATTCTTTTCCAACTTGAATGCAAAAGTATTGTCGGCAAGTAGAGGAACTGGGTTCACTTGTTTCTCCTGCAAGTCATCATGTATTTTCCTCAGCCACACAATTTCCTTTGTTTCTTTTGTGGCTGCCACATATTCTGCCCTTTTTGTGGAATCTATCAAAACTGACTATTTTTGTGACCTCCAAGAGACATTTGTTGATCCTATACTCATTAGATATCCTAAAGTTTATACTCCATTTTCTTTGTCCCCATCGAAGTCTGAATTATAATGTGCAGTAAGGCTGAAGTCGCCCACCTTAGTGTAATTTATTCCATAAATTTGAGTTTCCTCTAAGTATCTCAAGACTCTTTTCAAAGTAGAGCAATGTCCCTCAAATGGATTTTTTATAAATCTGGAAAGGATTCTCACAACATATGAGATATATGATCTAGTTGTGGTGAGGTAGATGAGACTTCCTACAAGTGGTTTGTAATTTTTTGCATCCTAAAATTAATTCCCTTATTTTGATGTAATCTTCAAATTTTTCTCCATTGGAATGGATAGAAGGTTGTATTCTGCATGCCAAATCTGTTTAGTAGTCCTCCATTGTAATTTTTTGGGGAAATCATTTTGGATTTTACTTGACCTCAATGCCGAAATAATAATGAATATTTCCCAATTCTGTCATTTCAAAACCTTTCTTCAAATATTTCTTCACAGATGCAATATAAGTTTCAATTTTTCCTATTATTAACAGATCATATACATATAATACAAGATACACAACTATTTTTCAAACATTTAAGTTCCATAATCAAGACTGTAATGTTTGAAATTTAGCTTCAAAAGATTCTCGGTTAGCTTTTCATGCCATGATCGCGGTGTTTGTTTTAGACCATACAAGTATTTGAAGAGATTTCAAAAATTTTGTTCCTGTCCATTCACAACAAAGCCTTCAGGATGAGACATAAATACATTTTCTTTCAAGTCCCCATTCCAGAAATTTGTGTTCATGTCCATCTGATGGATTTTCCATCATTTCTGTGTTTCCAAAGAGAATATGGTCCAGATGGTTACCCATTTTTATGTGGGAGAAAAGGTTTCCTCATATTCAACACCTTTCTTTTGTGAAAATGCTTTGCCATGAGTCTTGCTTTGTGATTTTCAAGTGAGTTGTCTGGTTTATACTTGTTTTTGAAGACCCACTTGCATCCAATTGGTTTTGTTCCATATGGAGATTCCACTAACATCCAAGTCCCATTTTTTATGAGTGCATCATATTCCTTTTGCATGGATTATTTACATTCATCATGAGAAGTATCTTATTTGAAGGAAGTAGGTTCAAAATCAGTAAACAAATTCAGTTCACAATTATAAAAAATATCTATGTCATCCACATCACCTAAATTTGCACCTTCATTATCATATCTATTAGAACTATTGGTCCTAGTATTTCCAATCCCATTAGGATGGACACTTTCAAGTGTCTTGATCAACCATTTTGGTTATTTTGGAGAAGGAATATATGGCTCCTCTGAGCGTGTAGCATCATCAAAGTTAAAATTCTAAATTCTATTTATAACATCATCCAAATTTGACAAGGTTTTTGGAACTTCTTCATGAGGAGGAGTTGGGTCTGGTTCTGCAGAAGGAGATTCCAAATACCCAAAATTGGGCTCCCCCCTTGAACATTTGGAATCTCATTATCAAATTCATGATATTTCTACATTGGAGAAATATTTTCTAGATGAACAACTTGTATTTCAAATAAGTCATCACTTTTGATGGATTCAAGGAATATGAAATCTCTAGAAAATATGAATTTCTTATTTAACTCATCATAAAGATTATAGGCCTTGGTGGTATCCAAGTATCCCAAGTAAATGCATTTATGAATCCTTGCATCAAGTTTCTTTCTTTTTTGTTTTCGAATTAAGGAATAGCAGGTGCAACCAAAAACCCTAAGATGCTTGATAGAGGGAGTGTGGCCATACCACATTTCATAAGGATTCTTGTTTTGGATATAATTTCATGGAAACCTATTCATTGCATAGACTACACATAAAAAATATTGAGGCCAAAACATCAATTTTACATTCTTAAATTACATCATGGAATGAACCATATTCAGTAATGTTCTATTAATAGCTACACCATTTTGGAGAGGATTGTACGGAAATTTTGTTTGATTTTGGATTCATGTTGTTGAAGATAGGATTGAAAATCATTAATAGTATACTCTTTGCCATTATCAGTACAAAGGACACCAATATTAGTTTTTGATTTATTTTCAATCCATACATGAAAGTTTTTAAATGCTTTAAATGCTTTAGATTTGGATTTCAACAAAGATACCCAACACATTTTGGTGTAATAATCAATAAATGTCATAATGTATATATTTCCATTTGTAGAAGGTACAGGCATGGGACCACACAAATCTGAAAGAATCAAACCAGGTTTTCTATACTATTTATAATTGGAGACATGTAATGGTTGTTTGTTATGTTTTCCAAGAATGTAGGAAGAACATTGCTTTAGTTTTCTAGGAATAGTTGGAAGACCAGAAACACCACTCTTTTTCATCATATAGAGGTTATCATAATTAATATGTCCAATCTAGCATGTCATAGAAGACTTGAATACATTGTACCTTTGTTATGCTAATCAATATGGCTTGAATGTTGTGCATATGGACTTTCCTACTCACCAACAGAATAAATAGCAGCAACGATGCATCATATACTTGTCTTGATGCTTGATCGCTTGTTCGAATAGATTGTGGGCTCATTGCATTCACCCCACCTTTTATCGTTGCCTTTCTATTGCTTGGGTGTGACTCAAGCAATGAGAGCCATACATAATCCTATTCAGAGCGATTAGAAGATAACATAAGAGAGGAGGGTAGAAGCAGGAGGAGGACAAAGGAGCACTCGGCTATGATACCATGTCAGACTGAGGATCATGCAAAAATCTCAAATATTTATTCATTGATAAGTGAAACATATTTATTACATGGATAAACAGTTCAATTACATGTGGGTTGTCAATTTTCCCAACCAACTCTCCATTACATCACACCTAATTATTATTTACCATAATCATGCAAGATTAAGGTCTCTAATAAGGTAGCCTCATGTCCCCCTACTAGATCCACACAAGAACAACATAACACTTTATGGCTTGAAGAAGTTAATATCGATGAAGATATTCAGTCACTTTAAGTTATGATCAAATTATTAAATTTACAAAATGTATTTGAGACAGTAAGACCCATGATTTTCTTGTTAATCTTAATTCCTTGTAGAATTTTGGTTTATTTAATCATATTTTTAGTTCTGATTTTTAGGAGAAATGTGACCCTAAAACTCCATCATTGTTTAAAAATTTAGTGACAACCATAGACACCTATAGATCTGATGTTTCCCTTCTTGATATTAGTCCAGGAAAATCCTTATACGTAAACTCTCAACTCGAGCAATCTTGGTACGAGAAACTGATTAAAATGTTGCAAAGCCACACTAGTGCCTTCACCTGGAGTTATCAGGATATGAAAGGCATTCCTCCTGAAAAATGTACTCATCATATCTATATTTAGGATTGACCCTAGCCCATCTAATAAGCCCAAAGGTGAATAAACCTCATGCTTAAGGACATCATCAAAGAAAAACTTTGAAAACTCCTTGATGCCAAATTCATCTACCCCGGCTCTGATAGTCGATGGGTCTCTCCCCTAGTATTAGTCCCACAAAAGGATGGTAGGTGGTGTATTTGTGTAAACTATAAAGAAATTAAAAAATCCACGCTTAAGGACTACTTTCCCTCCCATTTATAGATCAAGTATTGGACACCTTGGTTGATATAATTTACTTTTCCTTTCTTTATGACGTCAATGGATACAACTAGATACAAATCACACACAAATATCAAGACAAAACCACCTTTGCATGCCCCTAGGGAATGTACGCTTATAGGGTTATTTTCTTCGGTTTGTGTAATACCCATATTATATTTTAGCGGGAAGTCCAATATATTTTCTTTGATATTGTGTATGTTGAGATATACATGGATGATTTTTCTTTTTATGATAACTCATTTCATGAATCCCTAGAAAATTTGGAAAATTTATTAATAAGATATCAAGAGGCTAATATTGCATTAAGTAATTTTAAATGGCATATGATGTTCAATGCAAGAATAATTCTTTTTCATATTATTTCTAATGTACGTATAGAGGTGGATACTAATAAGGTTGAGGTTATTGTGCATTTTCTAGCACCAAAGTTACAAAAGGAGGTGATAAGTTTCTTAGGCCATGTCGGTTATTATAGGATATTTATTGATCATTTCGGTAGTATAGTTTCTCCTTTATTTCATTTTCTTTCCAAGGATACTGAATTTTCCTTGATTAATGATTGGCAACATGCTTTTAAGGAGCTTAAACAAAAACTTAATCAAGCACCTACTTTGATGGGACCTAATTGGTCCTTTCCATTTCATATTTCTACGACTGCCTCAGAGACAGTTGTTGGCACAAATTTAAGACAATAGGAAGGATAATATTCCTAATCCATTTATTTTTCTAGTAAAAATATTACGCCCGCTGAGTTAAATAACAAAATAATTAAGAAAGAGTTTTAGTTGTAATATATGCCATTAATAAGTTTAGACATTATATTAATGGATTTGATGTGTTTTTGCATACAAATCATTCCACTATTAAGTACTTGATGCAAAAACCAATAACTAATAAACGAATAACTACATTATTATTTTTGTTACATGAATCTAATATTATTTTTTTAGATAGGCCTGGTCAAACTTATCTTGTAGCTAATTTTCTTTCTCAAGTAAACAATCTAGGTCACATAGTTCTTGTAGACGACACTTTTCGCGATGAGGATATGTTTGTTGTTTCTACTAACTATCCATGTTTTTTAAACATATCTAGCTATTTGGTTACATGAAATACACCATCACATATCTCCATTAGAGAAAAGCATAAAATAATCAAGTCTAGTGCCTTTTATTCTTGGGTTCAGGGATAACTGTTCCACACTAGTCCTGATTTGGTTATTTGAATATGTATGTGAGAAGAAGAAGTGTTTGGCATATTGAAGGCTACCCATGATGAACCATGCAGGGGCCACTTCACTGAAAAAATGACCACTTACAAGGCCCTTCATTGATACTACTATTATCCTACCCTCTTTTGATATGCCAAGGAATATGTATGTAGATTTGACAGTTGCCAGTAGATGGGTCGTCTAATGTAGGATTATGAAATTCCTTTACATCCCGAGGTACTTGTTGATCCATTTGAAAAATGGGCCCTTGACTTTGTGGGATCAATTACTGCAACATCACAAAAGAGAAGGTATATTCTAGTCTATATTGATTACATAACTAAATGGGTAGAAGCTAAAACACTTTCTTATGCTACTGAAAAATAAGTTGTAGATTTTTTATTTGACATATTTACGCATTTTGGTGTGCCTAGAGAAATTTTCACAGATCAATTGATGCAGTTTACCTCAAGGATTTTGAACGCCATCACTGAAGAATACAATATTAGGCATAAAAAATCCTCACCATATCATCCACAAGCCAATGATCAAGTGGATTCCATTAATAGGGTTGTTGAAGCTATTTTGACCAAGAATAGAGAAATGCGTCATAAATATTGATCAAATTAGCTTTTGTAAGATTTTTGGAAATACATGATTACATGGAGGAACATTACCAACCATACTCCATATGAGTTAGTTTATGGAAAGAAAGTCCTTTTTCCTATTGAATTTCAAGTCAAGACTTTCAAAACTGCAATCTAGTTGGGTTTTAAGGTTTCTAAGGAACAACAACAACGACCTCTAAACCTTAACAAACTGGATGAGATGAGGATGGATGTTTTTCAACAAACCATTCTTGTCCAATAATGAAGAAGTAGGTGGCATGATAAGATTATTAATAATAAGCAGTTAAAGCCAAGTGATTAGGCTCTCTTTTTTATTCCAAATTCAAGTATTTTAAAGGAAAGTTCCACACATACTAGTGAGGTCCACATGAGGTCATAGATGTCTTCAATAATGGATTTGTGAATATCAATACCATTAATGACCAGGGTACCTCATTCTTAGTGAATGGGCACATACTTAAATCATATCAACAATTTCCTAACAGAGATAATTTCATCCAATAAATAGTGCAGCGGCCTATGTTTGAGATGATAGGAAAGGAGGACCTCCAACCTACTAAAAATTCATCTTAATTTTTTCATTTTCCTTTGATTACTAAAAATAAAAAGAAAAAAAAATCATAAAAGAGCAAAAGTAAAGATAAAAATAAGGTTCATTTGTGAGAACCAGCTAGCTAGTGCAATTGGATAGGGGGTATACTTGAAAACTAGGCAACTGGAAGGTAGATTCTCCATAGTGATTTAATAAAATGGCGGTGCTAACTAATATTTAAGGAAATTGGTTTGTTTCCAAAAATAGGTTGTCTTTCTATGTTCATTCTTGGTGGAAACAAAACAAATCCACAAAATGCCTCCTCCTTACAAAGCTTGGGGAAGACATTTTTCCATATCTTTATTTTAGTAGCACAATACCCTCCATTATAGTTACTTCAATTGGTATTGTCATATTTACCATTAGAAAAATTATCAAGCACCACTTTTCAAGATGGTCATTGTCCCTATTGTTTCTAGTATGATCATATTTGCAATTATTTCCACCATCATTTCCATCATATTTCCATCGTCAGTTCCATCATCATTTCACTTATCATTTCCACCATTATTCCCATAATTTATTCTCTCCACCATTCCAATGTTATCATTCTTTCCATTTCCATTTCCATTATCATATTCATCCTTTCCACCATCACTCTATTTTCAGTTTCACTATCTTCAACATCATCTATTTTATTATTAGTATTATCAAAATAGCATCATTATCAGCAGTGGCGGCACTAGCATCAGCAAAGAACTCATGACAAAAATAAAAGCACATTCTTACATATGGAGACCAAATGTTTTTGTCTCTTAGCATTCTCATTCAATCTCTATTATTTGGCCCTTGTACTTTGAATGACCCAGTGTGAATTTATCCAACATGTATTTCTCATATTCATTCAAAAGCAAGTGAATCAGCCTTGGTAGGTTCCTTAATTTCCAAGCTTATACACATTGGTTGCAATTTCTATATGGATGTTGCAGGACTACTTGTAGGTGTCAATTTATTAGAATTTGTGGACTTGGATGAGTAGGAATCATGGAACAAGCTTGATTTCATGTTTTCCTTAAATAAATTTGTTAACAAATCAACTTGTGTATTCTTTGTATGATTACCTTCTACGATGGTCCAAGTTCAGGGTTCTCTTCTAGTTTTGGCTTATTGAATTAATTAAATTTGTTATGGAACTTGTACGATGATAGGAAAAGGTTAGTACAAAGTTTCACAAACACTCGTAGTTGTAAGGTAACTGAGGTAACACATGTTATTACGTAAGTTTTGAAATTTATTTCGAACATAGAAATTTTCAGTAATATTAAATCATGAACTCTAATATATTTAGATATGTATGTACATTTATTTTCCTTTGTTGTAATTATTAAGGCAAGTGCTTTATTCTTACATGACTGATAGTTCTTCATCCTTGTCCTTCAAATTATATCCCAAATTTTCCTCAGATTTTCTGATATTACTAGTTGATGCATGTTTGCAGTATGTCATTATGTGAGCACTCCATTTTTTAGACTTTTCCAATACCCTGATTCTAACCCTATTTTATTCGATCCCCATTTCATATCCCCACTCTTCGCATCATCCTATTTCCACAACCATTTCACACCCTGAATTTCATAATCCCTACTGTTAGTCATCCATAATTTTGATGATATCCAAAGATGACTAAATTTCCAATCCTATATTTCTAGAAATAATATTTCAAAGAAACATTATGAGTTCTAGAAATCTCATTTCCTTCATCATTCCGAGTCTGTCAATTCACCAAAATCTTCATCCATGTCTCTTAAAAAGTTATCCTGCTGTTTGAAAGAAGAAAGCTCATTTCAGGCTATTTATCCCTGTTTCTATCAGTCCATTTCTCTCTGAAAAATAGACCTTTCTTCCTCTATCATCTCATCATTTCCTCTGAAAAACCCTTTTAAAACCATTATAATCACTTTGTTTTGGTTTAAAACACCCCTTTTCACCTATCGGAACTTCCAATTTGGCCTAAAAACCCATTTTTTGGGCCTAAAAAACAGTCTTTTATAAATAAAAGTTTAAGCCCCCGAGGGCTTAGATATTTTCGCCCATTTTCCTCCATATGCCCAAGCACCCACAACCAGGTGCTAGCCCCATCGCATCGGACATTTCCATCACAGCGGCGCATTTTATGTCGCATCGACGATACCGCATGGTTCATTGCATCGCTTCCCTTTCCGCCGATGCGATTGGCCCTTCTGTCCCAGGCCCCTGGTTGTTCTCTCCTCCACATGACCATACCTTGGCCCAAGCTCTTAGCCCCCTCATCGCATCAACATTCCCTTTCTTTCCTCCTTTCCCCTTGTCATTTTTTTTTATTAATCCGCCGATGCGATTAACTCTTCCCCTCCACTCCTAGTCCTTTTTCCTCCATAAAACCTTTCTTTCCCCCTTCCTTCTAGCCCCTTCTCCCTTTTCTTTATTTTCCTCCACCCTCCACAATGATCCCCACTGTCGAATTATCAAAATCTGATGGTTCTCATTCAATCTCGGCGCTCAACCCTCCAGAACCACTTACCCCCACTATTCAAGCGCTTTACCAATCATGCGTTGACACCTGTCCCCCACTACAACTCCCACCGTGCAACTTTTCGTTGTGCCAGATATCCATTGTCGGATCTACACCTCCTCATCCGACGGTGCAGATTGCGTATCGCATGAATTTACTAGCAGAGGTTTAACGTCCCAAAGGCATGCAAGACCGCTGGTTTTGCGGGAGCCACGCGACATGTTTTCATTTGATCACGTGCCCTCTGGAAAAACCACTTACCGCCCAAGAGTCTACACAAAAACCATTTGTGGTTTTCGCAAAACCACCATCCTGCAAACTCGTGCCATATGCATTTTTTAAACCAGATTTTCTCCAGTTTTCTTGACAAAACCTCTTATTCTCCTCTACATAAGCTCCTTTCACCCTCCGCCAGCCTTCAAAGAAGTTTTACCCACATAACGCAGGGTTGTATAATTATTTGTGTCTTATTGTAGGTTTAATGGAATTTTCATAGTATAAAATCGTCCCACAGTCCAATGAAGGGATGAGGCTGACGGTGACGATCCTCGCGCCCCAAAACAAAAGAAAAAAAAGGACAAAAGGGTTAGATTTCAGTGCTTTTACCTATTGTTTCATCAGCAAATGGTTAGACAGTAAAACCCTCCAGTGTATAAAGAAAGCGCCTGTTAGTGAAACCAATGAAGATTAATGAAGAACAGTAAAAGAATATCAGGAATTAGACATAAAGGATAAAGCATCATTTGGGGACAAAGACAGTTTAAAAGGTTAAAAGTCAAGTAAAAGACCGAAAGCCCAAAAAGCCCGAAAAATGATTTAAAGAAGGCCTAAAACCAAGCAAAGGTTGAATAAGTAGAGTTAAAGGCTAAAACAGTGGATTAAAGGGAAAGCCAACGAAAAGTCACAGTAAAAAGGGTTAAGGCAGAAGATTGAAGGATTAAAATTTTAAATCTTACAATTTTAATGATAAAACACAGTTTAAAGGTGGATACAGTCAGAAAAAGGACAAATTGAAGACCGAAGAAGGCATGATCAGCCTCAAAAACACAAAATCAGAGTCAAAACAGAGTATCAAGGTATTAAGAGACAGAAAGAAGATTTAAAAAAGGTTTAATTAGTAGATCAAGGCTAAAAAGGCCTTAAAACACAGCTTTATGATGAAATAAAGACAGATTAGGCATAAAGAGTAGTTTTAGAGTCAAATCAAGAAGACTTAGGCTTAAATATAGCCTCGGATGCATCAAAGTAGCAGTTATTCACTTAATAACTCAAAACTGACTCCTTTCACTTACTTTGTGCCTCAAAAGACAAACTAGCAGTTATTACACAAAAAGATATTTTATAAACTATCAGACAATTATTGTAAAAGATAGAAAAGGCCTCAAGGTCAATATTTTCAGCTATTTTATCCTCAAGAAGTAAAGATAGATTTAATACACAGATAAGTAGTTGAGAAGCATTCCTACCTTATGCCTTGCATGGTTTTTAAGGATAGGAGTGCATTTATTGTGTCATTAATAATATTTTGAACTCTAGGTAGTTCCACCTCCTCATTTATAGCATAAATACTACATCCAAACTCATTGTATGGGGGCACTTGATAACTCTTTGAAGTAACACATAGTTCTGCTGAGATTGAAGAGAAATTTATGTACTGGAACCTATGGATGTTTTGACCTGTTTGTGGATGGAGAAAGCTCTGTCATTGGATCCCTGAGCCTGGCTGTTGGTGAAGTATTCTAAAATTTTTAATTTTTTTCCTATTTCCATTATGTTTTCATCATCTCTTGCTTGCAATAGAGTAAAAGTTTTAGGCTAAGAAATGTCTCCTAGAAGTACCTTAGACCTGCTTACTCTTCACTGTCTTTATGTTTTCATCTGCTGAAAGTTTTATTAAGTGGTTCAACTTTTGTTTCAACCCTTATGCTTGTTTATTTCCTAAATATTTCAATACAGTGGCCTCAAGAATGATTTATGGTCTTCCTTGCTTCCTTGTTGCTACTTAAAAACTGTTTTTTAAATCTCCCTTTAAAGTACCATTGTCCAAAGTCTGCCAAAGAGGTCTGTTTTGATCATACTCTTTGTACTTGCTCAAATAATTGTTTTGAAGGTCTTTATAGCTGTAATCATATATTTTTAGGAGTTCCCTCTTCTATGAATGCTGTTATTTGTGAATCTTGAATGTTTTCTTATCCTTGAGAGTGAAATCTTTGATGAAATAGAGCGTTCCTCGACTCTTAGATTTCATTTTGAAAGTTTGTCTTGAAATTGTTATTTGTTGAAGTGTGATTTGTAGAATTCATGGTTAGCCCTGTCTATAAAATACTTCTTCATGTTCAAATGATGCTTTAAGTCCCTTTTTTGAAGAGTACATATAATTAAGGATTCTTAACTGCCCTTAGTTCTACTTTTCATTCTAAAAACCTTAATGTTCATTTCATTTCACCTGAAAACTTTGTAGATCCAACAGCCAAGTTAGATTTTCCCTTTGATATCCCCAATTCATCTACAAACTTGTCACAAACCTCTACTTGATTCCATTTCCCAATGACTTAGAGATTTCCCTTTTCTATCTATGCTACCTAGATCATCATGTCCCACAAAACAATCAAACAAACTCATGCTTAATAACTAGCCTAAAATCAACCTTTTACAAGCAAACAAGTCATATCTTTGAAAACATATTGAGAGATCCCTCTTTGAGACTAGGAGGGATAGATCCTAGAGCTCTAAAGACCGGTTTATATGTTTCCTTATCATTTGGTTTACCAATCGGCCAAATCATAGGATCACAACATTCTGGCGACTCCGTTGGGGACTTCTGAGTATATAGTCACATAACTACTTCTTAAAAACTCATCATACTCTCAGTAAATCAAAGACTATCTAGTGAATCTGCCACCTCATCACCATCACAACATTTTTGCGATCACGGTGGGAAAAATGAGTTCATAGTTGCCTAGCAAGCTCTTATAGAATCATTAATCCTTCAAACAACCATAGAAACTCAGAAAAACCCCAAAAAAATTTTAGATTGGTTTTCAAATAAACCATTGGTGGTGGACAATAAAAAATTTTACCTTCAGAAAAGCTAAAAATTTCCACCTAGCAACTCCACTAACCCGAGAAGGCCTATTACCTCACCAGATCTCCATATTTCCTTAGGATTTTGTTAACCAGCCTTGAAGAAGTTTAGAAGCCTAGTTATCCTATTGTAGAATGTTGGGAAAAATACTAAGAGGGGGGGGTGAATCGATATTTAGAGCTTATAATATAAATTCAACTTTTTCTTTGAGCAGATTTCCATATGTGGTTTTTATGAACGGAACTAGCGTATGCACGCGGAAATGCAAAAGGAAACTAGAGTATACTGATTTAACTTTCCAGAATTAGAGACAGTTCACAGAAGCAGTATTATAAACAAATTTATCAGTTATGTATCAGGTTATGAGCAGTAATCAACAGAATAAAGCATCACACAAATGAACACCAATATTTAAGGTGGAAACCAAATTCGGGAGAAAACCACCGCTACTGTCATCTCTGTTTTCAATCTTTATTATATAGAAAAAAATTTACAACGTTGTACTGATGCAGACTTACACCAGTATGCAGGCTTCTACCTGCAGAATGCTACAACCTTCTCTCGTTTTCCAGCTACAACTGGAAGGGAGCTCCAACCCCCTAATCCCGTTTACCATTCTCTCCTGGAAGGGAGCTTCGACCCCCTGATTTCAACACCATCTTCTACTGGCAGAAAGCTTCTACTTCAACCCTCAGACCTACTGTACACCATGTTTCATCAATTTTCATACTAGATCAAACAGCTTCAACACCACCCTTCACTTAACATCAACAAACATACTTTGCCCAATACTTCAAACAGAACAGTGAGACCACTGAAACCAGAATATCAGAAATAACCCAGACTTCAGAATAGATATGCAGATACAAACTCAACCCTGAACATTCATTAATTCATATAGCATACGCTACTTTTCTTCACTGAAGCCGCGTATATACGCGCTTTCCTGCACACCAACCCGCGTATACTTCTGTGTATTTTATTCTTCAGAAACCCTAACTTCCATACGCGCTTTTCAAGAAGATAACCCGCGTATATATGTGCTTTTTCTGAAACCAACTAGCGTATAGATCTGTAAAAATAAATTTTGTATAACAGATCAGATCTATAAAACTTACCCATATTTATTCATTCTCTTCAGCAGACTTGCATCAGTTCTTCATGCCTTCGTCAGTCAATCAATCATAGATTCATCATCGTCAGATCTAGAGATCTTGAACCATCATTATATTCATGGGTGCATCATAGATTCAGATCTATCAATTAAGAACAGATTTCATCCATGTAGATATTCCTTAGAGAAATTTATCCATCAACAACCCTTCCACCTGCACACCTTGCACTATGATCTTCTTCTCCTTAAATAGATTTAGCTTTTACCAATACCATGAGTCAAAACCACACAACTTCCGCTGGTATTCTTGGAAGGAATCAAATAAACCATACAACGCTCAATACTGTGTGCCAAAACCATGGTAATGCCCCTTGGTATTATAAATTTGGAGCACAAAAGGGAATACGCGACTTGGGACGTAATTATCCACGTGCATACGCGACTTGGCCTTTACAAACTCGCGTATATATTGTGACATATTATATTTATCATTTCTCCAGCAATTACTGGAATTATTTTCTCTGTCACATTTTTAGATACATCATTCTTACATCTTTAACACATAGGTTTCTATCCAAATACAACTTCATCAAGTAGGTTGCCATCAAGGACAACACATTGCATCATATTGCCAACAATCTCCCCCTTTGGACTTGATGGCAACCATGATGGTGTTTGATCACCAAAACAGATAGATACATTGAATATAACCATTATTCAAACACCCATTATTCAAACACCATGATCCTCCCCCCCTTTGACATCAAGGGCAAAGGGCGGATCAAAACCAAAACAAGGTTTTTCTTCTCTTGTAGAAAGAAGAGCTCTGTAGATCTGATGTGCACTGAAGTGACCATGCTCCCCCTGAGTTCACGCTGAATCTTCAAGCATATTTTTCAATGAAGTACATGACTCTATGACCTTTCCTATCACCAAGGACTCATACTTACATCAATTATCCAACCGAGTGGATTTACATATGTGACTCAAGTACCCAACCAAGTGGGTTTACACATTTTGACTCAACTACCCAACCAAGTGAGTTTACAAATTGGAACGAGTCCTTACATGAATGAATATAACAATTTTACATAATAGGTCTCAACATTATCTTTTCATCAAAATATAGATAAAATTTTTTCAATCAATAGCAAAGAATCTCATGCATGAGATCAGACCACAACAAATAATTAGAATTCCAACAATGCATCCTTTTCATATGACCAAAGCTCCCCCTTAGCTTGTGCATCCTGAACACTTTCAAAAAAAAATCATCAAGGCATCTTCATAAAAAAACATCATAGAATGAAACAGAATTATGAGAACTGGAACACCACCAGAGATACCAAACAACACCGCAGTTGTGCTGAAGAATGCTGACCCAGAAAAATTCTATCAGCAAACACCCATACGCAGATTTCTGTGTATAAAATCGCGTATATACGCGACTGTCTTTCATTAAATCCACGTATCCAGTTTAATCTTCTGAATTTTAAGCAGATATGATCTTCTGAGAGGTAGAGACAACTCCCAGCTTCTGTCTGAGATATTCGAACGCTTCCCTGGGTAGAGGTTTGGTAAATATATTAGCAACTTGTTCTTTGGAGGGAACATACTCCAATTTCACTTTTTATTCAAGCACTTTTTCACGTAAGAAGTGATATTTTATGGGAATGTGCTTGGTCTTGGAATGCATAACTCTTTGAGATACTGATGGCACTTGTATTGTCACACATAATGGAGATAGGAGGTGAACATTTTATTTGAAAGTCTTGTAAGGTTTGCATCATCCAAAGAAGTTGAGTACAACATGATGCTGCAGCCACATATTCTGCTTCTGTTGTAGATAAGGCAATAGATATTTGCTTCTTGCTGAACCAAGATACTAACCGGGGCCCCATATAGAATGCACCACCACTAGTGCTTTTCCAATCATCAACATTTCCAGCCCAATCTGCATCAGTGTAAGCATGAAGAGTAAGATCAACATTCTTTGGATACCATAGTCCAAAGTATTGAGTTCCTTGCAGATATTTGAATATTCTTTTCACAGCCTGAAGGTGAGATTCTTTTGGATTAGCTTGGAATCGTCCAACAATCCCAACTGCATGCATAATGTCCGGTCTAGTCCCAGTGAGATAAAGAAGACTTCCTATCATAGATCTGTAATCTGGTTGGTTCACCATGGGAGAATCATCATGAGAACTGAGATTACATCCGGTTATCATTGGTGTACTTACAGGTTTGCACTCTTCCATGCCATACTTCTTCAGAATTTGCTTAAGATATTTTGCTTGTGATAAGAATATGCCATCTATTGCTTGTTGCACTTGCAAGCCAAGAAAGAATGTTAGTTCCCCAAGTAAAGACATTTCAAATTCTTGCTGCATATTAGAAGCAAATTTCTGACTCATAGACTCTTCATTACTTCCAAAAATGATATCATCGACATATACAACCACAATCAACAGTTTGTCATTTTCAGTTTTTGTGTATAAGTTGCTATCAGAAGACCCTTTTGAAAATACTTGTTGATGAAGATATTTGTCAAGACGATAGTACCATGCCCTTGGAGCTTGTTTGAGACCATATAGAGCCTTTTTAAGTCTACAAACAAGTTTTTCATCATTTCCCAAAATGAATCCTTATGGTTGTTCTATATAAACTTCTTCTTCTAGATCACCATTGAGAAAGGCAGATTTAACATCCATTTGATAAACTTTGATTTGTTGGAAGCTTGAAAAAGCAAGAAACATTCTTATGGCTTCAAGTCTAGCTACAGGAGCAAAAGTTTCTTCAAAGTGTATACCTTCTTGTTGAGCATACCCCTTACAGACAAGTCTAGCTTTATTTCTTATAACCTCCCCATTCTCATTTAACTTGTTTTTGAATATCCATTTAGTTCCAATGACATTTTTTTCATGAGGTCTTGGTACTAATTCCCAAGTGTGATTCTTTTCAATTTGATCAAGCTCTTCATTCATGGCTTGAATCCAACATTCATCTTTGCTAGCTTGATTGACATTTTGTGGTTCAATAGTGGATAGAAATTCCAGATAGCTAGAAGATCCCACAAGAGTCCTTCTTGTTTGTACACCTGATCCCTTTTCTCCCAAAATTTGAGATTCTGGATGATTCTTTTGAACATATCTGGATTGAGCTTTTTCAGATAATGCATCTTCGGGTTCTTCATTGGGTTCACTATCAATATCATTTCTATTTGATGTAGAAGGATATATGTCATCATCGTCTTCATCTGTTGTTTTTTTTTCTTCTTTTGGAGCTGCAGGAGACTCATCAATAACAACATCAATACATTCAACAATCTTCCGAAGTCTTTTATTGTAACATTTATATGCTCTACTCGTAGAGGAGTAACCAAGAAGTATTCATTCATCTGCTCTAGGTTCAAACTTGCCAAGTTTTTCATCATTATTTTTGATAAAGCATTTGCTTCCAAAAACTCTAAAATACTTCACAGTGGGAGGATTTCCATACCAGATTTCATATGGAGTTTTATCACTATGTACACGAACATGTGCCTTGTTAAGAATATTTACCGCTGTATGTGTTGCTTCTCCCCAAAATGTGTCAGGTGTTCCGGAATCATCAAGCATAGCTCTAGCCATTTTTTGAACTGTTATATTCATTCTTTCTGCAACACCATTTTTTTGTGGAGTGCCAGCTACAGAAAACTGTCTTTTTATGCCATGTTGTTCACAAAATTCAAGGAATTCATCTGATGTATATTCTCCTCCTCGATCAGATCTGAGACACTTGATTTTTATATCTAATTCATTCTCAACTAGTGCTTTGAAGATCTGAAATTTCTCAAATGCTTCATCTTTGTGTTTAAGTAGCCCAATCCAACACATTCTAGAGAAATCATCAATGAATAAGATATAGTATTCTTCACCTTGTGGTGACTTTTTCCTCATAGGTCCACATATGTCAGTATGAATGAGTTCAAGAGGCTTACTTGATGATCCTTCCTTGGCATTAAATTGTACCCTGGTTTGTTTGCCGAATTGGCAAGATTTGCATATGATATTTTCAGGGAGAGTAATATTGGGAAGATCACGAACAGCTTTAAGTCTACTTGATTTGTTGATTTGAGAGAAGCTCAGATACCCCAACCTTCTATGCCATAGCCAATTTTCTGAAGATTTACTCAAATAACATTGTTCTTTGGGGTTCTTCAATATATACAGGTTGTTTGGAGTTCTTTTTCCTTTTATAATTGCTTTACCTATATCAAGATCACGTACCACACATTCTTTTGAACTAAAGACAACTTCAGTTCCTTGATCACACATTTGACTTACACTTAACAAGTTATGCTTTAATCCATCCACATACATGACATCATTAGCTTTCACCTTTTCTTTTAGAAAAACAAACCCTTTTCCCTTAATGACCGCAGGAGTATCATTTCCAAATGTAACATTCTTTTCCTTTTCTAGAGCACTATATGCAAGAAGTTTGTTTTTGTCACCTGTCATGTGTCTTGAGCATCCACTATCAATGTACCATTGATTTTCTTCACCTTCTGCAAATAATGCTATGCCACAATTTTCAACCTGTAATTCCTTCTTTTTCCATACTTTGGTGCTTGAAGGAACATTTTCTTTTGGCTGAATTTTGCTCCTGCATTCAGATTCTTCATGGCCAAAGTTATTGCAATAAGCACATTCAACTTAATTTTGAAGAGGAGAAAAGTTGTTATAGGTATTCTTCTTTGTTTCAATATCAATCCTTTTCTTTCTTGCTTCTCTTGTCATGATGGTTTTATATGCAACACATTGAACAAATTTATGACCAAAATTGTGACATGAGAAACATTGTCCATTGAAGAAGAAATTTCTGCGATCATGAAATCTCCTACTTGAATTTACCTGTTGATTTGTGTTTCTTTGAAAGATATTCCTGTTAGTTTTCTTTGAATTGAGATGATCATGCTTTACCTGTAAAGATTCTTTATTCCCTTGCTGAGTGGCAGCATGTTGTATACCAGCTGTAGCTGCTTTTAGATAATTTGGTGCTGAAGCCTGAAAAGATTCTTCGATATATCCAAGACCTGTCTTTATAAGGGGAGAACGTTGTACCTTGATAATCTCATCTAAGGTTTCAGATCCTTTAGCAAATCTAAGATTCAGAGTCTTTACTTTCTCAAGTTCTTTTCTTAGACTTACTACTTCACATTCTAATTTCTCATTGTGTTTCTCTTTTTCTTCAAGCTGATATTTCAGAGTTTCTATGGTTATTTTACTCTCTTCTAAGAAAATTTTGAGTTGATTGTTTTCATCAAAAAAATCATTGTCTTCTAGAGCATCCACAAAAGTATCATTTTATTCTCTAGATTATTTTTTAAATGCCATGAGAAGTCTAAGATCTTGTTCACATTCTTCCTCACTATCAGATAACCCATCATTGTCTTCATGAGTATAGTAAATTTTTCTAGTGCTAAACCGATTCTTATTCCTTCTTGCTACTTCCTTCCCCTTTTTATGTGTTTCTTTATGAGGAAACTTAGAAACATAATGACCAACTCTTCCACAATCAAAAAATTTGAAAGGAATCTTACCTCTGAACTGTCTTGTGCCAAGTTGAAGTTTCTTTACAAAGTTTATCTCATCTTCTTCTGAGATATATCCTGATCCTTCTGTTTTTTGTACTTCCTTACCTTTTGTAGAAGCTCTAAAGATTGCTTCTTTGACTTCAGATGGTCCTCCTCTTCTCATTTCATATGCAGTTAGTATGCCATGAAGTTTCACCACAGTAAGATTTTGAAGTTCCTACTTTTCTTCAAGAGCAGAAAATTTTGACTCAAATTTTGCCGTTAGTGATCTTAAAATTTTCTCAACCAGAGTGGATTCGGTTATTGTTTCTCCTAGATTTCTCATACGATTTGCAATATCATCAAGACGTAAAAATAAATTTGCAATGCTCTCCTCATTATCCATTTTTAGATTCTCATATTGAATTCTGAGAGTTTGGAGTTTAGCACTTTTTACCTTTGCATCACCTTCATAACTTAGAATGATTTTGTCCCATATTGCCTTTGCTGTATTCAGCTGCATAACTTTGACAAATTCTGATTCAGTTAGACTTCCCAATAGAGCATTGACCGCCTTTGCATTGTTTTCATAATTATTTCTTTCCGTTGAATCTGTTGGTACTACAGCTGGATATTGATATCCTCCTTCAACAATTTCCCATACATCTGCTCCCAGAGACTGAAGATAGGATCTCATCCTTGTTTTCTATAAGATTAAATTGTTTCCGTTAAAGAGCGGAGGCCTGATAGATGTTGTTCCATCTTGACTTCTCATCTTGGTTGATCTTCCTTCTAGCGGCTAAGCTTTTTCAGAAGGACCTGCTCCGATACCAATTGTTGGGAAAAATACTGAGAGGGGGGGTGAATCAGTATTTAGAGCTTATAATATAAATTCAACTTTTTCTTTGAGCAGATTTCCAGACGTGGTTTTTATGAACGGAACTAGCATATGCACGTAGAAATGTAGAAGGAAACTAACGTATACTGATTTAACTTTCCAAAATTAGAGACAGTTCACAGAAGCAATATTATAAACAGATTTATCAATTATGTATCAAGTTATGAGTAGTAATCAACAGAATAAAGCATCACACACATGAACACCAATATTTAAGGCGGAAACCAAATTCGGGAGAAAACCACCGCTGCTGTCGTCTCTATTTTCAATCTTTATTATATAGAAAACTTTTTAAAACGTTGTACTAATGCAGACTTACACCAGTACGTAGGCTTCTACCTACAGAAGACTGCAACCTTCTCTCGTTTTCCAGTTGCAACTGGAAGGGAGCTCCAACCCCCTAATCTTGTTTACCAGTCTCTCCTGGAAGGGAGCTTCGACCCCCTGATTTCAACACCAGCTTCTACTGGTAGAAAGCTTCTACTTCAACCCTCAAACCTACTGCAGATCATGTTTCATCAATTTTCATACTAGATCAAACAACTTCAACACCACCCTTCACTTAACATCAACAAACATACTTTGCCCAATACTTCAAACAGAACAGTGAGACCACTGAAACCAGGATATCAGAAATAACCTAGAATTCATAATAGATATGCAGATACAAAATCAACCCTGAACATTCATTAATTCATATAGCATACGCTACTTTTCTTCACTGAATCCGCATATATATGCACTTTCCTGCACACCAACCCGCGTATACTTCTGTGTATTTTATTCTTCAGAAACCCTAACTTCCATACGCGCTTTTCAAGAAGATAACCCGCGTATATACGCGCTTTTTCTAAAACCAGCTAGCGTATAGATCTGTAAAAATAAATTTTGTATAACAGATCAGATCTATAAAACTTACCCAGATTTATTCATTCTCTTCAGCAGACTTGCACCAGTTCTTCATGCTTTCGTCAATAAATCAACCAGAGATTCATCATCGTCATATCTAGAGATCTTGAACCATCATTATATCCATGGGTGCATCATAGATTCAGATTTATCAATTAAGAACAGAGTTCATCCATGCAGATATTCCTTAGAGAAATTTATCCATCAACAACCCTTCCACTTGCACACCTTGCACTATGATCTTCTCCTCCTTAAATAGATATAGCTTTTACCAATACCATAAGTCAAAACCACACAACTTCCGAGGGTATTCTTGGACGGAATCAAATAAACCATACAACGCTCAATAATGTGTGCCAAAACCATGGTAATGCCCCTTGGTATATTAAATTTGGAGCGCAAAAGGGAATACGCCACTTGGGACGTAATTATCCATGTGCATACACGACTTGGCCTTTACAAACTCGCGTATACATTGTGAAATATTATATTTATCATTTCTTCAGCACTTACTGGAATTCTTTTCTCTGTCACATCTGTAGATATATCATTCTTACATCTTTAACACATAGGTTTCTATCCAAAGACAACTTCATCAAGTAGGCTGCCATCAAGGACAACACATTGCATCATATTGCCAACATAGAAATCACTGTGAGAGGAAAACTTTTGAAAAACAGTCCTAAAAACCTCTTCCTCTCTAAATTTTGAAAACTGAAATGTGGCTTCATATAGGATTAATACTAGATCCCATCCAGATCCTAATCCCCCTACCATAGTTGACAATCCAGAGAGGATTTTGTGGCAGATTTATAGATCTAGAAAACCAACTACTGATAGGACCATCCTAAGAATAAGATCTGTCCCTAAAGATCTTGCAGTTTTAGAATATCCTCACTTTGAATTACCTTACACAAAGAACCTATTCAGAAATAAATCTCGAAGTGACTTAAACCAAGCTGAGTTTGAAACCACAAATTTACAATAGAGCTTTAGTAGAGAAGCTTCAGCTTCTACTCCACCTGATTCTCAGCTTCTCCAACATTTCAGCTCCTTCCATAACCAATATGCTCATCATCAGTTTATTGGATCAAGTGTTTCTTCCACTCCTATCCACACATCCACTGTTCAAAACACTCCATTTCAACCCACTTTCTCTCTTGTAAATCCACCTCTTGTAAATCCCCCATTATTTCCAATCATGGCAGCATGGTATGCTCCACTAGTGTTACCAAAACCCATGGTTCCCTTACCAAATGATTACCAATCCAAAATTCCCCATTTCACTACTACTTCCCAACAACACGTAGATAAAATGAATGATGCCTTTGATTACATGGAAATAGAAGAAGAGACCATTAAGATAAGAATTTTTTCTCAAAGTTTAGGAGGAGAAGTCAAGAAATGGTTTAAAAACTTAGCTCCTCACAGCATAAATGATCTCCCTTCTTTATATCAAACATTCATAAACAAATGGGAAATTATAAAGAACCCTCTCCAAATCTTTTCAGAATATACCAATCTCAAAAGAAACAGTGGGGAAAGTGTCCATGATTACTACACTAGATTCAATAGTGTGTATAATTCACTTCCTCTAGACATGAAACCTCCACTAGGCCTAGCCTTAGCAAAATTCCCAGAAGGTTTTGATCCTGAAATGGCCTACTAGCTAAGAGAAAGAGACCTCTCAACCTTAGAAGATATGCAGAGGGGAGCCATGAGTGTAGAGGAAAATCTAATTGAGAAAAGAGCTAGGTTGAGAGCATAACAAAGAGTTACATACAAGGATGATACAATGGCTTCAACCTCATCATCAAACACTAAAATTGATAACTTAGTAAAGGTAATGGAGAGGATGCTTGAAAAGATAAATCTGAATGATAGAGTACCTCCTAGAGAAAACCAAAACAGAAATAGAAACCAAAATCTCAGAAGAGATCCTAATCAAGATAGGCAAAGAGATAATGACGAACAGATTAGGCCTCCCTTTCAACATAACTATATTGATCAAGAAGAAGAGAGGGAATTTGAAGGTTTGGAAGAAAATCATGTAAACTTGATAAGATCTGACAGAGAGACTAATGTTTTTCTCACTAAAGAAGAACAAGGATTCTTCTCTTCATAACAAACTGACTACAGTAATGAGGATTCTGAAGATTATAGATTGGGGTTTGAAAATGCTATCATGGAGGTACACAAACAATACAATATTAGAAGCAAAGGGAGCCCAAAAATCTCCAGTGACAAAAAAACTAGTACTGCTGTTAAGAAAACTTCAGAAAATCATCCTAAGAAGACAACAAGTAACACCAACACTTTAGCCAAGAAATATGATCAAAATAAAGACAAAAACATTCAGCAAAGTGTTGAACAAAGCTGCCCTAGTACTTCTACTAGTAGCCCTAACAAATATATCCCAACTAGCAGTCCAAATAAAAATCAGCAAATCAGATTTAAATATGTCAAGAACAATAGTTCCTTTCAGTCTTGAAGGGTCAATTGCCAAAATCAAGATCACTATACCCTTATTTGAACTAGTAACTCAGGATGTATATAAAAACCAAGTTTTGAAAGCTTTGAATATAAGCAGTGACACTGATACTTTAAACTTGACATATGATAAACCTGATTTATTGTTTGGTCCTGAAGTTGAAGGAAAACACCAAGAAGGGGTTGTCCCTCCTTTCTATGTTAGCCTGAATATACATGATAAGATCTTGCACAATGCCATGTTAGACTTAGGTGCTTCTCACAATATTATGCCCAAAGTAGTAATGGAAAGCCTAGGCTTATAAATTATTAAACCATACAAAGACCTTTACTCTTTTGATTCATGTAGAGTCAAATGCTTAGGCTCAATTAAAGATTTTTGTGTTAACTTGTCTCAAATTCCTGCTAAGAGTATAGTAATGGATATAGTGGTAGCTAATATTCACCCTAAATATGGAATGCTTTTATCTAGATCATGGGGAGCCAAAATTCAGGGGAGCCTTCAAATGGACATGTCTTATGCCACCATCCCAGTGTTTAACCAAACTAGAAGACTATACATGGGATCCCACATGAAATACATGGTGAGCAACATAGATAGACCAAACAATTCTCCTATTTACTCCATCCATTCAAGTTTGGATTCCTTTATCTTATATAATGAAGATGAAATCAACGAAGTAGAAAAGGAAAAAAAAAGAGAATTTACTCTACTAGAACAATCAAAGATGCCATCAATTCAAGAAAAGAATAGTCTGGATTCTAACAGCCTTGAACAGCAGAAAGAAAATGAAAATGAGATTGAAATACCTTGGAAAATAAACTTTGTTGGCTCTTGTAGAAAATTAAGTGTAGGGGCTGGTGTATGGATACAAAACATGAACAAAGGATTTTCCTATAAACTGGATTTTCTATGCACAAATAACATTGCTGAATATGAAGCCCTCCTTATTGGCTTACACTTACTCAAAGATTTAGGAGCCAAAATAATATCAGTCCAAGGGGATTCTGAGCTAATTATTAGACATATCAAAGGGGAATATTCAACCAAAAACCCAAAACTCGGAGAATATAGAAATTTTTCCCTTTATCTCCTAAAAACCTTCGAAAAATATGAACTCATTTTCATCCCAAGGGCCCAAAATAATCTAGCAAATGAACTTGCCTTTGCTGCTAGTAATTTCCAAATACCAGAGACAAGTGAACAATCTGATATAAAGGTAAAAAAAAGACTTGCCATACCTAAAAATTAATATTACTGGCAAGTTTTTGACGGAGACAAACACATAGATGATTTTCTGCAATCAAAAAATGATTTTGCCATACCAACACATTTTTCAAGCCAGGAGGAAAACTGTTTTAATAAAGAAAAAAGACCTGACACAGAGTTGTCTTTTTCTGCTGATATAAACCATTTTGAATATCTTTTTAGAGCATAAATAGTTGACAGTACAAACCAAAAATACCTGGAAGTTTTACAATGTAAAAATAATACAATTCCAAGAGGTATTGCACCATTAGAACAACTTTTTGATTCCAATGATGTAGCCAAGGAACCAAGGATGGAGCCTATAGAAACAAACATAGAAGAACATAACATAGGCAGCCTAGCAGAACCCAAGATGATGAAACTATCCAGTACTCTCCCAACTCATATAAAACAGCAATATATAGACCTTTTCAAAGAATTTAAAGATGTGTTTGCTTGTGGATACAAGGATCTAAAATCATATGATACTAGCATCATTCAACACAAAATTCCTATGAAGGAAAATCAGAAACCTTTCAAACAAAAACTCAGAAGGATAAACCTTGTTTTATTTCCTTTAGTTGAGAAAGAGATTAAGAAAATGTATGATGTTGGGATCATAGTTCCTATCAGGTATTCAGAATGGGTTTCCAACTTAGTATCTATTAGGAAAAAGACTGGGGAAATTAGACTTTGTATTGACTTCATAAATCTAAATAGAGACTCTCTTAAAGATAACTATCCCTTGCCAAAAATGGATCATATACTTCAAAGGGTGGTTGGGTCTAAAAGAATTTCATTGTTGGATGGGTTCTCAGGTTACAATCAGGTTTTAGTACTCCCAAGTGACCAACATAAAACTTCTTTTACTACACCTTGGGGTACATTCATGTATATTAAAATGCCATTTGGTTTAATGAATGTAGGGGCCACCTTCCAAAGGGCCATGGACATAGCCTTTTCAGAAGACATAGGCTATTTTATAATCATTTACCTTGATGACATTATTGTTTTCTCTAAAACTGATGAAGAACACTTGATACATTTAAGAAAAGTTTTTGAGAAATGTAGGAAATATGGCTTATCTTTGAATCCAAAAAAGACACTCTTCGGTCTCCAAGAAGGAAAGCTTCTTGGCCAAATAATTTCTAAAGAGGGAATCAAAGTAGACCTTAAAAGGATTGATGGCATATTGAAAATCAGCCATCCTAGAAACCTCAAAGAATTACAATATTTCATTGGAAAGATAATTTTTTTAAGGAGATTCATCCCCAACCTTGCTGAGCTATTGAGAAATATCACAAACATGCTTAAGAAAGAGGTAGGTGTTAAATGGACAATAGAGGCTAAACAATCATTTGAACTAGTGAAACAAGCCCTTACTCAAACACTACTTCTCATAATTCCTAATTTCACCAAATATTTCTATATATTTTCCTTTACATCTAAACATACAATAGCTGCAGTATTACTACAAAAGAATGACATGGGACATGAACAACCTATATCTTTTTTTAGTAGGGCCTTAAGAGATGCTCTACTCAAGTATAACATCATGGAGAAACAAGCCTTAGCCTTGGTAAAAGCATTGAAACACTTTAGAGTCTATATTCTGCATTCTCACATCATTGCTTTTGTCCCACATACTGTTGTCAAGGATATTCTAAGTCAAGACCAAGATGGTAAAAGGGGAAAATGGATTGCTATTATTCTAGAATATGACTTAGAAATCAGGCCTACCAAACTGATCAAAGGGCAGGGATTAGCTAAACTCATGGTTTATTCAAACTTCCAAGCACTTGATATGAATATGGTTGATGTATTAGAAGAAATATAGGAATTCACAGCCCCATTCATTGAAGAAAAATTTGTGAATTCACCTTGGTATGATGACATCATATATGTGCTGCTTTATCTTAATGCCCCCCCTTCTTTGTCTAAAACTGAAGATAGATTTTTGAAATAGAAGGCTTTAAATTATTGCATATTAGATGGGGTTTTATATTGGAAAAATGCTGTTGGAATATTGCTTAAATGTCTACTTGAGGTTGATGCAGGAAAAATCATGCATGAGTTGCATGAGGGAGAATGTGGAGGACATCTGTACTGGAAGACCACAACAAATAAAATCCTCAGATCTGGTTACTATTGGCCCACCCTTTTCCAAGATACTCAGAAACTTGTCATGTCTTGCCATGAGTGTCAAATTTTTGATGGCAAAAGAAAACTCCTACCTTTACCCCTACATCCCATCAGTGTTGAGGCTCCTTTTCAACAATGGGGTTTGGACTTCATTGGGGAAATTCACCCATCTTCTTCAGCCCAGCATAAGTGGATCTTCACTACCACTGATTATTTTACCAAGTAGATAGAAGCCATACCCTCTAGGAATGCTATTGACTCTGTCATTATCAAGTTCCTTGAAACCAACATACTATCCAGATTTGGTTGTCTAAGAAAAATTATCATAGACAATGCTGCTGCCTTCAAATCTAAGAAAATGGTTGACTTTTGCTATAAATATCATATCACATTGGGTCATTCCACTGCCTACTATCCCCAAGGAAATGGATTAGCAGAATCCTCCAACAAAAGTCTTGTCAATATTATCAAAAAAATGTTGGAGCAGAATCAGAAATCATGGTATAGTAAGCTTGTTCATGCTTATGGGCTGATAGATTAACCACCAAAAAGTCAATAAATATGTCCCCCTATCAGCTGGTTTGTGGCATGGATGCAATCTTCCCAACCTCACTATGAGTTCCAGTCATGAAGCTCCTCCAAGAAGTACAATCTGAGGAAAATGATATGCAGAGAAGGATAAATCAGACCATTCATTTACAGCAGAATAGAGAGGAAGTGTACAGCAGAACACAAATAGTCCAAGAGAGTATCAAGAAATTAGTTGATAAGAGGACTAAAGAAAATGATTTCCAAATCGGGAATGTAGTTCTAAAGTGGGATTCTAGAAGAGAAGAAAAGGGAAAACATGGAAAATTTGAGAATCTGTGGAAAGGGCCATATATTATTCATTCTATTAGGGGTCATAATGCATTCTTTCTACAAGAGCTTAATGGGGAAGATTTATTTGGAGGTCATGTCAATGGCAGGATGCTCAAGCACTATTTCTGCCAAGAATCCTAAATTTCAAAGTTTTTATTCTTTCCACTGTGTATAACATTGTTGTTTCAATTTGAAAAAAGAAGAAAAAACACAAAAAAATAGAAAAGGAAAAGAGGGAAGATTCAAAAGAGGTATGGCCCCATATCCAAAAAGAGAATTTTCTGAAAGTGAGCAAATCTAAGTTCCAGTGCTGATTAAGAAATGATATATTGTTCAGTCATCTAGCTTAAACATGGCTGAACATACTTTCACTTTACTACTGATAGGTTAGTGAATCATATTTGCCAAAAAATTTAATCTTGGCTTATCAGTAGAATAGATTAGGATAGAAGAAAAATGGTTCAAACATGCTCAAAATCTGAACTAGGAATCAAAGGAAAATATGGCTCTAGCATGATAAAAACTTAGGCCAAAGAGAGAGGGAAAGGCTAGTTCTAATATGCTGAAAAGTTGAACCAACAAAAGAAGAAGACAACTCAAAAGATCAAAATCAAGAGCTGAGAAATGAAAAGAAGGATGTCTTTAATTTTCAGATCTTAAGCCTTCATAATGTTGTTTTATTTTTTCTGCAAATAAAGTCTATGTGCAGCTTGCACATACAGCCATAAACACTATAGAAAATTAGACAATCTAATCCTAATTTGACTATGTTTAAATTTCCTGTTTTTAGAAATAGAGAATAAAAATCTGTCGAACATCTTAATCTTGACAGATAGTAGCATAGGTAGAAAAATAAAGAATTCAACAGTTTAATCTGGACTCTTGGAAGAAATAAGGATAGGATTAGATAGTTTATTGTTTTTTTCAAATAATAATAATAATAATGGAAAAGAGTTTTCTAGTTCAAATGCACTCAAAGGAAGAAGAAAAAATGCTAGAACAAGTAAGGTTGGGTAGGTAGAGATGTTGTTTTGAAGAAAATACATGTTGCAGATTGATAAAGGTTGTCCTTTTCAGAGAAAGATCAGCAAGAAAATAAGAAATCTGCCCAATGAATAAGGCACTGGTCTGCTGAAACTTAAATATTTCTGAGCTCCTGGACACCTAAAAGGATGGTTGTCCTCCCCAAGTGGAGCCACTATTAGTTATCCATAATTTTGATGATATCCAAAGATGACTAAATTGCCAATCCTAGATTTCTAGAAATAATATTTCAAAGAAACATTATGAGTTCTAGAAATCTCATTACCTTCATCATTCTAAGTCTGTCAATTCACCAAAATCTTCATCCATGTCTCTTAAAAAGTTATCCTGTTGTTTGAAAGAAGAAAGATCATTTCAAGCTATTTATCCCTATTTCTTTCAGTCCATTTCTATCTGAAAAATAGCCCTTTCTCCCTCTATCAACTCATCATTTCCTCTAAAAAAACCCTTTTAAAACCATTATACTCACTTTTTTTTGGTTTAAAATACCCCTTTTCACCTATCGGAACTTCCAATTAGGCCTAAAAACCCATTTTTTGGGCCTAAAAAACAGTCTTTTTATAAATAAAATTTTAAGCCCCCGAGGGCTTATATATTTTCGCCCATTTTCCTCCATATGCCCGAGTTCCCACGACCAAGTGCTAGCCCCATTGCATCAGACATTTCCATCGCAGCAACGCCTTTTATATCACATCGGCGATACCGCATGATTCATCACATCTCTTCCCCTTTTGCTGATGCGATTGGCCCTTCTGTCCCCAGCCCTTGGTCATTCTCCCCTCCAGATGACCATACCTTGGCCCAAGCCCTTAGCCCCCTCATCGCATTCCCTTTCTTTCCTCCTTTCCCCATGTCTTTTTTTTTATTAATACGCCAATGCGATTAGCTCTTCCCCTCCCCTCCTGGTCCCTTTTCCTCCATAAAACCTTTCTCGCCCCTTTCCTTCTAGCCCCTTCTCCCTTTTATTTATTTTCCTCCACCCTCTGCAACGATTCCCACCGTCGATTTATCAAAATCTGACGGTTCTTATTCAATCCTAGCACTCAACCCTCCAGACCCACTTACGCCCACTATTCAAGCGCTTTACCAATCACGTGCTGACACCTATCCCCCACTATAACTCCCGTTGTGCAACTTTTCGTCGCACCAGATCTCCACCGTCGGATCTGCACCTCATCCGACAGTGCGAATCGCATATCGCGTGAATTTACCAGTAGAGTTTTAACGTCGCAAAGGCACACGAGACCGTTGGTTTTGTGGGAGCCATGCAACATGTTTTCATTCGATCGCGTACCCTCTAGGAAAACCACTTACCGCCCAAGAGTCTGCGCGAAAACCATTCGTGGTTTTCGCAAAACCACCATCCTACAAACTCGCGCCATATGCATTTTTTAAACCGGATTTTCGCCGGTTTTCTTCACAAAACCTCTTCCACTCCTTTGCATAAGCTCCTTTCGCCCTCTGCTAGCCTTCAAAGTAGTTCTACCCACATAACGCAAGGTTTTATAATGAATTGTGTCTTATTGTAGGGTTAATGGCGTTTTCGTAGTATAAAATCGTCCCACAGTCCAATGAAGGGATGAGGCCGAGGGTGACGATCCTCGTGGCCCAAAACAAAAGCAAAAAAGGGAAAATAGGGTTAGATTTTAGCGTTTTTACCAATTGTTTCATCAACAAATGGTTAGACAGTAAAACCCTCTAGTGTATAAAGAAAGCACCTGTTAACGAAACCAATGAAGATTAATGAAGAACAGTAAAAGAATATCAAGAATTAGACATAAAGGATAAAACACCGTTTGGGGACAAAGACAATTTAAAAGGTTAAAATTCAAGTAAAAGACCGAAAGCCTGAAAAGCCCGAAAAGTGATTTAAAGAAGGCCTAAAACCAATCAAATGTTGAATAAAGCAGAGTTAAAGGCTAAAACAGTGGATTAAAGGGAAACCAGCGAATAGTCACAGTAAAAAGGGTTAAGGCAGAAGATTGAAGGATTAAAAGTTTAAATCTTACAATTTTAATGATAAAACATAGTTTAAAGGTGGATACAGTCAGCAAAAGGACAAATTTAAGATCGAAGAAGGCATGATCAGCCTCAAAAACACAAAATCAGAGTCAAAACAGAGTATCAGGGTATTAAGAGACAGACAAAAGATTTAAAAAAGGTTTAATTAGCAGATCAAGGCTAAAAAGGCCTTAAAACACAACTTTATGATGAAATAAAGATATATTAGGCCTAAAGAGTAGTTTTAGAGTCAAATCAAGAAGACTTAGGCTTAAAGATAGCCTTGGATGCATCAAAGGAGAAGTTATTCACTTAATAACTCAAAAATGACACCTTTCACTTACTTTGTGCCTCAAAAGACAAAATGGCAGTTATTACACAAAAATGTATTTTATAAATTGTCAGACAGTTATTGTAAAAGACAGAAAAGGCCTCAAAGTCAATCTTTTCAGCTATTTTATCCTCAGGAACTAAAGACAGATTTAATACACAGAGAAGTAGTTGAGAAACATTCCTACCTTATGCCTTGCATGGTTTTTAAGGATAGGAGTGCATTTACTGTGTCATTAATAATATTTTGAACTCTAGGTAGTTCCACCTCCTCATTTGCAGCATAAATACTGCATCCAAACTCATTGTATGGGGGCACTTGATAACTCTTTGAAGTAATACATAGTTCTGCTGAGATTGAAGAGAAATTGATGTACTAGAACCTGTGGATGTTTTGACCTGTTTGTGGATGGAGAAAGCTCTTTCATTGGATCCCTGAGTTTGGTTGTTGGTGAATTATTCTAAACTTGTTAATGTTTTTCCCGTTTCCATTCTGTTTTCATCATCCCTTGCTTGCAGTAGAGTAAAATTTTTAGGCTAAGAAATGTCTCCTAGAAGTACCTTAGACCTATTTACTCTTCACTGTCTTTATTTTTTCATCTGTTGAAGGTTTTATTAAGTGGTTCAAATGATGTTTCAACCCTTATGCTTGTTTATTTCCTAAATATTTCAATACAGTGGCCTCAAGAATGATTTATGGTTTTCCCTGCTTCCTTGTTGCTATTTAAAAACTATTTTTGAAATCTCCCTTTAAAGTACCATTGTCCAAAGTCTGCCAAAGAGGTCTGTTTTGATCATACCCTTTGTACTTGCTCAAATAATTGTTTTGAAGGTCTTTATAGCTGTAATCATAGATTTTTAGGAGTTCCCTCTTCTATGAATGCTGTTATTTGTGAATCTTGAATGTTTTCTTATCCTTGAGAGTGAAATCTTTGATGCAATAGAGCATTCCTCGACTCTTAGATTTCATTTTGAAAGTTTGTCTTGAAATTGTTATTTGCTGAAGTGTGATTTGTAGAATTCATGGTTAGCCCTGTCTATAAAATACTTCTTCATGTTCAAATGATACTTTAAGTCCCTTTGTTGAAGAGTACATATAATTAAGGATTCTTAACTCTCCTTAGTTCTACTTTTCATTATAAAAACCTTGATGTTCACTTCATTTCATCTGAAAACTTTGTAGATCCAACAGCCAAGTTAGATTTGTCCTTTGATATCCCTAATTCATCTACAAACTTGTCACAAACCTCTACTTGACTCCATTTCCCAATGACTTGGGGGTTTCCCTTTTCTCTCTATGATGCCTAGATCATCATGTCCCACAAAACAATCAAAGAAAATCATGCTTAATAACTAGCCTAAAATCAACCTTTTATAAGCAAACAAGTCATATCTTTGCAAACATATTGAGAGATCCCTCTCTGAGACTGGGAGGGCTAGATCCTAGAGCTCTAAAGACTAGTTTATATGTTGCCTTGTCATTTGGTTTACCAATCATCCAAATCACAGGATCACAACACCTACCCTAATTAGTAGCAGAAGATCTGATAAATCGAACCCCTAACATCATCGAAATGGGAACATTCGGTCCCATCAGAAAATAGTTCTAGTCCTTGAAGGAATTGGAGGACTTCCTTGAGTAAAATTATAGTGATTCAATATCAGAAGTTGTGGTTTGGATCCACTTTCTCAAGTGATTTCAGGGTTATGAAAATGCAGTATCTTTGGCATTCACTGAAGGTTCTGATGGTAGGTTGGCTCGGATTGGTAATTTGGTAATGGAAATAATGGAGGAATTTGTAGCTCGGGCCATTGGCATCCCACATGAAGGGGAAAAGTGGTTTAAGAAGAAGAAATTTGAGCAAGGGTTATGGAGTAAATTTATCAATGCATCTAAACTCAAACCTGAATAGAAGAAAGGAGTCTTGTGGAACTGCATTGTAGAGAAATGGCACAATTTGTTATGTGTCCAGCAAAAATTTGTCACATATGAGGGACGGTATGCTATTATCTTCCTTTACCACATCAGGTTGTTGATGCATTTCGATTCTAATGAGCTTATTAATTTCCCTTATTTTCTTTGTAAAATTATGGGGTGCATGGCCCAAGGGGTACACTGAAGCCCTCAAACACAAGTTAGCTATAGTTTATATCATTATGGACTCCTTAAATTATTAGTCAGTGAATAATTGAAGAAAATAGAAACCACATTGGAAAAATTCTTGTTTGCAAATCAATTTGGTAACCCTTGTGTGATATCTAAGACTATGTTGAAGGAGAAGGGTATTGAAGAAACCCTTTGAGGAGATCAACAAGGGCTTGTGCATGATTATGGCCATAAACAAAATAATGTTGTAGGATAAGGATAGGAGTTGGCTATAGAAAAATAAAATAATTTAAAATCATAGAAGCCTCAAACCTTTATCCCAACAAGGATATTCACGAGGAGTATGCTCAAAAATAAAATAGAAATTCCCCCATATTCCCTTAAACCCTTTGTCACCATTCTTGAATCCCATGAAAAAATTTGTCCCATTGACTGATCTGCCAGTGGTGTCTCCCCCCCATTTAATCAATGAATTGTCCCACATACATGATCCCTTTATTCCATACATGTTTCAATTCTTTACTGAGAAAAAAAACCCCCTTGGTGATATTGTCCCTATGGATAAATCCCTAGGCTTTAATAAAGTTTCCCCAAATCCTAAATTCATTCACCAATACTTTGTTCAGAAGAGAAGCGTGTATCTAAGCAAGCCTAGGTGAAATCATTATTATGTGAAGCTGTTGCCTCTATAGATCCACTTTTCCAGGATTTTGAGAGTGCATATTATTTCCAAGCACCTTTATATTGTTAATCTCAAGTTACAAAGTTGAAATAGAAGATTAAGAAAATTAATAAATTGAAGGAGAAGATTAGGGAATATAACAATTCTTGACAGACATGTCAATACTTAAAATCCCACTTTAAAGGCTACGAATGAAGAAATCAAGGAAGTGATTGAAGAGCTTTCATACGATAACATGAAGAATGCTAGAAGGGCCAATAAGTGGCACATGCAGACTTTTTACTTGCAAATTCACATCAAAAATTTGAAGAGGGAGTTAAAGGATAAGTAGAATATAGCAGGGAAGGTGTGAATATAAATATTGGAAAGTGAAGTATACAGAGCCCCAATTTCATCAAAAAAATTGTGTAACTCTATACTAAAGCACCCAAGGAGTTTTGGCAACATAGCATGTAGCTTCTTCTTTTGTGTGAGGACGCACAAAATATTAGGGTTGCTGGATATTAGGGTTAAAAATTGAAGAACTTTTTTCTACAAAAATACCCCTTTTGACCCCCTCTAAACCCTAATTTTTCATCCTTATAGTCCCCTTTTCATACAAAAATGGATAACCATGCTAAAGTAGACAACTAAAAGGTTTATAAGGTAAATTCTTAATTTATGCCATAAATCTATAGTTTGACTGCATTGTCAAAGCTTAATCACTATTTTATGGTTATTAATGAAGGTTTTGCAGGTCTTAAAACCATTGCAGGGTCTTGAAACCAAGGTTTAAGTGGGATTATGTATACAACTTACAATAAGAAAGTGGCATGTGGGTCCCTTGGAGCATCGCATCAATAAACTCTTTCACTTATTGAGTCAGGTCATTGGTAAAAGTATACACACCTAATTGATACCCTCATATGGAACTTCATTCAACAACAAGTCAATACTCAAGGGTCTTCTATTCAATTCTTCAACGAAATTGCATCATTTTACTCTTATTTTAGACATATGTGTTATCATTTTGATCTGAGATAGGACACCATTCATATATCTTTCATTTTTATTTTGTATCAAGACCAATAATGGCTCAATTTATCACTATCTGGTACTGAAGTTGTTATAAAATTATAAAGTTAGCCTTGATCCAGGCTAACAGTGGAGTCATTAGGTTTCTTTATTGTTGTAAGTTTGTGATACTGCTCACCAGTAAGACCGATAGGTTGGACCTATATGTATTGATATATGTAAAGACTATGGAGTTTTATAATGCCAATGTTAATATTAAGATTCTTCCATTCATTGTGATTTTATCTTTTAGAGAGGAAACATCGTTATTTGGCTTGAGCCCACTAACCCATCACATTTCCCTCATGTATTATTATTGTTCTAATGCTTATATTTTTGTGTGTATAGCTCAGATATAAAATATCTTATTATGTTTCGAGTGGAGAGTATATGTATTTATCAGATCGAAGGTTTTAGGATGATATATGTGTGTTATTTTTCTTTATATATTCTTTTGTTTGTTCAAACCCTTGAATCTTATAACTGAGTGTGTGCAGGTTAATATCAGGGTGTGTTTGACCTTTGGTTTAGGTCATATCTGGAGTGTTTATATGCTAATTTTGTTCTTTAACCTACAACAATCAAATGAATAACCTTGTTGTCTGAAAACACATGTCTTGTATTATTTATTGCATATCTAGGGTCAGGGCTTATTGTTGTAAGGTGTCTCCAGTTAATGTGAGAGTGTGTTTCCTCTCACAGATAACAGAAATGTATGTCATCTAAAACATCTCATTTATGACCACCATTCATGGTTTACAAATATTCATTGACAATATAATGTTCGTTACAAGTATATTTTGCACTCTAAACTATTTGTATTTGTTACCTAACATATTTCGAAATCCTCTATTTTTATATGTTAATTGATGCATGTAGAGACTGCATGTAAATATGAGAATTTTATGTGAATCAAATCTTTTCATGTGTTTACACAAGGGAATGGTTAAAGGGTTATGCACAGTCTGCACATTATATCATATTCTCTATTTGTTGTTCATTCATATTTAATAACACGAATATTGATCCAGGTGGATATTGGTGGCCACCCACCTATTCCACCTAGCTAGTTTCATCAATTTTCTTATTTACTATTTTTAGCAATTTTTCGGGTCCTGAACTTCCGGAGCCTTTTTGAGGTCCCAAACGACATTTTTTGGGCGTGATTCCTCCAGCGATTTCATTTAAATTGCGTCAACAACTATATTCCTCAGAGAGATATTTCCAACTAAGTATCATACGCGTCAAACAGAGATAATATGAACAACTTACAACCCCAGGAATTTGGTTGCCCAACTAACCCCAACAGGGCCCATAAACTCTTGGTGTTACATCTCCTCAGGTTAGGGTTTTGGTTGATTAGGGTTTTATCTTATTGTTCAATAATAAAAAGGCCCTTGAGCCTCATTGTAACATAGTTCAGAGGCATGTAGTCACCACATCACTTCTCAGAGATAAGCTACCATCGCTTGAGCTAATTTATTTTCTATTTTTTCTGTAACCATTTTTTAGTATTTGATATTAATGTAATGAAGTGTTATTCCTGCTACATATCTGTGTTTATGTTTATTTATGTATTTTATTGCATTCCTACATAAATACGGATCAAATATGTATGTAATTTATCAATGTTGAGTGAAGCTTCCTATCTAAACCTCAACAACTATTAATGCTTTGTCTCTTCCTCGTAAGAAAGCAATCTATATGTGTTGTTATGTAATATCCCAAAATAGGGAATTTCTACAACAATAAGAATATCTGAAGATATTATTAAGTTGGAGATGCAGAAATATAGCTCATAAATTGTGTTAGATCACATTTCCATCAATCATATATACATCATCAAGAAATATGATCCATTCCCTCAATCAAAAGTGGGGAAAATCAGCATTTCCAGCACCAAATCGTTAATTTATGAGATTTGCGTAAAAATAATGGAAAATTATGGTGGGATACTTCAGCTTAGGTCATGTGGGACTCACATACCAAATTTCATCAGAAACAAATGACTCTAACTATGTTAAACAGATCTCCTGATCCCGATACAACTCAAAAGGGCCCAAATCCCATGACTTATTGTATGCATAAATTACTGAAGCTTGAAAAACGTGATTTTATGAGGGTTTCTGATTTATAATGATATAAATATCAGATATAGAGTTTATTACATCAATACATGGAGAAAAACAAAGATCTAGCCTCTTTTATACAAAATGAGATAACACGGCAAGGGTTTCTTGACAGCTTGAGTACAAGAGAAGTAGATATGAGTATTCAGTCTGAAAAATAATGAAATTTACTACAAAATTACATGAATATGACTGAAATAATTACAATATGGATTAGAATCCATTTTCCTAGCTTTCCGGGGGGAAGGGTTGGCCCTTGCCCAAGGAAACTAGCCAAAAATCAAGGTATTAAAACTTGTTGCAGCTGCTCTCTGAAAAATGACACATTTACTGCAAGGGACTGCACTGTAAAAGTGAAGAGATTCTTTGGCCCAATGCCAAGATGTGTAAATATTCCCGGGAGCCTCCCTTGCTGATCCTCCAATGGATAGACAAACTCTCCACTGAAAAACAAGCCCAGAAATGGCTCAAAGAGATCCTCCTTTGCTGCACCCTGCAACACAACCCAACTCTAAACAGAAACTGAATTGTAGTTGAAGGAGGTAGCTTGGAAAAAATTTCGAATTGAAAAAATGAAGCTCAAGAACCTCTCCTTCCTTGAGGATGAGGTAGGGATTCCCGACCGGGAATGCCCTTGTGCTAAATAGCACTGCAACCCTGCTAAACAACAAGAGGAAGAAAAGTCTCAACAGACCAAAGCAAATAATAATCCTAGCATGAATATAATGGTTGTGCTCCTCTCCATATATAGCAAGTTCTCCTCTCCACAATGGGTCCCATCCATATGTGTCACCTAGCCCATGCAAGTTGTCCTCCATTCAAACTGCGCAGTCCATCATGGAGATACAATGTATCTAGACAGTGCATGTGGACTTGGTCAAATATGACTGAATCAACATGATCCAATCCTATTCACACCTGTAGGTGCTCCATCTAGCCGCTTTATTCTTCCCCTTCTCACATGAGGAATGTTATTTTCTCTTCTAAGGAGGTTAGTGGGCCTCCCTACCCATTTTATTCATCTACTACTAACTATAATGTTCCTTTTAGCTTGAGGCTAAAATTGGGAACATTATAGTCCTCCCTTCCAAAATGTTGCCTGTCCTCAAGAAACTATATAGAGAGAGAAAAATTTCTCCCCTTCTCCTCTTGTGGCCTCCTCATCCATATTCCCCACAACCGCTCAAGATAATCTGCAACAAATCTGCCCTCCAATGTCTCCTCCCAAAGATGCATGACCAAATAGCTCACATCATGAAAAGGTGGAAGGTATAAGTGGAAACCTTCTTGCTGTCTCATGGCCTCCTCAAGGTAGGAGCCATGATACACATGGGAAATCTCATTCCATGCTATCATCCAAATGAAATGAGCCATCCTAGGTGGCTCATCAAAGAAATCTTCAACCCCGGTTTTATGCCATGTGTAGGGGCTGAATGGAGAGTTTATGTTTTCCCATCCAAGTAGTTTCTCTCTCCATGTATGGTAAGTATGAGGGGGCTGCTGATATTGGGCTACAATTTCATGGCCTTTAAAAATGGCCCAAGCTACCCCACAAGATAATTCAACCATGAAGTGCCTCCTCCAAGAACGCAAGTTCACCCAAGCGCTCCTCCTACATTAAGGAAAGAGGTGTGTTGGGGAAATCATGGTGTGCCCATTGTTTCTCCTGAAACATACAACATGTAAAATAGGGAGAATCATACTCCCAATGGGTATCTCCATCTCCAATTCCACTCTCCAAACCAATTTTCCCATGAGTAAAAACATATCAGCAATATATGGAAGCAAAATACTATGAAAACAAGCTGTCAAATGACAACCAGAGAATGAATCAAAGTTCCACACAAGGAACCAGTGCAGTGCATTCCATGCCTGCCTCAAAACAAAAAATAACAAGTTCTTCACCAGCCACTTGTTTTCTGCCACATTCATATCATAAGATGGAAACATGAAGATACAATGTGGTGTCAATGGTGCACACTAAGAATCATTTGGCTTCCCCCACAAACCACCAGAAAGATAGCCAAAATCAATGCTACAAGTACATCATCATAAAATATGCAAGAAGAGATAATCCTTCTTGATACATCATGATGCTCAAACAAGGAAAATAAGTACAATACAAGATGTGAAATTATACCTCCTCCATCATGTACTTGAGATCTTGAGCTGAAATGGCTCAACTAGAATATTTCCCTCACCTCCAATGAGTAGGGAAGTGGATGTGACATCCTCTACATAACCATCTGGGCTATGCACCTCTCCATATGCTGAAATATATCATGTTGGATGCCCTCCCAAGTGAACTTCTCTATCAAAGAAATATATGCATCAAAGTGCATAGAAAAGAAGTCCTCATGTGTTGTATTTAGCAACTTCTCCTTGAAACTAGAAGCTCTAGTCAAGAAGATCCTACCATAGGAATAGATGACCACATCATCCACCATGTATCTATCATCTCCATCTGGGTCATCAAGTATCATACATGCACCTAGATCCTTCGAGTACTCTACCAAGAGTTGAGACCTCCAATATTGATCAATCCTCCCAAGAGATAGCGCTGGTGATCTGGCATGTGAAGTTCTCCTCATGATGTTGCCTGCTACTTTGACATCCCCCATGCCAAAGTCATCTTCCAAAATATTCACCCCTCCTGAATCTGAGAGTGGTGAACCAAATGACAAGGTGTCTCCCACCAACTTTAGATCTAGTGGCCTCCCAGGTGGAATGCCTCCATGTAATGAGACATCAATGTCAAGTGTATACTGAATATATGGATGGACAGACTTGTCCCTGCTCTCACTGCGCAATCCAACCTCCCTCTTCTGTGCATCAACCTTCTGGAATGGATAGGTGTGTATGATCCTCATCAAATGATGCTGGTCATCCTCCCTATCTCCTCCTTCCATCTGCATGGTTTTACAATCTCTCAACAAAGTCACACGCTGATCATAGGTTGTGCCTTGATATCCACACATGAGATCCTGGGGAATCCCTTGCAATGATACAAGAACCCCTCTTGTTGGAGCAAGTGCTCCTCCTTCCTCTGCATGAGGCACTAGATAATCTCTAGATGTGACAGCGTTGTTGCCCTCAAACTCTGCAACATGAATGGGCAACCTCCCAATGATTGGATCCTGTTTTGAAAAATGGATCTCCATATCTCCTTGCTCAAGAATATGAGATAAAGGTCTTGCCTCTAGCAAGGTATCATGCAAGATATCAGCCTCCTCCATGGTTTTCTGAAGTGGAATGAAGTTTATAGTTTCATCCATCACATGCAAGGTTTGTGTTTGTTTGAGTTTGTTTTTCTTCTCCACATGTGTTTCAGAAATATTCCCACCAAAGCTTTAATGAACCTTGCATAAGAAGAAGTATTTGCATTATTTAAAGAAAAATGCTCAAATATCCACCATGCATAAGCCTTACCTCCAAAATGCAATGTTGCAACCTTGATTTCATCATCTTCAGAAATTTGGTGCTGCTGCAAAAAGGTGTCTAGTTCCTCCACTCAAGCTTTCGCTGAACATGCAAGTGAACCATCAAAAGTAGATAGAAGAAATCTATCCTCCTTCTTGCTTCCTTTCACCTTGATCTTGCAAAACTTTGAAAAAGTAAGATGATCTCTAAACCTTTCAGTTTGAGATTCATAACCTTGCAACAAACCACTAAGAGTTTCCCTCTTAGGCATTCCTCCGTCCTTCATCTTTCTCTTGATAGATATAGGCTCTTGACTACGCTGTGCAACATAGTGTGCAGCTACATTCTCACACTCCTCATATGAAAATATAGATTTTGATTCAGATTCAAACCCTCTTGGAGATTCTCTATACATCTGCCTTCTTATTTTCTTGAGATCTTCATGAATGCTCTTTATAGATTTAGGAAGAAGCTTTGAAATCCCATCCTCCTTTATTCCTCCATATAATGGAGTCTTCTTTCTACTAATATTTTCTTCTTTGAAGAGCATAATGGCTGTCTTCCATAGGCTGAGCCAAGATTATGCTTTGATACCATTGTAATATCCCAAAATAGGGAATTTCTACAACAATAATAATATCTATAGATATTATTAAGTTGGATATGTAGCAATATAGCTCATAAATTTTGTTATATCACATTTCCATCAATAATATCTACATAAGCAAGAAATATGATCCATTCCCTCAATCAAAAGTGGGGAAAATCATCATTTCCAGCACCAAAAACGTTAATTTATGATATTTGCATAAAAATACGGGAAAATTATGGTGCGATCCTTTAGCTTAGGTCATGTGGGACTTGCATACCAAATTTCATAAAAAAAAATGACTCTAGTTATGTTAAACAGATATCCTGATCTCGATACAACTCAAAAGGGCCCAAATCCCATGACTTATTGTATGCAGAAATTACTGAAGCTTGCACAACGTGATTTTATGAGGGTTTCAGATTTAATATGATATAAATATCATATATATAGTTTATTACATCAATACATGGAGAAAAACATAGATCTAGCCTCTTTTATACAAAATGAGATAACCCGGCAAGGGTTTCTTGACAGCTTGAGTACAAGAGAAGTAGATATGAATATTCAGTCTGAAAAATAACACAGTTTACTGCAACATTACATGAATATGACTGAAATAAGTACAATAGGAATTAGAATCCATTTTCCTAGCTCTCCGGGGGAAGGGTTGGCCCTTGCCTAAGGAAACTAGCCAAAAATCAAGGTATTAAACCTTGCTGCAGCTGCTCTCTGAAAAATGACGCAGTTCCTGCAAGGGACTACACTATAAAAGTGAATAGATGCTTTGGCCCAATGAAAATATGTGGAAATATTCCCGGGAGCCTCCCTTGCTGATCCTCCAATGGATAGACAAACTCTCCACTGAAAAACAATCCCAGAAATGGCTCAAAGAGATCCTCCTTTGCTGCACCCTGCAAAACAACCCAGATCTAAACAGAAACTGTGCTGTAGCTGAAGGAGGTAGCTTGGCCAAAATTACGGAATGAGGAAATTAAACTCAAGAACCTGTCCTTCTCTGAGGATGAGGTAGGGATTCCCGACCGGGAACACCCTTGTGCTAAATAGCACTACAACCCTGCTAAACAGCAAGAGGAAGAAAAGTCTCAACAAACCAAAGAAAATAATAACCCAAGCATGAATACAATGGCTATGAAACTCTCCATATATAGCAAGTGTTCCTCTCCACAATGGGTCCCATCCATATGTGCCACCTAGCCCATGCAAGTTGTCCTCCATTCAAACTGTGCAGTCCATCATGGAGATACAATGTATCTAGACAGTGCCTATGGACTTGGTCAAATATGACTGAATCAACATGATCCAATCCTGTTCACACCTGTAGGTGCTCCATCCAGCTGCTTTATTCTTCCCCTTTTCACATGAGGAATGTTATTTTCTCTTCTAAAGAGGTTAGTGGGCCTCCGTACCCATTTTATTCATCTACTGCTAACTATAATGTTCCTTTTAGCTTGAGGCTAAAAATTGGGAACATTACATGTTATGTGAATGTTAATATGTGGATCTGAATTGTGTTTGATGATTTGGAGCAGGATGTGTTATATGATATACACATTTAAATTTGTTCTTTTTGTATCTAAATCAACAGTGAGTGCTTAGCAGTGGTAAAACCCGAAGAGAAACTTAGGATTAGTCACCCTTCACTTTTAAAATTGTGTGACAGTAGCACTATCTAGTTGATTAGGAGTTGCTTGTTAAACCTACATTTCCTTTTCCTACAGTTTGATTTTAGAACCCACGGTCAGTTCTTGAGTTTGTTTTCCACCTGAAGAGACAAGGGAACAAAAGGTCAATCGGTCCAGGAGGTTTTAGCACTAAGAACTCAGTGGTATCTTATTTAGGAATTCCTTATTGAGTTGAGTGAAAATTTCCACTGAATTGATTTCAATCATTATAGCCCAAGGGTCGACTCTCTGTCAGAAACCAAGGTGATGAAAGTTTTAATTTTTTTATGTGTTAAACATTCTTATTTAGTTATATAGATCCTTAGCATAAAAGGCCTATGATTTTAATCCCCACACAAACTGTGTAGTGTCTCTACCTCTACGACCTCAGATTGACAAGTGAATTTTGAGTAATTTTTTTACCAATTATTCCACCCAAAAATTTGGTTAAGATGGATATCTTACTAAAGGGTTTAAACACACGCGACAACTTCTCCTTGTTTGCATGAATTCCCTGCCTAGTCAGAATAAAAGAGTGTATCACAAATGATAAGGCTTTATGTTGTTTCCCCTGTTATAGCATCATTTATCACCTTTATATACTCAATGATCTATGTATTGGCCTTGGGCAGCCCTTTCCATTTAGACTTGGTCATTTTCTTAAAAACAATATTTTGAATTCCATATGTGACTCCACCCTGTCTAAAACACATGCAGTCACAAGTCCACTCATATCTTACCTGCATATACAATTTAAAATATTAAAAAATATAAAACTCCCTATAATTTGGGTGGCGTTTACGAGTTACATCGGAATCCCACCTATAGGAGCTTGTGGTCAAACTGTTTCCCAACTGAAAAAATTGTTTTGAGGAAGTATAAATACACCTAATGGGGAAGGCCTAAGGGAGGACAACGAAAGGTATTGATACTATGGCCTGTTATAGCCCATATCAAGTTTGATTATCCCTATGCATATTGCACTTCCCAGGTTCAGGAAACCATTGTTGTTGAGATTCAACAAGATGATGAGATTAGTGAAAAGAGTTGCCTTCACTAAGTGGGCCCGCGGGCTATTTTTGGCGCAAGTCTATTTTTAGACTATGTCTATTTTTAGACATGTCAATCATATTTCAAAAGTTGCAGGATGCTATTTGTGGATGGTTGATCAAGTTGGAAAAATAGATGAAATTATATTTTTAGAATATTGGGCGAAGTCTATTTATATATCACTGAACTAAAAATAGATGCATGTCGATTATTATTAGCTCTTAATAATAATAAGACACTAAACAACAACTTATTCTCCTGGAGCACTTTAGTTCAGTGTACAGATGTGGCACAGTAGCTGACAAAAGGAATTACGCTATTCCTAAGGGTTTACCAGAGCTATTGCATGGAGGACTTAGTTAGAACTCAAGTGGCAGAGTTATGACACAGTTGGAAGAAGTAGTTATGGAGTTTTATTTAGTTTAACTCAGTTAGACTCAGTTGAGCTAGTTGTATCTAGTCTAACTGATTGATACACTAGTGAGAGTGGAGTGAATTAATTAGTTAATTAATTCATAAATAATAACTCGTTAATCAACTGAATAATACATCAGTTAACTACAGTGCATGGTGTTAGCCACCTATAAAATTTGTTATATCAAAAGGTGGCTAAGACTTTTTGAGCCTTCAAGGAACGAATTTTATTATTTAAAAATGTTGGCTCTTGAAGACTCTTGAATGCCTCATGCCTTTCCTCTGTCCAAAACTTCATTGCTGTTTCCCTTCAGAACTCAGAAATCCTGCTGATTTCCAAGCTAGAATACTGTTGCAAGCCCCATTTCCCTTTTCCCCTTTTGCCAAAACTAACCTTCATTTTCTTCCCTACTTCTCCATAAAATTCCTCCATTTTTCATAAGTTCTTTTCTTCCATTCATAAAAATCCACTTTTTTAAGGTTTGAAACCCACTTTTTAGCCTTATCGGAACCCTCATTTTCCCTGAAAAATCATTGGAAAACCATAAAAAACCCACATTTTGTACATATATGGGTCCTAGCCCCTTCCTGCATAAATCCCTAGTCATATAACCCTTCATATGACCCTTGGCCCCGCAGTCGTGCGCCAAGCCTTTAAATATTTCTCCGCCCAAAGAATAAAACCTTTGAATAAACTTAACTTCTTGGGTTTTTAATTATTTTATAACTTTCCCGCCGGTCTGCATTTTAGTTTAATCTCCACTGTCGATCTGATCTGCAGATCGATGGTGCAGAATCTGTCTCCTTGTGGTCCCCGCCATCCACTAGCCGATTGCCCAAAACCGGCGGTATCCATCGCACCACCTTTGGGCGAAAGCTGTTTTCCCCCGATCGCCAGCGATTCCATACATCGTGTGACACGCGTCCCATGTACTTTTTCAAAACCGCTTGCCCATCACACGTTATCATTCGGACGTGGACGCCCAGCAATATTTCCATGCGCCGTCCGATCTGGGGCGGGCCATCCAACGGCTATCGCTTGCCGAAGATGCCCGACACTTAACGTGGTCCCGGTGCGGCGTTAAATCATTTTCCGTCGTCGATCTGATCTGCAGATTGACGGTTCAAATTTCATATCTCTTATTCCGTCGCCCAGTCAACGATTCTACATTTTGACTTTTCCCCTTTCCCCTGACCGTCGATCTCTGCGCGATCGACGACTCTGATTTAATATTTCTTTCGCCTTCTCCGATCAATCTTGACCGTTGGATGATGCCATCCAACGACCGTGCTTCCTCCACATGCCTCCACAACAGTAAACCTATAAATGCAGGATTTTATAATAGCTTTTTTTATTTTGCAGGGTTTTAATGATTTTTTCCTCTGGGTTCAAAGAAAATTCAGAAGCAGAGGGTGACGACCCTCCCACCTTCGATCTGCCAACGAAATCATTCGCAGGTTTCAAATTTCGCGTTTTTCATGAGGCATTGATGCCTTTGTCAACCCTGCACAGCCCTGCACACCAAAAAAAACCGTGAATAAGACACAGACAGAGAGTATCAATGACGAAGACCGAATTTACCTGAAAAGAGGATTAAAGGACAATTTTGTGGGGATTACGTCTAAGATGCTTATCAAAATCCTAATCCCCAAGTATAACACCGTTTAAAGAAAATCTGAAGTGTTTTAACCGACAGAAAACCCTCCACCACCACAAATTGAGGCGAATTGATTCCTCAGCTACCATCAATGCCACTTGTGCCTCAAAACATTCAAAACAGAGGCCAAAGTTATTGATCAAACAAAGATATTTTCCTCAGCGTAGTCAGGGAGTTACTTCTGCAAGCCATTCAATGCAAGAAATATCTGCAGAGTTACTCCAAACATTACATCGAGCCTCAAAGGTCAACAAAAGCTCCCACAGAGCTTAAATATTTATGAAAAATCATTTAATACAGAGGATATGTATGTAAGTTTCTTCATTGAGCCCCTCAAAGGCCCAGAAGCCATTAAGTCTGTATTAATTGTAATTGAGATCTTTTATCAGATCTCACCTCCTCATCCTTCTGTAAATACTTCTGCAGAAGATGAGTGAGGGGTTGGTTGTAGAACTTTGATATACACTTGAGCTTAAACTTCTGATTGTACATAGTATTCACTGGCTCTTTGAGCTCTGCTGGTGATAGATAGGTTAGGCTGAGATGTGTAGATGGTTGCTAACCTAAAGCACTGGACTTAAAGCTGTAACTAGTTTGGAGCATTAATACAAGATGATTTATGGGATCCTGGTCTATGTTGATGGTGATGTTTCTCTAATTGTAACTTGCTAATTTGTTTCTCTTTTCACTGTGTCTCATATTCTCTTATAAAGGACAACATGTATAGAGTTAGGACCTACTGTACATCAGTAACCTTCTCTGACTGAAAATATTTATCTGAACGTTTTCTTCTAAACTGTGTTATTTAGGAATGATTTAATTCAGTTCAAGCATAGGAATGCTAGCGTTCCCTCATCTTATTGTCTTAGATTAATGTTATTCTTAAATGTTATTTTCAGTATATGTTTTGTGAAGATGAACTGAGAAAGATATGGTGAGCCCTGGTCCCAGTTTTGTCCCCACTACTATCTGGATGTTTCCCTTGGAATGTGTTAAAAGCTGGCTAGTTTAAAAGTACTTACCAGATCTTAGGCCATTCTGTGTTATCTTTGTGTTTGTATTGAAAGTAACTAAGTAAAGCATAGATAGGAGAGGATTTGTGGTGAGCCCAGCCCGCTAGTTTCTACTCCAAAAGTTGCCTTCAATTTTCCCTTTGTTTTAAAATGTTTTCTACTGAAAGTGTATCAAAGGCTGGCTAGTTTAAAAGTACTTACCAGATCCTAGTTTGCTTTTATGTTTTTCTTGAGTCTATGTCAAAGGCTGACTATTTTAAAAGTACTTATTAGATCCTAGGCTGCTCTTGTTCTGCATCTGTTTATCTCTCCTTCTTATTGTAATCATTTCATTCCATAAGTAAAACTTCAAAGAGATCCTTAGACATAGATGACTTTCCCCATGAACCACTCTTGCCTCTTGTTGTTCCAATTAAATCCTATTATGACTCCATAGACCAATGGACTAAAACCTACAATTATCTATCTTTTTGGCCGAAGCTTACTCTGATTGCTCGCAACTTCTCACCCTTGAAACTCTTTGCATTTGGGACTTTCAACCTCAAACAGTAATCATGCTCAACCATCCAAAAACAAACAAACCCTTGGCCTTCATAACTAGCCTAATATCATAACCCCAAACTTCAAAGACAAATCCATATTTGCACTTATTGGAGAGATCCCTCTCCAGATTCAGGAGGGCTAGATCCTAGAATCCCAAAGTTGGTTGAAACGATGTTGTTTCTGCAATTTTATTCTCACCAATCTGCTAAAATTACAGGTCCCTAACATTTATGGCGACTCCGCTGGGGAAATTCCCTAAAAAACTTCATAAAAATTTGTGAGTTAAAAGCATCATTTTCAAGCACTACCAAGAAACTAGTAATCATGATGAAACTTGTTTGAATCTGTGACAAACTAGGTAAACCCTAGGATTCTCATAAGACTTTATCTAACCTTGAAAGATCAGTTGGCTTAGCCATAAGAGTAAATTGTCTTTGTCTCATAACCGTAGCTAAGTTTTGAAACAGAGTTAAGATATTCTTAAAAACCACACAACTGAAAAATAACTCAGAAAAACTAAAAATATTTCAGATCGGTATTCAATAAACATGGTGGTGGACCATAAAACCTTTTACCTCTTTAGGAGCTAAAAACTTCCACTTGGCGACTCCACAATCCTTAGCAGACCTTAAGACTCCACTGGGAAGAACCCTTATTTTACAATATCATTCAAACTCAGTTAGAAGACTGTAGGATAGAATTTCAAACAGACTAGTTAACCTTTTAAAGACTGTCATACCTGGTTAAACTTGTCTTGTTTATTTTGGTCTGAAAAACACAGCATAGTGGCTCCTAGAAAGATTCACACTAGAGCCCATCCTGTCCCTGATCCACCTAAATTAGTTGATAACCCAGAAGGTATCCTTAGGAAGTCTCCTAGGATTAAATTGTCAACTGTTTTCAGATCACCCTTGAGAGCTAATTCAGTTCCTGAAAATCTTTCAGCTCTACAACAATCACAAGTTGACTTAGTGAATCCCTTTAGAACCAGGTCTCTTGGTGATTTAGATTAGTTAGATTCTAAGTCTTCACTTTCATCTCCTAAAACAAGTGAACATCCTGGTAGCAAAGAAACAACACCTCCTAATTTACATTTCCTTCACAATTTAGGTGTCTCTCTTCCAAGGTCTGCTCAGCAATCTTTTCCAGGTCCATCCACTTCTACCCACCCTACATCCATTGTTCAAACAACTCCACTTCAGCCCACATTTTCAGCTTTTAATCCACTCCTTGTGAATCCACCCCCACCAAATATCATGGCAGCATGGTATGCTCCCTTAGTCCTTCCTGCACCATTAATCAATCTTCCACAGGACTATCAGTCCAAAATTACATTATATGATGCTAGCAATACTGCAACTGCATCACAACATGTGGATAAGATGGATGAATACTTTGACAGAAATGAAATTGATGATGATTCTGTCAAGCTTAGGTTATTTTCTCAGATCTTAGGGGGAGAAGCAAGAAAATGGTTCAAAACTTTAGCCCCCCATAGTATTAATGATCTTCAAGCCTTCCATCAATCATTCTTAAAAAAATGGGAAGTAAAGAAAATCCCTCTCCAAGTCCTTTCTGACTACAAGAACCTCCATAGAAACACTGGGGAAAGTGTGCAATCTTATTGCACCAGATTCAATAGTGTGTATAATGCACTTTCCCCAGAACTTAAACCTCCACAAGGCTCATATTTAAACAATTTTCCTGAAGGGTTCGACTCTGACATGACCTATCAGCTGAGAGAGAGAGATTTTTCAACTCTTGAGGATATGAAAAGAGGTGCTCTTTCTGTGGAAGTCAACTTAATGGAAAAAAGAGAAAGAATGAAAAATGAAAAGAGATTTTCCTTTAGAGAAGAATCCACACCTTCTACTTCCAACTCAAAGATGGAGAGAATGATGGAAGAAATGATGAAAGAGATGAACATAATTAAGAGAGCACAAGAAAATCAAAACCAAACTGCTCCTCAAAATAGAAACCAGAACCAGAATTAGAATGTTAGAAGGAACCAACCTCCAAACAGACCTAGGGAAGATCATCAGCAGATCATTCCTCCCTTTCATCAAAATTATGTAAGTGAGGTTGAGGAAGTGAATGAGATAACATAGGGAGATGATGTAAACATGTTTGGGGTAGACAATGATGACTTTGAGGTTCATTATGATGGAAAAAAAGGTCTATACACACCTTATGATGACAAAAGAGATGATGATGAAAATTGTCATCAAGACATGGAAAACGTCATCATAGAGCCTCAAAGAGAATATGACCTTAGAAGCAAAACCAATCAACAAATCCCCAAAAACAAAACCTCTAAAAAATATTCACAAAACAGCACTACAACCAAGCCTAAAATTGTCAAACAAAAGGATAAAACAATGGCTGTAAATTCTGGTAATGATAAAGAGAAAGACACTCAAAGCAAAGAAAAACAGAGTGCAGACATTAGTATTACTAACACTTCAGCTAGTACTCCTGTGAAAAAATTTTTGTCTAGTATAAATAAAACAAGTCAGCAATCCGATATTGCTGATAGAATAACAACTAATAAGGCTGAAACGAGTTCTTCAAAGAACCAAATACCTTTCAGCCTTGAGCAGGAAATTTCAAAGATAAAAATCTCCATTCCCTTGATTGAGTTAGCTGCCCAACATGTATATAGGACCCAAATTTTGAAGGCTTTAAACATTAAAGAGAATGAGGACACAATCAATCTTAATGATGACCTACCAGAGCTGATTTTTGGTCCTAAGATTGATGGTAGATATCAAGAGGGACCTATTCCTCCCTTTTATGTAAGTTTAAACATTCATGACAAAATTTTGCACAACGCTATGCATGATTCCGAGGCTTCTCATAATTTAATGCCGACATCTGTAATGGAGAGCCTTGGTTTAGAAATCACTAGACCTTACAAAGATTTGTACTCTTTTGATTCCAGCCGAGTAAAATGTTTAGGATTAATCAAAGACCTTTGTGTTAACTTAGCCCAAATTCCAGCCAAATGCTTAGTCATGGATATTGTTGTGGCTGACGTACCCCCAAACTATGGAATGTTATTATCAAGATCATGGGGAGCTAAGTTACAAGGGACTATGCAAATGGACATGACCTACGCGAATATCCCTGTTTTCAATCACAATAGAAGACTTTACACGGAGTCTCATATGCAATACACAGTTACAAGTCAAGACAGACCACAAAACTCTCCTATGTATTCTGTAAACACCGGCCTTGATTCTTTCATCATGTTTAATGAGGAAACACTCGGTGAACAGGTCACTTTAGCAGGATTAATGGCTGATAGGGAGGAAGAGGAAAACACCATAGAACTGTCAAAACGGTTTTTTGAAACGTTAAACAGTAGCAAACTAAGCAAAGGTCTTGAACTACAGGTCCTGCACCCTTTGCTTTTAAACCTTGACACTCAAGAAAACGTGCCTCCACTTAACACAAAACCTGAAGAGTCAAAAAAATTTCAATTAAGTGCCGCTAATCATGAAAATTTAGAAAGCACAGTAGTTGAAGAGGACGGTAACCAGGATGGAACCGAAAAAAGTCCTCTGTAGAGTATGTATTTTGATGGTTCCTGCACTAGGACCAACGTTGGTGCAAGTGTCTGGATTTCCAACACTAAAAATAACCACACTGAAAGCATTTCCTGCAAGTTAAATTTTCAGTGTTCTAATAACAGTGGAATATGAATCCCTTCTCTTAAGCTTGCATCTATTGAAAAGGTTGGGAGCCACAAGAATTAATGTGTATGGGGATTTAGAATTAGTTGTTAGGCAATTCAATGGGGAATATAACGCAAAACATCCCAGACTTAGAACCTACCGGAATGATGTCATGGACCTGTTGAAAACCTTTGAGGAGTCCAAACTGTTTTTTGTCCGAAGAAAAAGAAACATTGCGGCCCACAATTTAGCCTTTGCAGCTAGGACATGCTTGACGCCATATGAAACCAAAGACTGCACAACTGAGATAAAATTTAGACCATCTGTACCTGATAATGAAAAGTATTGGTAGGTGTTTGACAATGATAGACAAATATAAGACTTCATGCAATTCAGAAATGAATTTGAACTACACAGTTCGGACTCAGGTTATGATACATACTGCAGTGAAGAAAATTTCCTTGGTGAAGAGGAACCATCTCCTGAACCTATTAATATTAACCTGCTGTCAGGCAAACTAAAAAACAAAACAGAATTGGATGCAGATTTCGAAACAGATGAGTTAGAAAATCTGCACTCTAGAGATGAAAGGTTGCCAAGCGGTCTGACGCCTTTAGAAGAATTGTTTGATCTTAACGATGTGGCCAAAAAACCAAAACTAGAACCTGTAGAGGCTGAAGTAGAAGAGTGTAATATAGGCAGTGAATTTAAACCTGTGATGATTAAACTGTCTAAAACTTTACCAGCTCACATTAAACTCAAATACATAGAGTTGTTTAAATATTTTTCTGATGTTTTTGCATGGAGTTACGAAGATCTTAAATCCTATGACACTGAAATAATACAACACAAAATTCCCCTTAAAGAAAACCAAAAACCATTCAAATAGAAACTGCGCAGAATAAACCCTGTTCAGTTACCGTTGGTTCATAAGGAGATCATGAAAATGTATGATGCTGGTATTATTGTCCCTATTAGATATTCTAAGTGGGTGTCTAATCTGGTGTCTGTTAGGAAGAAAACTGGAGAGATCAGACTTTGTATAGACTTTAGAGACTTGAAAAAAGCTTCATTAAAAGACAACTACCCTTTACCAAAGATGGATCACATTTTACAAAGGGTGGTAGGGTCTAAAAGAATTTCTTTACTGGATGGATATTCAGGGTACATTCAAATCTTAGTTCACCCTGATGATCAATTAAAGACAACATTCACTACACCATGGGGCACTTTCATGTATGTGAAAATGCCATTTGGTCTAATGAATGCTGGAGCAACTTTTCAAAGAGCCATGGACATAGCATTCTCGGAGGAACTGGGCATCTTCATCATCATCTATTTGGATGATGTCACTGTGTTTTAAAAAAAAATGAAGAGCACTTATAACATTTAAGAAAAAATTTCGAGAAGTGCAGAAAGTTTGGGATATCCTTAAACCCTAAGAAGACACTATTTGGTATCCATGAAGGTAAACTTCTTGGGCACATTATTTCTGAGGAGGGTATAAAGATAGATCCCAAGAGGATTGAGGCCATATTGCAAATCTCTTAGCCTCGAAACATCAAAGAGTTGCAGTCTTTCATTGGAAAGATTAACTTTTTAAGAAGGTTCATCCCCAACTTGGCTGAGCTCCTTAGGAATATCACAAACATGTTAAAAAAGGAGCAAGGGGTAAAATTGACCTTGGAAGAAAAGAAGTATTTTGAACTGGTGAAACAAGCTTTAACCAAAACACAGGTTCTCATAAGTCCTGATTTTTCAAAAAAATTTTATATTTTTTCATTTGCATCAGAACATACCATAGCTGCTGTCCTTTTACAGAAAAATCCGCAAGGACAAGAGCAGCCTATTGCATTCTTTAGCAAGGCATTGAGGGATACCCCTTTGAAGTATAACATTATGGAAAAGCAAGTTTTTTCTTTGGTTAAAGCTTTGAAAGAATTCAGAGTATACATCCTTCACTCACACATCATTGCCTTTGTCCCAAACTCAGTTGTTAAAGACATTCTAACACAGGACCCAGATGGTAAGAGATGTAAGTGGATCGCTATTATTCTTGAATATGATTTAGAGATAAAACCCACTAAACTCATCAAAGGCCAAGGTCTAGCTAGATTGATGGCTGAATCCAATTTTGAAGTTCTTGATATTAATATGATTAATTCTTTGGATGATCAAGAGGAACTCTCAACTCCTATTGTTGAAAACAATTTTATGAATTCCTCTTGGTATGCTGATATTGTTTATGTTTTTCTTAATTTGAATACACCTCCTGGTTTGACAAAAACAAAGGCAAGATTCCTTAAATTGAAAGCTGTAAACTATTGCATTATTGATAGATGTCTTTACTGGAAAAATAAAAGTGGTATATTGCTTAAATGTTTGCCTGAGTTTGATGCAGAGAAGGTTAAGTACCAGTTCCATGAAGGAGAGTGTGGAGGTCATCTGTACTGGAAGACAACAGCCAACAAAATTTTGAGGGCTGGTTTCTATTGGCCTACTCTTTTCCATGATGTGCACAAAATGATCATAGCCTATCATAAGTGTCAACTTTTTGAAGGAAAAAGAAAACTGTTACCCCTACCTCTGCATCCAATCACTGTTGAGGCCCCTTTTCAACAGTGGGGACTTGACTTTATAGGAGAAATCCACCCACCATCTTCTACCTAGCATAGATGGATTCTTACTACCACAGACTATTTCACTAAGTGGATAGAAGCCATACCTTGTAGACAGGCCAATGATTCAGTTATTATAAAATTTATGGAGACTAACATTCTCTCCAGATTTGGCCGTCCTACCAAGATTATCACTGATAATGCAGCAACATTTAGATCAAGGAAAATGGTTGAGTTATGTCATAAGTATCACATAACATTGGGGCATTCCACAACCTATTACCCTCAAGGTAATGGACTTGCAGAATCCTCCAAAAAAATATTAGTGAACATAATCAAGAAACTATTGGAGGGCAATAAGAAGTCTTGGCACACAAAGCAGGTTCATGCACTCTGGGCTGACAGATTTACTTTGAAGAAATCTATTGGTATGTCACCTTTCCAGCTTGTGTATGGTACTGATGAAATTTTTCCAAATAGCCTTGGGATACCAGTAATGAAGTTGATTCAAGAGTTACAAACTGAAGAAAATGACATGATCAGAAGAGTGAACCAAACCATTCATCTTCAGCAAACCAGAGAGGAAGTGTATAGCAAAGCATTGCAGAAGCAGGACAACATTAAAAAGATTTTTGACAGAAGAACAAAGGCCAGCAATTTCAAGATTGGGGACAAAGTTCTAAAGTGGGATTCAAGAAGGGAAGAGAAGGGCAAGCATGGAAAATTTGACAACTTATGGCTTGGCCCTGACTCTATTCACTCAGCTGTTGGTAACAATGCATTTTTCTTGCAGGAATTGAATGGAGCAGAATTGTTTGGAGGTCCTGTCAATGGCAGGATGCTTAAGAATTACTTCTCTTGATCCATGTTATGTTCCGAAAGCCTTTTTATCTTTTTTCCACTGTAAATATTTCATCCACCATTGCATTCAAAATTAGAAAAATCAAAAATACAAAAATAATGAAAAGAAATAAAAGAGGGCGGATTGTGAAAAAAAGAAAGGTATGGCCCCATACCAAAAAATAGAAACAAATTCTGAAAGTGTGCAAGCTTAAATGCCACTCCTGAAAAACACACTTCTAGTTATTCAAACAGCTTAATCTTGACTAATTAGTTTTAAAACTTTCTGCTGTTAGGATAGTGAATTTGATTTGACAAACTGTTTAATCTTGGCTTATCAGTAGATAGTTTAGGTTAGAAATTAAAGGTTCAAACATTTTCAAAACCTGAACCTTAGTTCCCATAAAGAGTTGACTCAAATCTGTTTCATTTCTTGAGTCATAAAGAGGTAAATCTGGTTCTAATTAGCTCAAAATCTGAACCAGAAAACAAAGTAGGAACAACTCAAACAAAAGTCAGAATAAAGCTGTTTAAAAGATGAAGGAGCAGTTTTCAATTTTCAGATCTTAAGCCTTCTATTTTGTTTTAATTTTCTGTAAAATAAATGTCTATAGGAAGCTTGTTTTTATGCCATAGATCACAACAAGTCAAACAGTTTAATCTTGACTTGACTATTTTTAAATTTATGTTTTAGAAATTTAGAGAATAAAAATATGTTGGACAGTTTAATCCCAACAGATGGTAGAATAGGTAGAGAAGCATCTGAGCTCAACTGTTTAATCTGATTTCAGGGAGAAATAAGGAGTATAATTAGATTAGTTTTATGCTTTTAAAAGAATAAAATTTTGTGAAAAGAGTTTTCCAATCCAAGTGCACTCTAATGAAGAAAAAATGTTAGATCAGTAGGATTGGGTAGGTAGAAAGTTTGTATTGATGAAGGTCCATTGTTTTCATGGCTGCTAATATATTTTCAGAGAAGACCATCCCAACAAAGGAATGACAGCCCAATGGATCAGGCACATGTCAGCCTCCCAGAGAACATAATGGATGTGGCACAGGTCAGCCTCCCAGAGAATGCAAGTCTGAAGTTCTTGATGCCTTCAAGAAGGCACCATCCCCAAGTGGAGCCACTGTTAGCCACCTGTAAAATTTGTTATATCAAAAGGTGGCTAAGACTTTTTGAGCCTTCAAGGAACAAATTTTATTATTAAAAAGTGTTGGCTCTTGAAGACTCTTGAAGGCCTCATGCCTTTCCTCTGTCCAAAACTTCACTTCTGTTTCCCTTCAGAACTCAGAAATCTTGCTGATTTCCAAGCTAGAATACTGCTGCAAGCCCCATTTCCCTTTTCCCCTTCTGCCAAAACTAACCTTCATTTTCTTCCCTATTTCTCCATAAAATTCCTCCATTTTTCATAAGTTCCTTTCTTCCATTCATAAAAATCCACTTTTTTAAGGTTTGAAACCCACTTTTTAGCCTTATCGGAACCCTCATTTTCCCTAAAAAATCATTGGAAAACCATAAAAAACCCACATTTTGTACATATATGGGTCCTAGCCCCTTCCCACATAAATCCCTAGTCATATAACCCTTCATATGACCCTCGACCCCGTAGTCAAGTGCCAATCCTTTAAATATTTCTCCGCCCGAAGAATAAAACCTTTGATTAAACTTAAATTCTTGGGTTTTTAATTATTTTATAACTTTCTCACCAGTCCGCATTTTAGTTTAATATCCACTGTCGATCTGATCTACAGATCAATGGTGCGGAATCCTTATCCTTGTGGTCCCCACCATCCAATAGCCGATTTCCCAAAACCGGTAGTATCCATCGCACCACCTTTGGGCGAAAGTTGTTTTCCCCCGATCGCCAGCGATTCCATACATCGCTTGACACGCGTCCCGTGTAATTTTTCAAAACTGCTTGCCCATCGCGCGTTATCATTCAGACGTGGACACCCAGCGATATTTCCATGCGCCATCCGATCTGGGGTGAGCCATCCAATGGCTACCGCTCGCCGAAGATGCCCGACAGTTAACGTGGTCCCGGCGTGGCGTTAAATCATTTTCCGATGTCGATCTGATCTGCAGATCGACGGTTCATATTTCATCTCTCTAATTCTGTCGCCCAGTCAACGATTCTCCGTTTTGACTTTTCACCTTGCCCCCAACCGTCGATCTTTGCGCGATCAACGGCTATGATTTAATCTTTCTTTCGCCTTCTCCGATCAATCCTGACCGTTGGATGATGCCATCCAACGGTCACGCTTCCTCCACATGCCTCTGCAGCAGTAAACCTATATATGCAGGATTTTATAATAGTTTTTTGTATTTTGCAGGGTTTTAATGATTTTTTCCGCTAGGTTCAAAGAAAATTCAGAAGTAGAGGGTGACGACCCTCCGCCTTCGATCTGCCAGAGAAATCATTCGCAGGTTTCAAATTTCACATTTTTCATGAGGCATTGATGCCTTTGTCAACCCTGCGCAACCCTGCACACTAGAAAAAATCGTGAATCGGACACAGACATAGAGTATCAGTGAAGAAGACCGAATTTACCTGAATAGAGGATTAAAGGATAGTTTTGTGGGGATTACGTCTAAGATGCTTATCAAAAGCCTAATCCCTAAGTATAACACCGTTTAAAGAAAATATGAAGTGTTTTAACTGACAGAAAACCCTCCACCACCACAAATTGAGGCGAATTGATTCCTCAGCTACCATAAATGCCACCTGTGCCTCAAAAAATTCAAAACAAAGGCCGAAGTTATTGATCAAACGAAGATATTTGCCTCAGCGCAGTCAGGGAGTTACTTCTACAAGCCATTTAATGCAAGAAATATCTGCAGAGTTCCTCCAAACATTACACCGAGCCTCAAAGGTCAACAAAAGCTCCCACAAAGCTTAAATCTTTATGAAAAATCATTTAATACAAAGGATATGTATGTAAGTTTCTTCATTGAGCCCCTAAAAGGCCCAGAAGCCATTAATTCTGTATTAATTGTAATTGAGATCTTTTATCAGATCTCACCTCCTCATCCTTCTATAAATACTTCTGCTGAAGATGAGTGAGGGGTTGGTTGTAGAACTTTGATATACACTTGAGCTTAAACTTCTGATTGTACATAGTATTCACTGGCTCTTGGAGCTCTACTGGTGATAGATAGGTTAGGCTGAGATGTGTAGATGGTTTCTAACCTAAAGCACTGGACTTAAAGCTGTAACTGGTTTGGAGCATTAATACAAGCTTATTTATGGGATCCTGGTCTATGTTGACGGTGATGTTTCTCTAATTTTAACTTGTTAATTTGTTTCTGTTTTCACTATGTCTCATATTCTCTTATAAAGGACAACATGTATAGAGTTAGGACCTATTGTACATCATTAACCTTCTCTGACTGAAAATATTTATCTGAACGTTTTCTTCTAAACTGTGTTATTTAGGAATGATTTAATTCAGTTCAAGCATAGGAATGTTGGTGTTCCCTCGTCTTATTGTCTTAGCTAAATGTTATTCTTAAATGTTATTTTCAGTATATGTTTTGTGAAGATGAATTGAGGAAGATATGGTGAGCCCTGGTCGCATTTTTTTCCCCACTATTATCTGGATGTTTCCCTTGGAATGTGTTAAAAGCTGGCTAGTTTAAAAGTACTTACCAGATCTTAGGCCATTCTGTGTTATCTTTGTGTTTGTCTTGAAAGTAACTAAGTAAAGCAGAGCTAGGAAAGGATTTGTGGTGAGCCCGACCCGCTAGTTTCTACTCCAAAAGTTGCCTTCAAGTTTCCCTTTATTTTAAAATGTTTTCTATTGAAAGTGTATCAAAGGCTGGCTAGTTTAAAAGTACTCACCAGATCCTAGTTTGCTTTTATGTTTTTCTTGAGTCTATGTCAAAGGTTGACTAGTTTAAAAGTACTTATTAGATCCTGGGCTGCTCTTGTTCTGCATCTGTTTAACTCTCCTTCTTATTGTAATCATTTCATTCTATAAATCAAACTTCAAAGAGATCCTTAGACATAGATGACTTGCCCCATGAATCACTCTTGCTTCTTGTTGTTCCAATTAAATCCTATTATGACTCCATAGCCCAATGGACTAAAACCTGCAATTATCTATCTTTTTGGCCGAAGATTGCTATGATTGCTCGCAACTTCTCACCTTTGAAACTCTTTGCATTTGGGACTTTCAACCTCAAACAATAATCATGCTCAACCATCCAAAAAAAAAAAAACCCTTGGCCTTCATAACTAGCCTAATATCATAACCCCAAACTTCAAAGACAAATCCATCTTTGCACTTATTGGAGAGATCCTTCTCCGGATTCAGGAGGGCTAGATCCTAGAATCCAAAAGTTGGCTGAAACGATGTTGTTTCTGCAGTTTTAGTCTCACCAATCTGCTAAAATTACAGATCCCTAACACATGGCAGTTTCAGTGGAGAGCAGTGGAGAGATAGGTGTAAGGGAAAGATAGACTATCTGTTGTGACTATAGTGATGCATTGATTGCATCCAGCACATAGTGGAGATTCCAATGAGGATTATGCATTCAATACAAGATTAATTTGAATTCATTCAGAGCTATTCTTCATCAGATATTGCACAGTGGAGGCAGGCTAGCAGGTGGCATAGATCGGTGCATGGATTTGCAAGATTGGGCCTAATTAGTGTATGACGATTGTACTATACTGAGAGCTTGTGATAAGCTTTGTATGCTTGTATGATATTTTCATATGATCTCCATGTTACATAATATATATTGGGGGTTTTCAGCTTCAGGCTTTCCCGATTAAAAACTGTGTTATGTGTGATTGAATTTTTGTTTATACTTCACATGTGTGTGCAATTAATTTTTTCGCAAAAGATTAACAAGTGGAATAGATTCAGTATCTTGCATAAAGTTAAATAGTGTGAGATCAGGTGGATCTTGGACATATGCATGCTTAGTGCATATAATTTCTACATGGTATTAGAGCATTGTTTATTGAAGATTGCAATTTTGAAGTGAGTTTGTGCTGGTGGACAATTCCAATTTGCTACAGAAGATTCTTGGTGCAGAAATCGAGTATACATTAAAATGTCTTTCAACGGGTTGAGATTGGAGTATTCCCTTGATGGGAGCTCGAATTACATAGCCTGGAAGGACAGGATGGAGGTAGTTTTGGAGGATAATGGGCTGAAGGAGTTCATCGATAACGATGTTCCTAAGTTGGGATCTAGCAATGCTGCATTACTTGATGCATGGCAAAAGAAGACTGCAAAGAAGAGGAGGATTCTGTTGGAAGGTGTGAAGGAACACATCGAGGAATCCGACCTTCATGGGAAAGCAAAAAGCCACTCCCATTCTTAATGTGGAGAAGGCTTTGGCCAGTTTTTCAACGAAGTGACCGAGAGGAAGTTCAATTGTGAGCAAGCTGAGAAAAATAAAAATGGAGAAAAGGCATTATTTAAAATACCTCGAATTTTGTCCAAGATGAGCTGAAGTGTGGGGGTTCTGCGGCCAGTGAAAGGAATTTAGTGACTTGGCTCTCCTTGAAGCTTTGAAAAAGTTGGCATAGCTACGAAGACTACTGTCAATGGACGGGCACCGGAGATGGGGTGACTTTGATGGAATCTTGTGCGAGGAGAATAAGGCGGTGCAGAGATGGATCTTCATAAAAGAATGAAGATGAAGGCGTAACTGGTACACTTAAAGAAGGAAGAGGAGAAAATTCCTTCTAAATCCGGTGCGAAAGGCAAGAAGTAGGATTTTTCCAAAGTGAAGTTTTTTCACTGTCACGAGCATGGAAATTTCGCCACTAACTGTCCACAGAAGAAGAAGAATAAGCAGGTTGTTGGATCTGCAGCTGGAGAGGCCTTAGCCTCGCAATTTGAGCTAGATTTTTCTTTGAGTGCATGCTTGGTTTCAAGCTACATGGGATCAGTGTGGTATCTTGACAGTGGTTCATCTTTCCATATGATGGGAGACAAAGAGTTGTTTAGTGACGTGGAGGAGAAGGACCTCTAGATGCATATAGAGATGGGTAATGATGGTTGGTACAGTGCGATTGGCATTGGGACCATTACCTTTGAGAGGGAGTCTGGTAATCCATTCGTGTTGAAGAATTTCATGCATGTTCCAGGCCTGAAGAAGAACTTGGTCTCAGTCGCAATGCTGGAAGACAGGGGTTATGATGTTTTTTTCAGTGAGGGAAAATCTTTCCTTCAACATAAAACAATGGGTCAAACCAAGAAGATAGGGGTTCAAATTAAGAATCTCTACAAGCTAGAGGTAGATGGTTGTGTTGCAATGGTGGGCAAAGCAGAAGAAGTGGTGAGTCGGGATGAGGGCGAGTTATGGCATAGGAGATTGGGCCATCTTCACCATGACGCTTTGAAAATTTTGTAGCAAATTTCTACTAGATTTCCCAAGGGTACTCTTGCGCAGTCATATCAGTGCAAAGGATGTACAATGGGTAAGTTTGTGAAGACCACCTTTCATGAGAAGGAAAACCATGCTTCGGTGATCCTGGAGAGAATTCACACAGACGTGTGTGGACCATTCTTGGTTGCTTCAACAGAAAAAAAATAGGTATTATGTGATATTTTTTGATGACTTTTCTCATAGATGCTGGATATTCTTCATGCAGAAGAAGAGTGAAACATTCTCAAAGTTCTGTGAGTTCAAGGAATTGGTGGACAAGGAGTTGGGGAAGCAGGTGAAAGATCTACAGAGCGATAATGGTGGTGAATAAATCTCGGGTGAATTCAAAGACTTCTGTAGAAAAGAAGGAATTCGAAGAGAACTCATAGCACCTCATAACCCACAACAGAATCGGGTCACGGAGAGAAAGAACAGAATGATCGTGGGTGCTGCACGAGAAATGCTGCATGACTAGGGCCTACCGATGCACTTGTGGGCGGAAGCAAGAAACACTGTGGTTTATGTGCAAAACCGTTGTCCTCATAGAGTACTTGGCATGAATACACCCGAGGAAGCTTTTATTGGTAAGAAGTCTGATATTTCTCATTTGAAGATTTTTGGCTCACCTGTTTACATTCATGTGACGAAGGATGCCAGGAAGAAGTTGGAGCCGAATGCAGAAGTTGGGATATTTGTGGGGTACACAGAAACACCCCATAACTATCGTGTGTATTTTCCAAACAGTCGGATGACTGTTATGCGACGGGATATAAAATTGAATGAGGTGAAAGGCATGAAGTTGTTGCTTGAGAGGGAGCTACACTTGCATGCGGAAGAGGAACTTATTATTCCCAAATATGAGACTCTGGATGTGGATCAGCCACAGGAGGAGATTCATGGAGTAGAGGAGTCCACTCATGCAGAACCAAACATCAGACAAGGAAGAAAGTGTACCACAGAAGCTGAGAGACTGAAGCTTGATGTGACACAGAATGTAGGAGTCCCTACATCACAACATAGACAGAGACAGTCACCGGACTGATATACTGGATACAGCTCTTATGAGAAAGTGTATCATGACAGAGCCATATTCTTTTGAAGAAGCAGTGCAGAAGTCCACATGGGTAGATGCCATGGTGGAGGAGTATGAATCCATTGTCAGAAAAATTGCTTGGGAGATTGTTCCAAGGTCAGTGGGGAAATCAGTTGTAGGATCAAGATGGATCTACAAGGTAAAGAAAGCTGCTGATGGGAGCGTCAGAAGTATAAGGCAATATTTGTTGCCCGGGGCTTCTCACAGATTGAGGGGATTGACTATGAAGAAACCTTTGCACCTGTCACACGGTATTCTTCCATACGTACCATCCTTGCTCTCTCAGTGCATATGGGTTGGCACATTCATCAGATGGATGTGAAGACTGCGTTCCTTAATGGGATCATTGAGGAAGAGGTGTACATTGATCAGCCTGAAGGATTTGAGATCTTCAGCAGCGAGTTGCATGTGTGCAGGCTCAAAAGAGCATTGTATGGGTTGAAACAAGCACCCCGTGCTTGGTACACTCGGATTGACAGCTATTTCACTGGACTTGGCTTCACCAAGAGTGAGGCGGATGCAAACCTGTACCAGATTTTGGTTGAGGGTAAGCTTTTGATCATTGTACTTTATGTTGATGATTTGATACTAATAGGTGATGAGCAGTTGATACACTCATGCAAGGCTAATCTTGCAAAGGAGTTTGAGATGAAGGATTTGGGCCTCCTTCATTATTTCCTTGGATTGGAAATATGGCAGCGGGAAGGTGAACTTTTTGTGTCTCAAGGCAAGTATGCTCGGGAGATACTGGAGAAGTTTCACATGCAAGCCTACAAGCCTATCGATACTCCTCTTCCAAAAAATTAGAAGAAAGAGGATGCTACATCGGCAGAGGTAGTGGATGCCACTGTTTATCGACAGTTGGTGGGTTCACTCATGTATTTAGTCAATACAAGACCATACATATGCTATGCGGTGAACCAGCTTTCACAAGCGATGGTTAAGCCTACCAATATATTTTGGAAGGTAGGCAAGCATGTCCTGAGATATCTCAGGGGCACATCTGAGTATGGTTTATGGTACAGAAAGATGAATGAGGTGAAGTTGCATGGCTTCACAGATGCAGATTGGGCAAGAAGCCCAACAGATAGAAAGAGCACATCAAGAGGGATTTTCAGTATTGGATCTACGACAGTTTCTTGGTACAGCAGGAAACAAAGATCTGTGGCACTCAGTTAAGTGGAAGCAGAATGCATGGCAGCAAGTTTAGTTGCATGTGAGGCTATTTGGATGAGGAATATTCTATTTAGTTTGTTCGGTTCACATTTAGATCCCACGGTGATTCATTGTGATAATCAGAGTTACATTAAACTCTCGGTTAATCATGTGTTTCATGAAATATATAAACATATTAATATCTGATATCATCATATCAGAGATTGTGTGCAACGGAAGATCATGTTGCTTTAATACATTCCTACGGAGGATCGGGATGCAGATATTTTGACGAAGGTGCTCACCAGGAGCAAATTCAAATACCATGGAGGCAGGATTGAGATGAAGGATAATCCCTATCTTGTTGAGAGGGAGCGTTGAGATTCAACAAGATGATGATCTTAGTGAAAAGAGTCACCTTCACTAAGTGGGCCCACAGGCTATTTTTGGTGCAAGTCTATTTTTAGACATGTCGATCATATTTCAGAAGTTGCAGGATGCTATTTGTGGATGGTTGATCAAGTTGGAAAAATAGATGAAATTCTATTTTTAGAATATTGGGTGAAGTCTATTTATAGATCACTGATCTAAAAATAGATGCATGTCGATTATTATTAGCTCTTAATAATAATCAGACACTAAACATCAACTTATTCTCTTGGAGCACTTTGTTTCAGTGCACAGATGTGGCACATCAGTGGACTGAGGGAATTACGCAATTCCCAAGGGTTTACTGGAGCTAATGCATGGAGGACTCAATTAGAACTCAAGTGGCAGAGTTATGACACAGTTGGAAGAAGTAGTTATGGAGTTGTATTCAGTTTAACTCAGTTAGACTCGGTTGAGCTAGTTGTATCTAGTCTAACTGATTGATACACTAGTGAGAGTGGAGTGAATTAATTAGTTAATTAATTCATAAATAATAACTCATTAATCAACTGAAAAATACATCAGTTAACTACAGTGCATGGAAGTTTCAGTGGAGACCAGTGGAGAGATAGGTGAAAGGGAAAGATAGACTATCTGTTGTGACTATAGTGATGCATTGATTGCATCCAACACACAGTGGAGATGCCAATGAGGATTTTTGTAGCCAATCCAAGAGTAATTCGAATTCATTCAGAGCTATTCTTCATCAGAGATTGCGCAATGGAGGCAGGCTAGCAGGTGGCATAGATAGGTGCTTGGATTTGCAAGATTGGGTCTCATTAGCGTATGACGATTGTACTGTACTGAGAGCTTGTGATAAGCTTTGTATGCTTGTATGAGATTGTCATATGATCTCCATGTTACATAATATATAGTTGGGGTTTTCAGCTTCAGGCTTTCCTGGTTAAAAACTGTGTTATGTGCGATTGAGTATTTTTGTTTATACTTCACATATGTGTGCAATTAAATTTTCCGCAAAAGATTAACAAGTGGAATAGATTCAGTATCTTGCATAAAGTTAAATAGTGTGAGATCAGGTGGATCTTGGACATATGCATGCTTAGTGCATATAATTTCTACAATTGTTTCCTTCTTTGAGATGTCCACCTCCTTTATGTGACATACTTGTGCACCTTCTATGGAAGAATATTGTTGAGGCTTGGGCTGGATAGATCCAGAGGATGGTTTTGCTTGGAGTCGTGGCTGTTTTCAGGTGATATTTCTCCACATATTTTACATACATAAATAAAGAAGCTTCGTATTGTTCCCGAAGTGGTGATCTTATATGATTTTTATACATGTTAATGATCTCGTAATTGTTAATTTCATGTTATATTTTATAAGCTTATATGATATAGCCTACTGACATTTAGGATATATATGATGTACAACTAGTCTATGTGATTTTTCTTGAGTGATTTGCAGGTCTTGAAGCACGTGGAGAAGTAGAGGGTTTTCACCCTGCAGGAATGACCTCAAACGTAGGACATTTTGGTAAGTTCATCTCTCCCAAGTGTACTATTTTAAGCATTAGGGCCTTTAGTTTGATTGCTTCTTGCGGTTGTATGTCTTCCGCTCTGTTAGATCCCTCAACCCAGACCTTAGGGTAGTTTTTCCCGCAACAGAATTGGCGACTCCGCTGGGGATTTCATCCATGTAATTCCTAGTTCGGGTTTTTTTCTCTATATTTTGGGTTCCCTGACTGATGTGATCACTTTCCCAGTCTTATTGATTCTTTATCCATCTAGGAAAATGTTTTGATCTTCTATAATAGGCTTGGATTTTTTATTTTTCCTTGTTGCCTTTTCTATATGCAACTTTTAGTGCACACAATTGTGTATACATCCATTCTAGTCCAAATAAACACATTCATACGTGAGTTTCCTTAGACACAGACGTGTAAGCACGCATGTTGTACACTTCCAACCTACATATGGCCAGTTTCAAATGAAAAATTGATTTTTGGAGTCTTGTAAGGTCTTTCTGCATATTCTTAGTCACTACTATAGAACCTATGATGTGTCTGGAGAGTTTTTCTCTCTGTTGTGTATCAATTTCTCTCTTTCTTTCTCTAAAACCTAGTCAACCTAGGGCTTGCATTGCTTGGTGAAGTTTCAGTTTTGGATGTTGCACCGAGACTTCCTTCTAAGGTTCTTGGTTGTTTTGAAATTTTAGAATAGTGAGTTTGTGTCAATTTGCTCATGCTTGGCCTTGTCATTACTTCACTTTTTGGTTTTTGGCTTGTTGGCTTGTTTGGTTTTCTTGGTTTCTTGAGATCAACTTTTCTGGCAAATCTTGAAGTTGTCTTCTTGGTTTCTTGAGGTTTTTGTGATTGCTAGAGTTTTATACTGTTGTTTCAAGTCATTTTCTTGAGTTAGTTACTTCATTCCATTTATTGAGTCCCATCATGAAAGTGACATGGTTGGCTTAAGAAATTTGGAGTTTCTCGTGTCCTCAATTTGTTGATTTGAATTCTTTAGTAGTTTGTGCTTTTTTCTAAGAGATTTTGCTGCTTCCTTAAAAAGTAAAAGGCTCAAAAAACATTGGTATTTTCCTTTTATTTTTCTTTTGTTTTTCTTTTATGGTTTTCATCATTTTTGGACCAAGTTTGTAGTTTGTCATTTTGGTTCGGATTTCTTGGTTTTGAGTTACGTTCTTGAGTGGACTTGTCTCTTCTTGTATCAATTTTTTTTTGGCATTTGTGTGCAAGGAAGTCTTTGTTTTTTGCTTGTTTTTTCTTTTGTGTTGAATTGATCAGACTTGTCTTGTTGAGAAACACATTTTCTTATCTTTTTAAGTGGTCTTAGAATATGCATTTTTCATTGGTAGTTTTGCATTAGTGTAGTTTCACCATTAAGAATATTTATTCTTTTGATAGTTTTTGAGTGTGTGAGCGTGCTTTTGAAAAGAAAAGAAAATTTTCTTGCTTTTATTAGTTGTTTCATAGAACCTTAGTAGAAATCTCTTTCATCGAAGAAAAATTTGCATATGCATGTAGCAAGTTTCTATTGATTTCTCTTTTGCATCAAAACTTCATAAGTTGCATTCTCTGTTTACCCCTGACTTAATAAGAACAACCATTAAAATCAAGCACATAATTTAAAATGAACTAGAATTTTTGAGTTTTCATTAATATACACCAACTAGTCTAGGTCATAAGGCCTTGGAATAGGAGGGTGGAGAGTTAACTCTCCAAGGCCACACAAAATTTCAAACATAGAATTTGATTAATAAGTAAAATCCAGCCTTGTTAATTGGATCAGGAAAGCTCTCTTCTAGAGAGTCAAGTTCGAGGGAAAGTAAAGGCAAAGAAGAGAGATGCCCCCTCCTTTATTTGTTGGATCCTGACCAAAGATCGTTTCGCCCGACTGCTGATATGAACTCGTGTCCATAGTTGCTATTCCTAGGTATTGCATAACTGACTGTGGGGGGTAATACCCATGGTACCTGAGGTATACATTGCATCAATCTCATTATTACTTCTTGAGGGTGCCCTTGCAAAGCTTGGGTACTTGTACCGGCAAAGGATTTTGTTAGGAGGTCAATGTACTTGTTTCTGTTACCTTTGCTTGTAGGCCTGGGGCATAATTACCCAAAAATATTCTCGAAAGGTCATTATTTTTGCTTTCTTGTATTTTTGAGTTTGGTCCTAATAACCCAGAGCTGAAATACATGAGGGTTTCTTCATTGTTGAATCTTAGGGACATTTTTGTAGAGAGTGATATTTGCTCCTAGATTGCCACAACTTTGTAATTTTTTGAGTCTACATAAAATATCATAATTATTAAAGTGGTTGATCGATCAGTTCGTCGATCGAGGAGGCTTTCGTGGGCTTTATCCTACGAGTATTGAGCCTTGTTCAAGAAAGCGTAGGAGAACTTTTGCTGGTAATTTCCAACCAGTAGTTGCAAATGCATCAGAGAGTGATCTTAGCTTGGGGCTATTATTTCTTAGGTTATTCCCAGTGCTAGTTGTGATTTAGAGAGGAGTACTCCACTCCTTTCTCGGGTCATTTTTCCGGCAGAAGAAGTTGAGGTTGAAGAAATTCCTGAACCTCTAGTTATTCCTTCCTCTCCTCTTCCTACTAGTTTTCAAGATGTTTTATTGTACGTCCGGCCTCCATCCCACATACTAGATAGCCCTCATATTTCTCCTTTTTTTTCTTTATATGAACACAACTGGGAACATAGATTCTTCTATGAGTACTTCGAGTGTGCATAGTCGTCTTTTTGCTAAGGGAAGAGGTACAATTTCTATTTAGACCATCACTCCCAATACTACAATTTTTGGCTCTACCTCCATTCCGTCTATGAGTGGGGGCACCCAAGATTTTTCTTCCCATACTAGTCCCTTTTCCTTTAGGATGAATTCTAGTGCAATTCCTTCAGTTTCTCTCACTTCTGCATCTGTTGTCTCCACACCCATTTATTCTATGGCTAGTGGGCCAGCTTATTTTCATGGTTTCCCCTTCAGAAGTTGTCATATCCCTCATTCAAACCCTTCCTTAGGTTATTTTCCTTTCTCTGCTCAAGATCAAGGTTTTAATCCTTTTCTCGGAGGCCAAAGCTCTAATTCTTTTCAAGGCAGGAACCCTGCTTTAACTGGGTTGGGAACTCGGAATCAGTTTTTGTATGGTCAGCAGGGGAATGTTCCTTTATCCTCCGTAGGTGCTTCTCAGGGTTTATCTCCATTCACTAATGCTTGGAACCCTTATCAAGGGGTTTCATCTTCATTTAATACTTCGATTGGGGGGAATATCCCTGTTTATAGTAAACCTATGGTGGGAGGGGGTCCTACTTAGAATGCTTCTGGGCCACAAGGTTTCTCTTATGGTTCAAATTTTTCTATGAAAAATCCATGGCAACCTGGTGCCTTTGCAAATCCAGGTTATTATTTTCAGAATGTTGGGAATCCTTCCGCTGGTGGATGGAATTCTTAGGCTCCTCCGTGCTTACTGTTCTTAGCAACCCTAAATTTTCCAGATCTGTCAAATTTGACTAATGATCCTATTCGATACAGCTCGGGTTGGCCTCAAGTCCCTACTAAACTTCCATCAGATACTCTGAAATTTGAAGGGAAGACTGGTGAGGATCCAGCCAACCATGTTACCACTTTCCATTTATGGTGCTCATCGAACTCCCTCATCAATGATTCGATTAGGTTTAGGTTATTTCAGTGCACGCTAACTAGTAACACCGCTAAATGGTACATTGAGCTTACTAGGGGCACTTTTTCTTCATTTGGCGAGTTGGATACTATGTTTTTGAACCATTTTTAGTTGCTCATTTGTTATGATGATGGGACTGAGCTTCTCGCCAATTTCCAGCAAGATAAGGAAATGCACATTTCTGACCATATTCAGGAATGGAGGAGAAAGAAGAGGCTTATTAAAGCCCATATTCCCAATGAATTATTTATCAAATGGTTCCTCAAATCCTTACAGCTATAAATCTCGAAGGATGTATCTCTTTCTTGGGTATTCTCCAAGGAGCAAGCTATATTTAGAGCCCAACAGTTAGAACCAATCTATTCTCAGTCTAGAATTATTAATAATATATTGCCTAATGCTCCCCATTCCAAAGTAGATTTAGCCAAACCAAAGCTAGGTTCTCATGTTGATGGGCTTGTTGGTTCAATCGATAGTGGCACGACTAACCTTTTGATTCAATTGCAGTAGTTGTCTCTACAATCTACTCCTTATATTCAGGCTACGTTGTCAGTGTCTAATCTTTCCCAAACCTTAACGATTAATGTTGTTCAATATTATAACTCCAAAGGAAATCAACAGTCTGATGGGAAGAAGAAAGGAAATAATAAAAAGAAGAAAGATAAGGATGGGAAGAGTAATCCTAGCAAAACCAACGATAATGTTGGAGAGGGTAAGAGAGAGGCAAAGAAGAAAGTCAAGTTTCCATGCAATTTATGCATTGGATACCATCTCACTCATCTCTTCCCTAAGATTTAGGATGCTTAGTGCTTGTTAGCTCAGTAGGGTTCCTCTATTTCCCAGATTGTCCTAACTAACCCTTTTCCCCAAGGGTAGAAAATGTTTTCTAGTAGGAATGCAAATACTGGAACTCCCACAAGTAGCAACCTGGAAGGGGAAAAATATTCAAATGTATATATGATGAGTGCTCATGTTGATGTCGCCACGAGATCACGTGATTATAGTGAATCTGAGTCTTCGAAGGCTAAGGACGCTCCTGATACTTCAGAGCCACTCCATATTGAGAGGCCCGCAATCGAGCCTATACCTTGCATGTCGAAAGGTTCTGCTAAACATTTGACAATAAAACCTAATGCCAAGGAAGCCCATAACTACTCCATTGTAGAAGATCTGGCTCAAAGTCCTAGTGCTATGTCTATGTTGGAGGTACTCCAGTCATGCCCAACACAAAGGAGTGCTCTTCTCACTGTGATCGAGGTGATAGATCCAAAGAACTTTACTATGATCACATTCGATATGTCAAATCTTAAGAAGAGACTTCCTCATCACATGGATTTTCAAATCAAATCTATGTATCAGAAAATCAATATTTTTCGAACGATAGTCGATGAGAGTGTTACCACATGTGTCATGTCTATCTCATGTTGGAAAGCCATTGGATCTCCTCAAGCCATTCCTTCACCCACTCTTCTCACTGCATTTGATGGTCATTCTCACAGGCCACATGGCATTGTTGCGGCTTTGCCCATCTATATTGGTGGTAAAGTTGTCAATATTGAAGTCGAGATAGTTGATGTTAATTTGGACTACAACCTTCTATTGGGGCGGAATTGGATTTATGAGATGGATGATATTGCTTCATCATTATTTCATGTCCTGTGTTTTCCCCATGAAGGGAGGCTTGTCTTTGTTGATCAGATGGACTATTCTCCGATAGATATAAAATTTCAGTCCCCACTCCGATTATTAGTTTTCCCTTATCACTCCATGAATTTAGTTTTAAATCCAAGCATGATAAAAACACTAAAATCTGGAAATGACAATTATTTTTGAAAACAAAAATTTGGAGATTTTACTACTGCTGGAAAAAGCATAAATAAAACATAGTAAAAATATAACAGCCACACACAGAAAATGACACAGTGACTTTTGGTCAATGTAACCTTGGAAAAACCCCCTACAACTCTTGGGGAAAACCAATTTGAGAGCTCTTCTTTATTTCTAAAAATATTTGATAGGTAAATTGAAATACACAAGAAAAATTACAGAATTCACAAAATCCAACTTATCTCGATTTTCGTGCTAAACTTCCACCTCGAAATTTTTGCCAACAAAAAACAGAAAAACAACAAAAAATTTACAACATTAAATGTTATACGGATGCCTCAATTTTCGTGCCCAGAATAGCCTGTATGAAACTGTATAGACTGTACAGAAAAGGTACATTAGTCCTTCTCAAAATTCGTGCCCATTTTTCCCTCAAATGTGTGCCTCTTCCTGTTGTCTTTTTCTTCCTCGAAATATGTGTCGTGCTCCTTGGAAAAAGTGCATAAACTCTATTGTACATATTTTTTCCTTGGGATGCATGCCAATAAATGTTGTATGGAAATATTGTCTTGGGATGTGTGCCATGCTGCTGTACGGATTTTCTGCTCTCCTTCACTTCCTCCCTGCTCAGAAAATCTCCTTGCTCTCTCTTGCATTCTCTCTCAAATGCTCATGAAAGATTGAATGGATCTTTTTTTCTTCTTCTCTCCTATTACCCTAAATTACTTTTTGGGAAACCCTAAGATCTAATGGCTTAGATTCATTTAGATCAAGGGATGATAATAAATGTGCATTTAATTCTCACTTTCTATTTTTTAACTCACCCAGTTAAATAAAGACCCACTTAGCCTTTTATTTCCATAGTCACTTTTTCACTTTCTAATCCTTCATTGACTTTAATAAAGTCACTTTAAAATTAGGATGTAACTTTATCACTTATAAAGTCACTTTAATATTAGACTGACTTTACCACTTATAAATTCACTTTGGGAGAAGAAGTACAATAATGTGGACACTTTTCTCTAGGCAAAAGATCAAAGCCTTAGGGAACCACTTGTCCTCTGGTACCCAAATGTTAACACTCCCTCTTACCAAGGAAAATGTTCCTCACCACTCCCATATTGTCTCTGAAGTAGACATGTTTTCCCCGTGGTAAGGCTTTGGTGAATATTTCCACTACCTACTCATTTTTGGATATGTAATCAAGCTTAACTGCTCCCTTTTAGACATAGTATTGAATGAAGTGATACTTGATCTCGATATGCTTTGACCTGTCATGAAAAACTGGATTCTACGTGAGTTTTATGCAACTCTTATTATCGCAGTAAATCACAGAAGGTCTCAATGCCTGACCAAATATACCAAACAACATCTTTCGAAGCCATATGGCCTCACAACTAACCAAACTAGCAGCCATATACTATGCCTCATCTGAGCTCAATGCAACTAATTGTTGTTTTTGGCTGAACCATGACACAACTGCCGAACCCAACCCAAAACGACACCTTGAAGTACTCTTCCTGGTTGAAGAACATCCTGCCCAATTTGAATCTGTGTACTCTGCTAGTCTCACTCCATCTCCCTATCTATAATGTGTTTTGCAGCCACCCAGTGCACTCGCTTGGGCTCACACATGAACTGACTCATAGTGTTAACTGCAAAACATATATCTAGTCGAGTGTTGACCAAATACATCATTAAAATAGTCAGTTGTCTGTATAGTGTAGGATCCACCAACTCGGAATCAGAATCATGAAACTTCTTCCAGTTAGTGATCATAGGTGTAGACATTGTTTTGCAGTCCTCCATGTAAAATATACTAAGAATATCCATGGTGTACTTCCCCTGTCCCAAGAATAAATTCCCCTCCTCCTACCACACCTCCAATCCCAGAAAATAATGCATCAAGCCAATATCCTTCATCTCAAACTCTAAAGCAAGATCTCTCTTGCAGTCCTCAATGAGTCTCTATGCTTCAGTGATGACCAAGTCATCAACATACAACACCAAAATGAGAGGCTCCTAGCCTACCACAATGAAGTATAGGTTTGGATTAGCCTCACTCTTAGTGAAACCCAACTACTACAAGTACGTATCAATCTGAGAGTACCAAACTCTAGGAGCTTGCTTCAGGCCATAGAGTTCCTTTTTCAATCTGCATACATGGGTCTCCTACCCATGCACCTCAAAGCCCTACAGCTGCTCAATATAAACTTCCTCCTGAACGAAGCCATTGAGAAAGGTGGTCTTCACATCCATCTAGTGGATCTTCCAACCCATCTCTCGTGCAATTGATATAATGGAGTGAATGGATGTATATCGAGCCACAGGAGCGAAGGTCTCCTCATAGTCAACTCCCTCTACCTGTGAGAATCCTCTCACCACAAACCGAGCCTTGAGCTTCTCTATGCTGCCATATATGGCATGATTTATCTTGTGGAGCCATCTCGAAGTAATAATTGATTTACCTTGAGGCCTAGGCACTACCTCCCAAACATCATTCTTCATAATAGAAGAATACTCCTCCATCATGGCCTCTCTCCAGACCTACTGGCTAGCTACCTCCTCATAACTAGAAGGCTCGGTGTGAACAATGCTTGTTACCAATGCCATGTAACTACATAACTACTCAGGTGGTTTAATCTCTTTGACTTGTCTCTTTGGCCTAGAAATTGATGTGGCCTCATGCAAGCTGTCTTGAAGCTACTTGGGCTTCCTCTTCCCTGAACCTACTTCTTCCACCATAGTGAAATAATCCCCATCATCATCAGAAGAGTGAACTCCTAAAGGCCTACCAACTGACCTAATACCTGTACTTGTGCCTGTAGAAGCTGAAGTACCATGCAAATTTTCCATCACTGGACTATACTGTGAACTGCTCTGCGGATTGCCTTGCATCCTTCCCAAAGAACCACCCACTTGACCCTGAGAGCCACTGCTCACTAATGGACTTGGCACTGTAATAGATGTACCTCCTGATCCCTGACTTCCTGCACCCTGTGCACTAGATCCCTATGACTAACTTAGTTGTTGCTGAGGGTCTGGTGACTCTAGATAATGTAACTCTTGTGACCTCCTGAAATCTCTCTCCTCCTCAAACTTTACATCTCGCTTGAAAACCACTTTCCTCTTTGCAGGAATGTAAATCTGCTAAGCTTTCGATTTCTCACTATAACCCACAAAGATTCCCTTATCTGTAGTAGGTTCTAACTTGGTCCTCTTCTCCTTGGGGACATAGGAATATGTAAGGCACCCAAAGACACGAAAGTGCCAAACATCAGACTTCTTCCCAGAAAAAGCCTCCTCGGGAGTCGCATTCCCCAAGGCACGATGTGGACTCTTGTTCTGCAAGTAAACAACATTGTTGCAGGCCTCTGCCTACCAAAATAAAGGTAACCCCTGATCTTGAAGCATGGCTTTGGCATCCCCTACAATGGATATGTTCTTCCTCTTTGACACCTCGTTCTGCTGGGGGTTGTAAGGAAGAGTGAGCTCCCTCTTAATGCCTGCCTCAGCACAAAATTCCACAAACTCACCAAGAGTATACTCACCTCCATTGTCTGACCTGAGTACCTTGATATTCCTACCTGTTTGGGTCTCCACAAGAGCTTTGAACTCTTGAAACCGCTTGAAGGCCTCACTCTTGGTCTTCAAGAAATAAATCCAGGTCATCCTAGAGTGGTAATCAATGAATAAAACATAATACTCATAGCACTCAAGGATACATGAGGCATTCGACCACTCACATCAGAATTAATCAAGTCAAGGATCCATGTCGCTCTATTGTCACTGCTACGAAAAGGGGATTTTGCAAACTACCCCATAGCACACCCTCCACCTACATCAAGGTGATCAGAATCGACATCTGGCACACCAATGGTGATCTCCCGTAATGTCCTCAAGGCCCCATGATACATGTGACCCATCCTGCGATGCCAAATCAGGGGCTATAATGAGAACTTGTACACCTTAGCATGGCGCACTCCAATCACTCTAGCGGACGCAGCTAGAGTTCCCCTAGGATATATAAGCACCTGCCCTCTCCTGAACAACACCTCATACCCTTTGTCCTCAAGTGTTGAGATATATATCAAGTTCTTCTTCATTCCAATAACATATAGAACATCTGACACTTTCAAGCGTTGTTTGGGTTCCCTATCAAATGTCAATGTTCCCACATTGATTTCTCTAACAATGTTGTCATCGGCAAGTACTACCTCCATATCAGTATCACTCTCTGATAGCTCTAAGAAGTACTCCCTAACTCCTGTTATATGGTGTGAAGCACCATTGTCAACATACCAAATATCAGAAAATGCTCTACTGGTAGAGGTGAGTGCACACTCCCTCTGAACCTGTATGGCAGGTGATACTGCACTGGAAGACTCACAAGCTATGAACCCAAAATCCCAGTCAAAGCTCTCTGAGAATCCCTCTATCTCTACAGAAGCTTCCATGGTTTTCTCTTTCCCCTTCTTGTTCTTCTTCTATGGACACACAATAGCATATTGTCCCATATTTTGACAATTCCAACATTTTACTTTGGAATAGTCCTTCTCTTTTTTATGTTGCTTGAATTTACCTTTTTCTTTGCCTCGACTGGTGTAAGCTTGCTTCTTTGCTTTGCCTTTCTTGCCTCTTGCCAACAATTCCAAATTTTCATCCTCCTCCCCCTGTTTGGCTGCCCCTAGATGGTTCTTCCTAATCTCATTCTGAATGAAATCATCCCACAACCTCTCCCATCTGGGAAGGTTCTCACGTGCAACAATACCATCTACAAAAATCTCCCAAGACTTGGGAAGTCCATTCAAATCTATCCTCACCAACTCAGTGGGTGCAATGGTCTCTCCTACGATTACCAACTCATCTCTCACCGAAGTGATATTGGTGAGGTATGTTGGAGCACTGTCATTCTTAGCCATTTTTATGGCCTTCAATTTCTCCTTTAGGACCATCTTTCTGTTTCCATTTGAGCTCTGGTAAAGCCCGATCAAGGCAGTCCACATATCATGTGCATGTATTTCCTCTCACATGAGGAATGGCATGATCTTTGACTCCATCCAAAACCAGTCTTTTGGCGTTACCATTATTTTTATTGAACTCTGCTAACTGTATAGGGTTAGCAGGAACTGCTACTGGGTGTTGTGCCGTATGTACATAATTCCCCAAACCTCTTCTTCCTCAAAGATACTTTGGATTCTCTCCCTCTATGAATTGTAGTTACTCTACCCATCTAACCTGTCTTCAACCCTCAAACCCAAAGACATGATTCATTGTCCTATAAAACTGAAATTTCAAATCTGGGTAAAGGTTTTATGTTTTCTGTGTAAAAATCAGCTTGCTGTAATTTTAACATTGTTGTCCCAAAATGCAATTTCAAGCCAACTAAGCTCTGATACCATGTAAAATTTCAGTCCCCACTCTGGTTATTAGTTTTCCCTTATTACTCCATGCATTTAGTTTTAAATCCAAGCATGATAAAAACACTAAAATCTAGAAATGACAATTATTTCTGAAAACACAAATTTGGAGATTTTACTACTGCTGGAAAATGCAGAAATAAAACACAGTAAAAATACAATATCCACACACAGAAAATGACATAGTGATTTTTGGTCAATGTGACCCTGGAAAAACCCCCTACAACTCTTGGGGAAAACCAGTTTGAGAGCTCTTCTTTATTTCTGAAAAAAAAATTGCAGAGAAGCTGAAATACATAGGAAAACTTACAGCATTCACAAAATCCAACTTATCTCAATTTCTGTGCTAAAATTACACCTCGAAATTTGTGCCAATAGCAAACAGAAAAGAAAGTAGAAACTTTACAACATTAAATGTTGTACGACTGCCTCAATTTTTGAGCCCAAAACAACCTATACAGCACTGTATAGAAAATTTACATCAGTCCTCCTCGAAATTTGTGCCCAGCTTGCCTCGAAATTCATGCCTCTGCCTACTGTCTTTTTCCTCCTTGAAATTTTTGTTGTACTCCTTGGAAAACGTGCCTAAAATCTGTTGTACATATTTTTTTCTTGGGATGTGTGCCAATAAATTATTTTGTACGAAAATTTTGTCTTCGGATGTGTGCCAAGCTACTATATGGATTTGTTGCTCTCCTTCACTTCCTCCCTGCTTAGATAATCTCTTTTCTCTCTCTTGCCTTCTCTCTCAAATGCTCATGAAAGAATGAATGGATATTTTTTTCTTCTTCTCTCCTTTTACCCTAAATGACTTTTTGAGCAACCCTAAGATCTAATGGCTTAGATTCATTTAGATCAAGGGATGAGAATAAATGTGCATTTAATTTTCACTTTCTATTTTTTAACTCACCCACTTAAATAAAGATCCACTTAGCCTTTTATTTCCATAGTCACTTTTTCACTTTCTAATTCTTCATTGACTTTAATAAGGTCACCTTAAAATTAGAATGTAACTTTATCACTTATAAAGTCACTTTAATATTAGACTAACTTTACCACTTACAAAGTCACTTTAGGAGAAGAAGTAAAATAATGTGGACAATTTTCCCTAGGAAAAAGATCAAAGCCTTAGGGAACCACTTGTCCTATGGTACCCAAATTTTCACAATAGATCCAAATGCATCTTCTGACTCTATTGTTACCTTGGTGAATGATGCCAAGAAACCTGTGGAGAATTTAGGGGTTGGAATGTATATCTCATTGATGGGTACATGTGATCTTCCGCCTCTTTATGTCCATATCAATGTTATTTCATCCTCCAGGGCTCTTACTCGAAGAGATTTCTTCCGAACTCATTATTTTTCGGTCCCTTGGACTTACCTTCCCCTACCAACACATTAGAAGAAGTTAAAGAGGGCAAAATGGCATTCCCTATATCTATAGTAGATATTTCTTATCAGTCTATTGTTGACTCTGTAGATTTCATTCCAGTTTCTCTCTCACTAGAGGATTTGGATGGAGATGTGGCTCTGGCTTTTACACTTAACTCATCCTCTGCTCAGGACTGCCTTGATACTACTCTACCATATGAGGAGGCTATACTTTAGGTAAGGATGGTGTGGAAATATCATGGGATGATTTGCATCATCGGTCATATTTTCTACCTGATTTTCGAGAGGTTGAGTCAATATTGTCTAGCCCTATGTCTACTGATCTTGTTCGCTCGATCCTGAACCCTTTGCCTCTAGCACAAATTTTTGTTGAAGGGAACATAGCTGCCATTTCTTAGATGATCTTAGTGAACATTTCCAATAATCCCAATATTATAGAGAATGTTTTCATCAGAGCTAAATTTTCCCCTGAAGAGATTCATATTTACACTAATCTCTTTAAATTAAATGCCTAGAATTGATCCATTTATTCTATAGCAAGAGATCAAGACTTATGAGAATGCTAAGCCTATACAGCAGAAGCTTCATCCAGTCAACCCTAGGAAAGCTTCATTTATCAAGGTCGAGGTTGAGAAGCTACTTAAGGCAGGTTTCATATACCTCGTTCCTTTGACTGAGTGGGTTTCGAATCCAATGCCTGTGGACAAGAAACAAGGAACGATCTATGTCTGCATTGAATTCAAAGATCTGAATAAGGCATGTCTGAAATATAATTACCACACACCATTTATTGATCATATTATTGATGAGTGTCCAGGGAATGATATTTTCTCCTTCATGGACTCTTTCTCGGGATATAATCAGATTACCATCCATCCTAAAGATCAGCACAAGAGTGCTTTTATTTTCCCCTGGGTTACGTTTACATACAAGGAGATGCCTTTTGGTCTTAAAAATGTGGGAGCTACTTTCCAGAGGGCCATGTATTATTCTTTCCACTATATCAAGCATATCATCGAAGCTTATCTATATTATTTAGCTACTCGTTCTCGAAAGAGAATTGATCATCCTTCTCATCTTCGACATATTTTTAAAAGATGTCGTTATTACAAAATCTGGTTGAATCCGAATAAGTATGCTTTCACAGTCACATCCGGTCGGTTATTGGGATTCATTGTATCTACTGAAGGGATTTGGGTAGATCCCTTCAAGTTTGAGGCAATACTTCAGTTGCCTCCCCCGTCTTCTATTCGTCAAGTTCAAATTCTTCAAGGAAAATCAAATTTCTTGAGGAGATTCATCGTTAACTATGCTAAGGTTACGAAAGGGTTTATGAGATTATTGAAGAAAGGAATTATGTTCCTATGGGATGACTTTTCTCAATGCTCGTTTGATGCTTTGAAAAAGGCATTGACCTTTGCTCCTTTATTGAGTCCATATGATTATAGCAGAGAATTCCTTCTGTATCTCACCACGACAGAATCTACTATAGGTATGGTTCTTGTTCAAGAGGATGATGCTCTTTCTGGGCATGTTATTTATTATCTAAGCCGAGGCTTGGTAGGTCATGAATTGCGATATTCTCCAATTGAGAAGTTAGATTTGGTAGTCATCCATGTCGTTCAACGACTTAGGCATTACATTCTCCTTCACAAAACTTGTGTTTTGGAAGCTGTCAATTCGTTTCAATTTGTTCCCATTAGGCGAGTGATTGTGGGCAAATACAATCGATGGATTTTCATCTTGCAAGAATTCGATCTCGAATTCCTATCTACAAAATCCAAGAAATCGTTGGTATTTGCGGAGTTGATCTCTGAGTTTCCTTGTGGAGATGAGATTATTTATGAGGAGTCATTCCCTAATGAACGTATTTTAGTCATTTCTTCACAAGATCCTTGGTATGGAGTGTTAGCCACCTATAAAATTTTTCATATCAAATGGTGGCTAAATCATGTTTAAAGCCTTCAAGAAACAATTTTATTGCCAAATTGTTAGTTCTTGAAGTCTTGTGAAGATATCTTATCCTTTGATTAATCTTCACTGTTGTTTCCCTCTCAATTTTGAAAATCTGTTTTTTTCCTGAAGAAAAGACTGCTGCAAAAAACCCATTTTCCCCTCATTTTTACCCCTTCTTCCTCTCATACTTAACCTCCATTTCATCCCCTTTTCCCCATAAAAATCCTCCTTTTTCCTCATTTTTCTCCATTTCCTTTCATAAATTCCCTTTAATCAGGTTTAAAACTCCTTTTTAAACCTTACCGAAACCCTCAAAATCCTTTGAAAATCTATGAAAAATCGTAAAAAACCCCATTTTTTCATATTATAACGAAACCTGACAGTTCATGGTTTGATGAATTATCAGCTGTTGATCTAAAACCAATCAACGAGTGTCAGCGAATCACATCGGAGTTTTTTATCGGATGCATTACAAATACTTTTTGCCTACCCCCGATGAAAACCTTCCGATGGATTCTCAACCGTCGATCTATTCAGCCATAACCAGATCCGATGGCCCACATCGCTCTATTCATAAGCCCATCCCTCCACCTGTGACCTCCGCCGATTTATTTCCCACTGTTGATCTGGTTATAAGATCAATGACCTTTGTTCAATCGCATCGGCACTTGTTTCCCTTTGCCATCCATACTCAAAGATCCGATGGTCCAGATCAATCCTCACACCCTTGGTTAATTTCATAAACCCCGCTTTGTAAAGTCCTCTGGCGAATCTCCGCCATTGATCACTGTAGATCAACGGCCTAAAATGACCCATTCTCCGCCGGACCCTCACCTTATATTTTATTTCATTAACCCTGAGATTTGATCTGGACCGTTCATTCCTTTCATCCAATGGTCCAGATTCAACCCGATAGGCCCAACTCCTTTGGGTCCTACCCTTCCCAGATCAAATATCTATTATCCATTCCCTGATCTGACGGTCCAGGTTAAAACCACCTTGACCCTGCCCCACATCTTATCGCCCGTGCATCTGTTCTTCATCGCGCTCTTCTCACGAACATCTGATCTAATGCCCCAGATTTGATGGCCAACGCGTGGTTTCGCGTGATTTTAAGCCCGAAGGATAATGTTTCAAAATTACGCGATGAGGGTGGTTTTAAAAGGCCATGTGTCAGGCTCTAATGCATATCCTGTTCAAAAAGGCAATACCGCCTTTCTCCCATTTTATCGCGTGAAACCGACGGTTTCTTCAGCCAAAACCACTTTACCCCATTTGTATTGCATTCCATCGCGTTTAATCTTCGTCGTTGATCTCTGCATATCAACGGTCCCAGTTTGATTTCTCCCTCAGTTCATCACCCTCCACCCATCCTCCAAGGGACTTCTTAAGTCATTCTCAGTCGTTGATGTCTGTGGCCGATCTCATCCGACGGCCCAGGTTATTTCCGAAACCCCAAAATTCATTCAACTACATTTTCCTTCTGCCTAAGGTTTTTCACCATTTCCTTTGTATTTTCTTCCATTTCGCAATAAAGTGGCCCTTCTACATTATATTTCCCTGGTCGATCTCAACCATTGATATTTGAAAGATCGACGACCCCGTCTTAATCTCCTGCACCGTTTATCCAACCTGCCCCCATCTAACCCCCACGAAGTAATCCTCGTTGTTGGATGCTTTCATCTAACGGTTGTGATCTAACCTCAGCCTCCAAAGTAGTTTTAACCTTCCCCACAGGATTTTTTCTAATTTTTCTTTGATTGTGCAGGTTATAATGGTTTTTCCATTGTGTTAAAAGAAAATCAATGGCCAGGGATGACGATCCCTCAGGCCATCATTCATCAAGAATATCATTCTACAGGGTTCAACACAATGTTTCATTCAACGCCTCATGAGCACTGACGCCATTATAAAACCCCTGTAACACCTACACATCAACAAGACACAACAAAGTTTAATCAAGCAAAGAGTATCAGGGTTAAAGGATGAAATCAAAGCATAGACAAAGAATTGAGGATTGATTACACGGTTTTGAGGGATTACGACCTAAATTGACTATCTAAAGCCTAATCCACTCAATTAAACGTAGTTTGAATAACATAAGACAAAATTTAGGTCTAATTAGGCCTAACACACAGAATTAAAGCAAATTAAGAGTGTTTAAAGAAAAGCAATAATATATATCAGACTGGGACAGCCTCCACTGCCACATCAGAGGCTAATTGAATCCTTTTAGCTACCAAAAGCCACCTGCAGCCTCAAAGCATTAAAAGAGGCATAGTTATGACCATAATAGAAGATATTTTCCCCAATACAGCTGAACAATTATTTCAAATCAAAGAAACTAATTTAAACTATTAGCAGAGTTATTACAACGATAACAAAGAGCCTTAAAGTCAACAAAATCTTCCCAGCAAGCTTAATACTTAATGTAAACCAATTAATACAGAGAAAATATCAGAAAGTTTCTCCATTGAGCCCCTCAAAGGCCGAGAAGCATCAACTGTATTAATTGAACCTAGAATATCTTTTATCCCATCCCACCTCCTCATTTCTTCTATAAATATTTTAGTAGAAGATGAGATAAGGTTGGTCACTGCATATCTGTTGCCTATAAATAGTTTACTGAAGCTGTTGTAAGCTCTTTTTGTAATTGAAGATACCTAAGTTGAGATGAGAAGTTTGAAGCTATAGAGAACCACTGGACTTGAAGATTGTAACTGGTTTGAAGCATCAAATACAAGTTGATTTATGGGATCCTAGTCTATGTCAATGGTGATGTTTTTGTAAATTGTTATTTTATTTTTGTTTCCATTCTGTCCATCTTCTTTGATAAAGAACAACTATTATAGAGTTAGGATTTACTGTCAAAGGTACCCTGCTCTTACTGATAAGATTTATCTACATGTTTTCTTCCAAAATTGTGTATTTAAGAATGATTTAATACATTCCAAGCAGTTAGGAATGGTGGCGTTCCCTCGTCCTACTGTCTAAACTAAACATTGTTCTTGAATGTTATTTTCAATTTCTGCCAAATAAAGTTGAACTATGGAATTCTATGGTGAGCCCTGTCCTCTAGTTTTATCTCCAAAGGTTGTCTGAAAGTTCCCCTAAGAGTATGTTGAAAGCAGGCTAGGTTCAAAGTCCTTACCTGATCTTAGAATATTCTTTGTTATCCTATGTGTTGTCTTGATAAGTTTGCTAAGTAAAGCAGAGCTAGGGAAGTCTATGGTGAGCCCTGTCCTCTAGTTTCTTCTCCAACAGTTGCTTTGAAAAGTGTCCCTTAGAATATGCTGAAAGCAGGATAGGTTGAAATTCCTTACTTGATTTTAAGCTATTCTTTTTTTGTTTTAAATGTTTTCTATTGAAAATGCATCAAAAGCAGGCTAGTTTCAAAGTACTTACCTGATCTTAGATTAATTTTATGTCTTTATTAAGTGTATGCCGAAAGCAGGATAGTTTCAAAGTACTTACTTGATATTATGATGCTCTTTGTTCTTCATTTGTTTGTTTCCCATTCTTATTTGTTTCATTCCATTCCATAAAATCCACTTTAAATAGATCCTTAGACATAGATGACTTTCCCCATGGACCACTCTTGAACCTTGTTGTTTCAATTAAATCCTACTATGACTCCATAGCCAAATGGATTGAAGTTGTTTCTTGCCTATCTTCTTAGCTAAATCAATTTTCACTTTCATTCGCCTTCACCCTTCATTCAGACTTCCTTCACCTTCACATATCTTTGCCCAACCAAAACAAACAAAAACCTCGTTCCTCATAACTAGCCTAATATTACATTCAAAAGCCTTAAAGATAAATCAATCTTTGCACTTATAGAGAGATCCCTCTCTGGATTTAGGAGAGCTAGATCCTAGAATCCCAAAGTGGTTCAAATATTCTCCCTGCAACTTTAGTCTCACCAATCTGCTAGAATTACAGGGAGCTAACATTTCAGGCGACTCCACTGGGGACTGAGTCAACATTCATTCTAGAAAACCCCTTGAGTACAAGTAGCCCTTTTCAAGCACTACCAAGAAAATGGTAATCATGATAAAACCTGTTTGAATCAGTGACAAACTAAGGAAACCTTAGGATTCTCGTAAGAGCTTATCAAACCTTGAAGGATCAGCTAGCTTAGCCATAAGAGTATACTTTCTTTGTCTCATCACCGTAGCTAAGTGTTGAAACTCATTTAGGACACTCTTAGAACCCATAGGACTGAAAAAACTCAGAAAACCCAAAAAATATTTCAGATTGGTATTCAAATAAACATGGTGGTGGACCATAAAACCTTTTACCTCCAAAAGAGCTAAAAATTTCCACCTTGTGACTCCACAATCCTAAACAAACCTTAATACTCCACTGGTAAAACCCGTTATCATCGTAACATCATTTAAACTCAGTTAGAGGACTTTAGGACTAAATTTTTCTTGTTTAAAAGATCAGTTAGCCTCTTAAATATTGTCATATTTAGTTAAACTTTTCTTGTTTAGTTGGGTCTGAAAAACACAGCATAGTGGCTCCTAGAAAGATTTATACTAGAGCCTATCCTGACCCAAACCCTCCTGAGATAGTTGATAACCCTGAAAGAATCCTTAGGAAGTATCCTGAGGTTAAATCTTCAATTGTTTTCAGATCACCCCATAGAGCTCATTATGTCCCTGAAAACCTTGCAGCTGTACAAAATCCACAAGTTGACTTAAGAAATCCATTTAGAACTAGGTCACTTGAGGATTTAGATCAGTTAGATTCAGAGTCTTTACTTTCATCCCCAGATAGAAGTGAACATCCTGGTAGTAGAGAAACTACACCACCAGATTTACATTTCCTACATAATTTTGGTTTCTCTCATCCAAGATCATCTCAACAGTCTCTTGCTGGTCCATCCACATCTGTTCTTAATAAATACACTGTTCAAACCACTTCATTTCAGCCCACTTTCCCTCTTGTAAATCCACCTCCACCCCCTATCATGGAAACATGGTATGCCCCGTTAGTCCTTCCTTTACCATTAGTCAATCTTCCACAAGACTATCAGTCCAATATACCTCTATATGATGCCAGTAATGCTACTACTGCTTCACAACATGTGGATAAGATGAATGACTACTTTGACAGAAATGAGATTAATGATGAAACTGTCAAACTTAGATTATTTTCTCAGAGTTTAGGGGGATAAGTAAGAAAATGGTTCAAAGGCTTAACCCCTCACAGTATAAATGATCTCCAAGCCTTCCATCAGTTATTCTTAAACAAATAGGAAGTGAAGAAGAACCCTCTCCAAATACTTTTGGACTATAAGAATCTCCACAGAAACACTGGGGAAAGTGTACAAGCTTATTGCACTAGGTTTAACAGTGTTTATAATGCACTTCCCCCAGACTTAAAACCTCCACAAGGCTCAGGTTTGAACAAGTTCCGTAAAGGATTTGATCCTGAAATGGCCTATCAGCTGAGAGAGAGAGATCCTTTAACCCTTGAAGATATGCAAAAAGGGGCTCTTGCTATGGAAGTTAATTTAATGGATAAAAGAGCAAGAATGAAGAATGAGAAGAAAGTGTCCTTTAGAGAGGAATCCACACCTTCCACATCTAGCTCAAAGATGGAAATAATGATGGAGGAGATGATGAAAAAGATGAGCATTCTTGAGAGAGCACAAGCTAGTCAAAACCAAACAGCTCCTAAAAACAGAAATCAAAACCAAAATCAGAATTTTAGGAGAAATCAACCTCAAAACAGACCAAGGGAAGATGATCAACAAATCACTCCTCATTTTCATCAAAACTATGTAAGTGAGGTTGAAGAAGCAATTGAAAAAATAGAGGAAGATGACATCAACATGCTGGGAGTAGATAATGATGATTTTGAAGTTCATTATGATAGAAAACAACGTCTATACACACCCTATGATGACAAAAGAGCAGAAGATGAAATTTATTATCAAGAAATGGAAAATGTCATCATAGAGACTCAAAAAGAGTATGACCTTAGGAATAAAAGAAATCAGGAAACTCCCAAGACTAGGACCTCTGAAATTTCTACAAAAAACAGCCTTGTGAATAAACCCAAGACTAAAAAACAGAAAGACAAAATAGTGGCTAGAAATTCTGATAAAAAGAAAGAAAAAGGCACTCAAAGTATTGAAAAATAGAGTGCAGACCTTAGTAGTGTTAGCACTTCAGCTAGTGCTCCTGTTAAAACAATTTTGACAAATGTAAATAGAGGAAATTAGCAAACTGATTTCGCTGATAGAGTGGCGGTTAATAAGGTTGAAAAAAGTACTTCAAAGAATCATATGCCTTTTAGTTTGGAGCAGGAAATTGCCAGAATAAAAATCTCTATTCCTCTCACTGAATTAGCTGCCCAAGATGTATATAGATCTCAAATCTTGAAGGCTTTTAACATAGAAGAAAATAATGACATTATCAATCTTAACGATGACCAACTAGAGCTCATATTCGGTCCTAAGATTGAAGGTAGATATCAAGAGGGACTAGTACCTCCTTTTTATTTTAGTTTAAATGTTCATGAAATTTTTTTTCATAATGCCATGCATGACTCAGGGGCCTCCCACAATTTGATGCCCAAAGCTGTGATGGAGAGCCTAGGCCTTGAAATCACTAGAACCTACAAATATCTTTACTCTTTTGACTCAAGCAGAGTGAAATGCTTAGGTTTAATCAAAGACCTCTGTGTTAACTTAGCACAAATTCCAGCCAAATGTTTAGTAATGGATATTGTTGTGGTTGATGTACCCCAAAAATATGATATGTTGTTATCAAGATCTTGGGGAGCTAAGTTACAAGGAACTATGCATATGGATATGACCTATGCGACCATCCCTATTTTTAATCAAACAAGAAGACTTTACAGGGAGTCTCATATGCAATACATGGTTACCAACCAAGAGAGACCACAGAACTCTCCTCTTTATTCTGTACATACAGGCCTGGATTTATTTATCATGTTCAACGATGAAACATTTAGCAAACAAAAAAATTTAATAGAATTAGTGGCAGATAGAGAAGTAGAGGAAGACTAGATAGAACTGTCGAAACAGTTTGCTAAACCAGAAAACTACAACAACAAAAAACACAGGTCTAGAGCTACAAATCATTCATACTTTGCTTTTAAACCTTGAGAATCGAGAAATTAGTCCTCAACACAATGAAAAACCTGAGGAATTAAAACAAATTCAATGAAGTGCTCATCTTCAAGAACAATCCGAAAGCACACTAGTTGAAGAGGATAGTAACCAAACTAATGAAACCGAAACTAGTCCTCTTTGGAGTATGCACTTTGATGGATCTTGTACTAAGAGTGATGCAGGTGTGGGAGTGTGGCTTCACAATACAATGAACAATCATATGGAAGGGAACTCCTGCAAATTAAACTTTCAGTGCACCAATAACATAGCCGAATATGAAGCCCTTCTTTTAGGCCTGCATTTATTGAAGAAATTAGGGGCCAAAAGAATAAAGGTTCATGGTGATTCCGAACTAATAATTAGGAAAGTGAATGGGGAATATACTGTGAAACATCCCAGACTTAGAGCCTATCGAAACGATGTCATGGATTTATTGAAAACATTCGAGGAATTTAAACTAATTTTTGTCCCAAGGAACCAAAATATCCAAGCTAATGGTTTGGCTTTTGCTGCTAGAACATGTTTAACACCATATGAAACCAAAAAATGCACAACTCAAATTAAATTTAGACCATTTGTCCCTGATAATGAGAAATATTGGCAAGTATTTGATGGAGACAAACAAATAGAAGACTTCCTGCAGTCCAGAAATGAATTTGAACTACCAAGTTCAGGTTCAGACTATGAAACAGACCGTTCTAATGAAGAAAATCTACTTGATGAAGAAGAAGACTCTCCAAAGTTTTCTGTTATAAATCTGTTAGCTAATGAACCTGAACATAACACAGAGGTTAGTGCAGATTTACCAAAAGAAGACTTAGAAACATTGCAATCTAACACTGAAATTTTTCCAAAAGGTCTGGTCCCTTTAGAGGGGTTGTTTGATTTCAATGATGTGGCCAAGAAACCGAAACTTGAGCCTGTCGAATCTGAAGTTGAAGAGTGCAATATAGGTAGTGAACTAAAACCAAAGATGATCAAACTATCTAAAACTTTACCAGCTCACATCAAACTGAAATACATAGAGCTGTTTAAATAGTTTTCTGATGTTTTTGCGTGGAGTTATGAGGATCTAAAATCCTATGACACTGAAATAATTAAGCACAAGATACCTCTCAAGGAAAACCAAAAGCCATTTAAACAAAAACTGCGCAAAATAAACCCTGTTCAGTTACCTTTGGTTGAGAAGGAAATCAAGAAAATTGTTAGTATGAATCCTTTGTCGGAAAAATACCACTTTGGCAATGCATAACAAATAGCCCTAACATCAATTATGGTTGCCAATATCTTCAAATCTACAGTTAGTTGATCTAGACAAAGCTACACAAATCCAAATCTATGCATAAAAATACATTAAGCAGTAAAAATGAAGTTTTGATCCATGCATCCAATAGACAAGACAAGAACAATATTTTTGAAATAATTTTTATATTAAAGGGCACCTGAGAGGAAAACAAGAAAGGTGTTTCCAATTCTCCTCAATGGGATGGGTTCTTGAAAGTCCTCAGCACTTCAGATCTAGAATTTCTCTCTCTTGTTGGTGTAGAAAACCCAGACAAACATAGAACTCAAAGGGAGCTCACAAAGAAAATAATGGAGAATGTGACAATGATAATGGCTCAAAGTCAAACCAAGAGTATAGATTCAGAGTGATCTAATATGCAATGAAAGGTGACAAATGAATGAGAAAACCCTTCTATTTATAACAAAATATTGGGTCATTCTAGAACTTGGTGTATGATTAAAATAATATTAACCAAATCTAGATCCACCTTTTATGGAATATTTTATTATTTTTGTTGGAGGGAAAAGGTATTTGACTTGGGTCAAATCCCTTTATTTGTAAATAATAAATAAATAAATGATTTATTTATTATTTTAAGGAAGTGGTTGAATGATAACTAAATAAATAATAATTTATTTAATTATTTATAAATGATTTAGTCATATTTAACAAGGAATATTATTTAAATAAGATTTAAATAATTATTCCTAGAAAATAATAAGATAAATAAGGATTTATCTAATTAATTTCCTTGTTTTGAGTTAAATATAACTTGGAATAATAATTAAATTATTGTTTAATTGATTATTCCATGAGGAAAATCAAACAAATAAAGATTTGTTTAATATTTCCTTTTGGGGTTTCCTATTTGGACCATAAACAACTTAATAAATGTGTTTTATTAAGTTATTTTACATAGTGAAAGATATTTTACTTAGGGTAAAATTGGTCTTACATGGTGTACTTGGGTCCATCTAATGATAATAGGTTAGATGACCAAAAAATGGTGTAACAAAAATGTATGAAGCTGGTATTATTGTCCCTATTAGATATTCAGAGTGGGTGTCTAATCTAATGTCAGTTAGGAAGAAAACAGGAGAGATAAGGCTTTTTATAGACTTTAGAGACTTAAACAAAGCCTTATTGAAGGACAATTACCCTTTACCCAAGATGGATCATATTTTACAAAGGGTAGTTGGTTCTAAAAGAATTTCTTTGCTAGATGGCTATTCAGGATACAATCAGATTTTAGTACACCCTGATGATCAACTAAAGACAACTTTTACTACTCCTTGGGGCACTTTCATGTATGTGAAAATGCCCTTTGGTTTAATGAACGCTAGTGATACTTTTCAGAGAGCCATGGATATTGCATTCTCGGAAGAATTGGGCTACTTCGTCATTATTTACCTTGATGATGTCACTGTTTTTTCAAAAATAGATGAAGAACACCTAAAACACTTAAGAATAGTCTTTGAGAAATGCAAAAAGTTTGGGTTATCTTTAAATCCAAAGAAAACACTATTTGGTCTCCAAGAAGGTAAACTTCTTGGGCACATCATATCAGAAGAGGGAATAAAGATAGACCCAAAAAGGATCGAGGCTATATTGCAAATCACATCAAGGAACTTCAATCTTTCATTGGAAAGAGTAATTTCTTGAGAAGGTTCATACCCAACTTAGCTGAACTCCTTAGAAACATTACAAACATGCTGAAGAAGGAACAAGGAGTTAAACGGACCTTGGAAGCAAAGAAATCTTTTGAGTTGGTAAAACAAGCATTAACCAAAACACCAGTTCTAATAAGTCCTGATTTTTCAAAAGATTTTTACATTTTTTCATTTGCATCAGAACATACAATATTTGTTTTCCTATTGTAGAAAAATCCACAGGGAAAAGAGCAGCCCATTGCATTCTTTAGCAAGGCATTGAGAGATGCACCCCTAAAGTACAACATTATGGAAAAACAAGCCTTTGCCTTAGTCAAAGCCTTAAAAGACTTCAGAGTTTACATTCTGCACTCCCACATCATTGCCTTTGTCCCAAATTTAGTTTTGAAAGACATTATAACACAGGACCCAGATGGTAAGAAAGGTAAGTGGATAGCTGTGATACTTGAATATGATTTATAAATCAAACCCACTAAGCTCATTAAAGGCCAAGGTCTAGCTAGATTAATGGCTGAATCCAATTTTGAAGTTCTTGATATAAATATGATAAATGCTTTAAATGAGCAAGAGGAATTGTCAAATCCCATTATTGAAGATCATTTTATGAATTCCTCTTGGTATGCTGATATTCTATATGTTTTTCTTAATTTGAATACACCTCCTAGTTTATAAAAAAAAAGGCAAGTTTTTAAAGTTAAAGGCTATAAACTACTGCATTATAGATAAAGGTCTTTATTGGAAAAATGCAAGTGGGATATTGCTTAAATGTTTGCCTGAGAATGGTGTAGATAAGGTTAAGCACGAGTTCCATGAAGGAGAATGTGGAGGCCACCTCTACTGGAAGACAATAGCCAACAAGATTCTTAGAGCTGGTTACTATTGGCCCACCCTCTTTTTAGATATACATAAGATGATAATTTGTTGTCATAAATGCCAACTTTTTGAAGGCAAAAGAAAATTGCTTCCCTTACCTCTACGTCCAATCACTGTTGAAGCTCCTTTTCAACAGTGAGGTTTAGACTTCATAGGAGAAATCCATCCACCCTCATCTACCCAACATAGATGGATTCTCACTGCAACAGACTACTTTACCAAATGGATTGAAGCCATCCCTTCTAGGCAAGCCAATGACTCTGTCATCATAAAATTCATTGAGACTCATATCCTCTCTAGATTTGGCTGTCCTAGGAAGATCGTCACTGATAATGCAGCTGCATTTGGATCTAAGAATATGGTGGAATTCTGTCACAAATATCAAATTAAATTGGGCCATTCTACTGCTTATTACCCTCAAGGTAATGGGCTAGCAGAATACTCAAACAAGAGTTTGGTAAACATAATCAAGAAGTTGATGGAGGACAACAAGAAGTCTTGGCACACAAAGCTAGTTCATGCACTATGGGCTGACAGATTAACACTTAAGAAATCTATTGGGATGTCACCCTATCAGCTTGTGTGTGGTACAAATGCAATTTTTCCAACCATCCTTGGTGTGCCAGTTATGAAGTTGATCCAAGAGGTACAGTCTGAAGACAATGACATGATCATAAGGATTAATCAGACTATACATCTTCAACAAACTAGAGAGGAGGTCTACAACAAAGCATTACAAAAGCAAGAGAGCATAAAGAAGCTTTTTGATAGAAGAACAAAGGCCAACAATTTCAACATTGGAGATAAAGTGTTAAAGTGGGACTCAAGGAGAGAAGACAAGGGCAAGCATGGGAATTTTGATAACTTATGGCTTGGCCCTTATCTCATTCATTCTACTGCTGGTAACAACTCTTATTTTTTGCAGGAGTTGAATGGGGCTGAACTGTTTGGGGGTCCTGTCAATGGCAGGATGCTCAAACATTAATTCTCTTGATCCTATCATGTTTGAAAGCCTTTTATATTTTTTCTCATTATAAATATTTCATCCATCATTGCATTCAAAATTAGAAAAATCAAAAATACAAAAACAGTAAAAGAAAGAGAAAAGAAGGCAGATTGTAAAAACAAGAAAGGTACAGCCCCATACCAAAAAAGAGAAACAAAATCTGAAAGTGTGCAAGCTCAAATGCCACTCCTAAAAAACACACTCCTATTTAGTCATACAGCCTAATCATGACTAACTAGATGTAAATTTACTGCTGATAGGTTAGTGAAATAGATTTTCCAAACAGCTTAATCTTGGCTTATCAGTTAGGTAGATTAGGATAGAAGAAAAAAGGTTCGAACAAGCTCAAAATCTGAACCTATGAACTTTATAAAATGCATGGCTCTAATATTTTTAAATCCTGAGTTAAAGATACAAGTAAACTGGTTCTAATAAGTCCAATACTTGAACCAGATAACAAAGAAAAAAACAGCTCAAACAAACTCAAAAACATAGCTGGAGAAAAGAGAAGGATGTGCTTAAAACTTTCAGATCTTAAGCCTTCAAAATTTCGTTTTAATTTTTTGCAAATAATTATCTATGTGCAGCTTGTTTTTACGCCATAGATCAGAAACAAGTTAGACTATTCAATCCTAACTTGTATGCTTTTAAATTTCTGTTTTAGAAATTAGAGAATAAAAATCTGTTAGACTGTTTAATCCTAACAAATAGTAGATTAGGTAGAGAAGCTTATGAACTCAACTGTTTAATCTAAGTTCATGGAGAAATAAGAAGAAGACTTAGATTATTTTTTTCTTTCAAAAGAATAAAATGTTTGTAAAAGATTTTGCCAATCCAAATGCACTCTGAAAGAAGAAAAAACGTTAGATCAGTAGGATTGGGTAGGTAGAAAGCTTGTTTGATACAATTCCATTGTTTTTCATGGCTGCTAACATTGTCAAAATAGAAGAAAGCAAACAAAGTGAAGAAATTTGCAGCCCAATGGATGAGGCATTGATCAACTCCCAGAGAATTCAAGTCTGAAGTTCTTGATGCCTTCAAGAAGACACCACCCCCATGTGGAGCCACTGTTAGCCACCTATAAAATTTGTCATATCAAATGGTAGCTAAATCATGTTTAAAGCCTTCAAGAAAAAACTGTATTGCCAAATTGTTAGTTCTTGAAGTCTTGTGAAGATATCTTATCCTTTGATTAATCTTCACTGTTGTTTCCCTCTTAGTTCTGAAAATCTGCTTTTTTCCTGAAGAAAAGACTACTGCAAAAAACCCATTTTTCCCTCATTTTTACCCCTTCTTCCACTCATACTTAACCTCCATTTCACCCCCTTTTCCCCATAAAATCCCTCCTTTTTCCTCATTTTTATCCATTTCCTTTCATAAATCCCCTTTAATCAGGTTTAAAACTCCTTTTTAAACCTTACCAAAACCCTCAAAATCCTTTTAAAATCTGTGAAAAATCGTAAAAAACCCCATTTTTTCATATTATAACGAAACCCGACAGTTCATGGTTTGATGAATTATCAGCTGTTGATCTAAAACCGATCAACGGGTGTCGGAACATTGCATCGGAGTTTTTCATCGGATGCATTACGAAGACTTTTTTCCTACCCCCGATGACAACCTTTCGATGGATTCTCAACCGTCAATCTATTTTTCCATAACCAGATCCGACGACCCACATTGCTCTGTTCATAAGCCCATCCCTCCACCTGTGACCTTCACTGATTCATTTCCCATTGTTGATCTGGTTCTAAGATCAATGACCCTTGTTCAATCGCATCGGCACTTGTTTCCCTTTGCCCCCACCGATCACAATCTTCCTATGGCATCTGGGCCGTCCATACTCAAAGATCTGACGGTCCAGATCAATCCTCACACCCTTGGTTAATTTCATAAACGCCGCTTTGTAAAGTCCTCTGGAAAATATCCGCCATTGATCTCTGCAGATCAACGGCCCATAATGACCCATTCTCCACCCAACCCTCACCTTATATTTTATTTCATTAACCCTGAAATTTGATCTGGACCGTTCATTCCTTTCATCCAACGGTCCAGATTCAACCCGATAGGCCCAACTCCTTTGGGTCCTACCCTTCCCAGATCAAATCTCCGTCGTCCATTCCCTGATCTGAAGGTCCAGGTTAAAACCAAATTGACCCTGCCCCACATCTTATCGCCTGTGCATCTGTTCTCCATCGCGCTCTTCTCATGACCATCCGATATAATGCCCCAAATCTGACGGAAAGCGTGTGGTTTCGCGTGATTTTAAGCCCGAAGGATAATGTTTCAAAATTACACGATGAGGGTGGTTTTAAAAGGCCACGTGTCAGGCTCTAATGCATATCGTGTTCAAAAAGGCAATACCGCCTTTCTCCCATTTCATCGCGCGAAACTGACGATTTCTTCAGCTGAAACCACTTTACCCCATTTGTATTGCATTCCATCGCATTTAATCTTCGTCGTTGATCTCTGCAGATCAACGGCCCTAGTTTAATTTCGCCATTAGTTCATCGCCCTCCACCCATCCTCCAAGGGACTTATTAAGTCATTCTCAGCCGTTGATCTCTGTGGCCGATCTCATCCGACAGCCCAAGTTATTTCCGAAACCCCAAAATTAATTCAACTACATTTTCCTTCCGCCTAAGGTTTTTCACCATTTCCTTTGTATTTTCTTCCATTTCGTGATAAAGTGGCCCTTCTACATTATATTTCCCCAGTTGATCTCGACCGTTGATCTTTGCAAGATCGATGGCCCCGTCTTAACCTCATGCACCATTTATCCAACCGCCCCCCATCTGACCCCCATGAAGTAATCCTCGCCATTAGATGATTTCATCTAACAGTTGCAATCTAACCTTAGCCTCCATAGCAGTTTTAACCTTCCCCGTAGGATTTTTTCTAATTTTTCTTTGATTGTGCAGGTTATAATGGTTTTTCCATTATGTTAAAAGAAAATCAATGGCCAGGGATGACGATCCCTCAGGCCATCATTCATCAAGAATATCATTCTACAAGGTTCAACACCATGTTTCATTCAGCGCCTCATGAGCACTGACGCCATTATAAAACCCCTGTAATGCCTGCACATCAACAAGACACAACAAAGTTTAATCAATCAAAGAGTATTAGTGTTAAGGGATTAAATCAAAGAAAAGACGAAGAATTGAGGATTGATTACACAATTTTGAGGGATTACGGCCTAAATCGACTATCTAAAGCCTAATCCACTCAATTAAACGCAGTTTGAAGAACAGAAGATAGATTTTAGGCCTAATTAAGCCTAACACACAGAATTAAAGAAAATTAACAGTGTTTAAAGAAAAGCAATAATATCTATCAGACCGAGACAACCTCCACTGCCACATTAGAGGCTAATTGAATACTCTCAGCTACCAAAATCCACCTGCAGCCTCAAAGAATTCAAAGAGGCATAGTTATGACCAGAACAGAAGATATTTTCCCCAAAACAGCTCAACAGTTATTTCGAATCAAAGAAACTAATTTAAACTATCAGCAGAGTTATTACAAGGATAACAAAGAGCCTTAAAGTCAACAAAATCTTCCCAGCAAGCTTAATACTTAATGTAAACCAATTAATACAGAGGAAATATCAGAAAGTTTCTCCATTGAGCCCCTCAAAGGCCGAGAAGCATCAACTGTATTAATTGAACCTAGAATATCTTTTATCCCATCCCACCTCCTCATTTCTTCTATAAATATTTTAGTAGAAGATGAGATAAGGTTGGTCACTGCATATCTGTTGCCTATAAATATTTTACTGAAGCTGTTGTAAGCTTTGTTTGTAATTGAAGATACATAAGTTGAGATGAGAAGTTTGAAGCTGTAGAGACCCACTGGACTTGAAGATTGTAACTGGTTTAAATCATCAAATACAAGCTGATTTATGGGATCCTGGTCTATGTCAACAGTGATGTTTTTCTTATTGTAAATTGTTATTTTATTTCTATTTCCATTCTGTCCATCTTCTCTGATAAAGAACAACAATTATAGAGTTAGGATTTACTGTCAAAGGTACCTTGCTCTTATTGATAAGCTTTATCTACATGTTTTCTTCCAAAATTGTGTATTTAATAATGATTTAATACAGTCAAAGTAGTTAGGAATGTTGGCGTTCCCTCGTCCTACTGTCTAAACTAAACATTGTTCTTGAATGTTATGTTGATATTGCAACAAGATGATGAGCTTAGTGGAAAGGAGTCGCCTTCACTAATTGGCCCGCAGGCTATTTTTGGCGCAAAGTCTATTTTTAGACTATGTCTATTTTTAGACATGTGGATCATGATTCTATGAGTTGCAGGATGCTATTTTTGGAGGGTTGGTCAAGTTGGAAAAATAGATGGACTTCTATTTTTAGACATACTGGGTAGAATCTATTTTTAGATTGCCAATATAAAAATAGATATGTCAAATATTATTAGCTCTTAATAATATTTAGACTCTAAACATTATCTTATTCTCTTGGAGCACTTCAGTTTGATGCCTAGAAGTGGCACATGCAGCTGAAAAAAAGGAATTACGCTATTCCTAAGGGTTTAGTGGAGCTATTTCATGAAGACTTCAGTTAGAACTCATGTGACAGAGTTTGGTGGAGTTGATTGAGGAAGTTAGTGGAGTTGTATTCAGTTTAACTAATCTAAACATAGTTGAGCTATTTGTATTCAGTTTAACTAATTGATACAATTAGTGAGAGTGGTGTGAATTAATTACTAATTAATTCACTAATTATATACTCATTAATCAACTAAAGAATACATCATTTAACTTCAGTGCATGGACAGTTTCAGTGAAGACCAGTGCAGGAATAGGTGAAAGAGCAGGTTAACTATCAGTTGTGACTATACTGTTGCTATTTGCAACACACAGATAGGTGGAGTAAGCCCATGAGGATTGCGCAGTTCAGGCCAGGTGGTTATCTATTTAATTAAGCCATCCCATAGCTTTGAAAATGCAATAGAGGCTGGCTATCAAGTGGCTAAGGGTTGGAGCATGAGCTTTGCTAGATCTAGCTTGATAGTGTGTAGAAATTGAGGGTGTGCATGAGAGCTTGTGAGGAGCTTTTGTACTATGATTTTTACATGATATCCATGACATATAATATATAGATAGCTGGGGTTTTCAGCTTTAAGCTTTCCCATTAAATACTATGTTCATATGTGTGATTGTTTGTGGTTTTAATGTATGCATGCAATTTATTTTATTTCCGCAATTAATGATCAATGGTAGAAGAGATTCTGTATTATGCATGAAGCTAAAATAGTGTGTGATCAGGAGAATCTCAATGAATAATATATCAGTTATTCAAATTTCTACATGTTATTTTCAGTTTCTGCCAAGTAAAGTTGAACTAGGGAAGTCTATGGTGATCCTTGTCCTCTAGTTTTATCTCCAAAGGTTGTCTGAAAGTTTCCCTAAGAGTATGTTGAAAGTAGGCTAGGTTCAAAGTCCTTACCTGATCTTAGACTATTCTTTGTTATCTTATGTGTTGTCTTGATAAGTTTTCTAAGTAAAGCAGAGCTAGGGAAGTCTATGGTCAGCCCTGTCCTCTAGTTTCTTCTCCAATAGTTGCTTTGAAAAGTTTCCCTTAGAATATGCTAAAAGCAGGATAGGTTCAAAGTCCTTACTTGATCTTAAGCTATTCTTTTTGTGTTTTAAATGTTTTCTATTGAAAGTGCATCAAAAGTAGGCTAGTTTCAAAGTACTTTCCTGATCTTAGATTACTTTTATGTCTTTCTTAAGTGTATGCCAAAAGCAGGATAGTTTCAAAGTACTTAATTGATCTTAGGCTGCTCTTTGTTCTTCATTTTTTTGTTTCCCCTTCTTATTGTTTCATTCCATTCCATTAAATAAACTTTAAAGAGATCCTTAGACATAGATGACTTGCCCCATGGACCACTCTTGAACCTTGTTGTTTCAATTAAATCCTACTATGACTCCATAGCCCAATGGATTGAAGTTGTTTCTTTCCTATCTTCTTAGCTAAATAAATTTTCACTTTCATTCACCTTCACCCTTCATTTAGACTTCCTTCACCTTCACATATCTTTTCCCAACCAAAAAAAACAAAAACCTAATTCCTCATAACTAGCCTAACATTACATTCAAAAGCCTTAAAGATAAATCAATCTTTGCACTTGTAGAGAGATCCCTCTCTGGATTCAGGAGGGCTAGATCCTAGAATCCCAAAGTGGTTCAAATGTTCTCCTTGCAGCTTTAGTCTCACCAATCTGCTAGAATTACAGGGAGCTAACATGGAGATATTATTTTTTATCACTAAACTTCGAAGTTTCCCCTCGCTTTTTCAAAAGATGAACGTAGAAAGTTGTGTCACTTGGAAAAAATTTATCTAATTATCGGTGACACTTTGTATCATCGCGGGGTTGACTCAATCCTTAGACATTTCTTAACTCTCGAAGAGGCTAAGGTTGTGTTGAATGATTGCTAGAGTGGAGCTTGTGGTGGTCATTTATCTAGGCTTTCTATAGCTCAAAATATTTTGTGTGCAAGATATTTTTGGCCCTCGATTTTCGACGATTGCGTTGAGGCGGTCAAAAAATGTCATCCTTGTTAATTTTATACTCGAAATATGCATGCTTATCTAGCTCTTCTCTTTCTTACTATCACTATCGGTCCGTTCACTAAGTGGGGAATTGATTTTACTACTTGTAATCCACCTTCGGCAAAGGGTCACAAGTACATTATCGTAGCAGTGGACTACTTTACCAAGTGGGTCAAGGCTATGCCTACTTTCTCGAACGATGGTGAAACAGCAGCCTTGTTTCTATTCAACCAAGTCATTTCTCACTTTGATATTCCCTAAGAGATGGTCACTGAACATAGTATTCATTTTCAGAACTCCATGATGGTTGAATTGGCTCTTAAATTAGGTTTCCCGCAGGTGCATTCGTCTCCGTATTATCCTCAGGAATATGGGCAAGTTTAAGCCGTGAATAAATCCTTAAAGGTTATCCTTCAAAGGGAAATCAATAAAGCTAGGTCCAATTGGCATGTCATGTTGTATGTAGCGCTTTGGGAATACCAGATGTCAGTTAAGACTGCAACCAGGTTCACTCCTTTCCAACTGGTTTATGGTTTGGAATCAATCTTTCCTGTTGAGTGATATTCCTTTCCTTAAGCTGGTTGTTGAGCTTCTTCCTGACACTTCAAGTCTCGAAGAACGACTTGTTTATCTAGAATATCTCTATGAGCAGTGCAAATATGCAACTATGATTAATGAGGCACATAAGAAAAGAGTGAAGGTTTAGTATGATAAGGATGTAAAACCTAGGGTTTTATCTGAAGGTGACCTCGTTTTGTTCTACGATCAAGACAAGGATGCCTTGGGGACAGGGAAATTTAAATCCATGTGGTACGACCCTTTCATTGTCAAAAGAGACCTTAAGAAGGGAGCTTATGATTTGGTTGAATTTGACGGAAACGAGCTGGCAGAGCCCATAAATGGGATCTATCTTAAGAAGTAATATGCCTAGCATTTTATTTGGTTGTATATTTTGTATTTTTGTGCATATCTGTCTATCGATTCTGGTGTGACCTTGATATTTTTTATCTGCTTTAGCAGGTGTTTATGGACGATATGAGTCATTTTGGCTTTGTCGATGGTGCTAGTCAACATACTCGGAATCTTGCTTCCGCGATTTGGGTAATCTAATATCCATTCGATCAATTGTTAGTCTTAACTTTTAAGGGGCATATCTATTGGTCCTACTTCAAACAATGCTTCAGAATATACTATCGTGATCAATATACTTTATGAGGCAATATATCTTGGTATTATTTTTTTAGTAGTATACTTGGACTCACAACTGGTGGTTTCACAGTTGAATAACATCTATCGTGTCAGATATCCATTTTTATATCATATATTTCTGAGAGTGCGTTTGTTGCAAAGATCATTTAATTATGTTACATACATTCACATTCCACGATCATAAAATAAATTTGCTAATTCATTAGCTAATCAAGAAATCGATTGGCATATCAATCATTCATTACATTAAATATCAAAAATCATCAATAATCATTGTATACATGAGATAATCACATCACAAAATCATTGTATATATAGATCAGAGTCATATGTTCAAAAATATAAAAAATTTGGACAATTATTTCCTAAAAACTTAGGGCTTATTCCCAATCATGTCCATCATAAAAAAAAAAAAATCAAAGTCATCCAGTCATCCTAAAAGTCTATGCCTGTGCGCCTTGTCCTGGATAACCATCATGGAAGAACACTATGGTACTAGCCACACAGCAGAATAGTCACACCCAATCACGTGGTACACTAACCACACGTCTCTGAATATCCTCATGGAGGTCCTCTACTACAACCATTGGGACCTGGTGGGTCAAACCCTCCAAGTTCCTTTGTACGGCATGGAGAACTCTCCCAGGGTCTTCCGCAACATTCTTTTTTTCTCTTCCGTGGCGCCTGTGCCTTAGTAGACCCTCATGTCTGACTGATCCAAAATCTATAACATGATCAATAATTTTGTAATTCCATTCTCCTATCATAAATATTTTTTCATTTTCATATTTTTATCGAAAATCCAGAAATTCAAATAATCAAAAAATTATTTAAATATAATCTTACTAATCGCTCCCCATGCAGCTCCAGGTGGTAAGGGCATATCTGGATCTCCCCTGAAGTCCATGCCAACGTAGGGGTAATCCTATACAGTGAACACTTTTTCTCCCCACCACCGGAAGAACTCATCATCCCAGGTAGTCCTAGGGACCTCGCCACCCCCTAGTCTCTTCATCAGGTCAGCCTATTATGCTATACATGTATCCCATGGGCTGCTGATGGTAGATATCACCTTGGGTCGAAGCCCACATATCCTCTTAGAGAAGAATGTACACAAAATTTTCCCATAGCCTAAATTTTTAGTTTTATTCTTCTGGATGGAGGTCAATTTTTTCTTCAAATTGGTCAACAATGTAGTGCACCAATCAAATAAAGTAGTGTTGTATTGTACAACAGCCCTCCCCATTTTTAAAATTTTAGAATAAATATTATTTAAAAATAGGTCCCCTTTTTATATATCTTTTTCCTAAATAGAAATAAAATATCCATAGATAAAAGGGTGCATATCACATTTTATTCACAAAGTACACAAACTTTAAAAAACTTTCTGTTCCGATGTATTAGAAGACCTTTTAACATATTTTGAACATATTAGAAAAAATTTATACTTAGAAATATGTTAATATGAACAGTAATCGCAATCGGAAATTTTTTAGAGTTTCTTTTAAAAGAGTTGTTATTGCTTTGAGAAAGTTCTGATGTGACCGCGCTCAATCGCAATCGCATCTCAGAACAATATTAAGTATTGCACTTTTCTATTTATGACGATGCGATGCAATTCATCGCAATCACGGTTTGGAAGAGAGTTAAAACATTGCTTTCCCTTTAAAATTCTGATGCGATCGCGCTCAATCGTAATTGCATTTTCGGAGATAGTATTAAATAGTTCATTCCATTGTAAAATCTCCGATGCGATTGGGATTCGGTAGAAATATTTTTTGCATTTCCTTTCAAAACAATTTGCGATGCGATTGTCGCAATCCAAAAATCAGCAACAAATTATGTTGAATTATCTTATGGACCATTGAAGACTTGCGATGCGATTTTTATTTGACCTTTATATTTATTCATCGCATCACAAAGGATCAAAAGTGAATTTTAACATTTATTCAAAGGTTGCGCCGATCTCTGATTGTACGACAACATTAATTGAGAATCAGGCAAAAGATCATGGGTTATTTTGTTTTCAATGCGTGAATGTGACCCCTTGGAGAGCATTTATGTTGTAAATACGAGGAGATTAAATGTTAATTAAATGAACGAATTTTTGGATAGTTGTTCTCATTATTATGTTTTATTTCGGCTGAAGACATTCATTTGAATTGTAGAACAAGAGTTCGAATCCTTTCTTTCTCCGAACCAGAGAGAATTTGCTCGACACTAAATGTCAAAGAGAAGCAGAAAATCTAAACCTACTTTTGTTTCAAAAGCTCCTGTATTAACCATGCCGCCCAAGGAGAAACCGGCAAAACTCAAGCTATTCACAGAGACCTCCTTTCAAGGACTGGGAAAGATGACATGGGAGAATGTATAAAATTTGATTGAAAAAGAGAAACCTAGGGTTGTTGTGCCTAAGGCAACTATTCCTGATGAAGAAGATTCAGAATCTGATTCTGAAACTCAACTCAGCGCATTGGCAAATTCATTTTTACACCGAGTAGCTGCCCGGGCAAACATTTTTCCCTACTATGATGTTATCAGATGGGTCATTGACAATGTGACCATTCAAACAGGACTTTTGTTTCTGCTTCTGGATCAGTGTTCGATTCATTCAGGGCAGAAGATATTAAAGCAATGTATCATCTTCCCAACCCGAAAAAGATTTACAACAAAGACTTCGTTAAGGAATATGCTGCAGAACATCCAAACCAGGTAGAGCCAATCAAAGAATGGAGGAGTAACCCTGATAAGCATAAGCAGGAGGTATCAGGTATGTACTCTGTGGAGTCTCTCGCACCTCCATATTGTTATGCCGCAGCGATGATGTGTAGGTTGTTCGGAAACGATAACTCTGCTAGATTTTCTATTCAAATGGTCCCGTTAATTCATTCTACTATTAGTTCTAAAATTATGGACTGGGCTGTCATTTTGTCAAATAAGATAGCCAATCGAATTCTAGAGTACAGAAAAGACAAAAATTCAGGGAATTCCACCCCTTTCCATTTTTGCGCTTATATTTTAGACGCCCTTTGTTTCAATTCTGAGTTTCCCATGCTAGGTTGGAAATGGACTCCAAAAGAACCTATCCCTATTCATGTGTATCACAATTTCTTGTGGAAAGATCATTTCAAACTTCATGTTTACAGAGTCTGCCATGGTTTTCTAATTCTAATTTACCAAACCATTTTTGGTCACTTCCCTCCTAGACTTTCCAATAAAGCCAAGACTGATTTGACCTCTATCGGAGATTGGTTCGGGGAAGAAAAATTCACTTATATCAAAATTTTTGGGAGTATTTTTCAGCCACATATCCTTCCCCTATACGTTCCAGATAAGTTGTTAGCTCAAGATATTTTGTATCAACTAACAGTGGAAGGAATGTCTAGAGTTTTGAAAAGTAATAAAAAGCTTATGTGGCATGCATTCCCTTTCAATTGTTGTGACTATACTCTTAATAGTTTCGCTCATGCTGAGAAAGAAGCTGGTAAAATTTCTGATCTTAAGTTTTCAACAATTCCTAGAAGACAATACGACCCAAGAAAAGTGGCGTATGATTTTACTACTTCTGTTTGGATTGCCCGGTTCGAACATGAACCATACATTTTTGATGATTTATTTGTTTCCATGGATAATATATCCCAAGTTTTTGATTCAGCCAAGTCCAAGTTGAAACCTGAGGACATGAATTTTTTTTGTTATTTAGAAGCCATAGTTTACTTAAAGTGCCTCTTGATTAGTTGAGAGCTCCCATACAGGAGAAAGAATCACAACAAGCAGGAAGTACTTCTAGTAAAGAAGTAACTAGAGTTGATCCTGTTCTAGGGAAAAAGGATGATAGCAGTAAAGCTGACACTGCCAAAACAGAAACAACTGCTCAGAAAGATACACAGAAGCCTTTAGTTCAAACAGAGAAAAGGAACACGGGTATTGATGCCCATGTACATATTGAGAAAGGAAGCACAGAAAGTAAAAACACTGAACAGGCACCCAATAATGATACAAACAATAATTTAGATTCTCAACTTGGAGGACAAGTAGATACTAAACTCATTGTTTCTCCTAATTTGCTGAGCCAATATCAACAATTTGTACAGCAGATAGGACAATAAAACACTTCTCAAGTTGATAATCCCAATGATTAAGATGTAGAAATCATTCCAGAAAACCCCACAGGAGAAATTATGCTAAAGATAGAAGAAATCCCTCCTTTAGATATATTCTACAGTGCCAAACATAGGGTTGTAGTAAGAAAGCAAAGGAAAAGGAGGAGAACAGATCAAGATTCACTTTTAGCATCACAGGGGGAACTTCTAAATATTGTTTATAAAAATTTCGAGGTGGATCCATCTGAGGATCTCACCAAATTGTCTCAGTACGCCGGTGCCTATAGTGCTGCCACTATAGATAAAGCTTCCGAAGTTTCACAGCTGGTAAAACAAAAGGATATGCAAATTGCTATTTTTGAAGAACAGGTTGCAGGAGATCATCAAAAGATTATTCAGTTGGAACAGTGAGTACAGAATGCAGAACTCAGAACTAAAGAAATAGAAGAGCAACTCAGCCTTGAAAAGAAGAAGATTGATGAACAAGCCTTGGACAAACAACAACAGTTGAATCAAGAGGTAGAAAAGTTACAAAATCTTCTACAAAGTGAGAGAAATTCAAATATTGAACAAGAAAAAACGTTCCAATCAGCATTGGACAAGTTCAAGGAGTATCCTAAGTTAGACCAATTCATAACTAAAGCCCTTGAAATAAACAAACTGCTATCTCAACAATTAAATGAATTTTTTCTACAGTTAACCCAAATTGATCCTTTGTGCGAAGTAACATCATCTTTGATAGATAAATCAGTCACTCTTAGGCAAGAAATTGAGGATGCTGATGATAAAATTTCCGAGTTCCTTTCATGGCAGGATACAGAGTAGGGAAGAAAATATAATCTTCCCAGAATTGAAGAAAGACACAAGGAAATTTTATTTATGGAATGGGAACAGTAGTTGATGAAATCAGAAAAAGCCATATCAAGGGCTAAAGGTTTAATGAATAATGCAACACAATTGTTTAATGGCAGCTTGTACGCTACTAATTTGATCTCAGATTGTACCCTAGGTGAATTACCTAAATTAAAAGTAGCTGATTCCAGGTGGAAGGAAGATATAATCAATAAAAATCAACAGATTAGCAAACTTCAAGGAATTTCATGGGATAATATGTGGTCTTATCTGATCAAGCCACACAATCAACAGATGGCCATCAAATTCCTTTCGAATGCTATTCAATGTATCATTCCTGAATTCTCTGATGCTACATACACTGGGCAGTTACATTCAAAAATGAGTCGGCCAACAGAAGTCCAAGATATGCTCAATATTTTCCACCTTCGCACATCCACTGATGATTAATGAGCCAGTCTACTAACATCTCGCATTTCAGTTTCAGATATTTTTATTTTTTAGATAGATTGTGGGAATAGTTTTAGTTATTTTGTTTTTGTAAGTACCTATTTAATCCCCTTTCATGCATTTATAAAGGGGTCCTTAATTTGTAATATTTTTGACTTGAAGATTACATTTTTGTACTCCATTTACTCCTATATTATTTTATAAAGGGTCACATCTGGTGATTCTGTGCGGAATTATTTTTAAGAGTTGCATTTCTGTATCTTGGAGTTGATTTTGCATCGGAATTACTGGATTAGAGTATCATATTACATTTGAAAAGCTCAAGATGGATATGGTATTTCTATCTATTCACTGTTAATTTCTTTTGTTTTATGATATTCTCTTTTAAATTTGCTATCATTTATATGTACTTTTTTTCACAATATTTATTTATATATATCATTTTTGAGTATATTAGAAATATTTATCTTTCATAAGTGTATGTAAATGATATACAATGATGAATACAATATGATAATATAACTCTGTTTAATTTCTTAAACAGAGTTATCTTTATTTGTTGCTGCACATTTCAATTAAGCTATAATACATTTTTATGGTTATTGTTCAATTGAAATTTTTTTAAGTTGTATTCACATATGATACCCGGGTTAGTTTTAGAATTTATTTATCAGTATTTAAATTAGATTAGTTAGTATTTTAATTTTTAGTCATTTAGTCCCATTTCCCCCATGCAATCATTCCATTACCAACCCATTTAAATTATTAGGAAACTGGTCCTATAAATCCAGTCGGAGCCACCATTCCAAACGGAAAAGGAGCTGTCTTAAGGTCCCAACCGGGTGGTTATCACCCAATGTTTGAAGCAGCGATTTTCGAGGCTTCAACATTTTTGGCGCTAGAAGGAGGGCCATAAGCTATGAATGGCAGATAAATCTAAATCCGAAAGCCATTCTAAGAGCACATCACCCTCATCACCTTCAATTTCTTCCACATCTCAAATCAAAATAGAATAAATTGAGAAAAGTATTCAAACACCCACTACCAAAGTTTCAGATCAATCAAATAATCCAACTCCTGAGTCCCCTGAAGTTGAGGCCTTGACCCAAAAACTTCAAGGATTCTCATTATCATTAGAAGAATCGGAATTATCTGAAGGTAGTGTCACTTCGCAGTTTGTTTCTTCCAGACCTCTTACTAGATCACAAAGCGAAAAACTTGGAATTTCCCAAAAAGAATTTCCTATACCTAGTAGAGTCAAAGTAAGAAAAACTCCACCGGAAACAGAAAGTGGTACCAATTCTTCATCTCATATTCAATCATCTTTTTCCCAAGCTCCAAATCAAGAAATTACAGTAGTCTCATCTACATATGCTTAATCTTCCTCCTCTGCTCAAACTTCATCTACTCAATCTTCATCTCCTCAAACTACAGCTACTCAAACGTTAATTGTCTCTTCTGGTACTTCAACAGTTACTACTAATATGCCAGTTATCCCTTCTAGTTCATCTATCATCGTTACAAGAATGGCACAACCAGCACAAAGACCATGGACCAGACCAGGAGCTGTGAATATGGTTGCACCTTTGCATGATCATCCTGAAAAATGGCTTCCAAAGTTTAGTCCAGATAGTGGTGTATCAGTAGAAGAGCATATAAATAACTTCATGCTTGATATAAATTTGAATCAAGTGGTACATGAAGATTTTGTAGTCTAATTATTTCCCTACACTTTACGAGGAACAACAGGATCTTGGTACTTTTCCTTACCAGTTGATTCTATCACTGATTGGGATATGTTTGAGGAACAATTTTTAACTAAATATGGAGATGATAGATCAGTTTCTACCCTAATTAATGATCTCTCCAATTTAAAGACTCAATCAAAGGAACCCATTAAAGATTTTAACTCACGATTTAATAAACTCTTGAACAATATCCCTGCAACATCTAAGCCTAGTGAACAAGTTAGAAGTGAATGGTACATTAACGCTTTACCCTCAAATATAGAAATTTTCGTAGATAGAGCTGCAAAGTCAACTTTAGCTGAAAATATGAAGGAAGCTATTTCAGTGGAAAAGCGGTTGATTGCTCTTGATAAGAAAAACGTTATTGATGAAAGAAAATCAAAGAAAGTCACTTTTAAAGATGATTCCAAGAAAAAGACACTAAGAGATCCATATGACATGGAAGGTTTACAGAAATTTCTTAAGACCATGTCTAATGAGATGGTTGAAATCAAAAAGCAGGTAGCAGAGACTTCTACAAAGAGACCATTTAGAAATTTCAAGAGAAATCAAACTGAATCAAAACATCCCAATGAAATTTCTAATGCAGAATCAGAAGATGAAGAAGAAGAAGAGAATCCTATAATATCAGACGAAGAAGATGAAAGAGAAGAAGAATTTGAACTAAATGGAATGTGGGATTTCATTCTCCCTAATTCAGATAGTGACATGGAACAAGAGGCTATGCCTGTAAGTACTAGGAGAAAATCTACATCGAAACCTATTCAAACTGTTCGAAGAAGAAAAATACAACTCCAAGTACCAAAGACAAAAATTCTGCAAAAAAGACTTCTTCATTAACCACTCACAATCAGCTATCATCTCCCAATCCTCCCACATCATCATCCAAAACTCTGGTAGTATCAGATCCGATGGACTATAATATTGTTGAGAACGTGAAAAATACTAGAGCGAATATCTCATTACATGAACTCAGCAAACTCAAACATCAACAAAATCTACTCTTAAAAGAGTTAAATGCTACACCTATTGCTCCTCTACCAAGTGGTGTAGTAGCTAAAGCAGCTAAAGGGACTAGTAAGCCACCAGAAAAAGTAGATGCATCTGACACTATTCTTATTGGAGAAAGATCAGGTTCCCAGACACCTCCATTTCTGCTAACCTATGAAATCTACAATAAGAATTTGCATAATTGTTTGATTGATTCGAGAGCATCTTCCAATATACTGCCTTCTTCAGTTTGTGCTAAGTTGAATATCGAACCTCAGAAATCCGCTGTTCATATTGTACAATTGGATCGCTCCAACGTTCAAGTTATTGGAGAAATCAATCCAGTCACCATTAGACTAGCCTCTGACCCTAGGATTTTCCAAAGAATTGATATTCTAATTGCAGATATTCCAGAATTCTATGGGTTAGTCTTAATCAAGGACTGGTCTGCGAAACTTAATGGTTATATCTCAACCGATTATTCACATATGTGGCTTCCCTACAAAGGGAAACCAATCAAATCAAAGTCGAATGAGAGAAACATATGATGCACACTGTAACTAAATTCGAGCAACCTAATGAACCTGTAGCTTTCAACAATAATATTCTTGGAGGTTATTCTGCCGAGTCTTTTCTTGGAAATTTTACTGCACCACAATCACCATTCTTTGTAAATAATTTTGTTTCTCAAATTGAAAATTTTTCGCAATCAGATTCTTTCAGAATTGTAAATATTTCTGATTCTTTTGTAGATAAACCCATAGATAGAAATTTATTTTGGTCATTATATTTTGATGGATCTAAATCTAATGATGGAGCAGGAGCAGGATGCATCCTAATTGATCCAAAAGGAGAGAAAAATATGTTATCATGTAGATTAGAATTTGAGTGCACTAATAATGTTGTTGAATATGAAGCCTTGATTCAAGGACTTTATAAGGCCATAAGGTTAAATGTAAAATACTTGAAAGTTTATGGAGATTCCGAAATTGTCATAAGACAAGTAAGGAATACCATCCATTGTCTTTCAGGACATATTAAACATTATCAAACCCTAGTACAGGATCTTACCACTCAATTTCTAGCATTTAATATTTCTTCTATTCCCAGGAATCAAAACACATCAGCTGACTTGTTAGCTAATGTTGCATCCAAACTCCTTCCTGCTGAAGACTGCAGTCCTGATAGATATTCAGTAGAGTTAATTTTTCGCCCATCTATCCCATATAATATTACTAACTGGAGAGTATTCTACCATGATCAAGATATTTTGAATTTCTTAACTTCTGAGAATTCATATGATGAACAAATTATTGATGAAGATGATCATGATCTGCAAATTAATTCAAGGAATAATGAAAATCCGATTCCCAAATCTGTTGTCAAATTAGAAGATCTTTATGATATTAAAGACAGGTTCAAGAAAGTTACAAATGCCAAAATTCAAAGTTCAACTTTGAAGTTTGAATTAGTCAATCTTGGCTCTGATTCTAAACCCCAGAATGTTAATCTAGGTCTCAATTTAACTCCGGAAGAACGATCTACTTTCATTAAACTTCTGAGTAAATACAAAAATGTCTTCGCTTGGAATTATGAATATTTAAAGACTTATGATACTTCTGTAATTCAACACACAATTCCAATGCTATCTGATGTTAAACCTGTGCAACAGAAATTGAGAAAGATTCATCCAAATCTTGAAGATCAAATCAAAACAGAACTCAACAAACTTCTGAAAGCCAAAATCATTTTTATTGTAAGGCATTCCAGTTGGGTTTCCAATATGGTACCTGTTAGGAAGAAAAATGGTGATATTAGAATCTGTATTGATTTTAGGAATTTAAACAAGGCATGTCAAAAAGACAATTTCCCATTGCCAAATATGGAGCAAATTCTCCAAAAGGTAGCCAATTCTGAACTCATGTCCTTCCTTGATGGATTTTCAAGGTATGATAAAATTCTGGTACATCCAAATGATAGGTTGAAAACTACTTTCAGGACCAAATGGGGAACTTATGCTTATCAGAAAATGCCTTTTGGTTTAGTGAATGCAGGAGATACTTTCCAGAAAGCCATGGACATAGCATTTAAGGGTCTGATTAATAGATCAGTTGTCATTTATCTTGATGACATAACAGTTTATTCAGAGAAGAGATCCAATCATCTACAAGATCTGAAACAAATATTTGAAAGATGTAGAAGATTTGGTATTTCATTAAACCCAAAGAAATCTTTCTTTTCTCTTGATCAAGGAAAACTCTTAGGGTTTGTTGTGTCAAAATATGGTATATATATCGATCCTGATAGAGTTAAAGAAATTTCTGACATTACTTTACCTCACAATAAAAAGTCCATGCAATCATTTCTAGGACAGATTAATTTTGTAAAAAGATTCATTCTAGATTTTTCTTTAATTGTTTTTCCTATGCAGAATATGATTAGGAAAAACTCAGTGTTCAAATGGGGTCATAAAGAAAAAGAAGCCTTCAATGCAATAAAGAAGGCAATTATTGATGCACCTGCATTGAATACTCCCAATTTTTCCAATAATTTTATTATGTATACTTTGGCAACCGAAACTTCTTATGTTGTTGTTTTAACATAGCTCAATGATCAAAAAATCGAAGCACCAATTGCTTTATTCAGCTCAAATCTACAAGGAGCTGAGCTGAATTATTCTGATGTTGAAAAAAAAGCTTTCGCTGTATTTAAGTCAATAAAACATTTTAGGCCTTTTCTCTTAAAAACACACACAAAAGTGATTGTTCCTTTCTCAGCAGTAAGACAATTACTAATTCAAAGAGAAGTAGGAGAAAAAAGGGCTAATTGGGTGACATCCTTGCAAGAATATGATATTGACATTAAACCAGCAAAGATTATTAGAGGACAAGGTTTTTTCAGATTATTAACAGGAGCTCATAACATACCAGAAAATCAAGATCCAGAGAATGCTATTCAAGTAAGTCAGATAAGTGTTACAGATTCTGAATCTCATTATGCTGATCTGATATTTTACTTGAAAAATGGGTATGCTCCTTCTAATCTCATCTATAAGAATAAATGTGCTTTAAGATTGAAGGCTACTAAATATGAAATCATTGATGATGTGTTATTCAAAAAAAATTATGATTCAATCTTACTAAGATGTCTTGAAAAGACTAAAGCAAAGAAGGTTTTGCAGGAATTACACAATGGACCAGCAGGAGGTCATTTTGGAGGTGATACCATAGCTCACAAAATCATCCATGTTGGATATTATTGGCCTACCCTTTTTAAAGATACTCATGATTATGTGAGGAAGTGCAAGATTTTCCAAACTGCTAGTGGAAGGCAAAGGAAGTCAGCTTTTCCTCTACAACCAGTAAACATTGAACAACCATTCGAGCAATGGGGGCTTGATATTATTGGTGAGATAACTCCTCATTCTTCCAAGCAGCATAAGTACATCCTCACAACAACATATTACTTCACAAAATGGGTAGAAGAAATTCCTCTAAAGGTAGCCAACTCTGACGCAATTATTGATTTCATCGATCAATTCATCATTACTAGGTTTAGTGTACCTAACGCTCTGGTCTTTGACAATGCATATTATTTTTCTGGTAATAGTATAATGGAATTTGCAATTAAGAGAGGTTTTAAATTGAAATATTCAGCTAACTATTATCCACAAGGTAATGGTTTAGCTGAATCCACTAATAAAAATATCCTCAAAATCATTAAAAGGACTGTTGATCAAAGCCAAAAGAATTGGCACAAATCTTTAATCTTTGCATTATGGGCTGATCGTATTACTCTTAAAGCTTCTATTGGAACTTCACCTTTCAATTTAGTTTATGGTAAAGAATCTATAATACCATCAAATCTAGCTCTTCCATCATTTGCCCTGGTGCAATTCATTGAAGAAAATCCTTCCTCATCCATTCAATTGAGATTTGATCAAATCCTAAAATTAGAAGAGGAAAGAGAGAAAGCAAGAATTTTTCATGAAAAACATCAACAGCTTGTTAAATCCTCTTTTGATTCAAATTCCACAGGCTCAAAAAATATGTAAATTGGTGATCTTGTTCTGAAATGGGATAAAGCACATGAAGAAAAGGCTAAGCATACTAATTTCCAAAAGATGTGGCTTGGACCATTTCAGATTACTGAAAATATAGGCTCATATACATTCATACTTCAAGATTTAACAAGAAAGAGAGAATCTCTTCCTATAAATGGGCTTGTCTTAAAGAAATTCTTTTCATAAGGAGGTAACCCCTTCTTACTTGTACATATTCCTTTATGCAATTTTTATTTGTTTTTGTAAATAAAAGTTGTTAATAGTCTTTAATTGACTTTTTACTATTAGAAAATCGTCTTAGAAAGAATGTTATAAATACTTATTTTAATTAAATAAGAATTTTTAGGGAATTGATTACAATTTTTATATAGTTTAAAATAAAATTTTAAACTTTGAAAATTTGTTTAAAACATTTGCATGATCTTATGAAACTTTGAGGAAAATGTAAATCATTATAAGTTTATTAAGAAGAGAAAGGTTATCTTTAAAAAGTAAAGACTTTTTCAAGCTTTGGCAAACAAAAACTTTGAAAATTGTCATCCATTTATTCTTAAGGATACAACTATTTTACCCCATCCATTTATATTGTGATTTTTTTAGAATGTAATTCTAAAGAAATTATATGACCAAATTTAGGAGATAAGAGGTCTCATCACGAGCCTGCTTACCATGATCATAGGAAGTAATCAAACTGACATTACCAATACTGCATACCAAAACAGGGTAATGGCTTAAAAATTAAGACAAGGGATCTCATCACGAGCTGGCTTGTTCAGTTTAATTACAACTAGTGAATGGCATTGTTACTAACTGGCTACCAAACCAAAAAAAAGGCTCTTAAATTAAGAAAAATAAATAAAAGACAAAAATATGAGAAAATATGTCTTATGAATTTATTTTTAAAGAGTCATAATCTTAATTGGATGGGACAATGAATAGTTAATGGTTAAAAGGTAACCCTGTTGAAACTATGAACATTTGTTGGCAGCAGAGGCAATACCTGTGACAATAGAGTATATTACACAAGCTAAAATTGAGAAAATCCACTTATTTTATTATTATCAACCGATTAAAGCTTGAGATAACCCAAAAATGTTTTTATCCTTGAATAATTAGAAAGAAATTGTAAGCGATTTTTATTCTTTTTTTATAGTTAGATTTTATTTAAATTATCTTAAGAAAAGTTTTCATTATCTTTAGAAATTTTTACTTACTAGAAATATAGTATTCATTTCATTTTTCAGAGATAACTGTTTCTTCCAGTGAATCGCCAATTGTTGTACTGTACAACAACCCTCCCCATTTTTAAAATTTTAGAATAAATCTCATTTAAAAATAGGTCCCCTTTTTATATATCTTTTTCCTAAATAGAAATAAAAGATCCATAGATAAAAGGGTGCATATCACATTTTATTCACAAAGTACACAAACTTTAAAAAACTTTCCGATCCGATGTATTAGAAGACCTTTTAACATATTTTGAACATATTAGAAAAAAATTATACTTAGAAATATGTTAATATGAATAGTAATCACAATCGGAAATTTTCGAGAAGTTCTTTTAAAAGAGTTGTTATTGCTTTGAGAAAGTTCTGATGCGATCACGCTCAATCGCAATTGCATTTTTGGAGATAGTATTAAACAGTTCATTCCATTGTAAAATCTCCGATGCGATCGAGATTCGGTAGAAAGCATTTTTGCATTTCCTTTCAAAACAATTTGCGATGCCATTGTCGCAATCCGAAAATCGGCAATAAATTATGTTGAATTATCTTATGCACCATTGAAGACTTGCGATGCGATTTTTATTTCACCTTTATATTTATTCATTGCGTCACAAAGGATCAAAAGTGAATTTTAACATTTATTCAAAGGTTGCGCCGATCTCCGATTGTACGGCAACATTAATTGAGAATCAAGAAAAAGATCATGGGTTATTTTGTTTTCAATGCATGAATGTGACCCCTTGGAGAGAATTTATTTTGTAAATATGAGGAGATTAGATGTTAATTAAATGAATGGATTTTTGGATAGTTGTTCTCATTATTATGTTTTATTTCGGCTAAAGACATTCATTTGAATTGCAGAACAAGAGTTAGAATCCTTTCATTCGTCGAACCAGAGAGAATTTGCTCGACACTGAAACTTCAAAGAGAAGCAGAAAATCTAAACCTGCTTTTGTTGCAAAAGCTCCTGTATTAACCATGCCTCCCAAGGAGAAACCGGAAAAACTCAAGCTAGTCACAAACACCTCCTGTCAAGGACTGGGAAAAATGACATGGGAGAATGTATACAATTTGATTGAAAAAGAGAAACCTAGGGTTGTTGTGCCTAAGGCAACTATTCCTGATGAAGAAGATTCAGAATCTGATTCTGAAACTCAACTCAGCACATTGGAAAATTCATTTTTACACCAATTAGCTGCTTGGGAAAACATTTTTCCCTACTATGATGTTACCATATGGGTCATTGACAATGTGAAAATTCAAAACAGGGCTTTTGTTTCTGCTTCTGGATCAGTGTTCGGGTCATTCAGGGCAGAAGATATTAAAGCAATGTATCATCTTCCCAACCCACAAAATATTTATAACAAAGACTTCCTTAAGGAATATGCTGCAGAACATCCAAACCAAGCAGAGCCAATCAAATAATGGAGGAGTAACCCTGATAAGCATAAGCAGGAGGCATCAAGTATGTGCTCTATGGAGTCTCTCGCACCTCCATATTGTTATGCTGCAGCGATGATGTGTAGGTTGTTCGGAAACAATAACTCTGCTAGATTTTATATTCAAATGGTCCCGTTAATTCATTCTGCTATTAGTTCTGAAATTATGGGTTGGGCTATCATTTTTTCAAATAAGATAGCCAATCGAATTCTAGAGTACAGAAAAGACAAAAATTCTGGGAATTCCACCCCTTTCCATTTTTGCGCTTATATTTCAGACACCCTCTGTTTCAATTCTGAGTTTCCCATGCTAGGTTGGAAATGGACTCCAAAAGAACCTATCCCTATTCATGTGTATCACAATTTCTTGTGGAAAGATCATTTCAAACTTCATGTTTACAGAGTCTGCCATGGTTTTCTAATTCCAATTTACCAAACCATTTTTGGTCACTTCCCTCCTAGACTTTCCAATAAAGCCAAGACTGATTTGACCTCTATCGAAGATTGGTTCGGGGAAGAAAAATTCACTTATATCAAAAATTTTGGGAGTATTTTTCAGCCACTTATCCTTCCCCTATACGTTCCAGATAAGCTGTTAGCTCAAGAGATTTCGTATCAACTAACAGTGGAAGGAATGTCTAGAGTTTTGAAAAGCAATAAAAAGCTTATGTGGCCTGCCTTCCCTTTCAAGTGTTGTGACTATACTCTTAATAGTTTCGCTCATGCTGAGAAAGAAGATGGTAAAATTTCTGATCTTAAGTTTTCAACAATTCCTGGAAGACAATACGACCCAAGAAAAGTGGCGTATGATTTTACTACTTCTATTTCGATTGCCCGGTTCGAACATGAACCAGACATTTTTGATGATCTATTTGTTTCCATGGATAATATATCCCAAGTTTTTGATTCAGCCAAGTCCAATTTGCAGCCCGAGGACATGAAAAAGTTTTTGTTATTTAGAAGCCAGAGGTTACTTAAAGTGCCTCTTGATCAGTTGAGAGCTCCCATACAGGAGAAAGAATCACAACAAGCAGGAAGTACTTCTGGTAAAGAAGTAACTGGAGTTGATCCTGTTCTGGGGAAAAAGGATGACAGCAGTAAAGCTGACACTGCCAAAATAGAAACAACTGCTCAGAAAGATACACAGAAGCCTTTAGTTCAAACAGAGAAAAGGAACACGGGTATTGATGCTCATGTACATATTGATAAAGGAAGCATAGAAAGTAAAAAAAATAAACAGGAACCCAAGAATGATACAAACAATAATGCAGATTCTCAACTTGGAGGACAAGTAGATACTGAACTCATTGTTTCTCCTAATTTACTGAGCCAATATCAATAATTTGTACAGTAGATAGGATAGCAAAACATTTCTCAAATTGATAATCCCAATGATCAAGATGTAGAAATCATTCCAGAAAACCCCACAGGAGAAATTATGCTAAAGATAGAAGAAATCCCTCCTTTAGATATATTCTACAGTCCCAAACATAGGGTTGTAGTAAGAAAGCAAAGGAAAAGGAGGAGAACAAATCAAGATTCACTTTTAGCATCACAGGGAGAACTTCTAAATATTGTTTATAAAAATTCCGAGGTGGATCCATCTGAGGATCTCACCAAATTTTCTCAGTACGTCGATGCCTATAGTGCTGCCACTATAGATAAAGCTTCCGAAGTTTCACAGCTGGTAAAACAAAAGGATATGAAAATTACTATTTTTGAAGAACAGGTTGCAGGAGATCATCAAAATATTATTCAGTTGGAACAGCGAGTACAGGATGCACAACTCAGAACTAAACAACTAGAAGAGCAGATCAGCCTTGAAAAGAAGAAGATTGATGAACAAGCCTTGGACAAACAACATCAGTTGAATCAAGAGGTAGAAAAGTTACAAAATCTTCTACAAAGTGAGAGAAATTCAAAGATTGAACAGGGAAAAATGTTCCAATCAGCATTGGACAAGTTCAAGGAGTATCCTAAGTTAGACCAATTCATAACTGAAGCCCTTGAAATAAACAAATTGCTATCTAAATAGTTAAATGAATTTTGTCTACAGTTAACCCAAATTGAGCCTTTATGCGAAGTAACATCATCTTTGATAGATAAATTAGTCACTCTTAGGCAAGAAATTGAGGATATTGATGATAAAATTTTCGAGTTCCTTTCATGGCAAGATATAGAGCAGGGAAGAAAAGCTAATCTTCCCAGAATTGAAGAAAGACACAAGGAAATTTTATTTATGGAATGGGAACAGAAGTCAATGAAATCAGAAAGAGCCATATCAAGGGCTAAAGGTTTAATGAATAATGCAACAAAATTGATTAATGACAGCTTGTACGCTACCAATTTGATCTCAGATTGTACCCCAGGCGAATTACCTAAAGTAAAAGTAGCTGATTCCAGGTGGAAGGAAGATATAATCAATAAAAATCAACTGATTAGCAAACTTCAAGGAATTTCATGGGATGATATGTGGTTTTATCTGATCAAGCCACACAGTCAACAGATGGCCATCAAATTCCTTTCAAATGCTATTCAATGTATCATTCCTGAATTCTCTGATGCTACATACACTGGGCAGTTACATTCAAAAATGAGTCGGCCAACAAAAGTCCAAGATATGCTCAATATTTGCCACCTTCGCACATCCACCGATGATCAATGAGTCAGTCTACTAACAACTCGCATTTCAGTTTCAGATATTTTTATTTTTTAGATAGATTGTAGGAATAGTTTTAGTTATTTTGTTTTTTTAAGTACCTATTTAAACCCCTTTCATGCATTTAGAAATAGGTCCTTAATTTGTAATATTTTTGACTTGGAGATTACATTTTTGTAGTCCATTTACTCCTATATTCTTTTATAAAGGGTCCCATTTGGTGATTCTATGCGGAATTATTTTTAAGAGTTGCATTTCTGTATCTTGGAGTTGATTTTGCATCGGAATTACTGGATTAGAGTATCATATTACATTTGAAAATCTCAAGATGGATATGGTATTTCTATCTATTCACTGTTGATTTCTTTTGTTTTATGATATTCTCTTTTAAATTTTCTATCGTTTATATGTACTTTGTTTCACAATATTTCTTTATATATATATCATTTTTAAGTATATTAGAAATATATATCTTTCATAAGTGTATGTAAATGATATACAATGATGAATACAATATGTTGATATAACTCTGTTTAATTTCTTAAATAGAGTTATCTTTATTTGTTGCTGCACATTTCAATTAAGCTATAATACATTTTTATGGTTATTGTTCAATTGAAACAATTTTAAGTTGTATTCACATTTGATACCCGAGTTAGTTTTAGAATTTATTTATCAGTATTTAAATTAGATTAGTTAGTATTTTCATTTTTAGTAATTTAGTCCCATTTCCCCCATCCAATCATTCCATTACCAACCCATTTAAATTATTAGGAAACTGGTCCTATAAATCCAGTTGGAGCCACCATTCCAAACGGAAAAGGAGTTGTCTTAAGGTCCCGACCGGGTGGTTATCCCCCAATGTTTGAAGCAGCGATTTTCGAGGCTTAAACAAGTAGTCAAGCATTCAACTGCTGAACTCATGCTCCCACGCGAGGCTCGGTGCAATGAAGTTACCCAAATACTCTGACTATGGTGAAAATAAGGATTTTCATGTGTAATCCTTGCACATCTCTAATTGGGATATGGGTCCCAAACTTATGAGTACACTCAGCACAGTATATGCGAATGTAATCCTCAACATTCAACCTTCCTGTTGGCTTGCCCTATAAATTTACTGGCTCTCCTCTTCAAGAAAGACCAGTAATAAAATATATGTCTTCGACTTCAATCCTCAAAGGCATTTGATAAATCATGAAGCAATCCTCCTCTAGGTCCCAATAATTGACAAGCATCTCCACAATTTGGTGTTTGTTTTCATATTGGGCATTTTGAAAAATTTGAGCAATCCACATCCCTGGAGTATATCTAAGGAAAATTGGTCCTCCATTACCTCATTATCAATTGCACTATGCTCCCTCTCTCTCCCATTGATAGTCATCGTGAGGCAATTCAACAAATTATCCATTATATTTTTATTTTGAAATTTTACTCTGCGCATACGTGAGTTTCTTCTTACACAAACATGTCTATATTCAGCTTTGAAATTTTCAACTCGCATATACACAGAGGGTTAATATAAAAAACTAATACCTATGGTGAATTAACCTAAAATTACTTGAATTGATAGAAAAATTGATTACTATGCTGGTTGAAAGGATTACCTGGAAAATTTGAGCTGATTCGACTGAGAATTCGTCTGGATTGAAGTTGGGGATTTTTTACTCTAGAGCTTTTTCTCAAATTCACCAATGCACAAATTATGAAATGTGAGTTCAAAAGGCCTATTTATGCCCAAAATATTTTTTTTTTCAAAACCCGATTGTCTAAACTTTTGTGTTTATTTTTTGAATTTGTCCAAGACTTTATGACCTTTTGGCTTGTAGTTGCTGGTATATGTTGTTTTCAGGACCATTTGATGATTTCGAGACTATTTTGATCGTTTCTATTCCATGACCGCTAACCTGTCATGCCAGTTATTTTGTTCAGAACTGGCATATAGGTTAAGGAATTCACTTTTTGTTGCACTTATGCATACTGGCCTCCATACTGAAAGTTTCAACCCCATAATGTTATAATTATTAAACCATTTTCACTCACCGACTTATAAAATCATGATATGATGGTAGAGCCATCCTTTACATGGGCTTCCTAGTTAGACCCTCGCTAGCATATCTCGCCCATGCTGCAAATTGAGTAGTCTTGGGAGTCCTCTTTAGTCCCGCCATGAATTATGAGACGAAGATTCATTATTCTTCTTCTTTGCTATCTTTCTGGCTTTATACCCTAGAGGCTCCCATTTTATTGTTGAGTTGTTTTGCTGCATTGCATATTGACCGTTTGTATATCTTGGCCTTAATTCAACTTCACTTGAACTTGTGTATAAGCCACCTTTTTTACCATGTCCTTCTACAAAGTCAACCTTGCAATCACTTAGCATCTGCAACTTGACACCCTTGCCCATGGACAGAACATTCCTCTAAGTGTCATTTACTAGTTTCGCCACCTTGCATTGAGCATAAGATTGTTCCTATCCTAGGAACTAGTGCATATGTTCACCGACACTTGTTCTATCCATTGTACTATAGTCATTATTTTATTCTTTTTCGGGCTTTCAATATGAAAAAGACAAAAAAATAAAATATCCCAAAAAGAGCGAGAATGGGACATTACTTCCATATTTGATGGTACCTAAGAGTCAGTTGTGTCGCCCTTGAACAAAGCACAAAAATCTAAGTCTTTTCTCCATTTGGGATGGGATTTAGTTTGACTTAGGAGAGCCATAACCTTGTTATCGAGTCAGTACTCCTCCAGTTGGTTATCTCTTCCAATCAGATGGAGGGTTTGTTTGTGCCTCCTGCATGACAAACTTATACAAAGTTATCATATTCTGCCATAGGCACAATGAGTCATGCTTTTTTCCAAGGGAAGTAAACCTAAGTCGGCCTTTTTGCAGTGTATTTTGACTCAATTTTCAGTCGGCCATATCCGGTCTGTCATAGTATTGTATATCACATCAGCTATTTTGTCATTTGCTGGTTCTGGTTTGAGAAGGTCTCCATTTACTTCTTGTCGGCGGGTTTTCGTCTTATCAACTTCGACAAATTTCTCTGAGAGTAAACTTAGAGTTTCACCCTAGCCCTATTTAAATCATTGATAGGTGACCTTGTTCTCAGCATTAGATCAACACCATTGGTCTTTGACTGACTGGTTTCCTTTGTATTCGACTTCAAATTTCATTATCACACCTAGAATTCATGCAGTACCTTGGTTTCCATTTTACCCTATTGGTGGATTCCTCGCCTCTTTGTCAGCTTTCATTATTGGTTGGTTCAGAGGGTTTCTGTTGTGCACTAGCTACATTTTGTGCATGCCAAAAACGTGCTTCGGGTTGGTTACTTCACTTTCCTTCATCCGATTCCTTCCAAATTTTGGCCTATGGGTTACACTCACGATGAATTGATGTGGAATTCCCTAATTCCTTCAATACAACAGATATTTTCCCATTGACTCTGACACATTTCTCTAGGAATAAGTTCTAGAGTCCTTTTGTCATTACCTTAGGGTTTGCAGTCATCAGTGGCAGATTCCATTGCTATCGACATTGAGAATACATCAATGTCTCCTGATTGGTAGAATCTATCAAGTGTTCGACTTCAACTCATTCATCCACACTTGTTAGATTGTACTGGGGTACCATGACTATAGTTATCATTATCGGTGAGTTTTATCACGTTTTTTAACGATATACATCAATGACCATTAATCAAATGATTTCTTACATGGTCGACTTCAGCTCATTTTTCCCATTGTGTAGAATTTTACCATAGTGATCGGTGAAGACCTCGGGTTTGCATCGACATGCTTTGGTTCACTTTGACAGCTCCTTTAGTTTTCTGCCAGTGACACCATCCACCCTTATATGTCGTATTTCATCACAACAACATTCTATATGTTGGCACCCAAGTTGCATGCAGTACCAATTTTCGACCACCTATGATTTGGTACTTGGAGATTCAGTTGTGACTTCAGTGATCAGATACCTCTGCAGCATCATTGATCAGTCTTCTATATGTGATACTTTGACATGACTTTTATATATACTTTCGGGCAGTGATCAGAGGATTCCATGTGTACTTTAAAGTTTCTTCTATACTTGTATACATATTGGATCCACTACATAATTGTTATGTGGACATGATTTACTTCACTGAGAATGGGTATGCTCGCCTCAGACATGAGCTTGCTTTCTGATTTCTTTCACTGGGTTTTGGCAGGCTTAAATCTAGTGAATTCCTCTCAAGTCCTCGCAATATTCTTTCTTATGCGCATAATACATTTCGACCATCATGTGCCCCTTATGACCTCACATATTAGGGGGCATTTTTTATAGCATTATTTATCGCCTTTATATACTCGATGATCTATGTATTAGCCTTGGGCAACCCTTTCGATTCAAAGTTGGTCATTTTATTTAAAAACAATATTTTGAATTCCATATGCGACTCTGCCTTGTCTAAAACGTGTGCAGTCACGGGTCCACTCATATATGACCCGCATATAGAATTTTAAATATTAAAAAATATAAAACTCCCTATAATTTGGGCGGGGTTTACAGGTTACACCGGAAGCCCACCTACAGGAGCTCGTGGCCAAACTGTTTCCCAACTGAAAAAAAATATTTTGAGGAAGTATAAATACACCTCATGGGGGAGGCCTAAGGGAGGAGAGAGAAATGTATTGATATTATAGCCTGTTATAGCCCAGATCAAGTATGATTATCCCTATGCCTCCTACACTTCCCAGAATCAGGAAACCCTTGTTTCCTTCTTTGTGATGTTCACCTCCTTTATATGACATCCTTGTGCACCTTTTATGGAAGAATATTGTTGAGGATTGGGCTAGATGGATACAGAGGACAGTTTTGCTTGGATTCGTCATTGATTTTAGGTGATATTTATCCACATATTTTACAGACATCAATAAAGAAGCTCTATCCCGTTCTTGATGTCATGATCTTATATGCTTTTTATACATGCTAATGATCTCATAATTTTTAATTTCATGTTATCTTTTATAAGCTTATATGATCTAACCTACTGATATTTAGGATATATATGATGTACAACTAGTCTATGTGCTTTTTCTTGAGTGAGTTGTAGGTCTTGAAGCACGTGGACAAGTAGAGGGTTTTCACCCTGCAGGAACGACCTCAAACGTAAGACATATGGGTAAGTTCATCTCTCTCAAGTTTACTATTTTAAGCATTAGGACCTTTAGTTTGATTGCTTCTTGCTGCTGTATGCCTTCCGCTCTATTAGGTCCCTTAACCCAGATCTTAGGGTAGTTTTTCTTGCGATATCCCCATATAGAAAATATATCCTGGGTTTAATTCCTACATGAATTCCTTTACATTTCCATCTTGTAGCATAGGTTAGAAAGCCTATTGATGATCTGAAATCTACACATACAATGTAGCATCTCAAATTTTACGAACATCATGGTTGATAATTTATGTTGGAATTAGAAAGAAATTATTTTGACCAACATTTTGGTGTCATTTTTAAGGATGTATTAAAATGGTTATGGCATTACAAGTCTAGTTTGTTTTACTTGCAAATGATTTTTCTTAATTTCCCAAACACTTAATACTTAGAGGAGTGAGAAAGTAATATGGGAGGTAAAAACCTTCACAACCAATTTGTTGAGTCTTTACGAACCCTTGTTGTGTTAGTCCAGTGTGTTTATTTTATGATAATATGTTTTGTTTTAAGTTTGATTTGTCGAAAGGAAGAAGCCAACTCATCATGATGAACAGATAACTAGTGGAAGGCTTATTAGTGTGAGGGCGTCCCAGTACATCACAAACTTTTTTTTGAAATTGTTTTATTTTAGCATAATTCATTTATTTATTTATAATTTTTTTGTTTTTAGGGTGTTTTGAGAACCCCCCCCCATGTACTAATACATGTGCTAGACAAGTATTAACAATTAGCGAGATGAATTCAATATTAATGAGAAGTTCAAATAATGATCCTCAAGGAAATATCTCAAATCCTAGAAACAACTGGAAAACTCAATACATCTCAAGAAAATATAATATTTACATCAATCAAGAACATACCTGCACTCCAGGAAGTAATAAAAGGGAAAAATATCCATGAAACACCTCTACAAGAACATCCAGAATGCTTCTCTAATCACACTTGCCAATCTACTAAGGAGACCAAAGAAGCATGGACCAAACTTGATGGAGGGAAGCCATTTGAACTTGAGATCGATACATGCCCATCATCAAATCTAGCATGCACGCAAGATACCAACCATTTAATAGCAGAAGATTCATATTGCATGACAAAGCAGGACATGCAAAGTGGACCAAATGAGAGCAAGGAACATCATGACTATACTAAATGTTGGTTCCACATGGCCATAAAATCAAAGCACCACTCTCTTCTTCAACAATCCTTGATACCACATCATTAAAATCATTTGGTTTATGTTGGAACAGGGTTTCCTACAAAGCTACGAATTTGGTCCTTTTTGTATATTTTTTATTATATTTAGTCTAACACAGGGATTTTGGGGTGGGTCAAATCCGCTAATGCATTTTAAGTGGGTCAAGGGTAGACCAAGAATCCACAAACCATGGTTTACGGACCATTGGATGTGTAGGCTAAATTAGTATAAATAGTTGAACCTTTTTGAGTCGATAGGGATAGAATGAATAGAGATTGATGCGAAGTACGAATTGCTATATATTGGGTTGGGTTGTTTGGGTTAGGAATCCTGGTAGATGTGTGCATGGAGATCCTCCGTCCTGCTGTGTGCGGACCCTACTGGCTGTGTGCATAGGTGGTATTCGAGAAATGTAAGAGGATTTTGATAAGTAATATATGTGAAGTATTGTTGAAACATATGATGTTTTCTGAATCTATTTTTTTATGATTGATGCGAACTAAGATTTTCTGATTAAGCTATGAACTCATCTGTTTTATCTCTATGATATGAAAGTATCTTGTAATATCCAAAAATAGGGAAAATCAACACTATTGGGAATATCTTAAGATATTCCAAAATTGGAGCTACAACAATCCATGAACATAATATTGAAAGAGCAGTGTTACATCAACTCAGAAAATCTAAGAAGAACATATAGCCATATTATTCGTATTATAGCAGCAAATAGAAACAAGATCTTGAGGAAAGAGTTACTCAAGATAGGCAAAATCAGCCTCAAGAAACATGTACATAAAATACAAGCCCACTGCTACACAGAAAATTATACAAGGCTAGGACAACGTAGTTTTATTAAGATTAATTGATGTTGGAGTATGTCAATACATGGATATGGAATGATATAGCTCATACAATGTTGGGAGTGAAGATCTAAGCTCCCAAATACTATTTCAAGACAATCCTGGAAGGATTGGTTGAAATATGCAAAACTGCAAAAATGTCGGAGTTGCAGTAGTAGTTGCAACTCAAGAACTAGAACTAGATGGAGATGGCTGAAGATGTTGCATCAAATAAATAGACCTCCTCCAATGGATATTCTAAGTGAAAGGCTGATCCTATCACTGAAGATCTCACCCTCCAATAATCCTGTAGACCCTCACTGCAATTGCACACGGAAAATAATGCAGTCTAGAGAAGGGACTGTGCTGTAGGAAAAAGGAGATATGTTGGCCAAGTGCCAAGATCTGAAATAAGCTCCAAAATATTCCTCACTGGTATCCCAAAGGAAATAAAGCTTCCTCCTTTGAAAAACAAGCCCCAGAAGTGGTGTTGTCAACCCTCCACTGCAACACCCTGCAACACAACCCAGCTCTCAACAGAAAATGCATTGTAGCTGAAGGAGGTAGCTTGGCCTGAATTATAGATGTGGAGAAATGAAGTGAAAGCTCCTTCAAGAGTCATCTCTTTAAAGGAGAAGGAATTCCTAAATAGGAAGTCCTTGTGCTAAGCAGCACTACAACTCTTCTAAACAGCAGGAGAATGCATAAAGTCTAAACAGACCAAGAAATCAATAATACATAACATGAAGAAAAATGGCTGCCTTGCCCTCCTTTTAAAAAAGTGAAAGCCCTATCACCATGGGTCCCACTCATTAGGGTTTCCTTCACCAAAGAAAACTCCTCCCATTCATACTGCGATGTTTCTCTAAGTGCTTTCCACCTCTTATCCCAACACTGTTGACTTGGTCAAACTTGACCTTGTCCTCATGCAAATGTCCTCTTTCACACTTGAGGGTGTGAAATCAAGATCTTATGAATATCCCTTTTCACACTATGAGGGATTTTATTCATTTTTCTTCCATGTATGGGAATCCTTACCCATTTATTTATCTCCTAAGTGACATGAGAAAAATTTAATATTCCAATTAGCTGCTTACTAATTTTGGAATATTACAGTCCTCCCCTCCCAAATGTTGCTTGTCCTCAAGCAACTACAAGGATAGAACTGAGGCCTCCTCTTCTTCCACTGTAGCAACCTCATATGATAAAATCCTCTAATGATCAAGATGCTGTCTCATCAAGATATCTCCAAGTTGCCCCTCCCAAGTATGTAAGCTAGCTTTTGGTCTGTATCCCAAATAGTTATCATCATGTAAAACATTCATGGAGGAAACAATGGGCTGTCTAAAGGCATTATTGAGGCATGAGGTCTGATATAAATTGGGATCTACCACCCCCATATGAATCTCCCATCCCCAAGCTATCAACCATACACAATGAGCCACCCTCCAAAATGGCAACTCATGCAAATCATCCTCCACCTTGAGCTCTGGATATGTATGTGGGCTGAAAATATGAACATGGTAGACAAAGTAGCCTACCCCAAGCTGTCCTCCTCTCCACTTATGATAAATGTAGAGTGTTTTCTGATCATGGGCTGCAATAATGTTTCCCTTGAGAGGCAAGATGAAGACTAGATCTTCAAAGACCTCTTCTCCAACGCTGTGAATCAAGCTAGCCCAAATCATCTCATATATGATGAATAGGACATGATCATCATATGGCATCCAAATTAGAAGATCACTGAAGGATCCATATATTACTAGAAAGTACCAACAGTCTCCCAAGTGGTTACAGCGCAGTTTTTCTAATTTTTTCTTCAGAAAATGGCATGGCAAGATGTTTCTTGAGAAATAGCTAGTTGTACATGTCAACACCTCTACTAGTGAATAGTAAATGGTTTGGTGAATTAATTGAGCATACATAAAAGAATAATGAAACATTTTCCTAAGACTACATAAAATATGGTTGTCTCCATCACAATAGTTGGTCTAAAGATGACCATTGAGTCCAAAGAGAAGCTTGCCCTCTTGTGGAGCAATGTACTGAATAGGAATGGTAAGAACACACAAATGTTGTGTTAGATAATCCATGTATGTAAAAGTAAAATTCTTACCATGAGCTGAAAGTAAGATGATATATGGGTCTATGAATAAGTTCTCCATAGTGGTAGGACATACTCCTATGAAGAGGAATGTACCATGTGCTGCATGAAGGTCCTCCTTCTTATGCTTGGAAACCCAAGTTAAGAAGATCACACCTTGGTAATAGATGTCTCCATCCACTACTCCATCACTCTCATCTCCTCCTTATCCACAAAGTGCCTCAAATGTGAAGTGATCCTAGGGACACTCCATCAATAAGTCCACGCTCCAAAGTGACAACGTTGTTGGCCTATGCATAATAGGCTCCTGCCAACTCATAACTCCATTCTTTGACATGTTCAATGTCAAAGACTCCTCCCATAATGCTGCCACATACAAGAAATTTCTTCCAAAGTGGAAGTACTTCCAGATCATCGAAGGCCAAGAAGTAGCCCTCTTGCACCATGATATTTCTATCTCCTACCCCTGCAACATATTGTAAAGTGTGACAACAAGTCTGCCCATGCTCTCCCAAAATCCTCCAAAGCAACAAAAGTCTTTGTTTCCTCCTCACACCTCCATCATAAAAATCATGAGGTGAAGACATAATGATCATATCATCATAATGCATCCACACTCCTTGCTACCCGATGATGCAAGTATCCTTCCAAGTTCCTTCCTCCCTCAGACCCTTTGAAAGAGGATATGTCTCAAGATGGCCAAAATTTTTTAAGAGTAGCCAATGCAGCCATGCCTCCTGCTGCCTGGTGTCATAAATTTGCAAGTAGCTTACCAGCTTCTTGCTTTCCATCCACCCCCATTCATCCCAATGTGGGTGTCTCCTATCATGCTCCACCTTGGTACCCTTCCAATTAATACTACCATCCTCCCAAATCAGATTGTTGTCTTTGCATTTCATGGGATATTGAAATGCAATCTCCTCAATGAAAAAGTTGATCCCATAAGGATCCAAATAGGTGGTAGGAAAAAACATCCCATAATGATGTGTACGGCTCAAGAAGTATCCAACACAAACATGAGAGATGTTATCCATCCTAATATTTCCTCCATCATCTATCTTCTCCCCCTTTTTTATGCATATGGGAAGGTCATTGGAATATCCCAACAATGGTTGGGTCCCCAACTCATCACTGCTGTTAAATGATAGCGTTGTTAGTATTTTCAATGATGTACTTTTTTCCTCATGCTCCAACTCAAGGATGAACATATGGTTTTGTGTAAGTTTATTTGGAACAAGGTTCACCCTCTCTTCCAAGTTTTCAAACCCCAACCTCAAGTGTGGCATACAACTCATCAATGGTATATGAGGATGATAGTTCCTCTCTTCCTTGAACAAGTCAAGGTGGCACAGCGCAGTGGAAGTTCTTTGCTCTAAATAAGTAGCATGAAATGGTATACAACCCTCCATAGAATTTGCTAAAACAATAGGAGATAAAAACTTTGGCATACCTTGGTGAAGTTTGGAAGAATCTTGTATGGCTGCAAGAGTTTCTTCCTCTAATGTGTCAGCTCCCCCAACTACTGATGTGGAAGGCTGCTCTCCCAAGGTTGTGATAGTACTGGTACAAGTCTCCTCCAATGGTGGTGAGGGCTTATTCTCCTTTGATCCCTATTTTCCAAACTTTCTAATCAACCTTTGAGTAAACTCAAAAAAAGTATGCACTCTTGCATGACCTAAATGGTTGAACCACCAAATATTAGCCTCACCCTCAAGGTGCAGCGCTGCAATTTCTACAGCTTCTCTCTCTACCACTAGATGGAGTAGGAAGAATTCATCAATTTTTCTTTCCTAAGCCTTGCTAAAGATGATCCATCAAAAGTAGACAATAGAAACCTATTGCCCTTCATTCTTCTTATGCTGCAAGGTCTCCTTTATTCCTCCAGTTGAATGAACTCTGGGAAGGCTAGAGTCTCCTTGAAGGCTCTAGGTTGAGTCTTGTACTCAACAATGTATTCACTTAGGATATTGTGATCCAATTGTCCTTCATCTTTCTGCAATTTTCCCTCTCTTTCAAAAGGAAAGGGTATAGTCCCACTGCTTCTTCTTTGCTTGACCTCCTTGTTGAGGTCCTTTTTGCTCTCGAAAAGAGATGAGAGAAGGCTCATTCTCTCCAACATTATGATCTTATTATTTTCTTCTAATTTCATAATGGCTGAAACTCATAGGCTAAGCCAAGATTATGCTTTGATACCACTGTAATATCCAAAAATATGGAAAATCAACACTATTGGGAATATCTTAAGATATTCCAAAAGTGGAGCTATAGCAATCCATGAACATAATAATGAAAGAGAAATGTTACATCAACTCAGAAAATGTAAGAAGAAAATCTAGCCATATTATTAGTCTTATAGCAGAAAATAGAAATAAGATCTTGAGGAAAGAGTTACTCAAGATAGGCAAAATCAGCCTCAAGAAACATGTACATAAAATACAAGCCCACTACTACACATAAAAGTATACAAGCCTAGGATAGCGCAGTTTTATTAAGATTAACTATTGTTGGAGTATGTAAATACATGGATATGGAATGATATATCTCATATAATTTTGGGAGTGAAGATCTAAGCTCCAAAATACTATTTCAAGACAATCCTGGAAGGATTGGCTGAAATATGAAAAACTGCAGAAATGCTGGAGTTACAGTAGCAACTGCAACTCAAGAACTAGAACTGGATGGAGATGGCTAAAGATGTTGCATCAGATAAATAGAGCTCCTCCAATGGATCTTCCAAGTGAAATTCTGATCCTATCACTGAATATCTCACCCTCCAATAATCCTGCATACCCTCACGGCAATTGCACATGGAAAATAACGCAGTCTAGAGAAGGAACTACGATGTAGGAAAAAGGAAATATGTTGGCCAAGTGCCAAGATCTGCAATAATATCCGAAATATTCCTCACTGGTATCCAAAAGGAAATAAATCTTCCTCCTTCGAAAAACAAGCCCCAGAAGTGGTGTTATCAACCCTCCACTACAACACCCTGCAACACAACCCAGCTCTCAACAGAAACTGCACTGTAGCTGAATGAGGTAGCTTGGCCTCAAGCCTGGATGTGGAGAAATGAAGTGCAAGCTCCTTCAAGAGGCCTCTCTTGAAAGGAGAGTGAATTCCTAAACAGGAAATCCTTGTGCTAAGTAGCACTGCAACTCTGCTAAACAGCAGGAGAATGCACAAAGTCTGAACAGACCAAGGAATCAATAATACATAACATGAAGAACAATGGTTGTCTTGCCCTCCTTTTAAAAAATTGAAATCCCTCTCACCATGGGTCCCACTCATTAGGGTTTCCTTCACCAAAGAAACCTCCTCCCATTCATACTGTGTTGTTTCTCTAAGTGCTCTCCACCTCTTATCCCAGCGTTGTTGACTTGTTCAAACTTGACCTTGTCCTCATGCAAATGTCCTCTTTCACACTTGAGGGTGTGAAATACAACTCTTATGAATATCTCTTTTCACACTATGAGAGATTTTATTCATTTTTCTGCCATGTGTGGGCCTCCTTACCCATTTATTTATCTCCTATGTGACATGAGCAAAATTTAATATTCCAATTAGTTGCTTGCTAATTTTGGAATATTACATATCTGCACTTAGTATATTACTGTGATATGACTGTTGTTGCACTTACTGATTGCATCTCCGTTAATGAGCGTGAACTATCTGTGTTGACAATATTGGCTGCGATTATTCTATTTTATGGTTGTAATTGATGATACGCCCGTGGATGCGAAACTGCTAGAGAAGATTTGATAAGAACTATACTCTAGTTACATTCTGGAACCCTGCAAATCACCCTTCGGTGTAGATCTAATAATTTTGGACCTGCGTTATTACCTACTCTCTCTCAAGGTGTGGAAACATGGTTCCAGCACCCTCCCATATTGCCTTGGGTGAGACTTTGACCTGCGCAAGCGGGTCACTGCCGAAAGCACTAGTAGTATAGGGGTTTATTCACAAACCTTCACCGCCGAACCTGGGTCAGGACCCCTCAAGCAAAAAAATGGTTCCGTTGCCAGGACCGGGATAATTTTGAGGGAGAGATTTGGTATTTCCAAGGCCATATTGGAAGCTTGAAAAGAAAGAAATCGACTAGTGGTTTGAAAATAAATTTCAGGAATTTGCTGTAAAAGAAAATCGAAGTTGACCACCAAAGAGTGGAAGAAAAAGTATATTTTCACGAAGATCTACGGATCTTCTTTGTAACAATTATGATCAGGAGTGGCTTTCTAAAAATCTTTCTGATCAAGATATTACTGTGTGAAGAGAGTAGTATATGTAGCCACACTGGGTGAATGACCTCTAATTTGGATAGGAGTACAACACAAAGTGACAAATACTATCGGACCAACCAAGAAGGAGATAGATCTACCTACAATCCTATAAGGGAAGCGGCTACACAGAGTCCTCCAGCCACACCACTTTCAAACTAGCATAGGGGAAAGAACTCGCCTACACCTCCGCCACCTCCAGAAGACGGCATGGTTGTGCACGTGAAGTTACCTTCCTTTAAGGGTGTGGGAGATGCAGACATGGATTAGTTCTGGTTTGTCGTAGGATCCATATGGGCTGCGCAGAACGTAGCTAGTGATGTGGTGAAAAGGGCACAACTGTCCCTTGCCTTTGAAGGAAGAGCTTTGGACTAGTACATGGGATACATTGGCCAGCATGCGAATGCAACCATTAAAGATATTAAGAACGCCTTAAAACAACAGTTCAAGGAGCCTAAGTCCTACTCACAAATAGTGGTGGACCTAAAAGATTTCAAGCAAGGGTGTTTTGAGTTTGTGTGGGAGGTTGATCAGCGACTAAAGAAGGTGATCAGAGAAAGAGGATTTCAGTATGATGATAGACAGCACACGGAATGGTTCATCACTATGTTGCTGCCTCATCTGCGCATACCTGTGGGTCACCAAACTTTCGAATTGCAAGAAAAATCCTTGGGGGTTGCTATGAAGTTAGAAGCTGGGCGTAGACATGATACCTAGCTGGGCATCCAATAGATCCAAGGAAAATTGGAGGCGATTCACATGGAGATCCAGAATCTACGAAAGGAGTGAGGAATAGAGGCTAGCCCTGAAAGATGGTGCATACAATGCAGGATGAATGGTCACACCAAAGATAACTGTCCTCTATTAGAAGACTATATGCAGGCCGGGGGACCTAGCCTGTTGCACCCTAGGTAAACTATAGGGTCAAGTGGGTCGGCACTATGGTGCAATGATTGTCGTTTTGCGGGGTTGCACGACACAAACCACTACCTCCACCCTGCCGCGTATGTCCCAGAGGTAAAGTAGCAATGGTGTAGGTTCTGCAGGTCTATAGGAAATGATGAGAAGAACTATCAGACATATGATTTGATGATCGATATAGGGAATCTATATAGGGTACAGTCGGATTCATCCTCGCCAAGATCAGTAGAATGATTTGATGATCGATAGAGGGAATCTATATAAGGTACAGTCAGATCCATCCTCGCCGATATTCTAGATAGCTAGACCATGCAATTGAAGATTGTCCAATCTTGATAGAAAAATTGTAGGAGAGGCAACCGACACCTACGTAAAATGTGTAGAGGGTTAAGGCTAAACTGTGAGACAAAGATCCAAGCATGAATGTCGTAACATGCAGTGAGATGGCCACCGGGGGACCTGGGGAGAAGCCTGCAATTGAACCTCTGATCTGGAAAGTAGTTGTCAAATAAGAAGGCTTGGATCTAAAAAAAGAAAAATAAACTTTTGTCGCAGCTCGCAAAGACTTTGTTAAGGCAGAGGCGTCTACTTCTCAGGCACCTGTGAACCTCAAGGAAAATGAGGAGGTCAAACCCTTTTTGCAGGCATGTATGAAGCTGTTGTGCAACCCAAAGGATGTGGAGAATATTCAGACATTAATAGATAGTTGCGCAACGCAACTTAACCTACCCCAAGAAATCAAGGATGTGCACAAACTGTACAAGAAACGCACCGGTAGGGAGATGCGATTGACAACATAGATCGGTGACTACGAAATGGATCAGGTTATTTTGGACCTAGGGTTAGATGCAAATGTACTACCAAAACAAACATGGCAACGGATGGGAGAACCTAAGTTGGAGTGGTCCACTATCCAGCTACGTATGGCCAATCAACAGAAGATCATACCCTTGGGGAGACTGTCGAAGATCATGGTAGATATCGCAGGAGTCAAGGTCCGGGTTGATTTTGAAGTAATTTAGATTGTAGAAGATGCAGACCCCTACTCTGCGCTCCTAGGGTACACTAGGCCATATATATGGGAGGCATCATTAATTTGAGGAATAGAAGCATGGTGTTTGAAAATAATGGTATAAGGGTGATAGTACCATTATATCCTACAAAAGGCAAACGATATACCGAGCCAGTGCGCAATGAAGAAGATGTAGATCAAATTTATTAGTTGACTACGCAGGATGAAGATTGGATAAACCCCACGGCAGATGGTGTACTCTGCTAGGAAAAGGACAGTGAATGCTTCTCTGACTTTGACAGGGAGATGGAGAACTGGAAAAATCAGTTACATGATTTCTCTGCACTGTGATGTCTTCTGGTCTCAAAGGACTTCTGCTACATTTCCTCATAGGTAAGATACCTACCCTATTTTGATGGTTCTGATAATATCAAGGAATTTTTGTGAATATTCGAAGCCGAGGTTCCCAGAGAAAGAATTTTATGGGCCCTTAATCTATCTATGTGTGCAACAACTACACGATGGTGGGATACACATAAGGGGGTGTTCCAAGACTGGGAGGGTTGTCGGTACATTGGAGTTGTGGGATCCTTGTCCAAGGTCGAAGGTTTCTTGAATACATGTGAAGCAGAGCATTTTTTATTGTAGTGTGAAGGTCAAAGATCAAAGAGGTTCATTGAGAACTTGTTGATTAAGACATCACCACATTCAGAGAAAGAGAGAGAGAGAGAGATTGGAAGACTGAGGAGGGCTTGGTACAACCGACGGTTGTAATCCTCCATTTTATAAATCAATAGAGCTGTATTTGTTTTTTCCATTCAATGCATCAATATTGTTATTTTTTCTCAATTAATTACATAGCATGAGATGAATGGCTTAGATGTGCATTGCTTAATGTTTATCATATGTTAACTTAATTGATAGGAAGTATACTGTGGTAGAGATTACGCGGGTGCTTTGATTGATCACAGGGTCAGGATTTGGAGCTAGTGAAGGAGGTGCTGCGGTCTTGTGATTTGGACGATTGGCATACCAAGTGAAAAGGCAACATCAAAACCAGTCTTTAGAGCTCTAGGACCTAGCCTTCCTAGTCTCAGAGAGGGATCTCTCAATTGTTTTCAAAGATATGAATTGTTTTCTTGTAAAAGGTTGATTTTAGGCTAGTTATTAAGCACAAGTTTGTTTGATTGTTTGTGTTAGTGTCCCGTAATTTGGAATATTGGTAAACCAAATGACAGGGTAACATCATACCAAGCTTTGGAGTCCTAGGACCTATCCTTCCTGGACTCAGAGAGGGCTCTCTCTATTATGCGAAGGATGTGAACTTGTTCGCTTTGTATGTTTGATTTTAGGCTAGCTGTTAAGTATATTTTGTTTTTTTTTTGGGTTTTTGAGGTAAACTGATCAAAAAGGACAAATAGAAAGATATTTCATCAAATCAATGGGCTATGGGGTCAAATAAAATCCATACTATCTAAATGGTGGGCAAGGTATTACTGCAGGGCCGATTTGGTCAAGGTAAATGGATTCTTTGGGTGAAAGTGAAGTGAAATGAACATTAAGTTTGTGAAAGAAAAAGAGATCTCAAACATATATAGTTTTAAAGCAGGTATTCATGAGGTAGGGAAAACCATAATTCTCTCTAAATAAAACTCAAACTGATACATATGAAAGATAAACAATCTGGCGATACATAGAAGCATAAGAACCTCTAACTCTAAAAAATCACCTTCAGCTGTTGGGAAAACAAATAAGATAAAAAAACATCTCAATATATGAAGAGGGAACTTCTAAACATCATATCCTGTGCTATCAGGAACTTTGAAATAAGTTTGCAAGCATGGACAAATGGCAAGATCGAACGAGACCTCTTTGACTTAACTAAAACAACCAATATTTCATAGAAAGACTTCAGAAATGGAGTTTTGAGAAGCTATAAGTAAGTAGGGCATACCTTAAATCATACAAGATAGCAAAACATATTGAACATAAATGAAACAAATAAAAATTTCTTGATGGACCTAAAGGGAAGTTAAGAATCCTTTAGAAATGATCAAGAAGAGGAAAACATCAAAGGTGTAACATGCAGGATGTTTGAGGTGCTTCCATGAGCATGTATCAACATATACTTTTCTGATCTACAGAAAATGAGAAGTATGGAACATTAATGAAAACAAGGAAACATAAAAAAATTAGAGAAACATCACCATTCACCAAGCCATGGAATCCTGCACACAACGCTCCTCCACCATCAAGCCAAGCAAGGCATCATTCACTTCATAAAACCAGTATTTCTTCCAAGCTCATAATGCTATGTATTTCTCTCAAAATATCAAGTTCTGCCTCTTGTTACAATGAATCCTATTGGTTTATATAAGCCAAAGAGGAGGAAACCCACCTAGAGCAACTAGAAGGGCATTGGCCAAAAACAAATATATAAAACTGTCCTTGAGGCCTAACAAGGTCCAAGGCACAAAATATCCTTCAAAAATATCTTTTCGGACCAAAATAGCAAAAAATAATTACTTTTAAGGCCTGACACATAAGAAAAACTTTCTTAATACACATTTTTCCCAGTCATCATTCAGAAAACTTCTTTTCAGCAAAATCTTCAGGAGCATAGCACCAGAAAAAAGTCTGCTTTGCAGTGTAGTTTTGGTAGACTTCCCGATGTAAAAATGAGGTTTGTGATGGCTCGTTGGAAAGCTATGGATGTATATTTCCCAAAAATACTTGATTTTTTCCAATCTAATGCCTAAAATTAAGTCAAAAAGTAGAAATAATGAAAAAACACAGGAGTGTAGCACCTGTTGATATTAGGGGCAGAAAGGTAAAAAATGGTTGTTTTTGGCCTTTTTGAGGGACCAAAACAACTTCATTTGATCTGAAAATTTCTGAGCATATTTATTTGATGTCAAGTAATCCAAAAATATATTTTTCTTCAACTGAGAATGCTCCGAGAAAAATTTAAGGCACCCATGATTTTATGCTTTTAGGCCTAAAATTCACAAAAAACAAGAATGTGTCCAAAAATGCCCAATTTTGGTGAGTAAACCCCTTAAGGGTTTTTAGAAACATAAAATGAAGCTTGAGCAAGAATTCCAAGCCAGGATAGGCCTTTTCCATGTTTTTCCGCCGGGTGCCTCCTTTGGGCAGCTTTGAATTTCCTTCGGGAAAACTGATTCAACTTCTTGTAGTGCTTGGTCATTCTCCTTTGTAGGCCCAAATCCTTGTTAGATTTCTCCAATTTGGTTTCCAAATAATGATTTTCCCTCTCAAGCCAATATTCTTTATCATTCTCAATTTCTAAGGCAAGGAGCTCCGTAAGAGGGTACTGTTGTGCACAAGCTGACTCTTCTTCTTTCTGCTTTTGCAATGCTCTTCTAAGCCCCATGGTCTTAGGTATCTTTCTTGTTGGCCCTTATTCACCGTCATCTTCTGCATACTCACCCATGTACTCTTCAAGCTTTGCTGGTGAATTTTGCACTTTTATTTTAAATTTGAGTGCCCGGGCCTCATGGATTGCCATCTGTCTACTCATTTGATTATTTTGCATTTGCAAAAAGTGGATAATGTTTTTTGACCTTCCTAGGTCATTTTACAAGTCTTTAATCTGAGCCTCCTGGTTTTGCAAAAGAGATCTAAGAATTTCGGCCTCATCACCCTCAACATCACTATCTATTTGTATTATGTCAAATTCCCTCTCATGCTCATGGCTTCTTTCTTGTTGTTCAATCTTCTCTTTGCCCTAGCCTTTAATGATTTTCTTTCCTTTGGTTTTCTTGGGAAATTCTACATTTCTCTTCTTTGGAAATTTTCCTCTACTCCTTAGTGCCCTAGTGATATTGCTAGTCACTTTTTGAGTGGTTTTCTTCTTTGTTGTTTTGGTGTTTTTAGCCTTTTCCACTTTTGATGAAGGAAGCATGGCCCCTTGCCTTGGAGAGGCAGTAAGCACATGTTCTTGACTGTGTTGAGGAGAAGTGAGAGGAGGGGTCAAAATTAGCACCTATTTAGTTTGATCCTTTATATTGCTGCCTCCTTCATTACCAAATTTTCTGCCTTTTTCATTGTCACTATTTTCAGTTTCTTCCTCTAGACTGCCTTCATCATGATCACTGTTTTTGTCCTCTTCTTGTGGATTTCCCTTATTATTATCATTGTTTTCATTTTCTTATTGTAGGCTGCCTTCATCATGATTTACTTTCCCTCTACTACTACTCTCATCACTTTCTTGTTCTTTGTCACCATCACTTCCTTGTTCTTTGTCACCAACACTTCCTTGTTTGCTTTTACTACATTCTTCTTTCTCACTGTCATCTATGGAGGATGATTTGTGTTGGGGAGTAGACTCATGAGAAGAAGGGGAAACATAAGGTGTGGAGGGCAAGGAATGAGCATGAGGAGGGTCTCGGGATGAAGATGGCTTGATTTGTGGTGGCATAGAAGATGCAGAAGTGAAATCAGGGTGAGAGATGAAATTTTCCCAAGAGATGCCCTTTCTTTCTAGATGGTGAAGGATAATGATCTTAATGAGAAAGTGATGGAATAAACTTGCTTTCTGCTGAGCTGGAGGCTTCTTTTTAACCAAGGAATACATCTTATCTATACTTTTGCACAGGAAAAAGGGTAGGTTTAGCAACTTAGCTTTTGTGAAATTCATAAGGAGTCTGATGTGATAGGAATATACTAGGGAGAATATACCTTCACAAGTGAAAAAATTCATGATTATTTTCAAGAGGACTGCATAGTCATCCAGCAAGTGTGAAAATGGAAAAATGGAGCTGCATGCATCTTGATGATTTGGTTTTAGAAAAGGTTGATAGTGGCTGAGGTCAAGGTATGACTATTTGAACCACTCCTCTCCTATGTAAGGGATTTTGGTTCCTTTAGAAACAGCTGTAGGAGTGAGTTCAAAATCTAGACCTACTATGTGAACTTGCTTTCCATCCAATCTCAGGGCAAACAGCTCAGTCAAATAAGGGTGGCTAGTGACCTCTGATATTCTAATACAAAAATCAAAGCAGCCTACCTCTTGAAAGTAGGACAAGACTGAGGGAGAGGCAGTGATTTCTTGAACATTGGTGGGCTCAAATATGTTATGCTGACCTCCCTTTTTAACCTTTTTCTTTGGAGGCATTTTAACCTTACTTGTTCTTCTCCAAAATAAACTAGATAGCTCCTTAAATAAAAATAGGCTTTCTTTTTCTTTAAAATTTCTTTCTCCTTCAATTTAGTTTTCAAAATATCTTTTATGATTAAGAGAAAGAGGGGTGGAAGAGAGAAAAGTACCTTCACAACTTATTTGATGTGGTGAAAAACAATTCTAGAGAAAAATTTCAATTCTGGCCCCTTTTTTGCAGTATTTTATTGGTGCTACGCTCTTGCACATAGGCGCGTAGCGTCTGCACGCTGGGCCGGGCGCCCAGGCACCTTCTACACGCCGGGTCGGGCAGGTGTGCATGCTGGGAAAAATGTGAAATGGGCCGTGTAGAAATGTGAATTGGGTTGTGTATATGGGCCAAAAACTTTGGAATGTGTTATTGCCTAAATCTACCTCAAGATGAAAAAGGCAGAGTTCAAGGTAACATCAAACCACGCTCAGTCTGGTAGCTAGCCCTACCAGATCAGGAGAGGGCTCTCTCCGGGTCAATCTCAGCAAAAATAATAGATTGGGGCTTGAGATGACTTTAAATAAAAGCTAATTTTAGGCTAGGTATATAAGTAAAGGAGTTTTATTTTGATTTTGAGGGTTTTTTTTGGAATCAAATGGAAAGGCAGTTTTGGGTTCGGGGATGAGGCCTAGTTTTTGCAGAGTTCTAAATGGGGCAAGGAAGGAAATTGTTTTGATGCTTTAGATTGAATGAATGGATAGTTCAGACCGGTGAGGAGATGAAGAGGGCAAGAGGCTTTCAAGAATCCTCTTCAAACAGATGAAAACATGGAAAATTAAACAAAACTTAAGGCAGAGCAAAGCAATCTAATGAATTCCACCTTTATCACTCATTTGTTTAATTTAAGAAGAGAGGAGAAGGGAAATGATACACATAAACATCAATGAACTTAAAATCACATAGAGAAACACACCATCAAAACACAGAGCCACATGGATCCCAAAGAGTGCTGCAAACCCTGGTCTATTCCTTTGCCAAAATTGCAGAGATGAAATGTACAATGAAGTGCCAAGCAATCCCAAGTGTCCAACCCTGAAAATGAATGAAGAGCTACAAGATATAGACAAGCATAACTTATCCCCATGCCTCTAGGGGTCAAGCTCACCATTCTAAGAGTTGTTTCAACCATATCTAAACTAAGAACTGGAAAATAGGCAATGAAACAACGTGCTTCTATATGATAGGAAACTGATTCATTCACTTACATTTCACTTTTTGGTGAATAAATCTACTAATATGAGTAAAAATGTGCCAAAATTACATCAAATTCATGAAATTACATCAAGTTACATCAAGAGTTACATGAAAAATTCAAACTAGCAAAAACTAGGCGAAAATCTGAGTTGCTGAGTGAAAAATAGGCCAAATTTCCCAATGCGCCGCGCCTGAAATCTCTATGCGTAGCACAACTTTGAGGATGATTTTGAGGGCCTTCCTGAAGTCCAAATTGAGTGCAGGATAGCTCATTGGAAATATTTTCCTGTCTACTTTCCAAACCAAGTGGAATTTCTGAATTTGGTTGCCATTTGCTCCTCCAAAAATCAAATCTCCCAACACTGCTTCCTATGTGTCCAAAAAGTGGCAGAAAGGTCATTTTTAGGGTGTTTTTGACCCTTTAGGCAAACCAAAAATTTTCAAAATCCTTAGGTAATGGATATGAATGCATAAATTTTGATGAAAAATCTAGAAATGCAAAGTTTTCCTCAAAAGGAGCTGCCAATTATAAGTGCGCGCCAAGTGGCGCTACGTGTCGGGCAGAAAAATCTGTGTTTAGGCCAAAAAATTCAAAATTGACAAAAAGTTTCCCAAATTTCTTGAAATTTGGGCTGAATGTCCACCATCAAGCATTATGCTGGGCCAAAGAAGCTTCGGCCAAAATTTGGAGTCTATCATGCCTTTTACGACGCTTTAGTGCCCTCTTTAGCCTTGCTTTTAGGATCTTGATCCTCGCTTTGCAAACATGATTTCGCGCCCAATAATGGTTCTTCATGTTCCTGAGCATGTTATTTTCCTTTTTTTCCTTCTCCAATAGCTTCTCAAGATGAATATTGACCCTCTCAATCCAAGTCTCTCTATCAGCCTCATTCTCCCGCTCAATGGGTGTCATCTCGTTTTGGCTTCTTTAAGCAGCTTGCCGGTTCTCACAGATGTTTTGAAACTCCATGATTGTTTGCTGATCCTCCAACTATTTGTTCCACTGCTCCAAGTAATTTATGATCCATTGGGCTCTCTGCAATTTGACGGTCAATGTGTCAATCTCCGCCTTCTGCTCCTGAATAGTCTCTCTCAACTTTGAGGTTGGAGAGGTCAAATCCTCATCAATAAGTATGAAATCAGTATCCTGGCCTCCTGAAGGGCCCTAATCCTGCATGGGCCTCTTACCTATGTCCTGTACATGTACTTGTGCTGCTGATGATGGCAACGAGACCCCTTCCACCCCAGGTGAAGATAGTACTCGTCGAGCTGCTGCAAATAATACTCTGGTGCCTCTCTGATAAGTAACAAACACTGGCACACTGATAGGCTCTGTCTCGTGACCTTCAGGCTGATGTGAAGGTTCACCTGCATCATGGACAACCTCCGGAGGAACCTGAGGAACTGTGAAGAAATCACGGGAAATGAAATCCTCCCATGAAATGCCCTGCAATCCAAGCTGATGTACAACCACGATCTTGATGAGTGCATAGTGATAAATACTGTTGTACTGCTGCTCGGGAGTTTTCTTCTGCACAAGAGTGGTCATTCTCTCAATATTCCGGCATATGAAATAAGGTATGTTCATCATCCTCACTCTGGTGAAATGCATCAATAACCTGATGTGGTAGGCATAGAGGCGTGAAAATCGGCCCTCACAACTGAAATATCTGATAATGAGTTTCATCAGAGGCGCATAGGATTCCTTTAGGAACCAGAATGGGAACACTCTGCTGAGCTGCCTCACAAAGCTAGGCTTGATGTATGGTTCATAATGCACTCTGTCCACCTGCTGTCTTTTTTTCCACTGTTCACCCACATTCGGTATTCCGGTTGCTTGAGAAATAGTTTTCGGTGTCAAGGTGAAATTTACACCATCAAGAGTTACCTGACCATCATGTAAATGCAATACAAACAAACGAGCCAACTCCTGATGATGATGAATCCTAGCAATCATCTCACAATACTGATAGCATGACTACTCTCGAAAACATGCCATGGCAAGTGGGCAAGCCTGCAATTGAGTCAATGAGGTGGGCTCTTCTCTCACATGTTTGCCACCTTTACGAGGCCTTCTCGGTGCATGTAGCTCAGTGGTATAATCACTATCTCTGTCATATGATGTATCAATGTCTGTCTCCATGATGTCCATACAAGGTGTATGTTGGCTTGTATGAGATGAAAATGAGAATTTGGTGTTTTATTCCAATTTCCAAATATATGTCAAAGGGGAGGGACTATAGGAGAAATATGACAGTGGGAACAATGGGGTTTAATCAAGTGGAATTTACCTTTTGGAATTTTGAAAAATGTAGGGACAATGAACAGCCACTTGACTGTTTGGGAAACTTGGGGTTTGGAAATTTTTATAAGTGAGATGGGAAAGGGAGAGTGATAGGAAATGAAATTATTTAGGGATAGGGAAAGGCGGCTTAGGAGTAAGTGAATTTTATAGATGTAGGGAGATGGGAAAAGGACTGGTATTAATAGTATAACAGTGAGAGGGAGGAATAATCAGTGAGGAATGAACAAGTTTGGCACCACACAATTATTTTTAAAACACCAATTTCAAACCCTAAGAGAGCACTTCAACAAGATGATAGGGTTTGGCCTTTGTGTATTCAAATTCTCAAAACCAATCACACAACCTACAGCAAGCACAAGTTATGGGCCATAGATGAACACATGAACTTACTTGGAGCGAGAAGGACCAAGCCAATTTGGATTTTTGTGAAGGAATGACAAAATTTTGGCTATCTGTCTTGTGCGCTGCGACAGTGGCCCAGTGTGCCGCAACCCTTGTATGCGCCGCACCAGTTCAAAAATGCACAATGGTGAGCGGCCCTATGCGCCGCGCTCAACTAGTGCGCCGCGACAGTGAACTTCACCACAGTTTCGGCCTCCAACGCTAGCTTCGCTTCCTCCACTATTTTCTTTGGCTCTTTGATGAATTTGGCGTGAAAATGAAGTTTTGCAATTGGAAAGATCTTATATATACAAAGGATTTTGATTTTTGATTTGGAAAATCCACTTTGTAAAGTCTGAAAACTTTGGCACTTTTCACATAAACTCTGTTTTTGTTTCCTTTGTGATTTTTGAGCTGAATGATGAATCTCTTGTCTGTCTTTACAGGGATAGCTGGCATGGGGTCTTGGAAAAGGTAACCAGGGCTGCGCATGGAGTACTTACAACTAAAAAAAAAAACTTTGAAATTGCACTACATTTATTACAAAAGGATAAAATAGACAATTTTTCTTCAAAACAGAGTTTTGAAGAAAAATAATTATCAAACATTATGATGATGAAAATTTTTGCGATGAAAACCTATTTTGAACCTCCCTCATGTGTTTGCTGACATTATTAGTCATTTTGAAGACTAAATTAATGAAACCCTAGACCTAATGAGACTAAAACCCTAAAATGACTCTTTGCTAACCAGGAGACCAAAAATGACTGTAAATGATTTTGATGAACAAACATGGACCAGCAGGTACATGACATGAGGGATATGAGTGACAAGACCTTTCTATCATATGATCCATGCTCCTAATGGAATGCAGCTGACTGAACTGAATGAGACACCTAAAATGAAATGCAACAAGAGAAATTTGATCTCTGACGGAGGGATGAAGATACCAACTCTAACAGAATGGACTGCAGAATGGTTGGGAAAAAGGGGTGTATGAAAGCTTGGGCGCCTGGGCGAAGGTTTGCTGGCACAAATATTTGTGGGTGCCGGGCAGAAAAGCTGCACACTGGGCGGAATGCTAGGTGCGTCGCACCAATATACAGATGTGTCGCGCCCCTTATAATTTTCTTCTGCAGACTGCTACAAGTGTGTAGCGCCAAATCACAGGAGTGTTGTGTCCATAATTTTATGCACGGGATGTTTTCCAAGGAACCAGAAACACCCCCTCCGTTTGCCAATTAATAAAATGAGAATAAGATATGCCTGATGAGGGATTTTGCGCCTTTTTAAATGTTTTTATAGCACGTACTCTTCCTTTTGGCTTTTTCAAAATATTTTTATTAAACCTTTGCCTCCCTGTACTCTTTGATGCTACTTTTGCTCATTTAACCTATTTGATGAAAGCTGAAACATATTTTACAATGTTTCATTAAAAAAAAACGTTTTGCAAACAACAAAACAAGTTTTCAGTTTTTTGTGTAAAGGAAAATCTCCCCTGTTTCAACTTATAAAATGTGCCCTCTACCTTTCTCTGAAGGGGTACCTCATAAAAACAAATCTGTGCCCTCTTCTTTATAATTGAAGGAGGCACTTCAAACCAAGTGTTTGTCCTCTGCTTGTTTATGAAAGAGGCCCTTTTACAAACTGTGGGTATCCTCTGCTTATCTTTTAAGGATGTATTTCAAAAAAAAACTTGGCCTATCTTTGTTTATCAAATGAAGGAGGCCCTTTAAACCTAAGTCTTAGCCCTCTACTTGTCATTGAAGGAGGCTTCTTTAAAACTGTGTCTTTTCCCTCTGCTTATGATTGAAGGAGGCACTGAAAACATAGCTGCTTAGGATCTCTACTTATGATTTGAATGAAGCCTCTCTTGAAAACTGAACCTTGTGCCCTGTGTCTACTTATCACTGGAGGAGGTAATATAAACATAATTGTTTGTGCCCTTTGCTTATCATCATTGAAGGAGGCTTTTAAAACACAATTTGTATTACCTTTTGTCCAATTTGCTTATGAGACATGTCTCTTTGTAGAACTTCACTGTGAAACCCATGGGCAGGTAATGTATTTCCAACTGATAAATGTCTATTGTGTCTGTCTTATGAATAACTCTTCTTTGCAGCAATAGTAGCTTCATTGGGGATAGTATTTATTTTGATGATTTTGAATCTAGGCTATAAGTGTATAAAAAGACAACTGTTTCTTTTTATGCTTTTCATTTTGATGCCTAGACTGCTAGAAGTATTTTGCCAAAAAATTTCCATACCTAGCCTCATAAGACTATTTTTCAGAGCTGTGCCAATATGTTTTGGAAGAATGTGAAAATTTCGTTGTGAGTTGACATTAAATGTTAGATGCAGTAAATTCCCAACCTTTGTACTCATTTTTCCATGATGGATTATTCTTTGACTTTCTTGGTGCTTTGAGTTTGCAGGGATGAATCCTGTAGGTTTCCTTTCTCTTTGAAATCTGCATTTTCTTTGTTTCCCAACAGTCAACTTTTCTAGCTTTTAAAACTTTCCTTGAAGTGTCCCCTTGTTCAGGACTACTTAATGCCATCTATCCTAGCACCCCTGCAGAGATGCGTTGATAAAATGACTTTGATCATTGGAGGCCTTTTCTAATGTATCATGATGATAATGCTTGAAAATTTCACTTAATCATTTTTTTTCGGACATAGGACCTTCTTACTTTGTTTCTTCCTGAATTGACTTTCTGAGTTTTGCTGAAACAAGACATATGACAACTTGATGGTGCATGACCTTGGGATAACAAAAGGATTTTTTTTTTCCAGACAGAAGGATAGGATACTTTGACTGATAGTAAAAATAGAGTTTGTAACAAGACATAGGTCTTTTAAGATACTCATCCTAAGCACCATCACCTAACCTGGACGCTTTGTTATGACCTTTTAAAATGGTTTTCTAGACATATTCAGGTCATCAAACAGTGACTTCAGTCAGTGAGAAGGTAACAAGGACAACTTGACTTATGTTTGGACAAACTGTTTTGTGAAATAGGAGGATTTTGGATATCAGATATAAAAGGTTTTACAAGGATGTGATAGTTATGGATAGGGAAGGTTTACTGACCTAGGATAGGATTTTAAGCTTGATGACCACTTCAATCATAGTATGTAAGAGAGGGGGGGAAAAGATAAAAAACTTCTCTGATGGGTTTTCTAGAGGACAAATTGACTGTTTGAAATTGGTTTCTAGAAAACCTGGACAAGGCATATAGTCATCAAAACAAGTGAAAAATACTGATGACTAACAGTGGCTCCATTTGAGGAGGGCAGCTCCCTTTCGGGAGGTGTCCAGAATTGCAGATCCCTGGCTCTTGAAGACCAGTGCCTCATCCATTGGCAGATATTTCTCCTTTTCTTGATGTTTTTCCTGAACATGGTGCTTTTGAAAAACTGAAAACATGATTAGCATCAACCTTATCTCTACTTACCCAACTATTTCGCCTAACATTTTTTCTTCTTTGGGTGCACTTGGATTGGCAAACCCTTGACATGATATTTTTGAAAGAGAAAACACTATCTACTTCTACACTTATATCTTTCGGGAGTTCAGATTAAAATGATGAACTCCTTTATTTCTCTACCTATACTAGATCAACTGTCAAGATTAAGCTGTTTGATAGGATTTCATTCACTAGTCTAAAACATGAAATTGAAAAATGATCAAATCAGGATTAGATAGTATGATTTGTCATGTGTTTTTGGCATAAAGACAAGTTGCACACAACTTTTATTTTTGTACAAAATGAGATTTAGAAAAATCAAGGCTAGGATACATAGTTTTATTTTCATCAATATTTTCTCTTGGTTCTGTTTTGAGCGTGTGGAACTAGCATCTTTGTCTCCTAATCTACTTTCTTTGATAAGTCAAGCTTGCATATTTTGACTATCATTCTTTTTCACTAACTTATCAGCAATCAATTTAAAACATGCTCAGTTATGATTAGGATAGATAACTGAACAAGACATCTTTTGAGCACTAGTAGTGGCATTTAGACTTGCACAATTTCAGCATGACTATTTTTTGAATATGGGGCTTTACTGCTACTTTAAGACTGCCCTCTTTTTCTACTTTTCCATTGTTTTTGTATTTTATGTTTTTTGATTCATTTCTTCAAAAAAAATATGTACAATGAGTAAAAAATTTAAAACTGGAGCTCTAGACAACAGTAATGTTTTAGTGTCCTACCATTTATAGGACCTCCAAATTTTTCAGTCCCATCAGGTTCTTGCAGGAAGAAAACATTGTTTCCTCTAACTGAACTAATAATGAAAGGCCCTTTCCATAAGTTTTCTAACTTACCGTGATTTCCTTTATCTTCCCTTATGGAATCCCATTTTAATAATTTATCCCCAACCTGAAAATTAATTTCTTTGGTCCTTCTGTCAAAAATCTTTTTCATATTATCTTGCAATAACTGTGTCCTTTGGTAAATTTATTCTCTTGTTTGTTGTAAATGGATAGTCTGATTTATCCTCCTTTTCATGTCATTTTCTTCAATTTTAACTTCTTGTAATAGATTCATCACTAGAACCCCTAAGGATGTCGGGAAAATGGCATCCATGCCATAAACTAGTCGATAGGGAGACATACCAATTGATTTTTTGGTGGTTAGTCTATCATCCCATAGTGCATGTACTAGTTTTCCATGCCATGCTTTTTTATTTTGTTCTAGAAGTTTCTTAATGATATTGACTAGGATTTTGTTAGAAGACTCGGCTAAACCATTACCTTGGGGGTAATAAGCTGTGGAATGTCCTAATGTAATATCATATTTGTAACAGAAGTCAACCATTCTTTTGGAGGAAAATGTAGTAGCATTATCAGTGATAATTTTCCTAGGACAACCGAATCTAGACAAAATGTTGGTTTCTAGGAATTTGATAATGATTGAATAAATGGCATTCCTAGAGGGTATGGCTTCTATCCATTTGGTAAATTAATCGGTGGCTATGAGGATCCATTTGTGTTGAGCAGATGAAGAAGGGTGTATTTCCCCAATAAAGTCCAAACCCCATTGCTGAAAAGGAGCTTCAACTATGATTGGATGTAAGGGAAAAGGTAAAAGTTTTCTCTTGCCATCAAAAATTTGGCATTTATGGCAAGTCATGACCATATTTTGAGTGTCAGGGAACAAGGTAGGCCAATAATAACCGGATCTAAGGATTTTTTTGGCTGTAGCTTTCCAATAGATATGTCCTCTGATTCTCCTTCATCCATTTCATGCATAATTTTTCCTGCATCATCTTCAAGCAAACATTTAAGCAGCATACCAGTGGGATTTTTCCAATACAGAAATCCATCTAGAAAACAAAACTTCAAAGGTTTTTTTTTGAGGAATCTTGATTTTTTATTTGATAAGGCTGGAGGAGCATTGAGATAAAATAACACGTAAAGAATATTAGCATACCAAGGTGAATTTAAAAACACTTCTTCAACATGAGGAGCTGTGCATTCTTCCTGTTCTTCTAAGGTGTCAACGAAATTTATGTCTAATTCTTGGAGGTTTGTTTCAGCCATTAGTCTTGCAAGTCCTTGAACCTTAATAAGTTTGGTGGGTCTGATTTCTAAGTCATATTCTAAGAGGATAGCAATCCCCTTTCCTCTTTTACGATCGGGATCTTGATTTAATGTATCTTTGATGACGGTATGGGGAACGAAAGAAATGATATGAGAATGTAAGATATAAAATCGGAAGTTTTTTAGTGCTTTTACCAATGCGAATGCCTGCTTTTCCATGATATTATATTTTAAGGGAGCATCCCTTAGGGCTTTGCTAAAAAAGGCTATGGGTTGTTCTTGTCCTGCTGCATTCTTTTGTAACAACACTGCAACTACCGTGTGTTCGGATGAAAATGAGAAGATGTAAAAATCTTTGGTGAAATCAGAACTTAGCACAACTGGTGTTTCAGTGAGTGCATTTTTAACCAATTCGAAAGATTGTTTGGATTCTAAAGTCCATTTAACTCCAACCTCCTTTTTTCACATGTTTGTGATATTTCTCAAGAGTTCGGTAAGATTGGGGATGAATCTTCTTAAGAAATTAATTTTTCCGATAAAAGATTGTAATTCCTTAATGTTTCTGGGGTGACTAATTTGAAATATGCCTTCAATCCTTTTGGGGTATATTTTTATTCCATCTTTAGAAATGATGTGACCTAGGAGCTTTCCTTCTTCGAGACCAAAAAGTGTTTTCTTGGGGTTTAGAGATAGGCCATATTTTCTACATTTTTCAAAAACCTTTCTCAAGTGGACCAAATGTTCCTCATCTGATTTGGAATATATTGTGATGTCATCAAGGTATATGACTATGAAAAAACCTATGTCTTCTGAAAAAGCTATGTCCATGGCTCTTTGAAATGTTGCACCGGCATTCATTAATCCAAAAGGCATTTTAACATACATGAAAGTGCCCCAAGGCATGGTGAAATCGGTTTTGTGTTGATCACTAGGAAAAACCAACACTTGGTTGTATCCGGAAAAATCGTCAAGTAATGAGATTCTTTTAGAGCCAACAACCTTTTGAATTATGTGGTCCATTTTGGGTAAAGGATAGTTATCTTTTAAAGAGGACCTATTCAGATTTCTGAAGTCAATGCAAAGTCTAGTCTCTCTGGTCTTTTTCCTGACTGAAACAAGGTTTGAAACCCGCTCAGAGTATCTAAGGGAAACTATTATCCCGATGTCATACATCTTTTTTATTTCTTTTTCAACTAAAGGTAGTAAGACTAGATTTACTCTCCTCAAATTTTGTTTGAAAGGCTTCTATTTTTCTTTGAGGGGGATCTTATGTTGAATAATGCTTGTGTCGTATGATTTCAAATCTTGGTATCCCCATGCGAACACATCTTTGAACTCTTTAAACAACTCAATGTATTTCTATTTTATGTGAGGAGGGAGGGTTTTGGAAAGTTTTATAATCTTTGGTTCTTCTATGCTTCCTATGTTATACTCTTCTATATTAGCCTCAGTGGATTCCATTTTTGGTTTTTTGGCCACGTCATTAAAATCAAACAGTTCTTCTAAAGGTGTAAGACCTCTGGGTATTGTGTCATTTTCACAGTGTAAGACTTCAAGCTCTCTTTGGTCTAGGTCCTCACATGTTTCAACTTCATAGGGATGACTAATCAAGTTTATATCTGGTAGGGAAGGTAAATTGGGCTCCTGATCTTTATTTTTATCAAGATTTCTTTCTTCATGTTCTAAGTTTGGTTTAGCCATTTCAAACTCATTCCTGGATTGCAAAAAATCATCAATTTTCTCGTCATCCTAAAATATCTACCAATGGTTAATGTTGTTAGGCACTGTAGGATGATTCTTGACTTTGATACTATATTGTTCGTTTGCAGATGGTATTTGACAATTTCTTGCAGCAAAGGCGAGCTCATTGGCAGGGCTATTTTGAGCTCTAGGAATATAAGTGAGTTCATATCTCTCGAAGGTTTTAAGAATTTCTAATGTTTCATTTATGTATTCTCTCAGTCTTGAGTTTTTTGCTGAATATTCACCTTTGATTTGTCTAATTACAAGTTCTGAATCTCCCTGAGCTGATATTTTCTTAGCGCCTAAGTGTCTAAGTAAGTGCAAACCAAGGAGGAGGGCCTCATATTCCACAATGTTATTGGTACATTGGAATTCCAATTTGAAAGAATGACCTTCATTAGTATTTTGTATCCAGACTCTAGCCCCTGAACCAATTTTTCCACCGGAGCCATCAAAGCTTATGCTCCAAAGAGTGTCTTTTTCACGTGTGTCATTAAGCCGTTTTTCAGGTTTCTTAGAGTTTTGATCATCAATTTATTTATTTGTAGATGAGTGAGGTTGTTCTGACGAACTGAGTTCTTCTTTATTTCCTTTTATCTGCTCATTAATATCACTCTCGTTGTATAAGACAAAAGAATCTAAATTTTAATGAATGGAATAAACTGGAGTATTGTTTGGCCTATCTAGGTTGCTTACCATATATTTCATGTGGGTTTCTCGGTACAACATCCTAGTTTGGTTAAAGATTGGGATGGTAGAAAATGACATGTCCATTTGGAGGCTACCTCGCATTTTGGTGGCCCATGACCTTGATAATAACATCCCATATTTAGGAGGAATATCAACGACTACTACATCCATGACTAGGCTTTTAGCAGGTATTTGTGTTAGAGTGAAACATAGGTTCTTTATCAGGCCCAAGCATTTGACCCTACTTGAATAAAATGAGTACAAATCTTTGTAAGGTTTAGTTACCTCAAGGCCCAAACTTTCCATGACTACTTTAGGCATGAGGTTATGGGAAACACCGAAATCTAACATGGCGTTATGTAAAATTTTGTCGTGGATGTTCAAACTTAAGTAGAACGGAGAGACAGTTCCTTCTTGGTATTCTCCTTCTACTTTTGGACCAAATAAAAGCTTGGGTTGTCATCAGCTAGGTGTAAGGTATCTGCATCATTTCCTATGTTTAGGACCTTTAGCACTTGAGATTTGTATGAGTTTTGGGCAATTAGTTCAGTGAGAGGTATGGTGATCTTAATTTTGGAAATTTTCCCTTCAAAACTGAAAGGTACTTGTATTTTAGATATATTTGCTTCAATTTTCTTAGCCACGACCTTTTCTATAATTTTATCTTGTTGAATTTTATTAGGGGATTTGTTCAACAAAGTTTTTTTGGGGATCTTAGTAGAGGTATTAGGACAGATAGGATCAAGATTTGTCTGGCTAGTTTTGTCTTTGTTCTAATCAATTTTCTTAGCCATGATTTTGTTACTATCTGTTGTTATTTTAAGAATGGTATCGGGGGCTTTTGTAACAGCGGTGTCTGAGCTACTTTTCCGATATTTGTCTTGGTTTTTCTTACTCCTAAGATCATATTGCCTATGGACTTCCATTATGGTGTTTTTTAATCCTATTTCGGGATCTTCGGGGTCCTCATAATTTGTTTCATTTTGGTTTGAGGAGAAGAAAACTTGTTCCTCTTCTATGATAAAAACCTCACCCTCGCTATCAAGTCCTATCAAGTTTAAATTATTTTCATCAGGTGGTTCAATATCTCTTTCTACCTCATCAACATAGTTTTCTTGGAAAGGTGGCCTGATCTGTTGATCATTTTCCCTTGGTTTGATTTGAGGTGGGTCCCTTCTAAAGTTCTGATTCCAGTTTCTGTTTTGAGGATTTGTCTGGTTGTCCCTTGGAGGTTCCCTTTCACTTAGATTTATTCTTTCCATCATTCTCTCCATAGTTCTAACTAGGTTGTCTATTTTGGAATTTGAAGAGGAATTGGAAGGTATGGTCTCATCTCGGTAAGTGAATTTCTTTTTCGATCTCATCCTAGCTCTCTTCTCGGCTAGGTTGGCTTCGACACTAATAGCTACCTTTTTCATTTCTTCTAAAGTTGCAGGGTCTCTTTCTCTTAATTGGTATGTCATCTCTGGATCAAAACCTTTGAGAAATTTTGCTAGTGCTAGGCCAAGTGGAGGTTTCATGTGAGGTGAAAGGGCATTATAGACACTGTTGAACCTAGTGCAATAGTCTTGAACACTTTCCCCCATATTCCTTTTAAGTTTGTTTTATTCGGAAAGGATTTGGATGGGGATTTTCCTAACTTCCCATATGTTTATAAAAGTTTGGTAGAGTGATGGGAGATCATGTATACTGTTAGGAGCCAAGTTTTTAAACCATTTCTTGGCTTCTCCACCTAGGCTTTGGGAAAACATTTTCATCTGTATGGTTTCATCTTCTAGTTCCATGTAGTCAAAAGCATCATTGATTCTATCTACATGTTGTTGGGCAATAGTAGACTCAACCCCGGTGAAGTGTCAAATTCTGGATTGGTAATCATTTTGCAAAAGTACCAAAGGTTGTGGTAGCACTAAGGGCACATACCAGGCTGCCATGATGGGAGCTGATGGTAGATTTACAGTATGAGGATTTTTAGTATGGGATGAGGTGATTTACACAGTGGTGTTTTGAATGGGTGTGATGGAAGTACTTGGACTTGTAGACTGATTTTGAGAAGATTTGGGGTGAAAAGAGCCGAAGTGGTGGAGAAGCTGAAAATCGGGTGGTGTAGTGGGTGAGGCTTCTGTGCTAGGACTCTGCTGCAAATCTAAGGGCTCAAGATCGGAAAGGTTGATTATACTTTACGATTTGTTTCTAAAAAGGCTCTTTGTTGAACACTTATCAAACTGGGAATCTTTCAAGGATGTAAGATGTTTGGGTACAGAGCTTGCTTTGTGAATGGTCCTATCGGTAGCTAAGTTACCAGTTTCAGAATTTTGCCACAAAATATTTTATGTGTCATCAACTATGATAGGAGGATTAGGGTTTGGATGAGATTTGATATTAATTCTTCGTGAAGCCAGGTTTCGAATTCAAAATTTAGAGAGGATGACAATTGTGATTGTTTTTGGATGGTTTTCCTCTCTAAGAGTCTTATGGATGCTAGTAAAGTTTTAAAACTAAATGAAGGTTAGTGGATTCACTAGGTGGATGCTTTGAAGTTTATGGTCCACCACCAATACTGACAAAGGTGTTTTTTAGGGAAATTATTTTTTAGAAAAATTTTATGCAAAAACTTGTAAGAGTGTTCTAAAACTTAGATCAACAATTTCCTAGGATGTTGAGAAAGCTATAGTTTTGTTTTTAGGCTATTCTGCTGATTTTTATGTTTTGATGAAATTTTCTAAATTCCTAAGTAGTACTTAGTTTGTCACAGATTTCAGAGGCTGCATCATGATATTTGTGATTGGAAAGGTAAGTCAACAGGATAGCATGCTTATGGAATTTTTTTGGTTTTTTAAGTGGAGTATTAGGCCTACTGGAGGCTAGTGGAGTCGCCAGGTGAATACTATTGTCTTGTAAAGACAAATTTTTATGGTCCACCACCAATGACTGATAGAAACCAATCTAGGGATTTTTTTGTGAGATTTTTTAAAGAGTTTTATATGCAGTCTGGTTTGTAAAAGTGTCCTATATTTAATTCATTACTTAGCTAAGGTGCTGAAACAAAGAGAGTCTACTCTAAATGAATTTATAGGCTGTTTGTATGATTTTAATATAGAAGGACTAATAAGTCTACCAAGGTTTGTTAGGTTGTTTATGTACTTAGTGTTTCCACCGCAATCGCCAGTATGTCAGTGTGGCGATGAGGAGGCAGATTCACCAGTATTTCTAAGTCTAACTAAGATTGTATGAGGTATTCAGGCAACTATGTACTCAGAAGTCCCACCGTGATTTCCATTATGTTAGTGTCCCGTAATTTGGCAGATTGGTAAACCAAATGACAGGGTTACATCAGACCAAGCTTTGGAGTCCTAGGACCTAGCCTTCCTGGACTTAGAGAGGGCTCTCTCTATTATGCGAAGGATGTGAACTTGTTCGCTTTGAATGTTTGATTTTAGGCTAGCTGTTAAGTATATTTTGGTTTTTTCTGGGGTTTTTGAGGTAAAATGATCAAAAAGGACAAATAGAAAGAGATTTCATCAAATCAACAGGGCTATGGGGTTAGATAAAGTCAAGATTGTCTAAATGGTGGACAAGGTATTACTGCAGGGCCGATTTGGTAAAGGTAAATGGATTCTTTGGGTGAAAGTGAAATGAAATGAACATTAAGTTTGTGAAAGACAAAGAAATCTCAAACATATATAGTTTTAAATCAGGTATTCATGAGGTAGTTCAAACCATAAATCTCTATGAATAAAACTCAAACTGATACATATGAAAGATAAACAATTCGGCGATACATAGAAGCATAAGAACCTCTAACTCTAGAAAATAATCTTCAGGTGTTGGGAAAACAAATAAGATAAAAAAATAACTCAATCTATGAAGAGGGAACTCCTAAAAAACATATCTTGAGCTATCAGAAACTCTGAAATAATTTTCCAAGCATGGAAAAAGGGCAAGATCGAACGAGACCTATTTGACTTAACTAAAACAACCAATATTTCATAGAAACATTTCAAAAATGGAGTTTTGAGAAACTATAAGTAAGCAGGGCATACCTTAAATCATACAAGATAGCAAAACATACTAACCATAAATGAAACAAATAAAAATCTCTTGATGGACCTAAAGGCAGTTAAGAATCCTTTAAAAATGATCAAGAAGAGGAAAACATCAAAGCTGTAACATGCAGGATGTTTGAGGTGCTTCCATGAGAATGTCTCAACGTATACTTTTCTGATCTATAGCAAATGAGAAGTATGGAACATTAATGAAAACAAGGAAACATAAAAAAATCAGAGAAACATCACCATTCACTAAGCCATGGAATCCTGCACACAATGCTCCTCCACCATCAAGCCAAGCAAGACATCATCCACTTCATAAAACCAGTATTTCTTCCAAGCTCATAATTCTATGTATTTATCTCAATATATCAAGTTCTGCCTCTTGTTACAATGAATCCTCTTGGTTTATATAAGGCAAAGAGGATGAAACCCACCTAGAGCAACTAGAAGGCCATTGGCCAAAAAAAAATATCTAAAACTGTCCTTGAGGCCTAACAAGGTCCAAGGCACAAAATATCCTTCAAAAATATATTTTCAGACCAAAATAGAAAAAAAGAATCACTTTAAAGGCTTGACACATAAGAAAAACTTTTTTACGCACATTTGGCCCAGTCATCATTCAGTAAACTGCTTTTCAGCAAAATCTACAAGAGCGTAGCACCAGAAAAAAAGCCTGTTTTGCAGTGTAGTTTTGGTGGACTTACCGATGTCAAAATGAGTCCCGTGATGGCTCGTTGGAAAGCTATGGATGTATATTTCCCAAAAATACTTGATTTTTTCCAATCTAATGCCTAAAATTCAGTCAAAAAGTAGAAATAATGAAAAAACACAGGAGTGTAGCACATGTTGATATTAGGGGCAGAAAGGTAAAAAATGGTTGTTTTTGGCCTTTTTGAGGGACCAAAATAGCTTCATTTGATCTGAAAATTTCTGAGAATATTCCTTTTATGTAAAGGAATCCAAAAATATATTTTTCTTCAGTTGAGGATGCTTCGAGAAAAATTTAAGGCACCCATGATTTTATGCTTTTAGGCCTAAAATTCACAAAAAACAAGAATGTGTCCAAAAATGCCCAATTTTGGTGAGTAAACCCCTTAAGGGTTTTTAGAAACATGCAATGAAGCTTGAGAAATAATTCCAAGCTGGGATAGGCCTTTTCCATGTTTTTCCGCTGGGCTCCTCCTTTGGGCAGCTTTGAGTTTCCTTCGGGCAAACTGATTCAACTTCTTGTAGTGCGCGGTCATTCTCCTTTGTAGGCCCAAATCCTTGTTAGCTTTCTCCAATTTGGTTTCCAAATGCTGATTTTCCCTCTCAAGCCAAGATTATTTATCATTCTAATTTCTAAGGCAAGGAGATCCATAAGAGGGTATTGTTGTGCATGAGCTGATTCTTCTTCTTTCTGCTTTTGCAATGCTTTTCTAAGACCCATGGTCTTAGGTCTCTTTCTTGCTGTCCCTTCTTCACAATCATCTTCCGCATACTCACCCATGTACTCTTCAAGATTTTATTGTGACTTTTGCGCTTCTCTTTTATATTTGAGTGCCTGGGCCTCATAGATTTCCATCTGTCCACTCATTTGATTATTTTTCATTTGAAAAAAGTGGATAATGTTTTTTGACCTTCCTAGGTCATTTTCCAATTCTTTAATCCGAGCCTCCCGGTTTTGCAAAAGAGATCTAATAATTTTGGCCTCATCACCCTCAACATCACTGTCTATTTGTATTATTTCAAATTCCCTCTCATGCTCATGGCTACTCTCTTGTTGTTCAATCTTCTCTTTGCCCTTGCCTTTAATGATTTTCTTTCCTCTAGTTTTCTTGGGAAATTCTACATTGCTCTTCTTTGGCAATTTGCCTCTACTCCTTAGTTCCCTAGTGATATTTCTAGTCACTTTTTGAGTGGTTTTCTTCTTTGCTTTTTTGGTGTTTTTAGCCTTTGACACTTTTGATGAAGGAAGCATGGCCCCTTGCCTTAGAGAGGCAGTAAGAACATGTTCTTGACTGTGTTGAGGAGAAGTGAGAGGAGGGGTCAACATTAGCACCTGTTTAGTTTGATCCTTTATATTGCTACCTCCTTCATTACCAAATTTGCTACCTTTTTCACTGTCACTGTTTTTAGTTTCTTCCTGTGGATTACCTTCATCATGATCACTGTTTTTGTCCTCTTCTTGTGGATTTCCCTTATTATTATCATTATTTTCATTTTCTTGCTGTGGGCTGTCTTCACCATGACTTCCTTTCCCTCTACTGCTGCTCTCATCACTTTCTTGTTCTTTGTCACCATCACTTCCTTGTTTTCTTTTACTACATTCTTCCTTCTCACTGTCATCTATGGAGGATGATTTTTGTTGGAGAGTAGACTCATGAGAAGAAGGGGAAACATAAGGTGTGGAGGGCGAGGAATGAGAATGAGGAGGGTCTCGAGATGAAGATGGCCTGATTTGTGGTGGCATAGAAGATGCAGAAGTGAAATCAGGGTGAGAGATGAGATTTTCCCAAGAGATGCCCTTTTGTACCAGCTGGTGAAGGATAATGATCATAATGAGAGAGTGATGGAATAAACTTGCTTTCTGCTGAGCTGGAGGCTTATTTTTAGCCAAGGAAGACATATTATCTATACTTTTTCACAAGAAAAAGGGTAGGTTTAGCAACTTAGCTTTTTTGAAATGCATAAGGAGTTTGATGTGATAGGAATATACTCAAGAGAATCTACCTTCACAAATGAAAAAATTCATGATTATTTTCATGAGGACTGCATAGTCATCCAGCAAGTGTGAAAAAGGAAAAATGGAGTTGCATGCATCTTGATGATTTGGTTTTAGAAAAGGTTGATAGTGGCTGAGGTCAAGGTACGACTGTTTGAACCACTCCTCTCCCGTGTAAGGGATTTTGGTTGCTTTAGAAACAGGTCTAGGAGTGAGTTCAAAATCTAGACTTGCTATGTGAACTTTCTTTCCATCCAATCTCAGGGCAAACAGCTCAGTCAAATAAGGGTGGATAGTGACCTCTAATATTCTACTACAAAAATCAAAGCAGCCTACCTCTTGAAAGTAGGACAAGACTGAGGGAGAGGCATTGATTTCGTAAACATTGGTGGGCTCAAATCTGTTATGGTGACCTCCCTCTTTAACCTTTTTCTTTAGAGGCATTTTGACCTTACTTGTTCTTCTCCAAAATCAACTAGACAGCTCCTTAAATAAAAATAGGCTTTCTTTTTCTTTAAAATTTATTTCTCCTTCAATTTAGTTTTCAAAATATCTTTTATGATTAAGAGAAAGAGGGGTGGAAGAGAGAAGGGTACCTTCACAACTTCTTTGATGTCGTGAAAAATAATTCTAGGAAAAATTTTCAATTCTAGCCCCTTTTTTGCAATAGTTGATTGGTGCTACGCTCATGCACACAAGCACGTAGCGTCTGCAAGCTAGGCCGAGCGCCCGTGCGCCTTCTGCACGCCGGGTCGGGCAGGTGTGCACACTGGGAAAATGTGAAATGGGCCATGTAGAAATGTGAAGTGGGCTGTGTAGATGGGCCACAAACTTTGGAATGGACTACAGAATGGTTGGGAAAAAGGGGTGTATGAAAGCTTGGGCACCCGGGCAATGGTCTGCTGGCACGAAAATTTGTGGGCGCCGGGCAGAAAAGTTGCACGCTAGGAAAAATTCCAAGTGCATTGCACCAGTATACAGGCATGTCGCGCCCCTTATAATTTTATACTGTAGGCTGCTACAGGCACGTAGCACCAAAACACATGAGCGTTGCATCCATAATTTTCTACACGGGATGTTTGCTAAGGAACCAGCAAGACCCCCTCCATTTTCCAATCAATAAAATGAGAATAAGATATGCCCATTGAGGGATTTTGTGCCTTTTGAAATGTTTTTACAGCACGTACTCTTCCTTTTGGCTTTTTCAAAATAGTTTTATTAAAACTTTGCCTCCCTGTACTCTTTGATGCCCCTGTTGCTCATTTACCCTATTTGATGAAAAGCTTAAACATATTTTACAGTGTTTCATTAAAAAAAATGTTTTGCAAACAACAAAACAAGTTTTCAGTTTTTTGTGTAAAGGCAAATATCCCCTGTTTCAACTTATAAAATATGCCCTCTACCTTTCTCTGAAGGGGTACCTCATAAAAACAAATCTGTGCCCTCTGCTTTATAATTGAAGGAGGCACTTCAAACCAAGTGTTTGTCCTCTGCTTGTTTATGAAAGAGGCCCTTTTACAAACTGTGGGTATCCTCTGCTTATATTTTAAGGATGTATTTCAAACAAAAACTTGGCCTATCTCTATTTATCAAACGAAGGAGGCCCTTTAAACCTAAGTCTTAGCCCTCTACTTGTCATTGAAGGAGGATTCTTTAAAACTGTGTCTTTTCCATTTGCTTATGATTGAAGGAGGCAATGCAAACACAACTGCTTAGGATATCTGCTTATGATTTGAATGAAGCCTCTCTTGAAAAATAAATCTTTTGCCCTGTTTCTACTTATCAATGAAGGAGGTAATATAAACAGAATTGTTTATGCCCTCTGCTTATCATCATTGAAGGAGGCTTTTAAAACACAATCTGTATTACCTTTTGTCCAATTTTATTATGAGACATGTCTCTTTGTAGAAATTCACTGTGAAACCCATGGCCAGGTACTGTATTTCCAAATGATAAATGTCTGTTGTGTCTGTCTTAGGAATAACTATTCTTTGCAACAACAGTAGCTTCATTGGGGATAGTAGTTCTTTTGATGATTTTGAATCTATCCTATAGGTGTATAAAAAGACAGTTGTTTCTTTTTTATGCTTTTCATTTTGATGCCTAGACTGCTGGAAGTATTTTGCCAGAAAATTTCCATACCTAGCCTCATAAGACTATTTTTCAGAGTTGTGCCCATATGTTTTGGAAGAATGTGAAAATTCCATTGTGAGTTGACATGATATGCTAGATGCAGTAAATTCCCAACCTTTGTACTCATTTTTCCATGATGTATGATTATTTGACTTTATTGGTGCTTTGAGTTTGCAGGGATGAATCATGTAGGTTTCCTTTCTCTTTGAAATTTGCATTTTCTTTGTTTCCCAACAGTCAATTATTCTAGCTTTGAAAAATTTCCTTGAAGTGTCCCCTTGTTCAGGACTGCTTAATGCCATCTATCCTAGCACCCCTATAGAGATGCACTAATAAAATGACTTTGATCATTGGAGGCCTTTTCTGATGTATCATGATGATAATGCTTGAAAATTTCACTTGATCATTTTTCTTTAGACATAGGACCTTCTTACTCTATTTCTCCCAGAATTGACTTTCTGAGTTTTGCTGAAACAAGACATATGACAACTTGATGGTGCATGACCTGGGGATAACAAAAGGATTTGTTTTTCCAGATAGAAGGACAAGATACTTTGACTGATAGTAAAAACAGAGTTCTTAAGAAGGCACAGGTCTTTTAAGATACTCATCCTAAGCACCATCACCTAACCTGGACGCTTTCTTATGACCTTTTAAAAGGGTTTCCTAGACATACTCAAGTCATCAAACAGTGACTTCAGTCAATGATAAGGTAACAAGGACAAATTTTTTTGTGGAATAGGAGGATTTTGGATATCAGATATAAAAGGTTTTACAAGGATGTGATAGTTATGGACAGGGAAGGTTTACTGACCTAGGATAGTATTTTAAGCTTGATGACCACTTCAATCACAGTATGTAAGAGAGAGGGGGGGGGGGGGAAGATAAAAAATTTCTCTGATGGGTTTTCTAGAGGACAAATTGACTGTTTGAAATTGGTTTCTAGAAAACCTGGACAAGGCATATAGTCATCAAAACAAGTAAAAAATACTGCTGACTAACAATTTGGTGGGACATGATGATCTTGGCAGCATATATAAGAAAGGGAAATCTCTAAGTCATTGGGAAATGGAGTCAAATGGAAGTTTTTAACAAGTTTGTAGATGAATCGGGGATATCAAAGGGCAAATCTAACTTGGCCAGTGGATCTACAAAGTCTTTCAGATGAAATGAAATGGACATTAAAGGTTTAGAATGAAAAGTAAAACTAAGGGAAATTAAGAATCCTTAATTATATGTACTTCTCAACAAAGGGACTTAAAACATTATTAGAACATGAAGATGCATTCCATAGATAGGGCTAACCATAAATTCTAGGAACCACACTTTAGCAAATAACAATTTCAAGACAAACTTTTCAAATGAAATCTAGGAGTCGAGGACCGCTCTATTTCATCCAAAGATTTCACTTTCAAGGATAAGAAAACATAAAAGATTCACAAATAACTGCATTCATAGAAGAGGGAACTCCTAAAAATATTTGATTATAGCTATAAAGACCTTCAAAACAATTATTTAAGCAAGAAAAAAGGGTATGATCAAAACAAACCTCTTTGGAAAACTGTAAACAATGGTACTTTAAAGGGAGTCTTCAGAAATAGTTTTCAAGTGGTAGCAGGTAAGCAAGGAAAACCATAAATCATTCTTGAGACCAACTATTTGAACTATTTCTAAAAGTAACAAGCTTAAGGGTTGAAAAGAAGTCAAAATACTCAATAAAACCTTCAGCAGATGAAAACATAAAGGCAGTGAAGAGTAAAGAGGCCTAAGGTGCTTCCAGAAGACATTTCTTAGCCTAAGGTTTTTACTCTACTGCAAGCAAGAAATGATGAAACATAATGGAAAATAGGAAAAACATTAACAGATTAGAATACTTCACCAACATCCAAGCTCAAGGATCCAATGACAGAGCTTTCTCCATCAACAAACAGGTCAAAACATCCACACGTACCAGAACATCAAATTTCTTTCAACTTCAGCAGAGCTATGTACTACTTCAAAAGATTCATCAAATTCCCACATACAATGAATTCGAATGCAGTATTTATGCTGCAAATGAGGAGGTGGAATTGAAAAGAAGGTATAATTATTCAATTAATATAGAGTAAATGCTTCTCGACCTTTGGGAGGCCTAATGGAGAAGATATCTACAGTCTTAACTCTATTAAATGACTTTTTCATGAAGTTTCATAAACTTCAGTCACTTTTGTTGACCTTTGAGGCTTTTGGTAGGCTGGCAATTACTTCTGAGCTGTCTTTGGAAAAATATCTCTGACTGTGCATTAACTTTGTAGGATTTTTGAGTAAATAAGCCTATAGGTGGCACTTTTTGGTTTCTAAGGGATTAATTGCTTCAATGATCTGGCATTTTGAAGCGGTCTTTTGCTGATCTGTCCTGATTTGTGGCTTTAAACACTTATTAGGCCTTTGATATAGCTTTAAGGCTTATTTTAATCATATTCGGGGTTTTTTTGTCCTTTATTGACTATTTTAAATTTTAATTCACATTCTCTGTCTTTATCCTTAATCACCTTTTAACCTTCATCCTTTATCTTTATGCTAATCCTCACTTTTCTTTGATTTCTTCGATTAAGCCTTTAAACACTCTGTTTTCTTGCTTGCAGGGGTTTCTTTGGAATTTTGGAGGGTTTGATTATTCGGTTGATATCATGATTTATCGACTGAAAACTGGAATTTAACCCTTGAATGTCTCTTTTCGCCTTTGAATTCGGCCACAGAGGGTTGTCACCCTCAGCCTTTGTCACTTTCTTTGACTGTGAGATGAATTTTACGATTACCACCATTAATCCTACAACAAACAACAAATAATTATATAAACCTACTTTTTGGGATAAAATTTCTAACAGAGGCTTCGGGATGGGTGTTGGAGAAGTGTAGAGGAGGAAAAATGCGTGGAGGGAGGGTTTCATGGAGAAAATCTAAGAACTAGGGTTTAAAATGTGCGTTGGGCGTGAAATGGTGATGAGCAGTTTTGCAGAAAATTGGAGTGGTATTCATGCGAGTGATGGGCGGTAAATGGTTTTTCCCCAGGGGGATGCGATACAGGTCCCTGGGTGACGCGTGTCAAAAAAAAACCACCATTTTCGTGTTGAAAATGCGCGATCAATTTTATTTGTGAAATGAATGCAAAATCAGTTTTAGACCGTCCAATCTAGGGGGGCCAAATCTACGGCTGTAAGCGAGTGCGAAAAATGGAAAAGATGTGCACTGAAGGATGGTGGGGCCGAGCTGACGTGGGCTCTGTTTGGTGGATGAAAAGCAGGAGGTGATGCAAGGATCGTTGATCAGGAAAGATCAACGGCCCAGATTTGACGCAGGGCTTGACAGATATGGAGGGGAAATACAAAGTAAAATTCCTTTCTACAAGGGGCGCGGGGGTAGAACATGGTTAAGGAAGGAAAAGTGATAGATGCAGCAATAGCCGTCAGATCTAGGAGATCTACGATTGAGATCTACTCACGAGTTGAAAGGATAAGAGATGGGGGGCCTACCTTTATACAAAGGGCGGAAAGGTTTTTCCTTAGGAAAAGGGGTTTATAGGAGCGGCGGAGGGGATTAATGTGAGTCATTGGAACGGGAGGATCAACAGCTCAGATGAACTCGGCGGATCGTACAAATGCCAAACGGTGCGGGCAGAGGGCAGGATCTGCGAAACAATTCTGGCCATTCAATCAGGAGGATCGACAGTCGAGATCTGATCGTAGAATGGAAAAAATAAATGAACGGGGTGGAGGTTTGGTTAAAGGAAAAACTGTGCCAACCGTTGGATCTGGGGGAGCCAGATCAACAGTCCCAAATGCATCAGCTAGAGGTTTTGATAAAAAAAATCAGGGGGAAGAAATTTCAATGCGATGGAATATGGACCATCAGATCGGAAAAGATCAACAGTGGAGATACGATCAGGGCTTCGCATATCGGTGAAGAAAAGGTTTGAGGTAGAAGAAAAAGGTGAAGCCCGATGCGATGGAGCACCGGCCATCCGATCTGGATTAGATCAACGATGGAGATTTCATCGACTGGGAAAGGAAAGTGCAACAGTGCGGAGCAGCGATGGCCGTTAGATTTGAAGGAACGAACGGTCCAGATCAAATCAGGAGATCGGCCATCGACGGAAAAAGAGTTTGGGAACGAGGAAACGGGGATCACTGATGGCCGATAGCCGATGGGCTTTAGTGCTCGATTACGGGGGTGGTCTTATGGTGGAAAAAGGGGCTCGGGCTTAAGCGAAATGGGCTTAAGGCCTTATAATAAAAATGAAGGATTTTGGACAGAAAATTAAGGTTTTTTTTGGATTTTTGGAGTTTTCGATAGGGGGGAAAAACGGTTTTAAACCAGAATAAAGGGTTTTTATCAGGTTCAAAGGGGATTTTTAGGGAAAATAAAGGGTAAAAATGGGAAAAATGGGTGAAATGAAGGGGTTTTTAGAGGGATTTTCCAAAGGAAAAAATGATGGAAAATGAGTCTGAAAACAGTCTTTTTTATAACAACAAGGTTTTTCTCTGAAGGTTTTTGAATGAATTTTTATCAATGAAAGGGATTTCTGAAAGATAATAAACACAGAGAGGCTTCAATAAGTCACATATTTGAATGAAATTTGTTTCCTGAAGACTAAAGACCTGTTTTAGCCATCATCAGTTATGACAAAATTTTATTGATGGCTAACAGTGGCTCCACTTGGGGATGGAAGCTCCATGGAGGTGTCAAGAGCCTCAGAGATTTATTTCTGGAATGCAGACTTGTACCTTATCCTTGAAAACCTTTTCTTACTTGATCATGCTGCTTAAAAATATGATTAGTACTTTGTATCAACAAACAAATTTCTTTTCCCCAAACAACTACCTACACAGCCTACTTGTCCTAACATTTTTTCTTCATAAGGTGTACTTGGACTTGCAAACCTTTGACATCAACATTTTATTCTTTTATTGAAAGCAAGAAACTAATCTCAATCTACTCTTATTTCTTCCATGAGTTCATATTAAACAGTTGAACTCGTTAATTCTCTACCTAAGCAACTATCTGTCAGGATTAAGCTGTCTGACAGATTTTATTCTCTATTTTCTAAAACATAAATTTAAATACAAACAAACCAGGATTAAGCTATCTGATTTGATGTAAGACTATGGCATAAAAAAATTTGCACATAGGCTAAAATTTACAGAAATTCAAAGCAAAATTGTGAAGGCTTAAGATCTGAAAATTAAGAACATCCTTCCTCCTTCTTATGACTCAGATTTTGATCTATTTAGAGTCATCCTTTCTTTTGATTCTTTGGTTCAATTTTTCAGTGTATTAGAACCATTTCTTTCTATCCTAATCTAATCTACTGATAAGCCAAGATTAAATTGTTTGGAAAATTGTTTTTCACTAACCTATCAGCACAAAATTGAAATTTACTTAGTCATGATTAGGCTGTATGACCAAATAATAGTTCCTTTTTCAAGCAGTGGCATTTAGACTTGCACACTTTTAGATTTTTCCTCTTTTTGGTATGGGGCTATACCTCTTTTGAATCTTCCCTCTTTTTATTTTCTATTTTTTTTTTTATTTTTTTCATTTTTCCCATGAAATGATATGTACAATGGATGAAAAGCTTTGAAGCTAAGACTCTTGACAGAAGTAGTGCTTGAGCATCCTACCATTGATAGGACCTCCAAACATATTTTCTCCATTCAACTCTTGTAAAAATAATGCATTATGACCCCTGATAGAATGAATAATATAGGGCCCTTTCCACAGATTTTCAAATTTTCCATGTTTTCCCTTTTCTTCCCTTCTAGAATCCCACTTTACAACTACATTTCCAACTTGGAAAACATTTTCTTTAGTCCTCTTGTCAAATAACTTCTTAATGATTTCTTGGATTGTTTGTGTTCTCCTATATACTTCCTCTCTGGACTACTGTAAATGGATGGTCTAATTTATCCTTCTCTGCATATCATTTTCTTCAGTTTGCACTTCTTGAAGGAGTTCTATGACAGGAACTCCTAAAGATGTTTGGAAGGCTGCATCCATGCCATAAACTAGCTGATAGGGGGACATATTTATTGACTTTTTGGTGGTTAATCTATCATCCCATAAAGCATTAATAAGCTTACTATGCCATGATTTCTTATTCTGCTCCAATGGTTTTTTGATAATATTGACAAGGCTTTTGTTGGAGGATTTAGCTAATCCATTTCCTTGAGGATAGTAGTCAGTGGAATGACCCAAGGTAATATGATACTTATGGCAGAAGTCAACCATTCTTTTAGATTTGAAGGCAACATCATTGTCTGTGATAATTTTTCTAGGGCAACCAAATCTGGATAGTATGTTGATTTCAAGGAACTTGATAATGGCAAAGTCAGTAGCATTCCTAGAATGTATAGCTTCTATCCACTTGGTAAAATAACCAGTGGCAGTGAGGATCCATTTATGTTGGGCTGATGAAGATGGGTGGATTTCCCCGATAAAGTCTAAGCCCCATTGTTGAAAGGGAGCCTCAACACTAATGCGATGTAAGGGTAAAGGAAGGAGTTTTCTTTTGCCATAAAAAATTTGACACTTATGGCAAGACATGACAAGTTTCTGAGTGTCTAGGAAAAGGGTGGGCCAATAGTAACCAGAACTGAGGATTTTATTTGCTATATTCTTCTAGTAGAGATGTCCTCCACATTCTCCCTCATGCAGCTCATGCATGATTTTTCCTGCATCAACCTCAAGCAAACATTTAAGCAATATTCCAACAACATTCTTCCAATATAAAACCCCATCTAATATGCAATAATTTAAAGCTTTCTACTTCAAAAATCTAGCTTTATTTTTAGACAGAGAAGGAGGGGTATTAAGATAAAGCAGCACATATATGATATCAGCATACCAAGGTGAATTCATAAAATTTTCTTCATTAAATGGAGTTATGAATTCTTTTGTTTCTTCTAAGACATCAACCACATTCATATCTAGTGCTTGGAAGTTTGAATCAGACATAAGTTTTTCTAATCCCTGCCCTTTGATTAGTTTGGTAGGTCTGATTTCTAAGTCATATTCTAAAATAAAAACAATCCATTTTCTCCTTTTACCATCAGGATCTTGACTTAGAATATCCTTGACAACTGTGTGTGGGACAAAAGCAATGATGTGAGAATGTAAGATGTATACTCTAAAGTCTTCCAATGCTTTTACCAAGGCTAAGGCTTGTTTCTCCATGATGTTATACTTGAGTGGAGCATCTCTTAAGGCCCTACTAAAAAAGGATATAGGTTGTTCATGCCCCATGTTATTCTTTTGCAGTAACACTGCAACTATTGTATGTTCAGATGCAAAGGAAAATATATAAAAATCTTTGGTGAAATCAGGACTTATGGGAACCGGTGTTTGGGTAAGAGCCTGTTTCACTAGTTCAAATGATTGTTTAGCTTGTATTTTCCATTTAACACCTATTTCTTTTTTAAGCATGTTTGTGATATTTCTTAATATCTCAGCAAGGTTGGGGATGAATCTCCTTAAAAAAATTATCTTCCCAATGAAAGATTGTAATTCTTTGAGGTTTCTAGGATGGCTGATTTTCAATATGCCATCAATCCTTTTAGGGTCTACTTTGATTCCCTCTTCAGAAATTATGTGGCCAAGAAGCTTTCCTTCTTGGAGACCAAAGTGTGTCTTTTTGGGATTCAAAGATAAGCCATATCTCCTACATTTCTCAAAACATTTCTTTAAATGAATCAAATTTTCTTCATCAGTTTTGGAGAAAAAAGTAATGTCATCAAGGTATATGATTATAAAATAGCCTATGTATTCTAAGAATTCTATATCCATGGCCCTTTGGAAGGTGGCCCCTACATTCATCAAACCAAATGGAATTTTGACATACATGAATGTACCCCAAGGTGTAGTAAAAGAAGTCTTATGTTGATCACTTGGGAGTACTAACACCTGATTATAACCTGAGAACCCATCCAATAGTGAAATTATTTTAGACCCAACCACTCTTTGAATTATATGATCCATTTTTGGCAAGGGATAGTTATATTTAAGGGAGGCTCTATTTAGATTTCTGAAATCAATGGAGAGCCTAATTTCCCCAGTCTTTTTCCTAACAGATACTAATTTGGAAACCCATTCTGAATACCTAAGGGGAAATATGATCCCAGCATCATACATTTTCTTAATCTCTTTCTCAACTAAAGGCAATAAAACAGGGTTTATCCTTCTTAGTCTTTGTTTGAAATATTTTTTATTTTCCTTAAGAGGAATTTTATGTTGAATGATGTTGTTATCATATGATTTTAGATCCTTGTATCCCCATGCAAACACGTCTCTAAATTCTTTGAAAAGTTCTATGTATTGTTGTTTAATATGAGCTGGGAGAGTGCTGGATAGCTTGATCATTTTGGTTTATACTATGCTGCCTATGTTATGTTCTTCTATGTTTGTTTCTATAGGCTGCATTCTTGGTTCCTTGGCTACATCATTAAAATCAAAAATTTGTTCTAATGGTGTAAGACCTCTTGGAATTGTATCATTTTTACATTGTAAAACTTCCAGGTATTTTTGGTATGTATTATCAACTATTTCTACTTTAAAGGATGTTCAAAATGGTTTATATCAGTAGAAAAGGACAGCTATGTTTCAGGGATTTATTCTTCATTTAAACAGTTTTCCTCATGGCTTGAAGTAGGTGTTGGTATGGCAAAGTCATTCTGTGATTGAAGAAAATCATCTATGTGTTTGTCTCCTTCAAACACTTGCCAATAATATTCATTTTCAGGTATTGCATGCCTTGTTTTTACCTTTATATTGAATTGTTCATTTGTCTGTGGTATTTGGAAATTACTAGCAGCAAAAGCAAGTTCATTTGCTAGATGATTTTGAGCTCTTGGGATGAAAATGAGTTCATATTTTCAAAGTTTTTTAAGAGATCAAGGGCAACATTTCTATATTCTCTGAGTTTTGGGTTTTTGGTTGAATACTCCCCTTTAATCTGTTTGATAATTAGCTCAGAATCCCCTTGGACTGATATTCTTTTAGCTCCTAAATCTTTGAGTAAGTGTAGGCTAATAAGGAGGGCTTCATATTCAGCAATGTTATTTGTGCATGGAAAATCCAGCTTATAGGAAAATCCTTTGTATGTGTTTTGTATCCATACACTAGCCCCTAAACTTAATTTGCTACAAGAGCCATCAAAGTTTATTTTCCAAGGTATTTCAATCTCATTTTCTTTTTCTTTCTCCTGTTCAAGGATGCTAAAGTCTGAACTGTTATTTTCTTGAGTTGATGGCAGATTTGACTATTCTGGTAGGCTAAATTCTTCTTTGTTTTCCTTTTCCTTTTGACTGATTTCATCTTCATTATATAAGATAAAGGAATCCAAATTTGAATGGATGGATTATATAGGAGAATTGTTTGGCCTATCTATATTACTTACCATGTATTTCATATGAGACTCCCAATATAGTTTTCTGGTTTGGTTAAACACTGGTATGGTGGCATAAGACATGTCCATTTGAAGGCTCCCCTATAGTTTGGCTCTCCATGATCTAGATAGAAGCATGCCATACTTACGGGGAATGTCAGCTACTACTATGTCCATAACTAGATTTTTAGCAGGAATCTGTGCCAAATTGATACATAAATCTTTGATTAGGCCCAAGCATTTGACCCTGCTTGAATCAAAGGAATACAGGTCTTTGTATGGTTTAGTAATTTCTAAGCCTAGGCTTTCCATTACTACTTTGGGCATAAGATTGTGTGAAGCACCTGAGTCTAGCATGGCATTGTGAAAAATTTTATTATGTATATTTAGGCTGACATAGAAGGGAGGGACATCCCCTTCTTGGTATTTTCCTTCAAATTCAGGACCAAACAATAATTTTGGTTTATCATCTATCAAGTTTAAAGTATCAGTGTCACTGCCTATATTCAAAGCTTTCAAAACTTGGTTTTTAATACATCCTGAGTTACTAGTTCAGCTAAGGGTATGGTGATTTTGATCTTGGAAATTTCCCCTTCAAGGCTAAAAGGAACTATTTTTCTTTACATATTTACATCTGTTTTTTCATTTACAACTCTTTCAGCAATTCTGATTTGCTAAACTTTATTTGGACTGCTATTTGGGACAGATTTATTAAGGCCACGAGCAGAAGTACTAGGGCATTTTTGTTCAACACTTTGCTGACTATTTTTGTCTTTATTTAGATTATTTTTCTTGGCCACAGTGTTGGTGTTACTGGCCGTATTTTTAGGCTGATTTTCTAAATTTTTCTTAATAGCAGTACTAGTATTTTTTTCATTAGAAATATCTTGGCTCTCTTTGCTTCTAATATTATATTGTTTGTGTACCTCCATGATTGCATTTTCAAACCCCAATCTGTAATCTTCAGAATCTTCATGGTTGTTTTCATTTTGTTCTGAAGAGAAGAATCCTTATTCTTCTTCAGTGAGAAAAACATCTGTCTCACTGTCAGATCCTATTAGGTTAACATGATTTTCTTCCAACCTTTCAACTTCCCTTTCTTCTTCTTGATCAATATAGTCTTGCTGAATGGGAGGCCTAATCTGTTGGTCATTATCTCTTTGCCTATCTTGATTAGGGTCTCTTCTGATATTTGGGTTTCTATTCCTGTTTTGGGGGTTGTTTTGGTTTTCTCTAGGAGGCACTCTATCATTCAGATTTATCTTTTCAAGCATTCTCTCCATTACGTTCACTAAGTTATCAATTTTAGTATCTGATGATGAGTTTGATTCCATTGTATCATCCCTCTATGTAACTATTTTCTCTGCTCTCAACCTAGCTCTTTTCTCAATCAGATTTGCTTCTACTCTTAAGGCTCCCCTCTGCATATCTTCTAAAGTTGAGGGGTCTCTTTCTCTTAGCTGGTAGGCCATTTCAGGATCAAAGCCCTCTGGAAATTTAGCCAAGGCTAAGCCTAATGGAGGTTTCATGTCTGGGGGAAGTGCATTATAAACACTATTGAATCTAGTGCAATAATCTTGGACACTTTCCCCAATGTTTCTTTTGAGGTTGGTATATTATGAAAGGATTTGGAGAGGGTTCTTCCTAATTTCCCATTTTTTTATGAATGTTTAATATAAATAAGGAAGATCATTAATGCTATGAGGAGCTAAGCCCTTAAACCATTTCTTGGCTTCTCCTCCTAAACTTTGAGCAAAAATTATCATCTCAATGGTCTCTTCTTCTATTTCCATGTAATCAAAAGCATCATTCATTTTATCTACATGTTTTTGGGCAGTAGTAGGTTCATTTCCAGTGAAATGGGGAATTTTGGATTGGTAATCATTGGGTAGGGGAACCAGAGGTTGTGGTAACAATAGTGGAGCATACCATGCTGCCATGATAGGAAATAATAGGGGATTTACAAGAGGTGGATTAACAAGAAGGAAAGTGGGTCGAAATAGAGTGTTTTGAACAGTGGATGTGTGGATAGGAGTAGAATAAACACTTGGGCCAAAAAAATGATGATGAGAAGATTTGTTATGGAATGAGCTGAAATGATGAAGAAGCTGAGAATCAGATGGAGTAGAAGGTGAAGCTTCTCTGCTAAAGCTCTGTTGCAAATCTGTGGTTTCAAAATTAGCTTGGTTTAAATCACTTTGAGACTTATTTCTAAATAGGTTGTTTGCGTAAGGTAATTCAAAGTGAGGATCTTTCAAGACTGTAAGATTTTTAGGGACGGATCTTGTTCTTGGGATGGTCCTATCAGCAGTTGTTTTTCCAGATTTAGAAGTTTGCCACAAAATCCTTTCTATATTATCAACTATGGTAGGAGGATTAGGATCTGGATGGGATCTAGTGTTGACCTTATGTGAAGCTAGATTTCAGTTTCCAAAATTTAGAGAGGTTTGACGTTTTTAGGACTGTTTTTCAAGATTTTTCCTCTCACAGTGATTTCTATAATAGGGGACTAGGTTTCTAAACTTCCTCAAGGCTAGTTAAAACAGTTTCAAGGAAATATAGAGATATAGAGGAGTAATAGGGCTACTAGGGCTAGTGGAGTCGCCAGGTGGAAATTTTTAGCTTTTCTGAAGGTAAAATGTTTTATGGTCCACCACCAATGATTTATTTGAAAACCAATCTGAAATGTTTTGGGTTTTCTGAGTTTTTTTTAGTTCTATGGTTGTGAGAGTGTCCTATACCTGATTCAACACTTAGCTAAGGTGGTGAAACAAATAGAGTCTACTCTATGGCTTATCAGCTGATTTCTCCAAGGTTTGATAAGGGTCTCTTAGAATCCTAAGGGTTGCTTAGATTGCCACTAATTCAGACAGGTCCTATCATGATTACCATTATGCTGGTAGTGCTTGAAGAAAGCCATAGTTCACTTGAATGGATACTGAGTGTCTTGTTTAGAGACTTTTACTCAAAAATGTCCCACCGCAATCGCCAAAATGTTGGGCTCTTGTGATTTGGCAGATTGGCATACCAAGTGACAAGGCAACATCAAAACCAGTCTTTAGAGCTCTAGGACCTAGCCTTCCTAGTCTCAGAGAGGGATCTCTCAATTTTTTGTAAATATATGACTTGTTTTCTTGTAAAAGGTTGATTTTAGGCTAGTTATTAAGCACAATTTTGTTTGATTGTTTGGTGGGACATGATGATCTAGGTAGCATAGATAGGAAAGGGAAATCTCTAAGTCATTGGGAAATGGAGTCAAATGGAAGTTTGTAACAAGTTTGTAGATGAATCAGGGATATAAAAGGGAAAATCTAACTTGGCCAGTGGATCTACAAAGTCTTTCAGATGAAATGAAATGGACATTAAAGGTTTAGAATGAAAAGTAGAACTAAGGGAAATTAATAATCCTTAATTATATGTACTTCTCAAAAAAGGGATTTTAAACATTATTAGAACATGAAGAGGTATTCCATAGACAGGGCTAACCATAAATTCTAGGAACCACACCTCAGAAAATAACAATTTCAAGGAAAAATTTTCAAATGAAATCTAGGAGTCGAGGAACGCTCTATTTCATCCAAATATTTCACTTTCAAGGATAAGAAAACATAAAAGATTCACAAATAACTGCATTCATAGAAGAGGGAACTCCTAAACATCTTTGATTATAGCTATAAAGACCTTCAAAAAAATATTTAAGCAAGAACAAAGGGTATGATCAAAACAGACCTCTTTGGCAGACTGTAAACAATGCTACTTTAAAGGGAGACTTCAGAAATAGTTTTCAAGTGGTAGCAAGTAAGCAGGGAAAACCATAAATCATTCTTGAGACCAACTGTTTGAACTATTTCTGAAATAAACAAGCTTAAAGGTTGAAAAGAAGTCAAACTACTCAATAAAACCTTCAGCAGATGAAAACATAAAGGCAGTGAAGAGTAAACAGACCTAAGGTGCTTCCAGGAGACATTTCTTAGCCTAATATTTTTACTCTACTGCAAGTAAGAAATGATGAAACAGAATGGAAAACAGGAAAAACATTAACAGATTAGAATACTTCACCAATAGCCAAGCTCAGGGATCCAATGATAGAGCTTTCTTCATCAAAAAATAGGTCAAAACATCCACAGGTTCCAGAACATAAAATTTATTTCAACTTCAATAGAGCTATGTATTACTTTAAAAGAGTCATCAAATGCCCACATACAATGAGTTCGCATGCAGTATTTATACTGCAAATGAGGAGGTGGAATTGAAAAGAATGTCTAATTATTCAATTGATACAGAGTAAATGCTTCTCGACCTTTGGGAGGCCTAATGGAGAAGATATCTAATGTATTAACTCTATTAATTGATTTTTTCATTAAGTTTCATCAACTTCAGTCAGTTTTGTTGACCTTTGAGGCTTTTGGTAGGCTAGAAATTACTTTTGAGCTATCTTTGGAAAAATATATTTGATTGTGCATTAACTTTGTAGGCTTTTTGAGTAAATAAGCCTGTAGGTGGCACTTTTTGGTTTTTGGGGGATTAATTACTTCAATGATCTAGCATTTTGAAGCAGTCTTTTGCTGATTTATCCTGATTTGTGGCTTTAAACACTGATTAGGCCTTTGATATAGCTTAAAGGCTTCTTTTAATCATCTTCGGGGCTTTTTTGTGCTTTACTGACTATTTTAAATTTTAATTCACATTCTCTGTCTTTATCCTTGATCACCTTTTAACCTTCATCCTTTATCTTTATGCTAATCCTCTCTTTTATTTGATTTCTTCAATTAAGCCTTTAATCACTCTGTTTTCTTGCTTACAAGGGTTTCTTTGGCATTTTGGAGGGTTTGATTATTCAGCCGATATCATGATTTATCAACTGAAAACTGGAATTTAACCCTTGAATGTCTCTTTTTGCCTTTGAATTCGGCCATAGAGGGTCGTCACCCTCAGCCTTTGTCACTTTCTTTGAATGTGAGATGGCTTTTACGATTACCGCCATTAATCCTGCAACAAACAACAAATAATTATATAAACCTGCGTTTTGGGATAAAACTGCTAACAGAGGCTTCGAGATGGGTGTTGGAGCAGTGTAGAGGAGGAAAAATGTGTGGAGGGAGGGTTTCATGGAGAAAATCCAAGAACCAGGGTTTCAAATGTGCGTTGGGCACGAAATGGTGATGAGCGGTTTTTTAGAAAACAAGAGTGGTATTCGTGCGAGGGATGGGCAGTGAATGGTTTTTCCTCAGGGGAACGCGATACAGGTCCCTAGGCGACGCCTGTCCAATAAAAACCACTGTTTTCACGTTCAAAACATGTGATCAATTTTATTTGTGAAATGAGCATGAAATTAGTTTTAGACCGTCCGATCTGGTGGGCGAGGGGGCAGATCTACGGCTGTAAGCGAGTGCGACAAATGGAAAAGATGTGCGGTGAAGGATGGTGGGACCGAGCTAACGTGGGCTCTATTTGGTGGATGAAAAGTGGGAGGTGATGCGAGAATCATTGATCAGGAAAGATCAACGGCCTAGATTTGATGCGGGGCTTGACAGATATGGAGGGGAAATACAAAGGAAAATTCCTTTCTGCAAGGGGCGCGGGGGTAGAACATGGTTAAGGAAGGAAAAGTGAGATATGCAGTGATAGCCGTCAAATCTAGGAGATCTAGGGTTGAGATCTGCTCGCGGGGTGAAAGGATAAGAGATGGGGGGCCCACCTTTATACAAAGGGTAGAAAGGTTTTTCCTTAGGAAAAGGGGTTTATAGGAGTAGCGGAGGGGATTAATGTGAGTCGTTGCATTGGGAGGATCAACGGATCAGATGAACTCGGCGGATCGCACAAATGAAAAACGGTGCAGGCAGAGGGCAGGATCTGTGAAACAATGCTGGTCGTCCGATCAGGAGGATCGACGGTCGAGATTTGATCGCAGAATGGTAGAAATAAATGAATGGGGTGGAGGACTGGTGAAAAGGCGAAACTGCACCAACCATTGGATTTGGGGGAGCCAGATCAATGGTCCCAAATGCATTGACTAGAGGCTTTGATAAAAACAATCAAGGGGAAGAAATGTCAATGCGACGGAATATGGACCGTTGGATCGGAAAATATCAACGGTGGAGATGCGATCGGGGCTTCACATATCTGCGGAGAAAAGGTTCGAGGGAGAAGAAAAAAGCGAAGCCCGATGCGATGGAACGATGCGATGGAGCGTCGGCCATCTGATCTGGATTAGATCAACGATGGAGATTTCATCAGTGGGGAAAGGAAAGCGATATGGAAAAGCCTATGCGTCGATGTGATGGCGAAGTGCGAGAGTGTGGAGGAGCGATGGTCGTTAGATCTGAAGGAACGGACGGTCCAGATCAAATCGGGAGATCGAACATCGGTGGAAGAAGATTTCGGGAATAAGGAAATGGGGATCGCCGATGGCCGATAGCCGATGGGCTTTAAAACTCAGTTATGGGGGCAGTCTTATGGCAGAAAAGGGGGCTCGGGCTTAAGCGAAAGGGGCTTAAGCCCTTATACTAAAAATAAAGGATTTTGGACAGAAAATGAAGGTTTTTTCGAGGATGTTTGGAGTTTTAGATAGGGGGAAAAAGGGTTTTAAACTAGAATAAAGGGATTTTATCAGGTTCAAAGGGGATTTTGAGGGAAAATAAAGGGTAAAAATGGGGAAAATGGGTGAAATGAAGGGGTTTTTAGAGGGATTTTCCAAAGGAAAAAATGATGGAAAATGAGTCTAAAAACAGTCTTTTTTATAATAGTACGGTTTTTCTCTGAAAGTTTTTGAATGAAGTTTTATCAATGAAATGGATTTCTGAAAGATAATGAACACAAAGAGGCTTCAAGAAGTCACAGGCATGAAATCTGTTTCTTGAAGACTAAAGACTTGTTTTAGCCATCATCAATTATGACAAAATTTTATTGATGGCTAATAGGAGGATCCCTACTTCGCTGCTTAGTGCTCTCCAAAGACTTTGGGATCTAAAAAGAGGTAATCTTCCATCTCATTTTATCAAGTTTTTTAAGTTGACATGAACATATATGCATCTTCTTTGTGAACTATACAGCTAATCTTACTATCTGCCTCGGGCACCGGAAAGCCCTGAGAGGGATATTTGATAATCAACAACCCAAGCATTTTACCTTATAGCAGAATTGGCGACTCCGTTGGGGATACAACCCCAAGTTTCCATACTATTTCTTTCATTCCTCCTTCTTTCCTCTATTCACATATCCTTATAACCAGCTTTTATGCCCAGTAGACATTTCAAAAGCTCACAAAGTTCAATTGAAACCCTGTTTGGCCATCTGAAGAATTTTACCCTGGATAACGTTGCCTTTACTAGTGTTCCAGAGCATTATAACGTGGTATCTGCTTGATTACAGTGCGTTAGTCCCTGCATTAACGTGATCTTTGCTTAGAACCAGTGCGTTACTCAGCCAAAATTTGTTGTTCACCCTTGTTGTGTCCCCTTTTTGGTTGCAGAGTTTTTTAGCCATCAGAACTACTCCTTTACTGAATCCTTGTGTTTGTCTACCAATTGGAATTGTTGATTGTTTGTTCTTATTTGAAAGGTTAATGTCAAATGCATCTACTTTTTGAAGAGAAATTTTTTATTTATTTATTATTTTTCTGAATGTAGCTGAATTAATTCTGAACATTTTTTGTTAAAAGACTGTTAAGACGAGATCAATAGATGTTTGAATCTTTAAGGTTGAACTTTTCTATTTGAATGTTTGGTGCATGGATGTTGAAAAGAAACCTCTCCTGGTAGAAATACTCTTCATCAAATTGAATATTTAGAGCATATTTCTGCATGGTTTTTTGAGTTAGAGTCTCGTTACATTTCATACGTCCACTCCCCCTCCAAAATACTAATAATCAAGTACACTAAGAATCAAGCGATAATAAAATCAATCATACAACATTTTCTGAGCTCACACCAACAGTAGTTGAGGCTAGGATCTTGGGTTAGGAAAAGTGAGAAAATCACCCAAGATCTCAAAAATTGAGACTAGAGTCATTAATGAGTGAAATCCTACTACACTCATATTATCAGGACCACTCCATTACTGGAGCTAAGCGTAAGACAACACTCGGGTGCATGCGAAGGTAGCCTGCCTTCAAGTGCATTAAGTGGGAATTCTATATATTGGGGTTCCCTTAGGGGATGTCGAAACTAGATCTAGGATCTAGGTGTTCTGCCCATATAGCGTGTTGTCTACGACCTTGACCCTCTGATGATGTCTATGATTTGAGGTATCCTTAGTGGCCAAAATTTTTAGGGACTTACAGAAGGTGACTGGGACGGGCTGTCCTGGTACCTAAAACAAACGGACCTACTCTGTCTTCGGTCTTTAGGAGGGTACTTGTCTCCATGAGAGTACTTACACCTATCTTCTGAGGTTCGGGCGAAGATCTAGAGTAACCGTAACTGTACTTATGACCAACCCTCTCTGTATGATATTGTGATACTGGGTTTCATCTCCAACAAACGGTAGTAATCAGACAAGTCACCCTATTCTGGCTGCTTGTTGATTGATCTTTAGAGATTCCTTGTTTCTTTTTTCTGTTTTAGGCGTGTGGTTACTGTCACTAACACTTTATAATACATCACAAATTATTAAAATTTTCTTAAAATAAACAGGTCACTGTGGTGTCTTCTGACCATCGTCGTCTGTCTTGACGACAACAAGGTCTCCCTCCTCTAACACTAGAGGAAGAACTGAGTCTTGGTGAACCCGTGCCTTCCACGAAAGAGCACTCTCCATTGACAAACCTTGATTTTCACATAGCGTCGTATCACACAGAATTTCCAAAGGACCCTTTTATATAAGGTGTCGTACCTCCTTACAATCCTCCACTCACTAGTTCGTTGGCACTTGAGATAGTTCAGATTACACCGCAAGAAATGTCTTCGGCCACACCAAGATCCCTTTCACAACTGGCACCTATGGGGTTGGTACCAATGGCAACCAACCCTAGTTCGCCACCACCCTCCCCACCGGTAGTAAGTTCTATACCAATAATCGGTAACCCTAGTAGTCAACCTCTACCTGGTCCCAACCCTATAGTAATCACAACTGTCAGTGGATCCTTGAGTCCTTCGGGATCTACTCCTACGATGACCACAACAGGACCCACGGTTCCCCCTCCCACGAGTGGGACTACTTCGGTTCCTTTTAGCAACCCTTTCGGTTGGAATCCTTTGCTGAGTTCAAACCCCTTGGCCTCCATACCAGGGGGTAGTGTCACCAGCACACAATAACATGGAACATTTTGCTACCCCTACAATCGTTAGGACAAACCGGACAACCTATTGTTAACACTATTCCCTTAAGTGGTCTAAATCTCAGTGTAGGATCCATGTCGTTGCTTAATTATGCACATAGCAGCATGCCTCCGGCCGACTCTATTGCGTCCATATGGGCCAATCCACCCCAAAATCCATCTGGAAAGGGGGGCACTTTTATCCTGGGGGAAACCAACCGTTTTCCCCACAATACAATATACCCTATGGACAGCAACCATATATCCCTACACCTCCAACCATAGGAATTTTTTATCAACAAAGTCCTACTTATCCTACTAGTAACACTTTGATGAGTGGACCCTATGGTCCAAATAGTCAACCAATATTTCCTTGGCTAGATCAAGGGGCAAACACACAATTTCCATTTTTAGCAGCTCTAGATATCCCCGACATCTATAAACTGACTAATGATCCCATAAATCACAACTCGCTCTGGCCTCCAGTTCTGCACAATATTTCGTCTGACATCTCGAAATTCGATGGGAAACAAGGGGAGGATCTGGCTTCACACATCACCACCTTTCATCTATGGTCTGTATCTAATTCCATGGTGGATGATAGTATCCGGCTTCGGCTGTTCCCCCGCACTCTCACTAGAAATGCTGCCAAGTGGTATATTGAATTACCACGCGCCGCCATCAAAAATTTTGGCGCCTTAGCTACGAAATTTATAAAAAAAATTCAATTACCTACCAGATATGAAACTGGTACAGAACTTTTAACTTTGTTGCACCAAGACACCTCCACCCACATCTCCGATCACATTCATGAATGGAGGCATAGGAGGAGGCTAGTCAGAGCACCAATCTCGGATCATCTCCTAGCTAATTGGTTTTGTAAATCTCTCTTACCAACCCTAGCTAAGAACATTGGCCTATCCGGTGTTGTCACAAAAGATCAATCCATTCGTCGTGCCCAGCATTTAGATTTAATATATTCACAGTCTGGCACACTATATGATTTACTCCCCCATGCCCCTGGTAATCCAAATTCTCCTGCTACTCAGAAACCTGGAGTCCATGTCGACGGTCTCGTTGGCACAATCTCTGGCATGGCCAAAAAACAGTCTCAGGGGCAAACCTCCCAGCCATCTTCGACTGCCACTACCCCTAACCAAATGACTACTCTTCCTACCGCTGAGGTAAATTATATGCAAACTTCACAAAAACCTAGTGGAAAGAATAAGAAGAACAAGAAAAAGACATCTTCTTTGGAAGAGCAGTCGGACCATCAGAATAATCCCAATCAGAAAAACACTGCTAAAAATGACAAAGGGAAGGAAAAACCCATGAAATTTCCTTGCAAAATCTGTACGGAGGACCACTTGACATAAAAATGCCCTCGGTTGCAGGAATGCACAGATTTTATTGCAAACAAGGACTCTGGGAGGACACCTGCCGTCATACATAATCCCTTCCCTAATCCATAGTAGCAACAACAAAACATGGTTGCAAACCCACCACAACCCCCGCAAAGGGGAAATGGTGGTTCACATCCTTCTGGTGAAGGATCATCTGTCATTTATGGCATAGAAAATGTTGAACTTCAAACACGAGCCAAAATTTATGGAAATCCTGTCATAGATACTCAGGAACCTGGTTCCAGTTAAAATCCACCACCACCCAATGATTTTCATATCGAACGGCCTACTGCTGACCCCCAATTCATCCCCCCAAAGGGACACTTCGACGCACGACTCATAACACCTTTGCACGTGCCACCCAAAACTACAACATTGTAGAATATTTGGCGCAGGCACCATCAGCCATGTCTGCTCTGGAAGTATTGCAAACTTGTCCAACACAAAGGAAAGCCTTGCTTTCGGCCATTGGTGGGATTGACCCCCAGGATTCTACACTAGCCATTTTTGACATGGAGAAATCTAAACCTCGCCTCTCACACCAGCTTTCATTCCAGATACAAGTTGTGTCAAAAGGTAGACCAATCCATCATACTATCATTGACGAAGGTGCTTCGACCTGTGTTATGTCAACTACTTGCTGGCTCGCTTTGGGTTCTCCCACTTTGTCTCCACCGTCGAATTCCCTCAAAGCTTTTTATGGCCACACTTTCCTCCCAAAAGGCTACCTTGCTAGCTTTCCCATTACACTTAGTGGAAAAACGGTAACGGTGGATGTTGAAGTCATAGATCGTCATCTCGACTATAAGCTATTGCTTGCTCGCAGTTGGTCATATGCCATGACTACCATTGTTTCTTCTGTTTTCTGACTCATCCTCTTTCCGTTGGATGGGAAAATATTCACAGTGGATCAGTTATCCTTTTGCACCCGTGATTATACCACATTACCAAGTAGCAATGTACCCTTAATAGGAGGCGTTCCTGACTCATACGTCAGTATTGGTACTGGTCTTCTGAAGGCATCTTCCCTAATGGGTTGTTTTCCTCTCCCACCACCTAAGGTTCCAAATACAGTTGCAATGATATCCACCACATTGGATGGCTCTATCGACCGATGGATCCTACCGGCACCTTCAGACATTGATTCCTATGGAGATCAGATGTCGCTCTCACCAGCCAAGTTGGTTTACCAAACCATCCAAATTACATCTGAACCCTCCATGGCTATGGTTTCGACCAATGGTACGAACTCCCCACCCATCATAGTTCCTTCTAAAGATCTCCTTGATGAAATTCTACCTATGGACGAAGCTATTCGAGAGATCATGTCTCTAGAAGAACGACCTTGGGGATAATTCCACCATCGCGCTTGGATGTTTGATTTAGATGCAATAACTACTCAAATCCCATCCTTTCACCCACCTGAGATAGTCCCTTCTGTTTACACGACTATTCAAACCATTGATTCAGAAGGGAACATGGGAAATCTTTCTAAGACAATGCTCATAGATATCTCGGTCGAAATGGGTATCGTGGAAAACATTCAGATTGGAGCAATTTGCAATCCCGAGGAAATTGCACACTTCACATCCCTCTTTAAGGAATTCCTCGATGTGTTTGCTTGGTATTACGGGAAAATTCCCAATATAGATCCTTTTAACGACGATAAAGAGATCAAGAAATTTCGAGCATTCTTTTTATGGTATTTTCTTTCTCGTTAATCTGAAAAACCTCGAGTCCTCTTCTTCGGCCTCATTAAACTTACATGAAGAAGCTTCGAGCGTTATTTTTATGGTATTTTTCTTACTCGTTAATCCAAAAAAACCTCGAGTTCTCTTCTTCAGACTCGTTAAACTTACACGAAGTCAATTTCGAGCATTCTTTTTATGGTCTTTTTCTTACTCGTTAATCCGAAAAACCTAGAGTTCTCTTCTTCAGACTTGTTAAAACTGACATGAAGAAGCACTGAGCTTTCTTTTTAGGGAATTTTTCTAGCTCATAAAACTGAAGAAACCCCGAGTTTCCTTTGTCGGGCTTGTTAAACTACCACGAAAAAGAATCAGGAGCCATTCTTTTCGCTTTTTTCAAATCTCTTTAAACAGAGAAAGTGACTGATTTTTTCTCCGCGTGAATTGTTAAAATTTCACGGAGAGCACTGAGTTTTTCTCTCTTGGACTCGTTAAAATTTCACAAAGAATATTGAGTTTAATTCGTCTCCTCTTACTCATAACAAAATGAGGTAGACGTCTATCGAACATAGATTTCTCACTTTTCCGGCTTCGATGGACTAACTCAGGGAAAATGAAAATTTTCAGGCTTACTATTCTCCCTTGGACGTGCCTGATTATCAATACATGACAAAGGCACCCCCCTGGAGTTTTCTTTTACGAAATTTTTCAGACTCTCCAAATATGAAAAATTCACTGATTTTACTCATGTGGACTCGTTAAACCTAATCAGACGGGGAAAAATTTGGACAAAATGGATACTACCTCTGTTACGTTTAAGAAAGGTCGATTTGGCAACAAAAATCTTGAACATGGAACTTCCCAGAAAAATATTTTTTAGTTAGCCAAACCCTACCATCTATGAGTTTGGCCTTCATCTCCCAGCGTTCCTACACCGGTAAAAACCTAAAATACTCTTTGGTATTCATTAAGCCTCAGCTACCTAGTACCCTGTTAGAGTGCCTTCTATTGTTCAAGAAGATCTCGCTATCTACTACTCCTCATATCAACCAAACCGATCATAATGCCATAAATTATTTGTCGTCAGTTATCCCCATTTTCTCTTCATTATTTCCATCAAGAAAAAAATCATATTTTTCCTGTTTCGTGTTGACCGATGTAGGACGCCTCAGTGCCTACCTTTCGACAGATCTCTTCATATCAACTTCAACATCTTATCTAGGAAGTTGATCTAGAAACTCATCAGTACCCAGATACTTGCAGAAATTAGTGGCAGGTGATCTTGTGTTTGATTAGGGGTCTTCATCAGTGGCTCCCGATCGAATGATTCTACGAGTGTTCGACTTCAACTCCTTTTATTCATACTCGCTAGATTGTACTGTGCATCTTAGGGACCATCATCATTATCGGTGGCCACCTTCGCATCTGTTAAAATTTTTCATTATTGACTGGTAATCAGACAATTTCTCACATGTTCAACAACAACTCCTTCATTCACATGTCGAGAAATATGCAGTTTAAGTGAAGCGGCGGCCAAGACCTTGAGGCGAAGGCTACACCATCTCAGCTGTGTTTCCTTCCCCAATTTGCGATATTGTTTATGGAGACAAATTTTTCATCCTAATCCTATTATGACAAACACTTCCACGTTATGCTTATCAGTGGACATATTTTTCATATCTCTGTACTAGAGAAATCATGTTAATTAGCTACTGAGCATGGGAATTCCCGACTCAAGACAGATACTATATTTTCTAACATATGTTGTTGTTTCAGGTTTTCCTCAGTCCTCCAATCTCTTTATCTCTACTACACATATTATAAAGTATTTCAAACATCGTCTTCATCTCTGACCTCACACTTTGGGGGGCATCTGTTACAAGTCAAATGACCTACTCATTAGCTCAGAGGAGAAGATAAATATGGAAGGAAGAAAGAGACCTAAACTAAACATACTTCTACCAAGGTAACGCGTCCCTATAACATCCAAAGTGCTTTATAACACTCCTGATCCATGAAAAGGTCGCGTTAGTGGCTAGGGAAATGATCTATTTAGCCTATAGGGCATCGTTACCCGTGTTTTTAGTTTGAAACAAGAAAAACCCACGGAGAATGATTAGAAACTTCAGCTTTTTCTCATAGAGAGTCAGTACAAAATGGAAACTACAAGGCACTAACCTCTTATTAGGTCTTGCCAAAAACAACTAGACTCTCAAGAAAGGAAAAAGCATGGAAATTTGAGGAAACATCTTGGTTTTTTCTATTTAGAACAGGTGGAAGGAGAAAGGAAAATTTTTCCCTCTCCATCTCCTATAAAATGGAGTTGTGGGCTCCTAGTCCAAGGTCTAAGGTTTTTTTAATACATGTGAAGCAGAGAATTTGTTGTTTTAGTGTGAAGGTCAAAGATAAAGGAGGTTCATTGAGAACTTGTTGATTAAGACATCACCACATTCAGAGAAAGAGAGATATAGATTGGAAGAATGAGGAGGGCTTGGTACAACCGACGATTGTAATCCTCCTTTTTATAAATCAATAGAACTGTATCTGTTTTGTCCATTCAATGCGTCAATGTTGTTATTGTTTCTCAATTACTTACATAGCATGAGATGAATGGCTTAGATGTGCATTGCTTAATGCTTATCATATGTTAACTTAATTGATAAGAAGTATAATGTGGTATATATTACGCGGGTGCTTTGATTGATCATAGGGTCGGGATTTGGAGCTAGTGAAGGAGGATCCCTGCTTCGCTGTTTAGTGCTCTCCAAAGACTTCGGGATCTAAGAAGAGGTAATCATCCATATCATTTTATCAAGTTGTTTAAGTTGACATGAACATATATGAATATTCTTTTTGAACTATACAACTAATCTTATTGTCTACCTCGAGCACCAGAAAGCCCTGAGAGGGATATTCAATAACCAACAACCCAAGCATTTTACCCTATAGTAGACATGATGCTCCTGCGATTTGAACCTTCAGCGGAGATACGGGTCAAGACGTTCCTCGGCCCAGGGGATCCACATGAGCACTTGGTTGCATGGATAAAGACGTGGGGTGACCGAACTACAGAAGAATGGGTCCATTGGTTCATTCATACATTGGGTCCAATCCCTACTACATGGTACCTGGATGCGGATCTCCATCAACGCACCCACCATTGGGAAACTCTGAAGGATGACTTCATAGGAACATTCAGACTGATAGGGGGTTCAAAGGCGCTTGACGAAGCTCTGCAGGATATAGATACATTTGTGTTTAGCAAGTCCAGCTCCTCTCCAGTATTCGGGGCACCAGCATGGGAAACACAGATGCAGGATATTGTCAACTTCCACAGCTTGGCAAGGGAAGAAGGTGAAGATGACCCGCGGTCTATCTATATCCCAGAATCAGAAGGGGAGCGCATCGTTGCGGGACCTCCACTACAAGAGGTGGATATCACTAAGCCTCTCAAGCTGCGAGAATTCAATATTGGGACAGAATATCACCCTAATCTAGCTAAGATTGGGGAATATTAGGATGAGGATACAGTAGGAAAAGTGGCTGAATTACTCACAGAATACCAGGACTTGTACCCAACAAAGTTTTTAGAGTTGAAGGGGATCACGGGGGACTTAGGGGTCATGCATATCACTCTCAAACTGGATGTGCGCCCCGTGAAGCAGCGTCCCTATAGGTGAATCCCAAGTATAAGAAGAAGGTAAAAAAAGAACTCAATAAAATGACCATTGCTGGTATCATCGAACCTGTTGAGCAGTCAGAATAGGTTAGCCCGATGGTGGTTCAGGAGAAAAATACTAAGGGGGAGATTCGGATCTGTGTGGACCTCCGCAAGTTGAATGATGCTTGCATTCATGATCCATTCCCTACACCATTTTCAGACGAAATCTTGGACAGCGTGGGAGGGCAGGAAGCATACTCCTTCACGGACGGGTTCTTAGGATACCATTAGATCAGAATTGCACCTGAGGACCATAGCAAAACCACGTTCGCCACTGAGTGGGGATATTTTCAGTATATTGTCATGTCGTTTGGGCTCAAGAATTCCCCTGCTATATTCTCACGGGTCGTTGTCGCAGTATTCAAGGAATTCATCCACAAATTCCTAAAAATATATTTTGATGATTGGACAGTCTTTAGCCTGGTAAAGGCACATGATGTTGGACGCCTGCCGAAAACACCAGATTTCCCTAAATATCAATAAATGTATCTTCTACACACCCTTCGGAATCTTTCTCAGCCACATAGTTTTCTGGCAAGGACTGATGGTGGATCCTGCCAAAATTGCAGTTATCATAAACTTGCCAGTACCAACAATGGAGAAACAACTGTGCTCGAGCCTTGGACACACAAGCTACTACAGGAAATTTATTCAGGGCTATGCGCTGATTATGGCCCCTATGGAAAAATTTCTTAGGAAGGATGTTTCATTCTTTTGGAATGACGAGTGTCAAAAAAGCTTTGAGTTACTTAAATAAAATATGGTCTCGGCACCTATTCTCATATTTCCTAATTGGGAGAAGGTATTTTTTGTTCATGTAAATGCGTCGGGCATTTCTCTCGAGGTTGTCCTTATGCAGCTGAGAAAAGGAGATATCGACCACCAATTTCCTTTGCGAGTAGGAAACTCTCTGGGGCAAAACAAAACTACTCCACTATAGAGCGGGAGAGATTGGCCATGGTGTACGCTTTGCAGAAATATTAGCATTACTTTTTAGGAGGACACTTCAAAATGTTCACTGACCATTCAGCCTTGAAGTACCTGGTAAATAAGCCTGTGTTGGGAGGGAAAATCTACCGATGGCTACGTTTATTTCAGGAGTATGACTTTGAAATCATCGTCAAGCCGAGAAAGTTGAATGCTGGGCCGGATCACTTGTCCCGAAATGAGAGTGGCGAGGAGCCAACCAACCTGGAGGAAAGATTACCTAATGCGCAACTATTTTCTATTAAGGTAGTAGATCCACACTTCGCTGATATCATTCAGTTCTTGACTACTGGGAGGGCGCCTCCAGAGTACTCGATACAACAGAAGAAAAAATTAGTCACCCAGGCTATAGATTTTACCATCATCGCAGGTAATTTATATAACATGGGAGATGATGAAGTATTGTGGAGATATGTTTTGGAGCATGAAAGGCATGCTATCTTGGCAGAGGCTCATGACGGAGTAGCAGGAGGTCGCTACACAGGGAGAAAAATGGCGCAAAAGGTCTTGAGAGCTGGGTTATGGTGGCCAACCCTGCATAGTGATGCTCACGATTATTGTAAAGCCTGCGATACGTGCCAATGCACAGGGAGGCCGTCCCACAGATATGAAATGCCCCTTCAACCAAAAATATCTCTACAAGCATTTGATAAATGGGCCATCGATTTCATAGGGCCTATCAACCCACCATGGAAGAAGACGGGTGCGCAATACATTATTACTACCACTGAGTATGTAACTAGGTGGGCCGAAGCACAAGTAGTGAAGGATTGTACTACAGAGACTGCTGCACATTTCATCTTTGAACAAATTCTGACCAGATTTGGATGCCCGAATATCCTCATGAGAGACAGAGGTACACACTTTTTTAATGAAACAATCCAAGCTTTGACCAAGGAGTTCTGGATCCATCATGCGAAGAGCACACCATATCACCCACAGGTAAATGGTGCGGTTAAAGATTTTAACAAAATATTGGAGCAAGCACTGACAAAGGTATGTAATGCTGATCGTAGTGATTGGGACGTGCATGTCCCATCGGTTCTTTGGGCACATCGCACAACCTGCAAGAAGCTAATGGGGAAAACCCCATTCAGGATGGTTTATGGTAAGGAGGTCATTATGCCAATGGAGTATATTGTTCCTAGTCTACGCATTGCATCATTTACGAATATGGCAAAACTTGACATCATGGAGGAACGATTAGCATAACTTACGGCTTTGGAGGAAGATATGTTTCTCGCTCATTTCCATCAGTAGGTTCAGATGGCCTATGATAAAGCCTGGCATGATCGAAATATTCGCCAAAAGTCATTCATGGAGGGAGAATTGGTCCTTTTATATGATAGCCAGTTTGAAAAGCATCCAGGGAAGTTCCGACAACACTAGCTTGGTCCCTACACTGTTAAGTAAGTCACGGATGGCGAAGCTATGAGGCTAGCTACCCTGCGTGGTGATATGCTACCAGGCTATGTCAATGGTATTTGGCTCAAGCTATATCAGATCAAATGACTATAAAAGATGGCTGGAATAGCTGTTCAAGTGTAGGTGGAGAACCCGCCATCACAGTGACTTGGGACGAGTCACAAGATTGTGTTGGGGGACTGTTGGAACAGGGTTTCCTACAAAGTTGTGAATCTGGTCCATTTTGTATATTTTTTATTATATTTAGTCTAACGCAGGGGTTTTGGGGTGGGTCAAAGCCCCTAATGCATTGTAAGTGGGTCAAGGGTAGACCAAGAATCCGCAAACCACGGTTTTCATATCATTAGATGCGTAGGCTAAATTAGTATAAATAGTTGAACCTTTTTGAGTCGATAGGGGTAGAATGAATAGAGATTGATGCGAAGTACGAATTGATAGATCTTGGGTTGGGTTGTTTGGGTTAGGACTCCTGCTGGCTGTGTGCATAGAGATCCTTCGTCCTGCTGTGTGCAGAACCTACTGGCTGTGTGCGCAGGTGGTATTCAGGGAATGTAGGAGGATTTTGATAAGTAATATATGTGAAGTATTGCTGACTATTCTGTTATGATTGATGCGAACTAAAATTTTCTGATTAAGCTGTGAACTCTTATGTTTTATGTTTGTGATATGAAAGTATTTGCACTTAGTATATTACTATGACATGAATGTTGTTGCACTTACTGATTGCATCTCCATTAATGAACGGGAACTATCTGTGTTGACAATATTGGCTACAATTATGTTGTTTTATGGTTGTAATTGATGATACGCCCATGGATGTGAAACTGCTAGAGCATATCTGATAAGAACTATAGTCTAGTTACGTTCTGGAACCCTGCGAATCACCCTTCGATGTAGATCTGATAATTATAGACCTGCGTTATTACCTACTCTCTCTCAAGGTGTGGAAACCTAGTTCCAGCACCCTCCCATAATGCTTCGGGTGAGACTTTGACCTGCGCAAGCGAGTCACTGCCGAAAGGGCCAGTAGTATAGGGGTTTGTTGGCAAACCTTCACTGCCGAACCTGGGTCAGGACCCCTTGAGCCAACAGTCTCTCATGATATGATATACATTAAATCATGCTTCTCAAACCTGCATATGAGTGCATTTGTTATCTTGTTACATACATGTCTTCACTGGAAATACTCCCATACTTGAAGGATAATGTTCTTTTTCAAGTAAGATAGGATAATATAATAAATAAATGAAAAAAATAATAAACATAAAAAAAATTCTAACTATGAAATCGATTATATTGGCACAGTTAGATAAGTACTTTTCTTGAAACCTAACTTACTGGCTAGAAAATTCTTCAATAACTTCTGCATCATGTTGTTGATATTCTCAAAATAATTCAAATTTTTATATATATGCTTGTGTTAGCTAATTTGGGTTGCATTAAGGCCTTCCTGGAAACGATTATTGACCCATCGAATTCAACACATTATCTGGGTTCAATACAAGAGACTTGTTTTAGTACCTTAAGGCTTGCATTCATCAATGACATGTTCTCTCACTAAAAATAGTGGGAATACATCAATTTTTTTTTATTTTTAGATCTTTTAGGTCACTCAATTGTAGCTCATTCATTAATACCTAACAGGAGGTACTAGGGTGCATTAATTCTCATTGACATCACTAGTGAGTTGTCTCACATTGGTTGACAGCGTGCATCAATGGTTAGTAATCCGATGATCTATTTCCATGCTCAAATTAAACACATTCATTTGCATGACTAGAGTTTTACCATAGGTTAAATTTTGATGAATACTTTTTGGATTACTAAATAATAGTTGCATCCTTTCAATTATGAAAATAAGGAGGGCATATTGATTTTCAAGACAACTAGGGAAGAAACAAAATTTCCAAATAATTGGGCCTTCACTCTTTTAGAAATCCAACATAAAGAGAGGGTCAATGTTCCATCATTTATTTGGTACCATCAACATGTTTTAGAGCCTTCAGAACAATAACTTGTAGGTGACTGGTCTCATGAAATGTCAAGGGAAGCATTAGAAATTTTTTCCATACACCTATAGGTGTTCCTGTAACCAATACATAGTCATGTAACTATGGTTACAAGGTCACATGATGGTTACAAGATGACTTATACTGTGCCATTTTCAATTATTTGTGTAGTTTCATACCTCAACAATAATAGATATCTTTGAAACACGGGTTTGAGGATGAAAAACATATCCAAGTTCTTCTCTTATTTCTCCATTCCTTAGATCTTCCCCAAGCTGCATTCATCATTCTTAGCCTCAAAGTCAATAGTCAACCTCAAATAATCAAAATTTCTCAACACTAATCTCTTGGAATATAAATTAATATACATTAACATAAGTCCCATACCCAGTTCAATACATCAACACTCTATTTTGGATCAACTTCATGGTACATAAGTATCAAACTCAGATTCATCATCAGCGTCCCTATCAATTTTAGGATGTTGAGGTAAAACTTGAGGTAAAAATCAACTTGAAACTTTGAGTTTGTTAAAAATTTAGGGACTAATGGTAAGAGATTATTATAATCTTGGAACTTCATTTTGTCTATGTCTCTTTCATTTGGAAAAATAGCTTTCTAATATGTTTCATCCCTCATCTCTTATCGTCATTACATTGTACATCACAAAACCATCCCCTTAGTCCATTATCCTTCCCATTCTAATCCAACATGATTCAATATGATAATATTTAAATTCGTTGAGTTTTTGTGATGGTATTCTTGGCCCTCTTTTCCTTTTGGTCAACTTTACTTGTGGGGAGAATCATTAGATGAACCATTATCTACTTCATGGTGCTTGATTGTACCTCGATACGGTCCACCTTTATGGTATTAAGGGAATGCTTTCAAATAACTTTAGAATAATTCCTACATATTTATGAGCCTTATATGGGCCACAATGTGTTATATATGGGTGATGAGATCCATAAAATCTACTGTAGATACAAAGTGTAATTTTTTTAGTGTGAAGAAATGAAATCTTTTAGAGGGCTTACTAAGATCTCTCATCACCTTTATACAAGCTAAAAATCGTTACTTCTTGTACATCCTCTCAGTCATTTTTCCCTATAAAACATGAATCTGAAATAAACATATTTTGGGGTACTATAGTCAGAATTTGGTTGTTGTATACTTTCTTGCAGGTATGCTAGGAGATATCTAGCCCCAAAAAGTTTCTAGGACAAATTTTACATATGTTATACCCTGTCTTAGAGGGAAATTTTATGCATGCGTTGGATAAAGTTCCATTTCCCTATTGGTCCATGTTTAGGAGGACATTTAGATGTGAATTTGGGAAGCCTGGAAAGTATAATGTCTCCTTAAGTATAGTTTTTACACATAGAAATGTGGTAATCTAATGATTCAAGAAAATATTGAGGTGAAGGATTTTGGACTTAGACAATTGACAGAAAAATGTGCTTCAAAAAATGGTGTTATAAATGATGAAAATTTAGGTAAGAATATGCTTGAGGATAAAACGATGGTGGATATTTTCAGCCTTTACTAAGTCTAAGAAATGGAAAGTCCATTAATAGTGGGAAACAATATGATTTTATTTGTGTTTACTAGAACAGAACGTGATTTGCATACGGTTAAACAAGTAGTGGCACACTATATGCATTGCATCCTCTACTTTTCAAGGTGGAAAGGTATATACTTGATTTGATATACCAACCTCTATACCAAAACAAGGGATTATTCTTGTGGCTTAGTTTTTGTGAGATTTATGGGGGTAAACTCTATGATATTCTCTATGAAAAGAGGAAGTTGTGCATAAGGCGAGATTATTAAAAATAGGTTTTCATTATTGGTTTACAAGAACTTTAAGTCTTAAATGTTTAGATTGTGGAGGATTACATTGAAAAGGGATTGGTAGATTTCTTAGTGGTCAATAATTATCCTTGGTGACTACAAAATCCATTGATTAGTATGTTGAAAATTGGGTTGTGAAGTCCAACAACTCTCCTAACATTGGTACATATTAAATGATAACTATCAGCAACTTTGTAAAATATGTATTATGGGAAGCCTCTACTTCGTCCTCTAGTTTCAAGTGGAAATTATTTAATATCATACAGAGTTGTGTAGGGTGTATCCTAACTTATCTGCTTTAATGACTTTATCAGGAATAGGAAGGTCAGGACAAGCTTGCTCATCCTCACATCCCTTTCTAACACAATAGGGTGATCATAATGTTGAATGTCAGGTTCCTTGGCACAAATATGGGATTTCATGTCAGGAGCATCAAAAGTGTGCTCCTTGGTTGCTATGTGTAGATGAAAATTTTCATTTTTCTTGCAAGGAATAATAGGTGGAATTTTCATACAAAATGAAAGAACATGATTGAACTCGTTGAAGGTTGCAACCACATGACTTGCATATACAACTGTGAACTTTGTTATGTTTATGGCACTTAATGGGGGAATAAGATAGTGTTATAGGACACCTCATAGGGCATGTGGATATTATTCATTTAATATGATCATCTTTATTTGGAGTAGAACAATATGAAATGCACAGTTTCAATAAAGATCATGAATTATTGGAGAATCTAAAAATTGGGGAAGGCATGAAAGGAATTTATGTCTCAATTGATGAGGATTTCCTTGACTCTTGTATCTAGATCCAAATGGTCTATTTTTTTGTGATATCATTAAAATTGTGAAAAATATCTAAGGATAATTGTTGTCTTTGACGTTGTGGGATTAACCCATAGCATGACACAGTTGCTAGAAAGACAACAATGGTTGTTGCAGAGATGGTAAAAGAAAGGATGTCAAAAATGTCTAAGCTGACACATTGAAAGAAGACATGATATTTTATTTTTATGATACATGATCTCAAGGCATAATTGGTACAATAATAATTAGTCAGGAAGCTAAGGAATTACAGAAGGTTTCATTGCCCAAGTGACCCATATGAAAATTTTTGAAGGGATGATTGTCCAAATAACTGGTAGATGGAACAGTAATAAGTGCAGGTTTTTCAAATATTTGTTGATATCTCTACCATGTTTCATGAGGACATGAAAAAGTGCAGGCATGGGGGAGATATTGGGTTGTCAAATTTTCACTCTTTCACCATTTAAAAAATTATTTCCTAAACAATTCACTACATCTTGTCACCCTTTCATTACCCATATTACCCTGTTTCATTGTGAATATTCCATAACACACTTACGAATGTTAATGTAGCTAATTATCATTATTTTTATTTTTTATAAACTATAAAGGATTATTATTAGTTCTACTAATGATCGATTTCCTAGCTTAGTTCTTATATTCATCCTCAATAGTTTTCATATCTACATTTTATAAATAACTCGAAATTTTCAGTTGCTAATGAATTCATATTGAAAACAATACACAAAAAAATCTTCTACTCAATTTGTGGAAGGGAAATTGACAATAAAAACACATACAATCATTTAATCACAATGAACATAGTATTTTTACTAGGGAATCCAACTGGGAAAAAACCCTCCTCTATTTTGTATTATATCAGATCAGCCAATGATCAATTACAATGAGAACTTCAATCCTTGAATCTCAACCTGCACTACAATGTTGATCTCCTACTCTTGAGATTGCTCTAGAAAATATTGAGCTTGAACTCGCGTTCCTGCACTCACTCTTATTTACTTGCGTAATTCTGAGGAAATTATCTCATATTCTACATGTCAACTCTGTACACTCAATATTATACAACAATAAATACAATTATGTCTTTTCCCTCCACTCAAATAGGTAATTCAAATTGCATGCATGACTAGGGATATTTTTAATAAATTGATTAGTTAACTGAGAGATCAGTGAATTCAAAATAGTTATAACTACTCAACTAAACTCCTACTAACTCTATTCATGACTAGATCTCATTTAATTAAGTTTCACTAACTATAACTCCACTAGATTGATATATCTTAGCAATCAACTCATGCACAACTCTACTTATTTCCCAGAAACTCGAATTGACTGACTTAACTAAGTGACCTGAAAATGTCACTCCTACTAATTTCAACTCATGTCATACTGCTGATGTGGAAATTCAAATTCCCTCATTTGACTAAGGCACAATTCAAGTAAAGCCTTTTCTTGCTAAAATTTAACACTCCCTCTTAGCAAGAAAAGGGTTTTGAACAACCCCAATCCTGCTCCTATGTAGGAATGTACTGTAACAAAATTAACTCTCCCTCTCACTATTTTGTTTGCTACTATAACAATTAGAACTGAGAAGCATCCAAAATATTGAAGCAATTGTGTCTCTAAGCTGCAATTGTCTCCTGAGTCTATGACTGATACTAGCCTGCAACTGTCACCTAATATCTGACTGCATAAACTGACACTGATCCTTCTGCTACTAAATATTGTGGGCCTCTATATCAAGGGTAATGATCCATGAGAATATTATACTACAACTACTAATTCTCTCTTGTGGACCCTGCCCAAATATTTGCAACTCTATACTACATCGCCCCACCTCACTCTTGGAGGTATAGTTGCATACAAAATGAACTAAGATACACTCATACTACAATTTATAATTCTCTATTTCTAAAACTACTACAATAATGAGTATGATATCCCCAGATCTTGAAGTAATAGCTTCCATAGGGTTTCTCCCTCTAAGTCTCGATCTCCCTGTGGGAAATCTCTCTACTCTCTCTTGGAAACTCGAAATATCCTCCTGCACTGGATAAATTCTTGCACCACAAATATGTTGTTTGAAATTTCTCGAGAGATTGATCTGGATAATATTTTATGATGTAGTATAAATTAGCATGGTATAGATCTTGAACCAATATTTTCTAAATTAAAATGGAGATTAGGATTTTGATAACTTTGGTTATAGTTTTTTCCTTTAAAAGATATAAGATTTTTATGGAAGGTATAAGAATATTTTGTATTGTTTAAAACAAAGTGGGGATAAATATTATCAAAGCATTTCATTATAATGTCTTTCTTTAAAACAAATTAAAGGTTATTACTCCGCAATTTATTTGCATAAATTGTCACACTTATTATTAATTCAAATTTCGTAAACTTGTGAAATGCAAACATTGTGTGTGGAGAATTAGATTTTTCATAGTAATATCTATCTAAAATATTTAATTCCTATCCTATTTTATGAAATAAATTGCATAAAATGAATCATACCACACTTCATCAATTAATATTTATTCTAAGATGAAAATGAACTATTATTACCATCCTAGACTAGTAGAGCTTATAATGGCAAAATATCAAGCTGTGAGATGGAGTATGCCTTTCAATGGTGAAAATGGAAGGCCCCCACAATGGTGCTTCATTCAATGACATAGGTTATTATTGGATAAGAAATTCTAGCACACTTTTTGAAAGTATATACAAGGCACACAACTTACTTAAAATATTTTGGAAGATTAAGCATGCACTAAAACCCACAAGTTGCAATTTATTTGGATTCAAAGGCTTGAAAGTATAAACAAGGCATGCAACTTAATTAAAATATTTTGGAAGATAAATCATGCACTAACATCCCACAAGTTATAGTTCCTTTAGATTTGAAGGCCTACAATGGTAAAATCCTAATTCTTGTACTTATTTATCGCAGTTGATTTCAAGTATTAAAATAAAAATACATATTCATGAATGAAAATAATGCTAGAGTGAGTCTATTTTGGTTGACTTTGCATGAATTAGGGCCTTTTAAAAATGTATGGGCACTCCTATTATTTTACCCAACCCAAAAATATGCCTATTTCTCAAGACATTTATTAATCTATGGAAAATCATATTTACAATAAGATGGTTGGGTTCATCTTATATATATTGTTCAGTTTTTTTTTTTGGATAGTTGTATGGATGAGGATATGGAGAATTATAATATATTTTTTTGAACCATTCAATGAAAATATAATGAGAAGAGTAATTTGAAATGGTTTTCCCTGTAGTGGTTTTTTCCCTTGTCTTCAACCAATCTCGGTGTCTTTATGTGTGAATCCTTTTCTTCTATTGTTCCATTATGCTCTGTTGCATTGATGATGATATTGTTCCTTCTACATAGTTTCATATGTTGTTGAATCATGATGTGAATATGAATAATGATATGATGTTATGGGGTGAATTTAAATATGTAAATAATGAAATGTAATTATCAAATCAAAGAACAATATATCCCTAAGAAAAATTAACATGGTTCCAGAGTTGGGTTGAATAAAATTCATTGAAGATCACCTATATGAGGACATATTTGTTGGAAGCAAAAGAACATGGAGAAGACCTAAAATAATACTAGGGTTTGAAGGAAACCCTAAGCAAATTGATTATTAGGGTTTTATGGATATTATGAGGTTAGGGTTTGGAAGAAACCCTAGATTATGACAAATATTTGAGATATGCAATATAGAAACCCTAGCATGATCAATGTGAAGATGTTAAAGCACTTGTGATAGATTTGATGAAACCATATATGGGATAGTCTCTATTAGGCATGGTTGTTGATGAAGTTGGTTGAAATATATTGAAGGCAAAAAGTGTTATATGAACAATGGATAGTCACGACTCTTGAAGGTTGGGTTAAGAGGGATATGATCACCTCCCATTAAAGATAAGTACTTTTCTATTTATGTTACTTCTTTATGTCTTTAATTTTGTTTAGAATTATTGATTTGATCATTTATTATGCTTCCTTCATGTATATTTGAGTATTTGGATACTTATAGCCTCTTGATGAGATTTGATAAGTGTATCCTTGTTGAGAAACATCTAAAGTGTAGGAAAAGATGGCTAGTGCAGGAAGAGAAGAGCTAGCGCTCGAAAACGGAAAAGAGGCACTTGATGGAAAAGAAATTTGACAAAATTCTCTAGCTGCCTTTATTAAGGTGCAAAGGTATCTAAATACAACAAGATATATATGATGAATTTTTTCAATGTTATGGTTTAGTTGCAATATCAAATGGAAAGGTAAGCCCTAAGGTATAATGAATATCACCTTCAAAAATGGCTCATGCATGCATATGAAAGTAAGTTTGATTCACGGTACTTCTAGTGAGATGGTACACTTCGTATTGGACAAGTATCTTACATTCTTTTAAAGTCATGTTAAAGTTACTTAGAAACATTGATTTTTGATATATTGGTATTCTTGATATTTGGCAAAGCACCTCACATCGTAGACATGATGGATTTCATAAGAAGGCTATCTTATTTTTTTATATATATGGTAGCTTGATTTGATTTTTAATGCTTTGATAAGCATGATAACCATAATGATAGAAGTGTAACAATAAGATTGATATTCATGACCTTCTTGTTGACCTTGGTTAGCTTAGTAATTATGAAATGTGGTAAAAATGGATTCCCAAATGGTTAATGAAAAAGAAATGATGTAGTGATTATAATATTTGAAGTATGATGATAAACTTGTCATCTGCCCTAATAATATGACTCCAACCCTTGATGAAAGATTGATGTCATGTTATTGTGTGGTGATGAAGTATTTGATGCTAACATGTTATGACCATGATGAAGATATGCGTTAGAACCTGAAATAGCTTGATTTTCTGATCTAACAGTTCTAATGATGCATTACAGTATTATAGATAGGTTGATGACTTGAATAATAATGGTTGAATGAGGTTTCTCATTAAGAGGGATAAAATCTCCATAAGATCCCTAAATGTATTATCATTTTCATTATATGTATAGAATAATATTTATTATCGAATTAATATTTTTTAGGGCCCTATATTACTAGTGTAGTCCCTTATTGTCGTTAGTGTAGCCCCCTTATTTTTATTGTTGTACCCATGTAGTCCCCATATTGTTATAATTGTGCCCTTATATTATTATTGTTAGGTCGGCTAGGATTATATTGTGACCCCATGGACTCCTATATATAGAAAGGAGGTTTTTTCATTTGTATCATCCAAGAATTGTTCATTTATGTAATGTAAAGGAGGTTTCCCCCTCGAAGAGGCTTATTTCTAAGTCGTTGATCTATCTTTTCTTCTATTTTGTGAGATGGTTTCATAACATTTGGTATCAGAGCCTTGGATTCTAGGGTTTTTCTGCTTCAAACAGGTCATTGTGGAATTTTCACTATAACTTTTTTATACGAAGGTTGAGAATCTATAAAAAACCCATTTGTACTGAAATCCAAAGGAACTTCATGGAAAAATTTTAGATCTTGGTCCGCAATATTTTCGGAGATATGATCTGTGGAAGTTAGGTTTTTGCAGGCTCTTGAATTTCATCTCAAGGAGGTGACCTTGGGAAAATATTCATAACTCTCTCTTTGAGAATCAGATTGGAATTCTGTAAAAATTGGTTGAAATTACATAGATTGTAGTTTTTGGTATATCAATTTTAGAGTCGAAGGAGGAAAAAATGACACATGGAACGTCGTACAATTTCACTCTACTGAAATAGTCCATAATTAGGTCATTGTGGGAGATTGGGCATAACTTTGTCTTGAAGAATCCAAATCAGGTCTAACCTATGGCATTAGAAAGAAGAATCAAAGGGCTACTAAAGGACCAAAGATAAAATCTTGGGGATCCAAAATTACAGATATACATCAGTTTCAATATAGAGCTCCTAAAAAATAATAAAAAGGTGTGTAATTTTTTTTTAATTGCATAAGTCTTGTTTGAAAAATTAGTTTGAAGTGATTCCAAGGGCATATTGAAGCACAGATATTAGTATTGGGTTCTAAAATTCCCCCTAAAAATAATTCAACACCCGTTAAGCCCTCAAAAGTCTCTACTATGACTCATGAAGAGGAAGAAGTGCAACATGATATATCAAAATTATAAGAACAAGAGAAAAAAAAAATTCTCTTGGAAAGAGTAATAAAAAATGAAATGGAAGCTAAGATGGATGGTATGAAGAAATGTGTGGAAGCTAAGATGGATGGTTTGATGAAAGGCATGGAAGCTAAGATAATTGGTTTGAAGAATGACATGGAAGCTAAGATGGTTGGTTTGAAGAATGGCATGGAAGCTAAGATGGATGGTGTGGAAGCTAAGATGGAAGGCATGGAAGCTAAGATGGATGGTATAGAAGGCAACATGGATGGTTTGAAGAAATGCGTGGAAGTTAAGATGGATGGTTTGAAGAAAGGTGTGGAAGCTAAGATGGATGGTTTGAAGAATGGAATGGAAGCTAAGATGCAGGGCATGGAAGCTAAGATAGATGGCTGATGGTATAGAATAAAAACTGAAAGGAAACATGGAAGACATGAAGAATGATCTAAAAACAGACATGGAAGGTTTGAAGGAAGGTTTGAAAAAGTTTATACAAGAAATAATTCCTAATGCGAAAAGGTAGTAGAGAAAAACTCAAGATGAGAATAAAAAAATGTTAATCATGATTTTATAGACTCTAATTTTGGATTTAAGACCCACCATATTCCAAAGATAGCTATGAGGAAGTTTGATGGCAAGGATCTGATAACTTGGATACTACAAATGGAGCAATACTTTGAGCTGCATAATACGCAAAACACAAAAAAGGTATGCATTGAAACTTTATATTTAGAACAAAATTAGTTTGTATGGTATCGATGGCTTTGTTCTCATAAACTACTGGTCACTTGGTCAATTTTTACGGAGGAAATGATAGCACATTATGAGGATACAAAGAGCAACACCTTCTTTAGCTAATTGATAAATCTCAAACAAAAGGGTTCAAGGATGGAGCACATTGAGGACTTCCAAAATTTGAATATAAGGGTAAATAATATTCCAGAGAACATAGGATTGATATCTTCATAGGGACTCTAAAGGATAACATCCAACATGATGTTCGCCTTTAGGAACCTGATATATTGGAGAAGGAATTCACGTTGGAAATAAAAATTGAAAGAAAAATTATGGCAACAAGGAAGCCTACCACTCACAACTATAAAGATGGAAGTGTTGCTACTCCTAGACTTCCACAACGTACAAGGTTGAAACCACAACAATTGGAAGAAAAAAGAGAAAAAGGGCTTTGCTATAGTTGTGATAGAAAATACGCTAAAGGTCGTAAGTGTGCTGAGAAGAAATTATTTTACATAGATTATGAAGAGGAGGAAGAAAAGGAACAAGAAACTTCAAAATAAGAGGATATACACCAAGAACCAACCCTAGAGGAAGAATGTTAGGTCCCTATAATACTAGTATAGTCCCTTATATTGTTAGTGTAACCCCCTTATTGTTATTATTGTACCCTTGTAACCCCCATTTTTTTATTATTGTGCCCTTAAATTATTATTGTTAGGTCGGCTAGGATTACATTGTGGCCCACTAGGATTACATTATGGACCCATGGACTCCTATATATAGAAAGGAGGTTTTCTAAATTGTATCATCCAAGAATGGTTCATTTATGTAATGTATTGTAGGTTTCCCCCTCGAAGTGGCTCATTTCTAAGGCGTTGATATCTCTTTTCTTCTATTTTTGGAGCTCGTTACACAACATTTGGTATCATAGGTTTGGATTCTAGGGTTTCGCTGCTCCAAACAGGTCATCATGGAATTTTTGCTATAACTTTGTTTCTACAAAGTTTCAGAAGCTGAAATTTTTAGAGTGTGAAGCAAAAATCCTGAGGAAGATTGTCTAAAAATTTCAGAGCTTGGTTCGCAATATTTTCGGAGATATGATCTGTGGAAGTTAGGTCTTTTTTCAGGATCCTAAACAGGTCATCGTGGTATTTGTGCTATAACGTTTTTTCTACGAAGGTTCACAATATGAAATTATTATGGTGCGAAGTTGAAATCCTGAAGCAATTTTTCAAAAAAATTCAGAGCTTAGTTCGCAATATTTTTGGAGATATGATCTGTGGAAGGTAGTGCTTTTTCAAGCTCCTGAATTTCATCTCAAAGAGGTGATCGTGGGAAAAGTTCAATAACTCTCTCTCTGGGCATCGGATTGGAGTGCCGTAAAAAGTGGTCATAAGTACACATACTTTAGTTTCTTGGCTATCAATTTCAGAGACAAAGGATGAAACAATGACACATTTTAAGTCGTACAAGTTCGCTCTAATGAACCAGTCCATAATTAGGTCATTGTGGGAGATTGGACACAACTTTGTCTTGGAGAATCCAAATCAGGTCAAACCTGTAGCATTCGAAATATAATTAAGAGGGATACGTTGGTACTGAAAATAAAATATTTAAGTGCTGCAATCACAAATATAATCCAATTTCAATATCGAGCTCCTCAAAAGAAAGAAAAAGGTGTGTATTTTTTTTTTTTCCGAATTGCATAAGTCTTGTTTGAAGAATAAATTTGAATTGATTCCAAGGGCATATTGTAGAATATATATCAGTATTGGGTTCTAAAATATGCCCCGTAAAAATAATTCAACACCCATTAAGCCTTCAGAAGGCTCTACTATGATTCATGAAGATGAAGAATTGTAACATGATCTATCAAAATTACAAGAGCAAGTGCAACAAATTTCACTCTCGCAAAGAGCAACAAAAAATGAAATGGAAGTTTTGAAGAAAGGCGTGGAAGCTAAGATGGATGGCGTGCAAGCTAAGATGGATGGTGTGGAAGCTAAGATGGATGGCATGGAAGCTGGCGTGGAAGCTAAGATGGATGACATGAAATACAACATGGAAAACATGAAGAATGATCTAAAAACAGACATCGAAGGTTTGACAAAGTTGATACAAGAAATGTTTCCTAATGGTGAAAAGATAGTAGAAGAACCTCATGATGAGAAAAAAATCAATGTTAATCGTGATTTCATAAACTCTAATGTTGGCGGGAAGAACCACCATATTCCAAAAATGGATATGAGGAAGTTTGATGGAAAGGATCCTGTAACATGGATACTACAGATGGAGCAATATTTTGATCTCCATAACGTGCAAAACACACAAAAGGTATGCATTGTAACTTTACATTTAGAACAAAATACATTTGTATGGTATCGATGGCTTTGCTCCCGTAAAAAAATTGTCACTTGGTCAATTTTTACGGAGGAAATGATAGCACATTATGAGGATACAAAGAGCAACACCCTCTTTAGCCAATTGATAAATCTCAAACAAAAGGGTTTAGTGGGGCAGCACATTGAGGACTTCCAAAAATTGAATATAAGGGTAACTGATATTCCAGAGGAACACAGGATTGATCTCTTCATAGGCACTTTAAAGGATACATCCAACATGAAGTTCGCGTTTTGGAACCTGATTCATTGGAGAAGGCATTCAGGTTGGCAAGAAAAGTTGAATGTAAAATTATGGCGACAAGGAAGCCTACCACTCAATTCTATAAAGAAGGAAATGTTGCTACGCATAGATTTCCACAACCTACAAGGTTGACACCACAACAATTGGAAGAAAAAAGAGCAAAAGGGCTTTGCTACAGTTGTGATAGCAAATACACTAAAGGTCATAAGTGTGCTGAGAAGAAATTATTTTACATAGATTGTGAAGAGGAAGAAGAAAATGAACAAGAATCTTCAAAAAAAGAGGATATACACCAGGAACAAGCCCTAGAAGAGGAAGAAATGAGTCCGACCATATTGTGTAATGCATTGGCAGGAATTACCACTCCCCAAACTCTCAAGATAGAAGGACATATCAAGAAGAAAAAGGTAATAGTGTTGATTGATTCAGGTAGCACCCATAATTTTATTCATTGTAAGGTAGCCAAGGAATTAAATTGTTTCCTATACCCAGCACCAGAATGTCAAGTGATGGTTGCAAATGGAGGAACTATAAATTGCTCTGAAAAATGCCATAATATCAAGCTAACCATGGGGGAATATGTATTGACTAGTCCAATGCTTTCCATTCCTATGGGAGGTGTTGATGTTGTACAAGGAGTACAATGGTTACAATCTTTGGGGACGGTAGCTTTTAATTTTCAAGAACTTTTCTTGAAATTTTTTTCAGAAGGAAAGGAAGTCGAATTATGGGGTATTGAAGGGAAGTCGGGAAGGATAATAAGCTCTAATGTCATGACAAAGATTCTAAAGAAAGAACAACGAGGCATAATTGCACAATTATGCTCACTAGAAGTTCCGACATCAAAATCATCTATTTCTGCAGATCTCCAACAAGTCTTGGACAATCATTCCAAGGTGTTTGAAACTCCCAAAGGACTCCCACCTATTCGTGATCATGATCATGCTATTCATTTGACTCCAGGAAGTGTTCCTCCAAACATCAGGCCTTATAGATATCCTTACGTCCAAAAGAGCGAAATTGAACGTATGATTGCAGAAATGTTAGAGGCGGGTATAATTCAACCTAGTCAAAGTTCTTTCTCTGTTCCTGTAGTATTGGTACGCAAGAAGGATGGATCATGGCGAATGTGTCCGGATTATAGGGAGCTCAATAAGCTCACCATTAAAGACAAATTTCCCATTCCTGTGATTGATGAATTATTGGATGAATTACATGGAGCAATTTATTTTACCAAGTTGGATCATCGTTCAGGATATCATCAAATTAGAATGAAGACTAAAGATATTCCAAAAACAGCGTTTCGAACTCATGAGGGTCATTATGAATTTTTGGTCATGCCTTTTGGCCTTACCAATGCACCTTCTACATTTCAAGGGTTGATGAATTCCATTTTCAAACCCTTCCTTAGAAAATTTGTGCTAGTATTTTTTGATGATATACTAATCTACAACGGGTCTTGGAAGGATCATGTTGAACATGTTGACAGGGTGCTCAAACTATTGCAGGAGAAACAATTATATGCAAAAAAATCCAAATGTTTCTTTGGAGTACAAGAGGTGGAATATTTGGGTCATATTGTATCTCACGAGGGTGTTAAAGTAGACCCTAACAAATTAAAGCCATTAAGGAATGGAAAGTCCCCACAACCATAAAGAAGTTGCGAGGATTTCTCGGGTTAACAGGGTATTATCGCAAGTTTGTTAAGAATTATGGGAGAATAGCGGCACCTCTAACAACATTATTGAAGAAAGATGCATTTTCATGGACTCCTGAAGCAACTAAGGCCTTTGAACATCTTAAAGAGGCAATGTGCCTAGCACCGGTCTTAGCTACGCCAGACTTCACAAAAACCTTTATTGTGGAATGTGATGCCTCAGGAAATGGAATTGGTGTAGTTTTAATGCAGGAAGGAAGACCCATTGCTTTTGAAAGTTGTACAATCAAAGGAAAGTATTTACAGAAACCTATTTATGAGAAGGAAATGTTAGCAATACTACATGCACTAAAGAAATGGCGAACTTACCTAATGGGAAGACACTTCAAGGTAAAAAATGGTCATGATAGTCTTAAACACTTTTTGGAACAAAGACTATCTTCAGAAGAGCAGCAAAAATGGGTCACAAATATTTTGGGTTATGACTTTGAAATAATCTACAAAAAAGGAAAGCTTAATGTTGTTGCAGATGCACTCTCAAGAAAGAATGAAGAGGTGGAAGCATTGCTTTGTGCCATTTCTATTATCCAACCAGATTGGATAGCTGAAGCAAGAGATGAATGGAAGAAGGACAAAGATGTATGGATACTCATTCAAAAGTTGCAGCAAGATCCTAGTACATCTGATACATTTAGTTGGAAAAATGATTCCTTATGGTACAAAGATCGCTTATATCTTTGTAAGAATTCCCAACTAAACAAAAGATTCTTCTGGAATTGCACACTTCTCCTTTAGGAGGACACTCAGGATTTTTAAAAACTTACCACAGGGTGAAGAAAGAATTTTTTTGGGATGGCCTTAAATCTGATATTCAAAAGTTTGTGGCGGAATGTTTGGTTTGCCGGCAGAATAAAGTGGAGACAATTAAGACCCCGGGACTTCTACAACCTTTATCCATTCCAAGTCAGCGTTGGGAGGAGATTTCAATGGATTTTATCACAGGTTTACCTAAGTCCGAAGGAAAGAATGTCATCATAGTGGTAGTTGATAGACTTACCAAGTATGCACACTTTTGTGCATTATCTCATCCATTTAAAGCAAGTACAGTTGCTACTACATTTATGGACAGAATTCAAAAGCTACATGGAAGCCCAAGGGTTATTGTGAGTGAAAAAGATCCCATTTTTACTGGAAATTTTTGGACGGAGTTATTTTCTTGTTTGGGTACTCAATTATCTCATAGATCATCTTATCATCCTCAATCTGATGGTCAAACTGAGATAGTAAATAAATGTTTGGAAGGATATCTTCGTTGTTTTGTATCTGATAAACAAACACAATAGGTCAAGTGGTTACCTCTTGCTGAATGGTGGTATAACACTTCCTTCCATACTGCAGCAAAAATGACCCCATTTATGGCACTTTATGGATATCATCCACTATCCATCACATCATATTTAAGGGAAAATTTGAAGGTTCAAGCGGTGGAAGATCACATCGAGCATCAACAAGAAGTTCTCCAACTCTTAAAGGATAACCTGAATTTGGCACAAAATCGAATGAAACAACAGGCAGATCAACATCGCAGCGAGAGAAGTTTTGATGTAGGAGATTGGGTATTTTTACGGCTACAACCATACAAACAAATGTCCCTCAAGCAAGAAAAGAAGGATAATAAATTATCACCAAAGTACTATGGTCCTTACAAGGTGTTGCAAAAGATTGGTACTATGGCATACAAATTGGAGCTTCCTGCTTCTTCAGGAGTGCATCCAATTTTCCATGTTTCATGCTTAAAGAAGGTTATAGGTGAAAATCTTCCAGTTCAAACAATATTGCCAGAACTTGATGAGGAAGGAAAAATCATATTGGAACTTGAAGCGGTCACGGAAACAAGAACTCGACAACTACGGAATCGATCAATTTCAGAGTATCTCATCAAGTGGAAGAACTTACCCACTGAAGATTCTACATGGGAGGATGAGAATTTTATACAAAAGCACCCAGAGCTACTCAAGCGTTGAGGACAACACTTTTTTTGAAGGAGAGGGGCATGTTAGGTCCCTATATTACTAGTATAGTCCCTTATTGTTGTTAGTGTAACCCCCTTATTGTTATTATTGTACCCTTGTAACCCCCATTTTGTTATTATTGTGACCTTAAATTATTATTGTTAGGTTGGCTAGGATTACATTGTGGCCCACTAGGATTACATTATGGCCCCATGGACTCCTATATATAGAAAGGAGGTTTTGTAAATTGTATCATCCAAGAATGGTTCATTTATGTAATGTATTGGAGGTTTCCCCCTCGAAGTGGCTCATTTCTAATGCGTTGATATCTCTTTTCTTCTATTTTTGGAGTTGGTTACACAACAAAGAAGAAATGAATCCAACCATATCCTGTAATGCATTGGCAGGAATTACCACTCGTCAAAATCTCAAGATAGAATGACATATCAAGAAGAAAAATGTAATAGTGCTTACTGATTCGGGTAGTACACATAATTTTATTCATTGTACGGTAGCCAAGGAATTGAATTGCTTCTTATACCCAATGCCAGAGTATCAAGTGATGGTGGAAAATGGAGGAACTATAAATTTCTCTGGAAAGTGCCATAATATCAAGCTAACCATGGGGGGATATTGTTACACCATTTTTTGGTCATCTAACCTATTATCATTAGATGGACCTAAGTACACCATGTAAGACCAATTTTACTCCAAGTAAAATTGCTTTCACTATGAAAATAACTTCGTAAATCACCTTTATTAAGTTGTTTATGGTCTAAACAGGAAACTCCATAAGGAAATATTAAATAAATATACATTTGTTTGATTTTCCTCAAGAAATAATTAGTTAAATAGAAGTTTAATTAATATTTCTAGTTATATTTAACCCAAAACAAGGAAATTAATTAGATAAATCATTATTTATCTTATTATTTTCTAAAGAATAATTGTTTAAATCTTATTTAAATAATATTCTTTGTTAAATATGACTAATTCACCCTGAAATAATTAAATAAAGCATTATTTATTTGATTATTACTCAACCATATCCTTAAAATGATAAATAAATCATTTATTTATTTATTATTTATTAATCAAATCCTTAAAATGATAAATAAAATATTTATTTATTTATTATTTACAAATAAAAAGATTTGACTCAAGTCAAATTCCTTTTCCCTCCAACAAATATAATAAAATATTCCATAAAAGTTGGATCTAGGTTTGGCTAATAATATTTTAATTATGCACCAATCTCTAGACTAACTCAATATTTTGTTATAAATAGAAGGGTTTTCCCATTCATTTTTCACCTTTTGTTGCCTAAGGATCACTCTAGATCTCAACACTTGGTCTGGCTATTGATCCATAATCATAGCCATTATTTTCCATTTTGTCTCGGTTTTCTACGTGATCAAGAGAGAGAAGTTCTAAATCTGAAGTGTTGAGGACTCACAAGAACCCATCCCATTGAGGAGAACAGGGAACACCCTCTTGTGTTTTCCTCCCAGGTGCCATTAATAAAATTATTCATTGGATATATTCTTGTCTTGTCTATTGGATCTATGGAGTAAATCTTATTTTTATATTGTTTAATGTCTTCTAATGCATAGATCTAGATTTTTGTAGCATTTGTCTTGATCATCTAATTATAGATATGAAGATATTAGTAGTCATTTCTACTATTAGGGCTATAAGTTATGTGTGGCTAAAGTGGTCTTTTTTTGTACACTTCGAATAAATATTCATACTAACAACTGGCGACTCCACACGGGTTTACCGTTACAACCACTGTCATTTTTCTGATCCTTGCATATCCAGCTGCTTCAGGCCCTAGGATTTCTCTTCAACCCGTTTTTTTGCTTATTCTTGATGTTTTTTTTAATCCATAAAACCCTAAAACAATAAAAAATTCTAACTTCTGCATGTTTTCGGACCCCTTGCACAGGTGAATGACATCAGCCGCAGCTGAGACGACAAATTTTTCTGAAACTTGTCGCCGAGAGTGCCGGAGGTGCAAGTCGCACTTTTCTGCCCAAAACCTGCGACCTGGACCTCCAGGGTGCACTTTACAGCCCAAAAAGTGTGACCTCTACTGAAAACAGGCCAAAAACTTGGACCTGGACTTTCTGCAGGGATTTTTTTGAAAGTTTTCTGGGTTTTGTTGAGCCTCTATTCAGGGTTGTCTGACCTATGTCTCCGCCTATTTTGGACCTGTACTTGTTCTGTTTCACTCAAATAAGTGGGAACCTAGCCCCCTAAGGCTTCAGTAACCTCCACTTTTTGTGGAAGAGTGTTTTTTGTTGCAGGTTGTCTGAAATTTCAGAAGTCTTCAACCATTTTTTCAGATCTGATACCTCATTTTTAGATCCACTTCAGATCGGCTTGTTATCCATCCAAATATTCCTGTTTAGATTTTTTTGGGTTTTCCATTAAGGGGCACTCCGCTTCCCTCCTAGAGATAGCCTTTCGCCACCTCTTTTTACAACAGTTTTCCTCTGATTTGTTGTTGTTTTCTGCACCACTTTCCAGCAAATTTTGTCTTTTAGATCTCTGTCCCTCTTGACCCAGGATCTATTAGCCTATTTCAGTGTGTTTAGATTAATTTTTTACTCACCTATAGACTAGTTGTTGAGAGGCCCACCTTCTTGGGCTTAGATTGCTGCATTATTAGCTGGTTATTTTATGTTTTTCAGGCCTATATACTGTCATTTGGAGGGTTATTTTTAGCTATACAATAACACTTTTTCTTTTTCCCTACAAATGTCTGGGTTTAAAAATTAAAATTTACACACTTTTACACACACACCCTAAGCGAAAAGGGGCTTGGTTAACACCGCCAAGCAAAGACTCTAAAACATTGAAATCGTTTGATCCTGCACCTCTTTACCCTTGTTTCGACATTGTAATCACTTGATTATGCACCTCCTTGCCCTTGTCGGTCTCTTTTTCCTTAGTGCCGTGTGTGTGTCGTCATTGCTCAACCTCCCATGGGCTCTGATTTTCCTCAGGAGGGGGCCAACACCTCCTGCATATCTTCCCCTCTTGGTAGCATGTATTCAGGGTACAACATGCCTCCTCTCTTTTCCCAACCTCTTGCTTACCACACTGTTACCCAACCTTGCTTGTCTGGTACCCCCGCTGACCAGATTCTCATGATGAAATATGATCAACCTTCAACCATAGACATCAATCTTCAGACTTGGTACCGTCAATACAACAGGTCTCCCGCCACGTCTGTCTCTAAGCCACCTCCTTCAGTCTCTACAGAGCCTCTTTCGACACCTAATGGCCCCTTGAAGATCCCTCTGCCTAGGGCGAATGTTCATACCAAGATCCCTAAGGGTCCACTACGCCGAAATGTTGCTTCTGGAAAAGCCACCCATTCGTATAGCATAGTCGATGATTTGGCACAATCCCCTGTTGTCATTTCAACGTTGGAACTCCTCCAGTCATGCCCTTCACAACGAAAAGCTCTTATGTCTACCGTGGGCACTGTATACCCTTCCAATGATTGATTGATTGTATTTGATGTTGACCAGTCAGAACATCCACCTCTCCCTGCTTCCGTCGCTTTCCAAATCCTAGTCAAGATCCGAAATGCCAACGTTTCTCGGTGCATTATTGATGAGGGGGCATCCACCTGTGTGATGTCCACTTCGGTTTGGAAACAACTTGGATCTCCTGAGTTGGCTCCTTCCACGATCACCCTCCGAGCGTGGGATGGCCATGCCTCCAAGCCCATTGGCTTATTCCGCAATTTTCCTATCACTCTTGCGGGCAAGATGGTTTGCGTTGATGTAGAAGTCATAGACGCCCCCTTGGATTACAACATTCTATTCGGTCGTAGCTACACTTATGTGATGTCTGCTATCCCTTCTGCGGTTCACCGCAAGATTTCCTTCCCCCATAACGGAAATATAGTCACTATTGACCAGTTGACATATTACGAGCCGAAGTCTAAGACCTCCTCTGAGTCCACTATCTCTTCGGTGGCCAACAAGCAAACCATCGAACCTTTGACCAGTGTCTCACCTAGCGTCTACAAGGACTCCTCCTTGTTTGGTACTTTCCCTGGTCTCCCTCCTCCTATCTCTGATCCCAGCTCATCGAATGTTTTCATGATGAAATCGTCTCGGGCCTCTCTCAAGAGGCCCGCCTCGGCTATTCAGCAGCCCCCTCGCCCTCCGCAACCGTCTCCTAGGCCTTCAATGCAGCATTTTGGACCTCCTCCTCCTGGCCTTTCAACTGGTACTCATGAGCCTATTTATCCTCCTGGGTCAGTTCCTCCAGGCCTTAACCATTTAGGAGCCATCCCACCTAGCCATTACCCCTCAGGTCAGATACCATTCCTAGTCCCTCCACCAAACATATATACGGCACCTGTCATGGCCATCCTCTCTCTTCCTAACTTGACCATTGGGATTCCGGTTTGGTACCTTGATCCTCCAACCGCTACCTCGCCAGGCCAACCTAAACCTTATCTTTCTTTGACCCCAGTTCAACCAGTCCCCCTAACTTCTCCCGTTGTCACAGTGCCTCAAACACCTCAACAGAAACCACCTCCTATTGCGACCGCTTCGGGTAAGAAGGGCAAAGCTCGCAAAAGGGCCTCAAAGGAAAAAGCGGCCCCGATTGACCCTGCACCTCCTCTACCTCAAAAGCCTTGTGCTTTGTGTGATTTCATCGGTCATGTCACCCATACTTGTCCTGAGTTGCCCTACATTAGGCCCATGGTTAATGTCGTGTTCCCTGAGTCAATGGTACTCGAAAAATCTGCTTCTTCATCGACCGTTACCAAGAAAAAAAAGAATATTCACACCAAAAACCCTTGTGCTTTGTGTGGTCTCCATGGCCATTACTCTCATCATTGTCCCCACATTATGCATTACCGTGCCTCTTTAGAGGTAGTCCGGGAGTATGAGATTGAACAGAACCAATCCGCTTCTTCTGTACTTGCACAGTATGCTGTAGGCCAGACCAAGGATTTACCCACTCCTATTGACATTCCCCCCCCTGATGTCGACATGACGGAGCATGTAGCCACCATCCTCTATCTTTCATCATCCATGAGACCTTGGGTAGAAGATCCCATCAAATCTTACCCTGTTGTTTCGCCTTAACCACCTTTAGTGATCGCCCTGGGCTCATCCTTAGTAGATCTATTATCTACTTATCCTTCCGTAATCCCTCGTGATGATGCACATGTGAACCTTCTTTCTCAAGATGATGAGTCAGGTAGCTTCGACGCGTCAGGTAATCTCTCTTCCTACAATCACCCCATTTTCTATTGCAATGATGACATCATGGAAACCTTGTCCACCCCCGACTCCATCATTCCCACCCATCAACGAGATAGACCACCCCATGCCCATGATGACTTGCACAACCTCAGCTCAAGCTACACATCTGGTAGCTCCCACATTCCACCTTACCGACGGCATGTGAGTAGTAGACATCTTACCCAGATCACCCCTTCCCATGGAGTGCGTTCGATTTCTACTTTGAACTCAGGTTGCTAGCATTGTTCATTAGCCTTCCATTTATTGTCTTGTGGCACCCTTCATATAGATCAACCATCCACATATTATATCGGTTTTACTGACGGTGCGAGTCGCTACTCTTGGAATTTAGCCTCGGCAGGTTGGGCCATTTTTACCCCCTTACATTCACTTGTTCTTTCGAATGGTGTATGCATTGGTACTTCTACCAATAATCAGGCCGAATATGATGCAGTACGAGGTTTATTAGTTGATTTCCTTTCAGATCGCATTCTCCATATTCATGTTCTTTTAGATTCCTTGCTTCTTGTCATGTACATAATGGTGTCTATCGTGTGCATAAGCCTATCCTTTTCAGAATATATTTACGATGAAGTTGTTGATGCGTGAATTTGAAATCATTACTTTCAGTCACATACCTAGAGTACAAAATCACTATGTAGATAGCATTACAAACCATATTGTGTATTGGCATTTAAGACACACATTTAACACAAGAAAATAACATAAAAATATGAAAATGATGCATATCCATAGTATGTGTCATACAATTTTTTTTAGATTTCGTCAAACTCTGATACATATGACATGCCCATATCATGTTACCAAAAACTCAAAAATGGGGGCACCACATGCCCCTACACACTAATCACTATTTGGAGGATCCCGAGCCAATGGCTCTGCCCCCATATCTCTTAGATCATGAACACTCTGTTGGGCCATCGCCATGCGTCGCATGACCCCTCGCCATTCCGAGGGTAAACCAATACATGGCTCTATGTACTGGTCATCTAAGTCTTTCCATTTGCACTCCAAAACACCAGTCAGAAGCCTCTCACATCTATGACAGATGTCCTCCATAAGGGATTTTGCGTCCTCATTTTGCTGCGCCCTTGGTCCACTAGATCCTGCGGCCCCTGATACTGCAGGACGCCCCATGTACCCGACCGGTTTTACCGGTGCTGTATCTGCATACCAAAAGTAAAAGAATCAACACTACATTCATTATTCTAAAAACTTTACATGCATGTAAAAGATCAGCAATGTGGCACTTACCATCCGGTCCCCATATATGACCAAGTGGAAGTGGCAGATCCGGGTCCCCACAATAACTCATCCCACTATAGGGATACTCATCTATATATAGTGGCATCTGATCCCAACGAACAAAGAAATCAGGATGAAACAATCGTCCAACTGCTCCACCTCCTCCTCTACACAGTAGTCGCCCCCACTAGCGCATCTTAGGCTCTCTGGGTCCCCCATATGGGAGTTGTATGTGAGGTCGAAGTGTCAGGATCTTCTCAAAGAAGAAAGAGCACAAAACTTTACCATACACACAGTCATGGTTCACTTGCCGCTTACATAGAGACAAATTTCATTTCAATGACGATAGCATCATATGGGCCCACCCATAGTAGGTCCCACTCAAAAAACTCTCCACTAACATCATCTGTCCCCCCGTAATGTGATGGAGTGCTTGGTTGCCCAGGATCCACAACACCACTGTAGCCACAGCATGGGTCGCTAACCTCTCCAAATCCCCGACGGGTATCCGAGTTCCCTTGACTTGGAGACCTAGAAGACAATGGTGCTCTACAAACTCTATGATATTCCGCCCATGCGGTAATACTGACTGAGTATTCCCTACCATCCCAAGTGGTGGGAGACTAATCAGGAAATATATATCTCGGACCTTCAACTTGATCTGGTGCCCCTGCATTATAAAGACCTCATGGTCCGAGTCCCAGTAGCTGACAATCCGAGCCAATAAGGGCTCCCCAGCTCTCATCAAAGGGCTCTCCACAAAATTCGGAACCCCAAACTTGGCCAAAGCACTGTGGACACCCTGATCCTCCCGGATATCCGAACGCAATGCGCCTAGGTCTCTCTCTCTCCAGTTGATCCATAATTCTTACGTACCTGCACAAAAACACCATATCAATCATTATACAGATAGGAAAGACTGTTTTTCATAAAAAAAATCTAGTGCTCAGCCAAAAACTAGCACCGAAACACCCCTCCCAGACAGGTTGCACTTTTCAGGCCCAAACCTGGCACAGGTCGCACTTATCTGGCCAAAACCTGCTACCCAAGTCGCAGTTTTTGCCCCACAAACTCTGACCCAGCCATGAGGAGTAGAGGGATTTTACTGAGCATTAGGGACCTAATCTGAAATTTTAATCCACTGAAAAGAAAGAGTAGGGTTAAGCCTCTTACCTGCAACTAACAACTCCTAATTCCAACGGTCAGTTTTTCCACTACGATCACCGCAAGATTTAGGGCCTTATATCCTCTCCACATTCACCACAGCTCCACATGCAAATGAATGAATTTGGGGGGAAAATGCCTTATTAAAAGAGAAACCCTTGTTTCTTCTTTTGCTCGCCGTGATCCAACCGTAGCTCCGTTTACCAAACCGTCCACACCATTGGAAATCTCTCACTCAGCCCTCAAATGGGAATCTGTTAGTTTTTAGCGATTTGATACTTCACTAGGATGCATTTTCCCAAGAAGTGCCACTTCACCTTTCCACAAAAATCGAATTTCTTCACTTGCAACACTTGTACCGGGGGCACCATGTTGCCTCCATACTTTTCCATGCTCGCATCGACTTTCGTCATGAGTCACCATCTGGTACTCATGCTTTTATGGTCCCCATCGGTCCCTTTTCATATGTAGCAGCACCATCGATTCACCCTTGTTTAGAGCATCCTATTTGAATCATCATTGCTTTCATGGAGTCTATCTCGAGTCCCTTTACATCTTGCCATAGTCCCCCATCATTCATTGCTTGGTCCCTCTCTCGTGTCGCACATTATGGCCTTCAGTCCGGTGCTCCCTTATCCCTCAAGATGTTGTGTCAGTTGTTGCCAGGTCATCTGTGCCCTTTATGCTCTAACAAGGGAAGTCATATGTTCGCTACTCTTTCCCCTCAATTTCATCATCATCATTGGTGTCAGTCTGTCAGTCACTCTACTATTTTCTCTCGTGCCCTGGTTGAGGATCCCTTATTGCCTCACCTATGGCAGACCTCCTTCTGTCGACATCAGCTCATTTATTCCAAAAGACAGGTCTAAAGGGCAGTGTACCTTGGTTCCAGCGTCCACTCTAGTTCGGTGCCTCAGATCAGGCAAAGGGACTCATTATTTCCCTTTGACTTGATTGTTTCTCGGCTCCAACTCCTTTCAGCATGATCGAGATCCATATACTCAATGGTTCATGATGCATAAACTCACATCGATGATTCCCGAGTGTGTGTGAGATGTCCCAGACCTCATGAGGGGGTGGCCCTACAGGTAGCCCCCCACACACTCAGATGACCTCTTCATCACAGCCTTCGATGCAGCTCCATACATTTGATGATGTCGTCCTTAGCCGTTTGCAGCGTCGTTTTGTTTACATGTATCAGTCAGATTTTCAAAGCCCTTTCCTATATTCAGGGGTGTCTGGGTTGCATTTATATCTCATGTACTCAGCTATTGTTATACAAGTCCTGGCTGTTATCCCAGACACAATATGTATCTAGGATTCATTATCATGTTATTTATCTGGCTCATGTTTATGCCAGCATATGCTTTATTATTGCATTCTTTGGTTTTCCGGGCGCCTTATTGTTTGTACTATTGCCTCGGCGGGCATAGGTATGCCTCCCCCACTGCCTATAGCAGGTACTCACTCAAAAAGACTTGTCGCACCTATAAGTCACCTCCTCAGGGTCTAGTTCTTTCATCACTTTGATTTACCTTATACTTCTCTCTCTTTGACTTCCCCTCCGATGTCTAGTGATTGAGTTCTTACAACGTACTTCGATCATACGATTAGCTCCTAACACTCGCATGCTGGGGGGCAATCTGTTACACCATTTTTTGGTGATATAACCTATTATCATTAGATGGACCTAAGTACACCATGTAAGACCAATTTTACTCCAAGTAAAATTGCTTTCACTATGAAAATAACTTAGTAAATCACCTTTATTAAGTTTTTTATGGTCTAAACAGGAAACCCCATAAGGAAATATTAAATAAATATACATTTGTTTGATTTTCTTCAATAAATAATTAGTTAAATAGAATTTTAATTAATATTTCTGGTTATATTTAAACCAAAACAAGGAAATTAATTAGATAAATCATTATTTATCTTATTATTTTCTAAAGAATAATTGTTTAAATCTTATTTAAATAATATTATTTGTTAAATATGACTAATTCACCCTTAAATAATTAAATAAATCGTTATTTATTTGATTATTACTCAACCATATCCTTAAAATGATAAATAGATCATTTATTTATTTATTATTTCTTAATCACATCCTTAAAATGATAAATAAATCATTTATTTATTTATTATTTACAACTAAAGGGATTTGACTCAAGTCAAATTCCTTTTCCCTCCAAAAAATATAATAAAATATTCCATAAAAGTTGGATCTAGGTTTGGTTAATAATATTTTAATTATGCACCAATCTCTAGAATAACTCAATATTTTGTTATAAATAGAAGGGTTTTCCCATTCAATTTTCACCTTTTGTTGCCTAAAGATCACTCTGGATCTCAACACTTGGTCTGGATATTGATCCATAATCATAGCCATACTTTTCCATTTTTTTTTGGGTTTTCTACACCATCAAGAGAGAGAAGTTCTAAATCTGAGTGTTAAGGACTCACAAGAACCCATCCCATTGAGAAGAAGAGGGAACACCCTCTTGTGTTTTCCTCCCAGGTGCCATTAATAAAATTATTCATTGGATATATTCTTGTCTTATCTATTGGATCTATGGAGTAAATATTATTTTTCTACTGTTTAATGTCTTCTAAGGCTTAGATCTAGATTTGTGCAGCATTTGTCTTGATCATCTAATTGCAGATCTGAAGATATTAGCAGTCATTTCTGCTGTTAGGGCTATAAGTTATAAGTGGCTAAAGTGGTATTTTTTCATACACTTCAAATAAAGATTCATACTAACAAATATGTATTGAATATTCAAATTCTTTCCATTCCAATGTGTGGTGTTGATGTTGTACTAGGAGTACAAAGGTTACAATCTTTAGGGACGATAGCTTTTAATTTTCAAGAACTTTCCTTGAAATTTTTTTTGGAAGGAAAGGAAGTTGAATTACGGGGTATCGCAGGAAAGCCAAAAAATATAATAAGCTCTAATGTCATGAAAAATTTTCTAAAGAAAGAACAAAGATGCGTCATTTCACAATTATGCTCACTAGAAGTTCCAACATCAAAATCATCTATTTCTCCATATCTCCAAAAAGTCTTGTACAATCATTCCAAGGTGTTTGAAACTCCCAAAGAACTCCCACCTATTTGTGATCATGATCATGCTATTCATTTGATTCCAGGAAGTGTTCCTCCAAACATCAAGCCTTACAGATATCCTTATGTCCAAAAGAGTGAAATTGAATGTATGATTGTAGAAATGCTAGAGGCTGGTATAATTCAACCTAGTCAAATTTGTTTCTTTGGTCCAGTAGTATTGGTGCACAAGAAGGATGGATCATGGTGCATGTGTTGGATTATATGGAGCTCAATAAGCTCACTATTAAAGATAAATTTCCCATTCTTGTGATTGATGAATTATTGGATGAATTACATGGAGAAATTTATTTCACCAAGTTGGATGTTTGTTCAAGATATTATCAAATTAGAATGAATACTGAAGACATTATGAAAACATCATTTCGAACTCATGAGGGTCATTATGAATTTATGGTCATGCCTTTTGGCCTTACCAATGCACCCTCTACATTTCAAGGGTTGATGAATTCCATTTTCAAACCCTTCCTTACAAAATTTTTGTTAGTATTTTTTGATGATATACTAATCTACAACGGGTCTTGGAAGGATCATGTTCAACATGTTGACAGGTGCTCAAACTATTGGAGGAGAAACAATTATATGCAAAAATCTCCAAATGTTTCTTTGGAGTACAAGAGGTGGAATATCTGGGTCATATTGTATCTCAGGAGAGTGTTAAGGTACACCATAACAAAATTAAATCCATTAAGGAATGTAAAGTCCCCACAACCATAAATCAGTTGCAAGGATTTCTCGGGTTAACAGGGTATTATCGTAATTTTGTTAAGAATTATTGGAAAATAGAAGCATCTCTAACAACATTATTGAAGAAAGATGTATTTTCATGGACTCCTGAATCAAATAAGGGATTTGAACATCTTAAAGAGTGACGCAACAACGCTGAAAGTCAGTCCCAATGGAGAGCTGGTCAACTGTGACGTGGCTCTGTCAGCATTTCCCCTTGGTTTACCCACGTGGCTCTTTATCTTCTTTTTATTTTATTTGTCAATTTCAAAGAAATTGACAAATAAACATATTCGCAACTTTTGAATTTTATATTATATTCCCAGCTTATATTATCCCCGAACTTTATATTATGCCGCCAACCTTATAGCCAATGTTTAATCTTCGAAGCTTATATAAAACTCATTCGCTGTGTAATAACCCTCGCACCAGGCCCCACCTCTATGCTCGATGGTCCAATCAACCGCATGCACTGTACTAGTTATCTCCCGCGCATATTTATCCAACGATCACCGTCCGATGGCCCTCTCCCAAATCAATGGCTCATACGCATATTGCTCGGCCTCCTGGTATGAACGTTAACGCGCGATGGCGCGCTCTGAACGGTGGTTTTCCAGGGGTCCACCTTGCCACACGTCGACAGCTCTATGGAATCGCTCCGTGACCAGGAAATACCGCTTGCACACCAAAAGCGGTGCGATATGGGCAATCTGCCTCCTCAAATCCGCTCGCAGTTTCGGTACAGTGATTAGCTACGGTTAGTCCGGGGTTGCGCTATCCTTTTGATTCATTAACTCAGGTCAGGGATCTCGGCGTAGGTGGGAATTCTACCAATTAACAGAGTTCACGACCACAATTCCTCTGCACAGACCTCGCCTGTGGGTAGTATTAATTCAACAGGGTTTGTTCGAATAAATTGAAAAGATAACAACAAAAAGAGGGGTGCGGAATCGACACAATGGTTCAGATCACCAATTATACATATACAGGGTTCAATCACCTCACAATTAAACAATTTCTTCACAATTAAGATTCGAGACAGTTCTATGGCAAATGTGCACTGAAATCATTTAACTGGAAGCAATTGTAAACACACAGGTTTTATTGCAGAAATATCTTCTCCCTCTTCCTCTCTTCTCCCCTCCAATACATCCAAGGGATTACATTTATATACACAAACATAAGACTCTTCGGTTCCTCTGAGAGTACCGTTCTAGAAATCAAAGGTCTAATTAAAATAATTCAACTAACTGAAATATGACAGCTAGACTAACTGAGCTATTCGACTTCTACGACTCTAACTGATCTAAATAATAAAATCAGCTGAGGTATTGACACCTAGCTGTTACAATTCAAATATTTTCGACCCCTACTAGCCAAAACATGTGGAAAAACCTCCTACATTGCTAGCTAGTGTCTAATGCCCCTGCATCAGACTCCTGAGGGAAATTTTCTTCATGGGCTCCTGTCCATGAGCTCTTCCACTGATCTGCCTGTCTTCTGCAACATTTCTTCAGTCATCCAAGTGGCATCTTCCTCTGGCTTATCTTTCCATTTGATCAAGTACTGAAAGTACTCTCATCCTCTTGTCCTTCTAAACACTCTTTTATCCAATATCTTCTCTGGTTGAAATGGCGGTGCTGGAGGTAGTTGCTCTTTCCACTTAATCTGTTCCTTGTCTGCTGATCTTTCTTCTGCACCATCATCTTCATACTTGTACAAATCTGCAACATTAAAAATGGGAGATATTCCAACATCAGGAGGTAATTCAATCTCATAAGAATTTGCAGAAAAATTCCTAAGTATCTTGCATGGCCCAATCTTTTTGAACTTCAATTTGTTGTACTGCTTCTTTGGAAATCTCTCCTTTCTCAAGTGTGCCAAAACCTGATCTCCTACTTCAAAATGAACTTCTTTTCTGCTCAAGTCTGCTCTGTTTTTGTATCTGATGTTGCTGCCTTGTAGTTGCTATTTCACTTGTTCATGTATGGCATGGATCTCTGAAGCAAATTCCTCACCATCTGCACTCCTTAGCTCTGCCTTCCCCAGATTTCTCAATTCTGATATTCCTTTGGGGTGCATTCCATAAACAATATGAAATGGACTCTGCCCTATGCTCCTGTTTGGTGAGTCATTATATGCATATTCTTCCTGGGGAAAAATATGATCCCATTGCTAGGGATGCTCTCCTACAAGACTTCTCAACAAATTTCCCAGACTCCTATTCACTACCTCAGTTTGTCCATCAGTCTGGGGATGATAAGCTGAGCTGAAACTCATTTTCGTACCAATTTTCTTCCACAATGTCCTCCAAAAGTGACCCACAAATCTGGTATCTCTGTCCGAAACAATACTCTTGGGCAACCCATGCAGTCTAACAACTTCCTTGAAAAACAATTTAGCGACATGGGTGGCATCACTAGTTTTATAGCATGGAATAAAATGTGCCATTTTGGAGAATCTGTCCACTACAACAAAGACTGCATCATTCCCTCTATGAGTCTTGGGAAATCCTAGAACAAAATCCATACTCACCATGTCCCAAGGCCTGTCTGGAATAGGCAAGGGAGTGTACAATTCTGCATTCTGGCTCCTTCCTTTGGCATATTGACAAATCTTGCAATTCTTCACAAAATTATCCACTTTTGTTCTCATCTTAGGCTAGTAATAAAAGTGACTCAGCTGCTCATAAGTCTTATTAGTACCAAAGTGTCCAGCAATTCCACCACTATGCTTCTCTTTGATCAAATTTTCCCTCATGGAACATCTTGGTACACACAGTTGGCTTCTCCTGAATAACAAGTCATCCTGTAGGAAATAATCCAGCCACTGGCTTCTATCTGTTAAAACAGGGTTACTACATGCCTCAAATGCTTCTTTAAAATCTAGATCTGTTTTATACAATTCTTTCATAAAATCAAATCCTACAACTTCAAAATTTGTTTCTTGAAAAAGCATGTTCCTCCTACTCAAAGCATCAGCTACTTTATTGGCTTGACCACTTATATGTTTCAAAACAAAATTAAAACCTTGGAGATACTCAACCCATTTAATATGCTTATGTTTCAACTTGGGCTGCTGTACAATATACTGCAAAGCATGATTGTCAGAATATAATACAAATTCCCTAGACATCAAGTAGTGTCTTCACTTCTTCAGTGCCTGAACAATTGCATAGAATTCCTTCTCATAAGAGGAATAATTTCTTCTGGTGTCATTCAAATTTTCACTGAAATATGCCACAGGCCTACCATCCTGACTCAACACAGCTCCAATGGCCTCCCCACTGGCATCACATTTTACTTGAAATGGTTTAGTAAAATCAGGCAGAATCAAAACAGGCTTCTCAGTTATATTTTTCTTCAAAATTTTAAAATTTCTTTCTATATCAACAGTCCATTTAAATGGCTATTTGCTCTTCTTTATTGTCTCAATTATGGGTGCATTGATCTTACTGAAGTTTCTTATAAACTTTCTGTAAAAACTAGCAAGTCCATGGAAACTTATTACCTCAAAAACATTTCTGGGTGAAGGCCACTCCACAATTGCCTTAACCTTTTCTGGGTCCATCTTCAATCCTTCTGCAGAAACAACAAACCCCAAATACACCAACTCTTCCTTCATGAATGAGCATTTTTTAAAATTTATCAGCAGTTTCTCTTGGTGCAGCTTCTTCAAGACATGATTAAGATGCCTTAAATGTTCTTCTTTAGTTCTGCTGAAAACTAATATATCATCCAGATACACTATCACAAATTTACCAATGAACTCCTTCAATACTTCATTCATAAGTCTCATAAAAGTGCTAGGTGCATTTTACAACCCAAAATTCATTGCCATCCATTCATATAATCCTTCATTTGTTTTAAAGGCAGTTTTCCATTCATCACCCTCTCTTATTCTAATCTGATGGTATCCACTTTTTAAATCTATCTTTGAGAAATATTTAGCACCACTCAAACAGTCCATTAAGTCCTCAACTCTGGGCAAAGGGAATCTGTACCTGATTGTGATCTTATTGATTGCTCTGGAATCAGTACACATCCTCCAGCCTCCATCTTTCTTTGGGCTCAATACTGCTCGTACAGCACATGGACTCAGGCTTTCTCTGATCAGCCCCTTGTCCACCAATTCTTGTACTTGTCTCCTGATTTCCTCATTTTCCTTGGGATTCATTCTATAGGCTGCCTTATTTGGCAGATTTCAACCAGGGATAAAATCTATCTGATGGCTGATCTTTCTCACAGGTGGCAGCTCACCAGGTAAATCATCCACAATAATGTCACAATAATCATCTAACATCTCTTGGATTTCTATTGGAAAATCAGAAATCTTTGTAGAAGTAAGTACTACCTTAGGTTTGCAAACTAAAGCAAAGCTTACCTCTTCTTTTTCTATCTGATGCAGATATTCCTTCCCGCTCAGCAACAAGGTCTTTGGATCAATCACTCTGCTGGATGGCTCTCCTTCTTCCATGGGTATCAATGTATGATGTACCCCATCCTTGAAGAACTTGTAAGTGTTCTTCTTGCCATCATGCACTACTGCTCTGTCAAACTTCCAAGGTCTACCTAGCAGTATATGACACACATCCATGGGCATTACATCACATGGGACCTTATCTTTGTATTTTCCCATTTGCAGCTCTATCTCACATTGCTCTTTTACAACCAGCTGGTACCCTTTGTGCAGCCAAGACACCCTGTAGGGAGTTGGATGCTCCCTTGTCTTCAGCTTCAACTTTTCTATTACCTCAGTGGAAACCAGATTGTCTGTGCTGCCACTATCAATGACTAGCTAGCAGCATTTCCCTTGGACTTTTCATATGCTCCTAAACAAATTCTTCCTTTGTGCAGGCTCAGTGACCTCTTTGGCTTGCTTCAACAGGACCTTATTTACCACCAAGGATTCTCCCCTCTCTGGAATAATTTCTTCTTCAATTTATGCCTCTTCTCCAGTCTAGGCAACAACAACATTCCTTGGACCAGCACCCACATTCTCTGGACACTCATAGTGCTTATGTCCCACTTGCTGACATCTATAACACCTCAACTCTTTACCTCTACTTCTGTCTCTGCCTCCTCTTCCTTTTCCTCTGTAAGAACCCCTTCTGCCCCTTGCATCATCCTCTGTAGATGCATTCTGAGGTGAGCTACTGTTAGCTCCATCCCTGGGTGTAGCAGGCTTTCCTCTACCACCCTGACTTCCCTTTCCACGGAAATTACCTCTCTTCTTGGTAGACTGTTTCCTCAGGAGTTTCTCCTCTGCTTTCAAGGCCATATGATAGGCCTCTTCCACTGTCTTAGGAGACAGGAGACCAATCTCATCTTGGATCTCCAGCTTGAGACCATTCACATATCTGGAATTCTTCTTTGGTGTGTCTTGAAATTGCCCAGCCCTTATGCTCACTCTCTAGAATTCCTCTGTGTATTCCTTTACTGTCAGCAACCTCTGTCTCAGGTTCTACATTTTCTTATACAATTTCAGCTGGTAATCACTAGGAAATAATTCACCTTTTAATTTAGCCATCATTCTGGTCCATCTCTTGATAGGTTGCTTGCCAACTATCCTCCTCTCTGCCGGCACTCCATCCCACCAAAGTGCAGCATGTCCTTTCAGCTTTGTCACTACAAACTTGACCCTTTTATCTTCACTTATTTCTTCATAATCGATGCATTTGTTAATTTCATTTATCCAGTCTACTAGTTCTTCTGGATTCAGTCCCCCTGCATAACTCGACACTTCAATTCTGGGCTTAAATGCTGACCCCAGAACATTTCTAAGGAGCCTCATGTCAGGAGGAATCTCAACATTTTGTTCAGCTTCTTCTGTTTCAGGTTCACTAATGTCTTCCAGATCTCTGGGTTGTCTTTGCTCCATGGCATCCATTCTGGCCTCGACCCTTTGCAACATCCCCAACACCTCTGCGTTAGCAACGGGCCTCCTTCTACCAGCACCTCTACCAACTCGGATCGCCATGTTAGCTCTTCTGTAAAAAAAAACCTTAAAACAATGGCTCTGATACCACAAATGACACAAAAATGCTGAAAGTCAGTCCCAATGGAGAGCTGGTCAACTGTGACGTGGCTCTGTCAGCATTTCCCCTTGGTTTACCCACGTGGCTCTTTATCTTCTTTTTATTTTATTTATCAATTTCAAAGAAATTGACAAATAAACATATTCGCAACTTCCAAATGTTATATTATATTCCCGGCTTATATTATCTCTGAACTTTATATTATGCCGCCAACCTTATAGCCAATGTTTAATCTTCGAAGCTTATATAAAACCCATTCGCTATGTAATAACCCTCGCACTGGGCCCCACCTCTATGCTCGATGGCCCAATAAACCACACGCACCGTACCAATTACCTCTCATGCGTTTTTATCCAACGATCACCGTTCGATGGCCCTCTCCCAAATCAACGGCTCGTACGCATATCGCTCGGCCTCCTGGTACGAACGTTAACACGCGATGGCGCACTCTGAACGGTGGTTTTCCGGGGGTCCACCTTGCCACACGTCGATAACTCTATGGAATCGCTCCATGACCGGGAAATACCGCTTGCACACCAATATCGGTGCGATATGGGCAATCCGCCTCCTCAAATCCGCTCGCGGTTTCAGTACAGTGATTAGCTACGGTTATTCCGAGGTTGCGCTATCCTTTTGATTCATTAACTCAGGTCAGGGATCTCGACGTAGGTGGGAATTCTACCAATTAACAGAGCTCACGACCACAATTCCTCTGCATAGACCTCGCCTGTGGGTAGTATTAATTTAACAGGGTTTGTTCGAATAAATTGAAAAGAGAACAACAGACAGAGGGGTGTGAAATCAAAAAAATGGTTCAGATCACCAATTATACATATACAGGGTTCAATCACCTCACAATTAAACAATTTCTTCACAATCAAGATTCAAGACAGTTCTATGGAAAATGTGCACTAAAATCATTTAACTGGAAGCAATTGTAAACACACAGGTTTTATTGCAGAAATCTCTTCTCACTCTTCCTCTCTTCTCCCCTCCAATACATCCGAGGGATTACATTTATATACACAAACATAAGACTCTTCGGTTCCTCTGAGAGGACTATTCTAGAAATCAAAGTTCTAATTAAAATAATTCAACTAATTGAAATATGACAGCTAGACTAACTGAGCTATTCGACTTCTACGACTCTAACTGATCTAAATAATACAATCAGCTGAGGTATTGACACCTAGCTATTACAATTCAAATATTTTCAACCCCTACTAGCCACAACATGTTGACAAACCTCCTACATTGCTGGCTAGTGTCTAATGCCCCTGCATCAAAGAGGCAATGTGCCAAGCACCGGTCTTAGCTACACCAGACTTCACAAAAACTTTTATTCTAAAATGTGATGCCTCAGGAAATGGAATTGGTGTTGTTTTAATGCAAGAAGGAACACCCATTTCTTTTGAAAGTCGTCCAATCAAACGGAAGTATTTGCAGAAAGCTATTTATGAGAAGGAAATTTTGGCAATACTACATGCACTAAAGAAATGGGGACCTTACCTAATGGGAAGACACTTCAAGGTAAAAACTGATCATGATAGCCTTAAATAATTTTTGGAACAAAGACTATTTTCAGAAGAGCATCAAAAATGGGTCACAAAGATGTTGGGTTAAAAAAGGGAAGCTAAATGTTGTTGCAGATGCACTCTCAATTAAGGATAAGGATGTGGAAGCATTTCTTTGTTCCATTTCTATTATCCAACTAGATTGGATGACCGAAGCAAGGGAGGAATGGAAGAATGATGAAGAAGTATGGACACTCATTCAAAATTTGCAGCAATATCCCAGTACATATGATACATTTAGTTGGAAAAATGATTCCTTATGGTACACAGATCGTTTATTTCTTTGTAAGAATTCCCAACTAAAACAAAATATTCTTTTGGAATTGCACATGTCTCCCTTAGGAGGACACCCGAGATTTTTAAAACTTACCACAGGGTGAAGAAATAATTTTTTGGGATGGTCTTAAATATGATATTCAAAATTTTGTGGTGGAATGTTTGGTTTTCCAGCAAAATAAAGTTGATACAATTAAGACCTCGGGTCTGCTACAACCTTTATCCATTCCAAATCAACGTTGGGAAAAGGTTTCAATGGATTTTATCACAAGTTTACCTAAGTCTGAAAGGAAAGAGTGTCATCATGGTGGTAGTCGATAGGCTTACCAATTATGCACTATTTTTTTCATTATCTCATCCATTTAAATCGAGTATAGTTGCTACTGCATTTATGGAAACAATTCAAAAGCTACATCGAAACCCAAATATTATTGTAAGCGATAGAGATCCCATTTTCGTTGGAAATTTTTGGATGAAATTATTTTCTTGTTAGGGTACTCAAGTAGCTCATAGCTCATCTTATCATCCTCAATCCGATGGGAAAACTGAGATAGTGAACAAATTTTTGGAAGGATATATTTGTTTCTTTGTATCTGATAAACAAACACAATGGGTCAATTGGTTACCTCTGGCTGAATGGTGGTATAACACTTCCTTCCACATTGCAGCAAAAATGAACCCATTTATGGAACTTTATGGATATCATCCATCGTCCATCACATCATATTTAAGATAAAATTATAAGGCTCAAGAAGTGGAAGATCACATTGAGCATCAACAACAAGTTCTCCAACTCTTAAAGGATAACCTAAATTTGGCAGAGAATCGAATGAAACAATAGGCAGATCAACATTGTAGTGAGAGAAGTTTTGATGTAGGCGACTGGGTGTTTTTACGGCTACAATGATACAAATAAATGTCCATCAAGAAATATAAGAAGGATAACAAATTATCGCCAAAGTACTATGGTCCTTACAAGGTGTTGCAAAATATTGGTACTATGGCATACATATTGGAGCTTCTTGCATCTTCTCGAGTGCACCCAATTTTCCATGTTTCATGCTTAAAAAAGGTTATAGGTGACAAAATTTAGATTCAAACAATATTTCCAGAACTTTATGAGGAAGGAAAAATCATATTGGAACCTAAATCAGTCACGGAAACAAGAACTCGACAGCTCCAAAATCGATCAATTTCAAAGTATCTCATCAAGTGGAAGAACTTACCCACTGAAGATTCCACATGGGAGGATGAGAATTTTATACAGAAGCATCCAAAACTACTCAAGTGTTGAGGAAAACACTTTTTTGAAGGAGAGGGGCATGTTAGGGCCCTATATTACTAGTGTGGTCCCTTATTTTTGTTAGTGTAGCCCCCTTATTGTTACTGTTGTACCTCTGTAGTCCCCCTATTGTTATTATTGTGCCCTTACATTATTATTGTTAGGTCGACTAGGATTATATTATGACCCCGATGGACTCCTATATATAAAGAGGTTTTTTCATTTTTATCATCCAAGAATTGTTCATTTATGTAATGTAAAGGAGGTTTCCCCCTCGAAGAGGCTTATTTATAAGTCGTTGATCTATCTTTTCTTCTATTTTGTCATCTGGTTTGATAAAAATATTTTTGGACATGAATAGACAAATATCTAATATTGTTGGTTTGCATCAAGTTTTGGTCTGAGAAGAAAGTTTTTTTATTACTCTAAGCCCCAACCACATGGAAGCAAGCTTAAGGGTGTGGTTTTAGCCTCTCAGCCGCATGGAAGAAATCCTATGGGTGTGTTTATGGTATTATATCACAAAACTGAAGCCTTATGCATAAAATGAGGCATGCACCAAGAGTATTACAGTCCTACAGACAAGGCGAAAACAATAGAATGTCCTATGAGCAGGGAAGTTTGAATGTTTGACTTACTATAGAGAATGTGAATGTGTTGACTAAAATTGTGTTTGCAGGTGACCGAAATATGCATTTAAATGTGTCATTATGATTTAACCATTAGAGCTAGTGTATGAAAGTATTTGATAATAGTTGGAATGGTTTGACAAGATTTGGACCATTGGTATAGATGAGAAATGTTTGGAGTTTTGACATGATGCTTGATAGTTCATAGATATGCTTTAGAACATTGTCATGATACTTCATATTTTTTTGGTTGTAGACTAATTGAACTCGTTGTGATGAAAAATTAGGGTTCTGACTTGATGACTAATGATTTGACTTGATATCTAATGATTTTCCTTGATGACAGTGTTATGTGAGCATAGTAACTTTCAGTGACTAATATTGGTATTCAATAATGATTTAGTATTGAGATCATTGTATTTGGCACAATGGTTGAAGTATAAATAGTTTTAATTCAATATGAAGTAATCTCACAATGAATGGATGGAAATTGTATGAATCATTCTTGGTATATGCATAAAACTTATATGACTTGTCCCTAATGTATCCACTCATATTTAGTGGCAAAAATTATTCATGTTATAATCATAAGGATGGTTTGATAAAATTATATTGGATAATGCTTGGTAAATCAAAGGATGTTGTAACTTGGTATTTGGATGTGAGCTCCACCTAACATTTGGTCCAAAAAGTTTGTCACAAGGATATTGGCAAAAACTTTTATGATTTTGATATTAGTTTTGATCTAGGATATAAGGCTTGGTAAGATAATTTAGTTAATTTTATTGCACATTATTGATTTATTAAGGCTAATAATATTGGTTTGGTAAAGTATTATGTTTGTAGAAATAATTATATGAAGCAAGCTCACCAATCCTAGTATGTCGGCATTGACAGTTATCTAGTGAATCTAGGAATATGTGTTGATCCAAACCTCTACTTCAAAATTGGTCCAAGGTATGACTTTGATTTTGGTTTTATATATTGATGGTCTATTCTTGATAGGTAATGAGCCTTTGATGATAAAAGTAAGAGGGATTTTGCCTCTGAATTTTGAAATGAATAACCATGGCATTATGAATTATGTTCTGAAGTTGTAAAAATAAAATCCATATAATGAAGCTATTGAAAAAAATTGGAAAAAAGATCCTTGGACACTCTGATTGAATTTCAAGAAGTTATGAAGAGATATTGTTGAACCTGACTTGGAAACTGATAGTTGATCGAAGCATTTATGTTCTTTGTTAACACTCATTTTTATGTGTGTGTGTGTGTGTGTGTATGTGTTTCATATAACCTTAGTGAATTCATTATTGAGCCTCTTTATACACATTGAGTTGTCGATGAGCACCCTTCGAGATATTTGCATGAGTCGATCATTTTTGGTTTGAGATATTATTCCTAGGATATGTGACTGCATGGATGTGTTAATGTTGTTTGGATCATTATTGATGAGATGAGCACATCTCGGTGTTGCCTTAGTATGAGATATTCCATAATATTTTTTATGATAATTCCATAGCTCTAAGCACATCTGATGTTGAGTACGATGTTGCTAGCATGGCTAGTAGTGAGGCTAGCATGGCTAGTAGTGAGGCAAGTTGAAGAAGCTTTTTGGAGAGTTGTTTGAGCAGGTTTTGGATATGATAGGGATACATTGTGATAATAATAAGTGGGATATGATTGGAAGAGAATAATATATATAGTTGGGACTAAGATGTCTTCATATATTGAGACCGAGTTGTTTGATGAGACAAGCTTAGGCTTATGGTTGTTGCGTCCATGAGAGGGAGGATGAATAAACTATCATTTTTTTGATATATATATATATATATATATTTGATACAATATTTGATTTTATTGTGACATGATGATTAAGAAGGTACCAGATATGAGCACGATGATATACTTCTAATATACAGAGAACATTATTGATTGAGAACACTAAGCCAGATATTCCCCCCTGTTTGAGCTCCCAGGGTGTGGAATTGGGATGGAGGGCTCCTGGGGTTGAGAGAAATCTGGAAAATAGGTGTGTGTGATCCATAATCTTGCAGTAGGTCAGGTATCTCCCATATTTTCACCCATAGGGTGTGTGTGATCCTTTTCCATTTTGAAAATTCAGGTATGTCCCCCTATCTTGGTCTAGCATAGTATACCCCAGTTGGCATCATACCCACAAGTTGGGCTTGTTGGGATTGTCCCTCCTCGTCTGATCAATGGGTTGAGGGGGCTTGGCGGGGTGTGATCCCTACCTTAGGTAAGTCAGGTATCTCACCCAAGCTCAAATTATGATGCAGGTGTTCTAGCACAGGACTCTTGAGGGTCATTGTTGGGAATATTAGTGGGGCAATAGGATGGGTTGAGATGCGCTCCCCTATATCACCTATTGTTCGATGTGGGGTTGGAGATTTTTTTATCCCCCATGAGATTCTAGGTTGATATGTGCTCCTTGATGTGGTTCTAGGTTGATATTTTCTCCCTAATGATAAGCTCTCTGATGTTTTTTTGGTGGTATCATTGGGATCCCCGCTGGAAGAGATTTTGAGTTGATTTGTGCTCCCTGATGTGGCTTCAGGTTGAGATGTGCTCCCTGATATTTTTTCGGACTGAGATGTGCTCTCCGACGTGATAGAGGGTGGTAGCTTAGGCTCCCCTTCGATGTAAAATTATTCTTATTTTATATTAGAGAATGTTCAACATATGAGCAGGGAAAATCAAGAGATAAGCAAGAGAAGAGCAGTGATGACATTTGATGACGAGATACGTGAGATTAGATATGATTTGATGACAGGATTCTTACGATGATTACATGATGTAGTTGGAATTTATCCCTAGCTTATATGGAATGTTAATTTGGCATCTCGGTGAAAAATTCCAACCATGGGATAAGATTCCTCTTTTCAAGAGGACCAATTTTGACTATTGAAGCGCTCAATTTGGATAAGGCAAAGTGTATTTTTGAATTAAATTCCACATGTGCACATTTGATGAGGTCGGCCCTAAAGGAAATTGGAGACCCTTGGAAGGTTATAAATACAAGTGACCTCAACCTCATTTGGACATCATCATGGAGAATTATTCTATTCTCTTCTTGATCCAGGTGGATATTGGTGGCCACCCACCTATTCCACTTGGGGCCCCACCATTGTCTCTTTTAGTTTTTCAATTTCGGCACAACTTACTATTTTTTACAGTTTTTCGGGTCCTGAACTTCTAGAGCCATTTTCAGGCCTTAAACGAATTTTTTTGGGAAAATCGAGAGCGACCAAGCCTCTATTTCTTGCATCAAAATTTTTATTCCTCGAATAGATCTTTCTAACGAGCTATTGAGCGCGTCAAACAGAGATCGTATGTCAAAGTTACGTCCTTGGGAAGTTGAAACACCAATTTACCCAAACGGGGCCCATAGTTTTGGCACTTCATTTCTTAGGGTTTTGTTTTTGGATGTTTGGAGTTTTCCATTGTTTCTCAATAATAAATAGGCCCTCGAGCCTCATTGTAACACATTTTAGAGGTCTGTAGCCACCACATCTCTTCTCAGAGATATGCTACCAGCACCCTAGCTATTTTTATTTCCATTATGTCTGTAAGCATATTTCAGTCATTTTCTATTAATAAAATGAAGTATTGTTTCCACTGCGTCTTTGTGTTTATGTCTATTTCTGTATTTTATTGTGTTCCTGCATAAATCCAAATCACTTCTTTGGTTTGGCTTTCACAGTTCTGAGGAAAGTTCGCAGAGATTGGTTGGCACAGGTCCAAAATTACAGGGTATGAAGCTCACATATCTGTTTTTAGGCTTTTGGGTCTTAGCCATAGGCATGCCATGGATAAATTTTGACTGAAGCCTTTCAGTCGCATGCATGACACATTTTCCATGCAACTGGAACCTAAAGGTTGGTTTTTCAGTTGACAATTTTTTTTGCTCGTTGACCGCAATGTTTGGTAGTTGACTGCAGACAGTGACAGTTCATCATAGGCTTCTGAATAAGGGTTTTGAGTATGAGCATTGTTGGGTTCAATTCATGGATATTGTTTAGTTAATTTTGTTGGATATTTTTATGATTGAAGATATGGATCATTGTACTCTCTTTTGTTGAATCATTCAATGGAAATCTAATAAGAAGAATATTTGAAATGGTTTTCCCCATAGTGGGTTTTTCCCTTGTCTCCGACTAATCCTAGTATCTCTATGTGTGAATGTTTTTATTCTATTTTTCCTTTATGTTTCATTGCATTGATGATGGTATTGTTATTTCTACATAGTTACATATGTCGCTGAATAATGATGTAAATATGAATAATGTTACGATGTTATGGGCTAAATTTAATATGGAAATAATGAAATGCAATTATCAAATCAAAGAACAACATAGCCCTAAGAAAAATTAACAAAAGACTCGGTGGACCCTAAGGATATGAAAGGTATGTATATAATCCCATGTTCTTGTGGGAACCCCTACATTGGTGAAATTAACTGCTCAATTAATCAAAGGATTTATAAGCATGCAACTAACATCAAGCATGGTAGGAACTGCTCCTCAGCATTGGTAGAACATGAAAGAAAGATAAAACACCACATTTGTATTGAAGAGGCTTAGGTCATTGCAAGGATTGATAATTTCCATCACTGAAAGTTTAGGGAATCCGTTTGAAAGGAGGCCTAATAACCTTAATAGAGATCATGGCTGGAAAATCAATAGTTGTTGGATCCCAACCCTTTCTTCTTAAAGGATTTAGGGTTTTTTTCTTCTTCTTCCTTCTTTTGAATTTCCTTCGGTTTAACTCTTCCTAATTGTATTGACTTAATTTTGCTTATTCTTTGATTAATTATTAATTATTATGAGTTAATCACTATAGTTATTTATTTATATTATAATATCCTAATTTTCTATTTTCCTCAATTTATTATGGTTTTCATTGTTAGTTAAATTTTTTTATTTTGTATTCAAATTTACATTGAAAATATATATATATATATATATATATATATATATTTATTTATATTTCTTCATTGTTTTAGTATAGTTATTAATAATCATATTTTTAATGTATTAGTTAAATTTTAGTCTTGTATTAGGTTTATTCTTTTTATACTTACATTTTTTTTTTTGGTCCATTGTATCCTTTCCTATTGAATTTTGGAATTTTTATTATATATATATATATATATATTTTTTTTTTTTTTCAATTTTTTTTTTTCAATTTTTTCTCATATTTTCTTTAAAATACTTTATAATTTTAGTTCATTTTTATTTCTTTGAATTTATTATGTTATTATTATTATTTTATATTTTTATTTAATTTTGATTTTATGATCATGTTATATGTGGTTAGGTTTACTTTTAATAATGTAATTCTTCTTTTGCTATATTTATTTTTTATTTAATTTTTGTTATTGGATTATTTTGGAACAATTATTTATTTATTTAATTAATTTATATTTTTAAACATTAGTCTATGAATAATTTTTTATTGATAATCTTTATTCAACATATGAATTTTATATTCTAAATGTTTGAATGATTTTTCTTCATCACTTTCATTATTTATTCTCATGCTTTGATCAGACTTTTATCTTAGTCTTCACAATGAACCACATTGGATGGTTTGAAAGACGTAGACTCAATAAATATAATATGATTTCTATTGAAAGTTTTCTAATATGTAATATTTCTTTTTAAAACAAAGCTTTGAGGGTTAGCTCCATTGGTCGAATCCCCATTGTTAAAACACCTTTGTTATTGAGGGGTCATGGGTTCAATTCTTTCTACACTCTTAGGGTCAGGCTCTGTCATTTAGTTGGTAGGAAGTGATCTGTTCAGGTGCATATGCCCAGTACAAATATTCAATGAATGTAGCACTCACTGGTCTCCGCAGTCCATGAACCACATACAAAGAAAAAGAAAACCAAAACAAAGCCCAAAATAAAATAAAAAATTATTTTTAAAGAGATTGTATCTTTAAAATAAATATTATATTAAAATACTAAACCCATACTAATCTTATAATGGGAACCATATTAATGTTTTATAAACATTCTTGAAAAATGGGAACAAAGTGGGAATTACTATTTTTGGAATTTCTCTTATATTAAATATTGAGTGTATGATGGATGTTGAAAATGGTTGTTAATGATGTCAAAAGTTTTCCAATTGAAAGAGAAAGATATATAATCAAATAGTGTATTTTGAGACCTTTACAACATATATGACATTCCTTCTAACTCCTCACGGTTGAGGAGAAATAATTTTTTTAATTTCATTATATAACTTTCCAGTTGCACAAGTCAGTCAAGTCGGTGGACAAGTGGGCCCAGCCAAGGGACAAGTGGGCCTCTTGACCTCCCACCTATATAATATAAATAAGGGCACTTGTGTAGCTCATTGTGCAAGCAACTTGGTGATGAAGACGTTGAATAAGGTTTGAGATAAACCACATATTTGAGTTGAGGCCGAGTTAAGATTGAGCTAAGGGAAGAGTGTCGAGTTTGACCATTGTGTTGAGATGAGGTAAGAGTGTCGAATTGACACAAATATAAGATGATAAAATAGAGAACCAAGTTGTGACATTGATGATCTAGGAAGTGTTAAGCTAGTAGAAAACCTAATTGTTAAGAAAGGTCTATATATTTTCTTCTATTTCTCTATGTTTTTATTCTTGTTTATTTTGGAGAGGGCCAAGCTTTGGTCTATCTACAACACAGACCTATAGGGTACCGTAAAATGAACTGGAAATATATATGTAATGAATACATAAGTGCTTGAACAGTAGGAAAAATGTATAGTGTTGGTAAAAGTTGCTAGGAGGGAACATATTTTTTTTAGAAAACAATAAGTCTAAATATTGACAGTGATCAAAAAGTATTAAGTTGAGTTGAGTTGTAGCGTATGTATATTGAGTTGAAAAAATAGTCTATGCAACTAACTATTTCGGTTTATCGATTATGATGCTTGTAAAGAGTAGTCTCAAGTTGTTGTGTACAAGTGAAACAAAAGGGGTGGGGGTGTAAAGGAAGCCAAATTTTGCTCAAGAAGATTTGCTTCTATTCCTTGTGCTTGAATTATGTGGTGACCACAGGTATTTGAAGGCTAGTTTTATGTTTTGATGTCATGTGAGATCAAGAACTGATTATGTTAAGCCTTGGATGTAAGGGAATTTTGAAGATACAATCCAAGTTGGAGAGCTAATCCAAGTTGAAGATTCAAACCAAGTTAAAGAGTAGGGAAAGAGTACATGAAGGACAGATGTTTGTGACCAGGATTGAAGGTACAAACCTAATAGTGGCATAAAACTCCTACTGAAGAAAGGAAGTTTGTGTGAACCAAGATAAGTTGTGAAGTCTCTTGAAGAATTAGTTCAGTGCCTATAAATTATTGAGTTAGTTCTCAATTTAGGGGATTAAAGTCTCTTATAGGTTATTTCCTATGAACTTGTTGAGTTGGTTCTCAGTCAGGGGACTGAAAACTCATGTAGGTTGATGCCTACAAAAGTTGTGAATTGGTGATTACTATGTACAAGTAAGTTTACAAAATATATATAAACATAAATTGTATAAGTGTTTCTTATATAAAGATATGTGTTTCATGATTTGTGTGCATCAATTGTTTTAAGAGCTAAAAATTGTTAATAGTAACAAAATATTCATTCATCCCCCTTGTGCCCCACCCCAAGTATTTGCAACAATGGAAAATTTATTAAAGTTTTTTCATCAAGTGGTGCTCTACAACTGAATATAGGGGAGATGTGTCAGCGTAAGACATTAGATGTTAGATGTAAACATTTTTAAATATCAACTCTATTGAATGACTAACCTATATAAGTGAATGATTAAATTATATTAATTAATTTAAATGAAATATCTATGGCCATGAATAAAAATGAGTGGGTGGAAGATGATAAATCTTCATTTCATACCTACCTCCTAAGGATACCAATTTTGGGCGTTGTTGTCACTCTAAATTCGCTTGTTAGGCAGGCCAAGCAAGCAAAGTTGGATAATTTGTAAATATGAATGGATGTATTTTGGTTAAGTATTTCCCATGTTTGTATTGAAGCCATGGTGAAAACAGAGTGGGGTTTCTCTCAGGATTAATTACGATCACAGTTTTGGATTTTCTTTCTCTGTTCTTTGTCGATTATCTAGAAAACTTCGTGATCGTTTTGCCTTCTAATTTCATGGGTTTTCAATTGTCTAAAAGATAATAAATCATGGCATAGATTTTTTATTGTTGGAGACTATGAAACATGTTTTATAGGAGTTCTTTGAACTTTATCTTGAAGAGAAATGAAAACAATTCCCTGTGAGGCCTAGTATTCACATGCTTGAAGGCTATGATCGGTTCTTTGACATTTCTGATGTCATGGTCCAAGATTGGTTTGATTCCCTTGTTCATTATATTTATTAATAATGGAACACCGTCCACAAGCAGGTACAAAACTATACACACTTTGTGAGATATTTGAAACCTTGATAATGAGCTTGCATCCATTCTGATACGTTTTTATATGCACTATGAAGGAAAATATATGAAAAATATGGAGAAGAGGTAATTGAACTAATAGATAATTTGTTGGGTTTTCTTTCATAGGGTTTGGGGCTAGATCCATGTTGGAGCAGAGTCTCCTAAAGCTGCGAATTTTGTCCATTTTTTTATATTCTTTGTATTATTTAGTCTAGCGCAAGGGTTTTTGGGTGGGTCAAATCCCCAAAGGCATTGTAATGGGTCAAGCGTAGACCAAGAGTCTGCAAACCACAGTTTGCGGACCATTGGATGTGTAAGCTAAATTGGTATAAATAGATGAACCTTTTTGAGTCATAGACAGGAAATAATTGAGATTGATGTTAAGCACAGATTTTTAGATCTATTGTTGGGTTTTTTGGGAAGAACTCTTGTTGGTTGTGTGCGCGGAGCTCCGTAGTCCTGCTGTGTGCGAACCCTGTTGGATGTGTGCGCAAACAGTATTTTGGGATTGTAAGAAGATTCCGGTATTAATATATATGCGAAGTATTGTTGATATTTGATGTTAGTTGGATCCATTTTTTTATGATTTATGCGAACTTGGGTTGTATGATTAAGCTGCGAAAGTATCTTCGTTTATGTTATATGAATCTATGATCTATTAATTACTGCGATTATAGTTGATGTGCTGATAGATTGGTATTACGCACATGGATGCGAAGGTAATTATCTGATCTGAGCTCTTTGATATAAGCCTATAACTAGATCTGTTAAATGCGAAGCTTGATAAGCTGGGAATGTAGCTCTGCTTGACTTACCTAATCTCTCTCAGGGTGCAGAAACCTGGTTCCAGCACCCTCCCATATTGCTTCGGGTGAGACCTTGGCCTGCGCAAGCAAGTCACTGCCGAAAGGGCCAATAATATAGGGGTTTTTTGGAAAATCTTAACCTCCGAACTTGGGTCAGGACCCCTTTAAGACAAAAAATGGTTCTGTTTCCGGGACCGGGAGAATGAGAGATCGGGTAATTCCAAGAACACATTGGAGACCTGAGAAGAAAGAGATCGACGAGTGGTTCAAAAAGAAAATTTAGGAATATGTAGTAAGAGAGAATCGTAGTGCAAAGCTAACCATAGAGAAGTGGAAGAATACGTACATTTTCATAGAGATCTACAAAATTTTCTTTGTGTGCGATCGAGCTTCAGTGGCTCGCGAGGCTCATAGATTTCCATAAGTGTTGGAAGGACGAATGGGTCACCTAGTGGACCCCAAAGTTGATTCAGAAATTAGAAAAGACTGATAACACCATCACACACATGGTAGATCATTAGGTGGACAGTGTGATAGGAGGACTTGTGACAGAATTTGTAATTGATCAATTTTTGTCCTACTCTGAGGTAGAACAAAGATTCTTTAAGGTTTCCCGAGGTAAGTTTCTAAAATCTCTACCATTACTTCTTAAGAACTTATTGTGCGAAAAGAGAATTTTGTGTAGTCATACAAAGTGAATGAGCTCCGATCAAAGTAAGGGCACAACGTGCATTGGTAAATACTACAAAACTAATCAAGAAGGAGACTGATCTGTCTATAGTCCAGTAAGGAATTTTGTTGTGCATATCTCTTCGTCTATGCCACCATCGAACCCTCATAGGGGTAAGAAATCACCACCACCACCACCACCACCACCACCAAAATACGATATAGCCTCGCACATGAAGCTACCCACCTTCAAGGGCGTAGAGGATGAAGATATGGATTGGTTCTGGTTCATCGCAGGATCAGTATGGACTGCACAGAACATAGCCAATGATGCTGTGAAAAGGGCGCAAGCCTTGGACTGGTATATGGGATACATCAACCAACATGCAAATGCAACCATTGAGGAGATTAAGAATGCCTTAAAGCAGCATTTGAAGAAGTCTAAGTCCTACTCCCAGATAATAAACGATCTGAAATATTTCAAGAAAGGACTGACTGAGTCTGTATGGGAGGCTGACCAACGGTTAAAGAAGGTAATTAGAGAAGGAGGGATTTTGTATGATGAAAAACAACACACGGAATGGTTCATTGCTATGTTGTTGCCCCACCTACGCGTACCAATGGGTCATCAAGCCATTGAGTCGCAGGAGAAGGCCTTGGAGATTGCTATGAAGCTAGAGGCTATGCCAAGGGATGATACCCAGTTAGTAGTACAACAAATACAAGGCCAGCTAGAAGCAATGCACATCAAGATCCACAATCTACGAAAGGAGCGAGGAACAGAGGCCAACCCTGAAATATGGTGCATACGATGCAGGGTGAATGGCCACACCAAAGATAATTGTCCTCTGTTAGCAGACTACGTGCAGGCCAAGGGACCTAGCCCGTTGCATCCTCAGGAAGCTGCAGGGCCAAGTGGGCCGGTGCTGTGGTGCGATGATTGTCACGTTTCTGGGTTGCACAATACCAACCAATGCCCCTGCCTTACTGCATATGTCCCAGAAATAAAGAAACAATGGTGCAGGTTCTATAGATATGTAGGTCATGATGAGAAAAACTACCGGACTTATGATCTGATGATAAACAGGGGTAACCTATATAGGGTACAATCAAACCCTTCTTCACCAAGATCTCCCTCTGGTTTGGGTGGCTCCCTAGCTAGGGGTAGGGGCCAAGGTGGAAGCGCAAGTAGGGGGAGAGGACAACTGATATTCTATAACTATGGAGAAATCGTGCACTTTACAAGAGATTGCATGAACCCTATGACAATCCTACAGATACTGTAGACAGCTGGATCATGTGATTGAAGATTTCTCGATTCTGATAGCCAAGATGCAGGAGAAGTAACAGACACCTATGTAGAATGTATAAAGGGTCAAGGTGGAACCTCGAGATGAAGGACTGAGTGTTAATGTGATAACACGTAGCTGCATGGCCACTAGAGGAGCTGCGGAGAAAGCTGAGGCGGAGCCTCTTATCCGAAAAGAATCCATTAAACAAGAAAGTTTGGACTTACAGAAGGAAAAAGAAGCTTTTTTCGTAGCTCGCCAAGACTTTTATAATGTTGCGACATCTACTCCTCAAGTACCCGCGAACCTTAAAGAAGACGATGAGGTCAAACCATTCCTACAAGCATGTATGAAATTGTTGTGCAACCAAAGGGCCGTATAAAACCTCCAAGCTTTGATAGACAACTGCGTAGAAATAATAACCCCAACTATGGAAATTAGGGATGTACACAAGCTATATAAGCATAAGAGATTCACTGGTAGGAAGATGCAGTTACCTGCACAAATTGGTGATTATGAGATAGATCAGGTTATTCTAGACCTAGGCTCAGATGCGAACGTACTAGCTAAGCAAACTTGGCAGTGAATGGGAGAACCTAAGTTAGAATGGTCCACTATCCAGCTACGCATGGCTAATCAGCAGAAGATCAATTCGTTAGGAAGATTATCAAAGATCGTGGTAGACATCGCAGGGGTCAAGGTTCGGGCTGACTTCGAGGTCATTCAGATTATAGAAGATGCAGACCCCTATCCTGCGCTCCTAGGATTGGACTGGGCCATAGATATGGGTGGTATTATCAATTTGAAAAAGAGAAGCATGGTGTTTGAAAGTGACGGAACACGGGTGGTAGTACCGCTAGATCCCGCAGAAGGAGAAAGGTATACAGAGCCAGTGTGTGAGGAAGAAGAGGTGGATCACATCTATAATTTAACTATGAGGAAAAAAGACTGGATCAATCCTACAGCTGATGGTGTGCTTTGCTGGGAAATGGATAGCGAATGCTTTTCTTACTATGATGAAGAAATGGAAAATTGGAAAAACTGACTGCATGATGTCTCTGTGCTATGCTGCCTGCGAATCACGAGGGACTTCCATTGCATATCCTCTGAGGTAAGAGAAATACCCTACTTTGACGGTTCTGGTAGTATAAAAGAATTCTTGCAGACATTTGAAGCTGAGGTTCCAAAATAACGGAGGCTATGGGCCCTTAACCTAGCTCTGCCCGCAACACCTGCAATATGGTGGGACACGCATAAAGGGGCATTCTAGGATTGGGAGGAAAGTCGGGATATGATGATCCTATGATTTGAGCCTCTGGTCGACGTACGCGTAAAAATATTTCTTGGCCCAGGGGATTCACACGAATATTAATTCACCTGGATAGAGAAATGGTGGGATCGCACTAAAAAAGAATGGGTTCACTTGTTTATTCATGCCTTGGGACCGATTCCCACCGATGGTACTTAGATGCGGAGCTACATCAATGCACCTGCCATTGGGAAACCTTAAAGGATGAATTTTTGGGTACATTCGGGTTAACAGGAGGATCGGAGGTGCTTTACGAAGCTCTGTGGGATATCAATACCTTTGTATTTGGTGAATCCATTCCCTACGTAGCATGGGAAATACCCACATGGGAAACACAGTTGCATGATATTGTAAACTACCACAATATCACCATAGAAGACTGTGATGAATATTCGCGCAATGTCTCGATCCCAAAATCAGAGGGGGAACGCGCAGTTGTAGGACCCCCATTACATGTTGTGGATGTTACGAAACCTCTAAAGTTGCGAGAAGTTAACATTGGTATGGAAGAGAAACCCAAGTTGGCTAAAATTGGGGATTACTGAGATGGTGAGACAGTAGGCAAGATTGGGGAACTTCTCACGGAGTATCAAGACTTATTTCCAACAAAGTTTTCAGAGCTTAAGGGGATCATGGGGGACTTAGGGGTTATGCGCATCACACTGAAACCAGATGTGTGCCCTATCAAGCAGCGCCCTTATCGACTGAACCCTAAGTATACATAGAAGGTTAGGGAAGAAATTGATAAAATGCTCATTGTAGGTATCATCGAACCAGTCGAACAGTCGGAATGGGTGAGTCCTATGGTGGTTTAGGAAAATAAGAAAAATGGGGAAATATGCATCTGCATATATTTGCGCAAGTTTAATGATGCATGCGTACATGATCCTTTTCCTACACCGTTCTTTGATGAGATCTTAGATAGCGTAGGAGTCCAAGAGGCATATTCATTCACCGAAGGGTTCTCAGGGTACCATCAGATCAGAATCGCACCTTAAGATAGCAGAAAAACTACATTTGCCACTAAATGGGGATTCTTTCAGTATACGATCATGCTTTTTGGTCTTAAAAATGCTCCTACGATCTTCTAACGGTTAGTAGTCACTGTATTCAAAGATTTCATTCATAAATTTCTGGAGATATACTTTGATGATTGGACTATCTTTAGCTTAGTAAAGACGCATGTTTTGAACCTACGCATGATGTTGGATTCCTATCGGAATGTTGTGAAACCAGCTCCAAAAATAGAAGAAAAGAGATATCAACACCTTACAAATAAGCCAATTCGAGGGGGCAACCTCAAATACATTACATGAATGAACAATTCTTGGATGATGCAAATGACAAAACCTCATTTCTATATATAGGAGTCCATGGGGTCACAATGTAATCCTAACCGACCTAACAATAATAATGTAAGGGCACAATAATAACAATATGGGGGTTACAAGGGTACAACAATAACAATAAGGGGGGCTACACTAACATAATAAGGGACTACACTAGTAATATAGGGACTTAACATCCCCCTCTCCTTCAAACAAGTGTTGTCCTCAACGCTTGATTATTTCTTGATGCTTCTGTATAAAATTCTCATCCTCCAATGTAGAATATTCTATAGGAAAGTTCTTCCACTTGCTAAGAAACTCTGAAATTGATCGTACTTGTCGATTTCTTGTTTATGTGACTGCTTCAGAACTTCTTTCGATGTGATGTTTATATTCCTGTTGTTTCATTAGATTCTGCACCAAAGTTAGGTTATCCTTTGAGAGTTAGAGAACTTGTTGCTGATGCTCAATGTTATCTTCCACTAATTTATCATCCATATTAGCTATTATTTGATCCTTCAAACCATCCAACTTAGCCTCCATTTCTTCTTTTAAACCATCCATGTCATCTTTTTTTGCTCTTCGTAAGATCAAAATTTGTTGCACTTGGTACCGTAATTTTGATATCCCATACTGCAATTCTTCCTCTTCATGCGTCATAGTATAGCTTTTTGAGGGCTTAATGGGTATGGAATTATTTTTTGGAGGCATTATAGAACCCAATAATGATAAAAATTCTTAAATATGCCCTTGGAATCACTTCAAACTTCTTTTTCAAATAAACGTTATGCAATTTTAAAAACCAAATACTTTTTTCTTTCTTTTGAGAAGCTCTATATTGAAACTAAATTATTTATGTGTCTTTGGATCCTCAATAATTGAAATTTTTCCTTGAGGTAGCCCTCTGAATCCTCTTTCGAATTCCACAGGTCTGACCTGATTTGGATTCTTGAAGACAAAGTTGTGCCCAATCTCCTACGATGACCTAATTATGGACTCGTTTAGTAGAGCGAAGTTGTATGACTTGCCACGTCTCACTGTTTCCTTCTTTGGCTCTGAAATTGATATCTAGGAAACTATAGTCCGTGTACTTAGAGCCACTATTTACATAATTCCAATCTGATGCTTAGAGAGAGAGTTATGCAGATTTTCCCACGATCACCTCTTTGAGATTAAATTTGGGATCCTGAAAAAGACCTAACTTCCACAGACCATATCTCCGAAAATATTACAAACCAAGATCTGAAATTTTGCGATGATGTTCCTCAAGATTTTGGTTTCACACTCTAAAACTTTATGTTTCTAAAACTTCGTAGAAAAAGAGTTATTGTGAAAATACCATGATGACCTATTTATGTTAAATTTAGGAGCTTGCAAAAATCTCTAACTTCCGCAGATCATATCTTCAAATATATTGTGAACTAAGATCTGAAATTTTTCGACGATGTTCCTCTGGATTTCTGCTTCACATTCTAAAAATTTCAGCTTCTGAACCTTCGTAGAAAAAATTTATAGAAAAAATTCCACGATGACCTGTTTGGAGCAGCGAAACCCTAGAATCCAAAGGCTCTGATACCAAATGTTGTGAAACCAGCTCCGAAAAGAAGAAAAGAGATATCAACGCCTTAGAAATAAGCCACTTCGAGGGGGAAACCTCCAATACATTGCATGAATGAACAATTCTTGGATGATACAATTGACAAAATCTGCTTTCTATATATAGGAGTCCATGGGGTTACAATGTAATCCTAGTGGGGCCACAATGTAATCCTAGCCGACCTAACAATAATAATGTAAGGGCGCAATAATAACAATATGGGGGTTACAGGGGTACAATAATAACAATAAGGGGGGATACACTAACATAATAAGGGACTACACTAGTAATATAGGGACTTAACACGGAAGCACCAGATTTCTCTGAATATCAAGAAATGTACCTTCTGCGTGCCCTTCGGAATCTTGCTCGGACATATAGTTTGTCGACAAGGGCTAATGGTGGACCCTACGAAAGTTGTAGTCATCATCAATCTGGAAATCCTTACAACTGAGAACTAGCTACGTTCGATCCTCGGACATATGGGCTATTACAGAAAGTTCATTCAGGGATACATGTTGATCACAGCCCCTCTGGAAAAAATTATTAAGAAGGATGTTTCATTCTTTTGGGATGACAAGTGTCAAAAGAGCTTTGAGCTACTCAAGGAAAAGATGATCTTTGCACCTATCCTTATTTTCCCTGATTGGTCGAAGGTATTTCATGTCCACGTTGATGCTTCTGGAATCACCCTAGGAGCGGTCCTTACATAACCTAGTGAGGGAGACATTGATCACCCCATTGCATTCGCTAGTCAAAAACTCTCAGGTGCGGAGCGCAACTATGCCACCATGGAGTGGGAGGGATTGACCATGGTCTATGCATTACAAAAGTATCGGCACTACCTATTAGGGGGACACTTCAAAATGTTTACAGATCATTCGTCTTTGAAGTACCTGGTGAATAAGCCTGTGTTGGGGGGGGAATTTGCCAATGGCTTCTGTTGTTCCAGGAGTACGAATTTGAAATCATTGTCAAACTAGGGATGTTGAATGTTGGGCCTGATCACTTGTCCCTAATTGAGACTAGTGAGGAACTAACTAACCTGGAGGAAGGATTGCCTGATGCACATATTTTTTCTATTAAGGTAGTCAATGCCCACTTCGTGACACTATTCAGTTCCTGACTACAGGCATGGCACCCGTGGGGTATTCAGTGCAGCAGAAGAAAAAATTGGTAACCCGCATTGCGGATTTTACCATAATCGCAGGTCACCTCTATAAGATGGGACAGATGAAATGATGCGAAGGTACGTTTTGGAACATGAGCGGCATGCTATCTTGGCAGAAGCCCACAATGGGGTGGCAGGAGGTCACTACGCAGGAAACGCCACAACGCAGAAGGTCTTAAGAGCTGGATTATGGTGGCCTACCCTGTATAGTGACTCTCACGACTATTGTAAGGCCTGCGATACATGCCAACGCACCAGAAGGCCGTCCCACAAGGATGAAATGCCCCTCCAACTACAAATGGCCCTGCAAGCATTTGACAAGTGCGCCATCGATTTTTTCAGACCTATCAACCCACCCGAAAAGAAGTTAGGTGCACGTTACATTATAATTGCTATTGATTATGTAACTAGGTGGGCCGAGGCACAAGTAGTAAAGGACTGCACTTCCGATACCGTTGTGCACTTCATCTTTGATCATATTTTGACCAGATTTGGATGTCCAAAAATATTGATGAGCAATAGAGGTACACACTTTGTCAATGAAACCATACAGGCCTTGACGGAATAATTTCGAATCCATCATGCGAAAATCACTCCATATCATCCTCGGGAAAGTGGCGTAGTTGAAGCTTTTAATAAGGTCTTGGAGCACACACTGACCAAGGTCTAGAACACCGATCGCAGTGACTGGGACGTGCACATTCTGTCTGTTCTATGGGCTTACCAAACCACCTATAAGAAGACACCGTTTAGGATGGGTTATGGTAAGGAGGCTGTTATTCCCATGGAATATATTTTTCCTAGTCTGTGCATCGCAACCTTCACGAATATGGCAGAGTCTAACATTATGGAGGAGTGGTTAGCATAGCTTGTGCCTTTGGAGGAAGACCGTTTCATCACCAATTACCATCAACAGGTACAGAAGGCACACGATAAGGCCTGGCACAATTGACATAGTCGTCAAAAAACCTTTGTGGAGGATGACTTAGTTCTGCTATATGATATTTAGTTTGTAAAACACCTAAGGAAGTTATGACAGCACTGTCTTGGGCCCTATACAGTTAAGGAAATCACAGATAGTGGAGCTCTGCGATTAGCTACCCTACGTGGTGATATGCTACCCGGCTACATAAATGGCAGTCGGCTCAAACCATATCGGATCAAATGACTATATGGTCATAGTAGCTGTACGAAGAGGGCTAGCCCCACCAAGGAAGGTAAGCGCAACAGGTACCATACTCCGCGCAGGAGGAAGCCGCAGGATTGGAATCCTAGGGAAGTGTGCCAGAGACATGGCAACAAGTTTAGAAGTAATAAACTCAAAACACAGCAGGTGCGCTAGGAGTGCAGGAGGTCTTCTCAAAGCGTAGGGGTGCACTGGGAGTTCATGGATATGCTGAGCGTACCAAGGGTGCGAAAACTAGCCATTGGAATAGTCAAATCGGGTAAAAAGAAAAAATTACAGTTGGATGGAGCAAGCGGCCGGCATTTAATGAGGCGATTTCTAGAGATTTTTTACCATTTACTTGATGGTAAAGTTTACCCTACCATTGGGCGATCTCCAAAGCTATAAAATGGGCAGGCTATATCATACAAGGGTTCTGTATCGCTTGACTAACTTGTACTTGGCATGTTTGTCCTTTCCGAATTTGTGCTGTAATAATTTTTGTGCCTATAACATCTCTTTCATGTCTGAGAAACCTACTCCATCTAATAGTAGCAATCCCAAGTTCGTCTGTCATGCTAGAATGACAGCCATGAACCCTATTGAACCTTTGAAACCAATGACCTTGGTGGAACAAGGAACTGAGAAAGTGGTGGAGATTGAGTCTGAGGCTAAAGAAATACTCTGCATGCCCATCACAAAGAAGGGAAAGAAAAAAGCAGAAGGCTCAGGGAAACCCCTGAAGCCCGCGAAATGGGTTGGGGGAAAGCCCCGTACTTCCCCATGAAACATAAAATCCCTGAGGTTGATGCCCTAACCACGTGCTACTCAGGAGGAGGCCCAGCCTACCGGCCCGATCAACTGGTTGCCTCCCTTCATCCGACCGCGCAGGACCTCAACGTGCACGCTGAAGAACCTCGACGACCTGATCACTTATTTTCATATGTCACTGACTACGAGAGAGGTCCCTGTCATTGGTGAACCTATTAGAAAGCTTCACGAGATCAAATTTGATGATCACGACTTGGCGAGTTTGGAGGAATTCCCTGAGCTAGCGCCTGAATTATACCTTGACACGATTCAAGCAAATAATGGGATCAAAATTGTTCCCCAGTGCTAGGTGCGTTGATTGACCGCGTCTGGGCTCCTAAAATTGCTACAAATGCCACACTTCGGTCACTACAACGTCATGGCCCGGCTAGCCCGATAGTTGCTCACCCTAATTCATGATGGCTACCTATGGATCCAAGACAGGATCCCCATCGATGCTACACTGGTTCATAGAATTATTGGCCTTCCCATGAATAGACCGAACCCTCTAGAGCGTGTGGGCAAAAAGTATGAGGCGGAAACTACTAAGTATGTGCGCAAAACATACCATGTGGAGTGAAATACTCGGGGTTTTATAAGCAAGTCAGTCAGTGACCAAGGCACGCAGTTGGGCACCATGTTGTTGGCGTGCAAGATGATGAGAAAATGTCAAGTCACCTCTATCCTAGCCTACATAATTCATTTAGCGGGCCAATGCAAGAAAGGGGTATGTTTTAACTAGGCCCAATATTTGTGTGATGAGTTTCTGACTAATTTCCGCGAGTCCCAGGAGCAGGGCCATGCCTTTTTTTATTTCTTGTTACTGTTCCTCATAGCGTTGGTTACCTGGGAAGCCCCTACGGAATCATTCCTCCCTAATCTTACCCCGTACATGTGCGAAGGGGCTCACTATGCGCACTTATGGTATTCTAAGGATCCGCAACGTCTCGACGACAACAACATTTTCTAGGTCCTCTTTCAGAGTAACTTGGCCACAGCCATTAACTCTTGACCACTGATGTCCCCTGCCATGTATGATAGATACAAGGGCATTGCAGCATTCAAAATCACTATGCACAACGTCCAGATCAAAGCACACAAAGATAAAGCCTGTACTTTGCTCCCATATATGGTGGCAGATGAAGAAATTGACAATGTCATTGCGCTCTGGCATCCTAACTAGAAGATCGGCTTCAAAAATGGTGCGAAGGGCATCGAAGGAACCAGCACATCAAAATTCATCCCCCCTGTCATCATCAAGGATACCAAAGATGCGACCAAGAGCACCGAGAAGGACACGGGCACCGAAGTAAAAAAGGATGCACAATAGAAATGGACCACTGAGAAGGACGCAGAAGCAGAGACTCAATTTGATTCGTCACTATACCTGGGTATAGAAGGCTTAAATGCGAGAGGACCTGCCTCCCCCTGAGGCATGAAGCGAACAAGCGAGCCTGTAAAATGACCCCGGAAGAATCAGCGCTCACAGTAGGTGGAACAAGATGAGATAGTCACGCTGACCAACGGGGACCTCGAAAAAATCATTGATGCGGTCACTATGGCCACGGAGGACATATAGGTAGCCTTAGAGGAACAATAGAAAACTGTGGTCGACACAATCCAGGCTGAGCTCCATGCATTACAGCTAAAGGCAGACACATTGCAGACCAGTGTGACCTAGGTACGTTGCCCTCAGCCACCAGTAGCGCAGCACTAGTTACAGACAAAATCCGCCTTTGTTCTCTACCTAGCACAACCCTTGTGATCATTCCACCTAACCTGGGAATGAAAGTTCAGGCCAGTACAGAAGTCCAGCTGAATTTAGCCAGGCTACCTCATGAGGCCTTGTAGGGTCTCCACACCTCTTTGTTTCAGGAAATTCACCATCGAGACCAAAAAGTGCACCAACAACTCGGAGTGGCTAAACAGACAATTGATGCAAATAATGTTGAAGTGTGCCTCACCACCGCAAAGAAAACGGAGCTCGAAAATATGATTCACCAACTCTGCGTAGATGTTACTGCAAAAATCCCGCCACAGCCACCCCTCAAGCTAAGGTTGAAAGTTTGGTCGCAGCAATGAAGGCCTCCAAGGTGAAAGTTCAGGTGGTCAAGACATGGATGGAGCAGCAGATCGCCGATCTGCAGGCTAATTTGCATCCCAAAACACCTCCACAGGTATAAGCCCAACGAACTGCACTAGTCACTGCAGCCATGAACATCATTACAGGGAAAATTTTGCAGGGTGCCCAATGACTAGAAACAACCATGCAGCTATGGGCCAAGGTCCAGTGTGACCCAATCCTATGCGAAATCAACCAGGACCTACAGTAGAGAGAAGAAGAGTTCGAGACGTTAGAGGCCACCCTGCCCACTTTAGTTCCTGCTCAGCATTTGACACGGCTGCACACTAGTCACGCCCTCCAAGCTGATATTGATGAGCTTCGGTAGAAGAAGAAGGTCGTCGAAAAATTCCTAAAGCCTTAGGTTCCTAAGGCTCTCAAGCATTCACAAGATGTTGATGTCGTGGTTAAGCATCAAAACCAGACCCTGGAAAGTGTCGCCGCCGTGACAGAAGGCCTGATTTCGCAAAAGTTGGTCAACATTGAGTAGAATTCTGTTGCTCGGAGTGAAGGCATGCTGCCCCCATTAGATGAGGTGATCAGATTTTTGTAGGCACAGGTGGAGACCCCACCATCACAGTGACTCAGGACGAGTCACAAGATTGTGTTGGGGGAATGTTGGAGCAGGGTCTCCTAAAGCTGCGAATTTTGTCCATTTTTGTATATTTTTTGTATTATTTAGTCTAGCACAGGGGTTTTGGGGTGGGTCAAAGCCCCAAAGGCATTATAATGGGTCAAGGGTATACCAAGAGTCCTAAAACCATGGTTTGTGGACCATTGGATGCATAGGATAAATCGGTATAAATAGATGAAACTTTTTTGAGTCATAAACAAGAAAGAATTGAGATTGATGTTAAGCACAAATTGTTAGATCTGTTGTTGGGTTTTTGGGGAAGGACTCCTACTGGCTGTGTGCGCATATCTCCTCAGTCTTGCTATGTTTGGACCCTACTGGCTGTGTGCGCAAGCGGTATTTTGGGATTGTAAGAAGATTCTGGTATTAATATATATGTGAAGTACTGTTGATATCTGATGTAAGTTGGATTTGTTTCGTTATGATTTATGCGAACTTGGGTTGTATGATTAAGCTGTGAAAGTATATGTTTGATAGTTGCGAAATTATCTTTGTTTCTGTTATATGAATCTATGATTTGTTAATTTCTTCCGTTATAATTGTTGTGCTGATAGATTGGTATTATGCACATGGATGCGGAGTTAATTATTAGATCTAAGCTCTATGATATAAGCTTGTAACTAGATCTGTTAAATCTAAAGCTTGATAAGCTGGGAACGCAGCTCTGCTTGACATACCTACTCTCTCTCAGGGTGCAGGAACCTGGTTCCAGCACCCTCCCATACTGCTTCGGGTAAGACCTTGGCCTGCGCAAGAAGGTCACTGCCGAAAGGGCCAGTAGTATAGGGGCTTTTTGGCAAACCTTAACCTCCGAACTTGGTTCAGGACACCTTTAAGCCAACAAGCCAAATTATATCTGAATCCTCAACAAGGAACCCCTCCTACAACTGAAAATCAATTATTACCCTCCTTTCCCTCATCCAAAAATGGTGAATGGGGGTAGACCCCATTCAGATCCAAATATTCTAATTGTTCTACTCAATGATGGGGTGGACGGTTTGTAGGATTGGATAGACAAATATTGGTTTATTGTTCGCTTTGTTTCTGGAGCTCTTACTATCATCATTGAAAATTTGTTGCAGGAAAGTGAAATTGTTTAAATTCCTTTTGGAATTTCAATCATTTTAAATTTGAAGCAAGTACTTGGTTTAAACATTAGCAAGGGTCATTTAAAATCATGGGAGATTTCGTAACGAGAGATAGTAAGCAATGGGAAATAAAAGAGTTTCGAGAATCATGTAGTAGTGAATACAAATCATAATCACATGTCGATCGTTGTGTTTTTTAGTCCATCAGAAAATACAATGATTAGTGTTGCTCCCGAACTGCATTATATAAAAAAAGGAGTGTTGTTTTTAATGAAACATATAATCAGGTTGATAGGTATGTTTATTTTGAACTAGACTAGGTGAATAGTAAGGATTTATCCTCCATAGAATATTTTGGAATGGTCAAGATGTTGTAATATTCTCTTTAACATTTTGGCTCCTTCGAAATAAAATAAAATTAACATTAAATTAAGTTAAATTAAATAATTATAAATATAAATATTATAAACCAACCTAGAGAAATCTTAGATCCATTTTAACTCTGGATCTACCAAGCATAGAGAGGGATCAAATCTCTTGAGATGCAAACCTATTTTGGAATGCAAGGATATTTGACCCCTCTAGGCTCTTGGTAGATCTGGGGCCAAGATGGATCTAGGTTGGTATAAAATTTCTTAAAAAAGGGGAACATAGTGGGGATTACTATCTTTAGAGATGTTGTTTATTAAATTTAAGTGTATTGCAATAAATTTTTATAATAAAATAGTGATTATGTGGTAATGAAGGGCTTAGTAAAGTTTTATAGAAAGGAAAAAAAGAGTAGACATAAGGATTAATGGTGTCTTTCTTTTGTTATTTATATATAGGATTTAGATTTTTAAAATTTCATAAATATTATTGAAGAGCTCTCCGGATTTCAACAACTTGTCCTAAAGATGGATCCCTGTTTGGATTTGAAATTTCAAAAAATGTTATATACCATTGTGTGTTAGCGCAAGGAGTCACTCCTTGACTACAAAAGGAGTAAGCCTTACACATCATAGTTCATTTCAAATTTTAAGGGGTTTTTTTAGTGGTGGGATGGCTTCTCAAAGATTTTGAAATGATTTTTATATTATTTAAGACTTTCATGCATTTTCCAAGCTATGGAAAGTATAAATTGTATGAATAAATTGGTAGTATAGGGAGAAGAGTGTAACAAAGGAAGATGATGGATAGCTGGTACCTATTCTAGGAAATATTCCTATCCTAAATCAGTTACATAGCTATGATGATGCATCTTTACACAAACTCAGTTTATGCAAAGTAAACAACATTCAGGAAGTAGATTGCATGTATAAATTATTCCACAAATCCTTTATGAAATATTCACTAACATGTTCTAAGACACATATATGATTTGAAAAAAGCTGAAAGCGGATAATTTACTATTAAATCCTTTAACGGTTTCTCACTCACACCTTACTAACTGCTACAACTAATAATTAGAAGAAATTAACAAAGAAAGAAGACCCACCATACATTATATGGTTCTTGAGTCACAAAATCCTCCAGCATGAAGTAAAAAGTTTTTTTTTTTATTATATTTAGTCTTCAGGTAGACCAACATCCAACCTGGAAATGGTATTTACAAATGGTATATATAGAAAGAGAGGCACCAACTCCATCTCTTATAAAAAGAAGGAAACACTACTCCTAAAATTACATAGGTGTCATAGGACATTAAAACCATATCCCATCGAAATCCAACTGAAAGGACATATGTAGAAGAAAGAAGAGAAGAAATTTGGCCTGAACTACTGAGTGTGTTATCATGTTGCCCCTTTTTCTACTGATTCATATCCTTGTGTCTTTGGTCTTTAAATAACCATGTATCTTCATTTAATAATACCTCCAACAACCTCATAACCACCTTTCACCATCACTTGTTATATCCATTTGGTTATGGGTCCTTATCCTTCCTTAACTGGCTCGGAAAATTTGATGACAGGTGTCAAAATTCAGTTAAAACAGGCACTATCAGAAATTCCGGGAAAAACTTGAAACTGCACAAAACTGGAAAGCTACTGAAATTTTTGGTAGCGCTCTGTTTGTTTTTCAAAAATGCACATAAAATACTGAAAAACCTGTGTAGACTTATATTCTTTGACATCTAAGTTGTTGTTCAAAATTGTGATGATAAGCACAAAGTTATTTGTATCAAAAAACCTTTTTACCTTCCTTCCATGTGGGATGTAGCTTCAGCAAGCTTATCCAAGTATGTCTTGCTATCAGCAGCTAATTTTGATTTGGTTTTTCTTGTGGCTGCTTCCTTGATAGTGGCCTTATCCTCCTTAGAACCCTTTTGTGCCTTTCTTCTTTTTTAAAGTTTTGATTATTGCTCTAAAGGGGTTTTGTTTTTGTTTTTCTTCATGGATTTTTCTATATTTGACCCTTCAGGTATTCCTTCTATATCATTGACCTATTTCATTAAAATTGGATTGTGTAGAGCCTTGTACCTGAGCCTAATTTTTTTTTGTCTCTAGTATGCCTATTTCTGGTACCAGCAACAAGTTTGGATTCTTATTTCTTCTTCTTACTACTTATCTCAACTCTAGCATCTTTGAGGAGTTTTTCATCATATTTTGTAGGATGATACTCTTTCTGCATATTCTGCTGAATATCTTATTTCAGAATTCATGGTAGCATATGCACTTTATATTATCTGCAGTTGTAGACCTTCCTCTTCCAGCTCTGGTGTATACATTAGGAAAAGGAGGAATGGGGGGCACCATTTTCATAGACTTGGGTTTATTTGCTGAGGAGCTCTCTCCTTTTCCAAATTTCTCTCAGCCTTGACTAGAGAAACATTTTTTTTTCCTACTCTTAGCCTTATGGATGTTTTCCTTTTTGGCCTTCCTCTTGGTTCTTTTTCTAGGCTGAGGGTGTTGTTGTGCAACTGGAGGTGTAGGTGCAGGTCGGCCTACCCTGTAAATCAAGAAATGCTCCCAGGTTTGATTTCTTTTCCTTAACTCTTCTTCAACTAGAACCTTGATGAGAGCTTGATGATACAAGCTTATTCTGAAGCAGCAGTGTGAGTTTGGATCCTTGCTGACATCTTTTTCAGACTCTTCAGCAAGAAGTATGGAAAATTTAAGGTCTTCATACCTAGAACATGAAAAAGAAATCCCATATGATAAAGAAACACAACTATATACCTCCTTTCACAAGAGAGGTATATCTTGATGATTTTAACATCTTCTGCCCAGTCATTTTTGAGATAGCTTCTTGGAATTCCCTTAGCCAAATTTGGATCTCTATGTGCATCCTTGAGGAAACTATTGAGGTCTCCTCCAGTGATAACCTGACTTTTAAACCACCTCTCTCCTTCATGTGGAAGGTTAAATGCCTCAGCAATTGAGTCTTCTAAAACTTACAATGTAAGACCATATATTGTGGCTTCTTGTCCATTAAAAGAGTTTGAAAACTCTTGAGATACTCCTAAGTGATATCTTCCTAACCTGGTGCATAAAGAATACCACCATGTTTGGATAAACAAGCTTCTCACCTTCGAATTTTCATCCACTAGGTCAACACCCTGTGGCTCAATTCGTTTTATTTTTCCTCCTCTTTTAGTCATATTCAGAAATTAATGACTTTGTCTCGTGAAACTGATAGGTGGCAGAGCTAGAATAGATTCACCTTACAAGTGTTGTTTGTGATTTCCTCTGAAATCTAGACTCCTCCTCAAACTGCAACTCTATGAAATTCAATCTCCAACAGCTAGACTCTCAACTGATAATGCTCTTGCTTTTTCAGTGGTTTTAAAATAGCAACAATGGTTCATCACCCCATGAAAAATGATTTTCATTATGTAAAATATTCTTGACCATAGTGTGCACCATGTGATGGCCATCATCATCTTTAGTTGGTTACATAACTTCGTATGGAATGCTACAGATGGCTTAAGGAAAGCAGATCTATGACTGGCAGTAACCTCCACTGTCTTGCTAATTATTGGCCAAAATTTCTGGCAGCACTACTGTGCAACCAACTAAACGGTCATTGCATTAAGTTTTATGATCCACGATCTCCTCCGTTTGGAAAACACATACCTTGACATCAGATTAACTGACTTGGCTGATATACAGGACAAGATTAACGGTTGGGTGTATTACTGTGGGTTGACACCTAAGTGTTACACGTATACCATGACTTGACTTAAACATAATTGACCGCCTATGACTCCTATCACATGATATAAATCATTTTAAAAAAATATTTGAAACATATTTACATCATAACACTTGGCTTGATAAAAGTGGATGCAATTTTTTGTTTATTTTTTAAAAACAAAGGATGTTACCAGAATTTCTGGCAGCATCAGAATAAAAGAAAAATAGACAGTAACAGAAATATAACAGACTTTCCAAAAAATCTAAACAAGCGCTATCGGAAATTTCTATAGCGACCAATTTTTTTTTGAAATTTTCAAAGTTTAATCCTAAAAAATAAAAATAAAAATAAGTGGACTCATGACTTAACAAAGAACTGTGCTAACACTGTGGATAATCCGAAGAGCTCTTCAATAATTGATAACCACAGGAGCTTCAAAACCATATAAATATTATTAAATAATAAAAATAAAAATGATATTAACGAGCCCAACAATATCAATTAAATGGTTGGTAAACACCAACATCATAACAAATGTTATATGAAAAATCATAAAAAATAACTAAATTATAATTGTATTTTAAATGATTATTATATTAAATAATAAAAAGAATTATATGTAACTTAAACATATATACATTTTTAAAAACATAGAAGAAGATTTTTAATTGTGGAGATTTACCCCACTTTACCATGGAGATTATTAACTAACTCACTTCATATAACACTTGTTCCTGTGAAATTTTTTCTAATTAATCAACTTAATTAAAAGGGAAAAACGGTCATAACTATTTTGAAGATAAATATCAACCTTTAATTTGTGTATACTACTATGAATATTCTAGAATATCCACCTAATGATTATTCATAGTTAAATTAAAATTTATGAAGTCTTATTCGAAAAAAATCGATTGTATCTTGCATTGGTTTACTTAGATCAATATTAGCTACATCCACACAAAAAAACCCATCGTGTTTAGGTAAGCTAGCTATTTTTCATTTGGAAATGGCTCCTAAAGAGCAGGCATGTCAATATCAGTGACCTCCCTACCACCCGAGCTACACACATATATGAAAAAATATTTAAATTTTTGGAGTTTTATAGATATTATTAAAAAGAAAACAAAGTGGAGATAAAGATTAATGCATCTTGATTTTGTTTATATATGTGTGTGAACGTGTTTATTTTTTAATAATTTATTCTATGTTAGAATATTTTAAAAAAAACGTTTTTTTAAATGTTTTTTAACAATTTATTCTATGTTAAAATATTTATAAAAAAAAAGGGTTTTTTTTTAAATTGTATATTAAAATATTTAAAACGTGGAGATTGGGTTTAAAGTCTTTGTAAAGAGAATGTTTATTCAAAAGTTATAAATTAATTAATAGGTTAAGTTTTATGTATAAAGAGGTTTAAAGAGTTAAATAGGGTTCAAAGGGTGTTATATATATATATATATATATATATATATATAATTTTTTTTTTACAAGAGTGATTAAAAATTTCATTAAGTCTGCACCTCAAACACAATAGAATATCTTGGGAATGTTTACATTTAGTCTAGAGGTACTAGATCTTCTATATAGATCGCATATGGAGTTTGAAAATGTACTATATCCCTTCTTCCATGTTCATATATTATGTAGGAATTATTACAGCTTTACGCTCTACAAAATTGGCCAAAAAACACAATACATTTGCAAAATTTAACCATAGATCAGCGAGGAGATCGATGGACATATTATAAAAATATCCTCCTGAGGCATTACTTGTTGTGCTTCTATTTTATTCAGCATTCCTCTAGATTTTCATGTCCTTAATTTGACTTTTGAATCTAGGTGATTTCCTCTTCGAAACAGTTCATTCTAGTATGAAGCTTTTGCAACTCTTCAATGAGGAACAAAATGGAAGTTTATTGTTAATTCATTTGTTGCTTTAGCTCATTCTTCCCATAATTACTACCTATGGGAGAATGAATACATATAGGGCAATGGTTCAAACACCCAGAACATGAAGATGGAGCATCTTAATTTTCCATGCAGAACTAAGGTGCTAATTGACCCGAAAACAACCACATTGAGCTAAGCTTGTCGCTAATACCAGAAGAGGGATGATCCATGAAGACTCCACGTACCAGGGAAACCATTTGAGGCTAGCTTCAAGAGTTTAATCCACAGATTATAAAATAAGGAGGGTCCTAGGAAAAGAACTATGATTTTTCCCAACTAGAAATATAAAAGAAAAGGGTTTTCTAGAAAATAATTAAAACACTAGTGGGGAGAACTTACCAGCTAGAGAGTTATCTTGAATAATACCATATTTGGTGATTGGGTGGCTATTGATAAGGATACAAAGATGTGGCACAAAGTCATTAACATAAATAACTGCAATGAGAGCTTCCAAAATTGGTCCCCTTGGTGCACTTGAAGGAGAGGAAATTAGACTATTCGCAGAGCCATATAGCACCAAGATCTATCCTCTAGACAGTGGAGCATGGGTACACATGCCTTTCTTTGATCCTATGTGCAGAGGATTACTAAATTTGGAGTCTGGGAGGAAATTATTCCAACCATCCTACATAAATACCATTGTTTTTTCACCCTTGTATCTTCTAAAACCATATTACCAATAGTTATTGGCTTTAAAAGAAACATTAGCTAATGGCGTGTTAGTGGAGAACCCAAATCAATAACAAAAATATAGTGTTTTTATCCATTGAATTTTACATATATCATAAATTCAGAAGTTTCTCAAAAGGGAACTAAGCCTAACAATATTCCTACTAGGAAGTCTACCACTATAACGTAAATTAGTAGCAATTCTACTAGCCATATTAAAAAAAAGAAAAAAAAAACGCCAAAAACTTATGTCAAATGGAAGGATATTTGGTGATGTCTTCATTTTTGTGCTCACATCCTTCTTAAGAACTGTAAACTCTAATAATGTTATATTTCTGACAAACATTAAGACCTTGTGATCAATTTTCTTAATCTGTAGTTGCAATGCATCTAGGAGAAGTAGAATTTCCTAGTGAGCCTCATTTCTTTTAACTATAAGTTTTCTATTGGTGGATTTCATTTAGAGATACACATCCATCATTGATACTTGGTTCCCTTTCTTAGGGTGTTTCAATTGTCTAGAAATCAATTCCCAAAATCCTCGTTAATATCAAGAACTACATTCCATTCTATCCTCAACCTTTTCCATTTTAATTTCTGCTCAAATTATTGAAGGATCTATGTCCACTATATCATTGCACAATATTTATCACCCTAATTATCTTTTGTACCTGACTAATTATGTTGGCCTTTGAAACTCCACATCCAAAAACAAGTCGTGCCATGGTTGAGGGCCTGAAAAGGGAGAAATTTAAATAGCATGGGATGAAAGGAGGAGGAAAACTACCCTCAAACCTTAGAGGATGATGAAGATGCACATTGATGGGTTCGAAGTGAAAAACTAAAAAGAAATAGGATAATAAAATAGGGGTAGAGGATAAGGTATGGGGCTCTTAGTGGAGAGGGATCTTCGACATCTGTTGGACAAGCAAAACCAATAACAACATACTAAGAAAATGGAAATTTAGAGGGAGAAACATCATATGAGAACTTACTTGGTGAGATGGAAAAAGTAATCTCATTCTCAAGAAGAAATCCACACTAATCCAAGTGCCCTAATATCAATTCCTAGGGTGATGATGCTATTACGTGGATAGAGAAACTTCTGAAACTTTCTTTGCATATCGGAAGGTAACATTTGATGAAATTCCACTATGGTAATAAGAGCCCAGACGCAAAAAAAATTCTTTATGAAGCTCTACATGCTACAAATAAACTCATGTGTTTCCATTTATCATGTCGTCTCGCACATGGTTGGGGATTGGAAATAGTCCATTAAAAACATCACATTAAGAGTATTTCCCTGTCACCCCATCTAGGATAAAATGTTAGTTTGGGCTAAATCCAAACAATTTGCAACTAGAGAGTCTATAATAGATTAATCGTAAGGTTTATCTTGTATTGGTTGGTCATAATTGAGTCCTTCATTATCAATTCAATTGACAATAAAAAGAGTGTTGTATTTTGAAATAAAATTATATAGAGTAATAATTTATTATTTGCAAAATTATAAATATTTGTAAGGTGTTTTGATCCTTCAAATCACTGGGATGATCCATGGTACTTAATAGAATTGAAGTTTTCAGTCTTGTATACTAGACCGATGTGAGATTACTTCTTGAAATTGAACAATGGGGTTTAAGGAACTGTGGATTTGTGTCTCATATTGTTTCTTTATTCCTTGTGAATGTTTTGGTTCAATGGATTGTTTTGGCCAAACAAAATTAAATAATCACATAAATAAGTTTGTATGTAAAGAAGGCCACCCCTATAATGAAGGAACATTACTCAACCAAATCATTTGCAATTGAAGACAAAGCAATTTGAACATGAAAAGTTAACATGCTAGCAATTAGAACATAGAAATTTTCACATTGAAGTATTTTACAATGTCAATAGAAGTATTTTTCATAAATTTTGATTGTAATCCTAAATTTGTAATTTTTTAAAGATTTTTATTCAAAGTGTTTTTCTAAAAGCTCCATTAAATTTTTGGGTATGTGTTATATTCTTTTCACAACTACATATACACATTGTACATTTTTGCGAGCACATTGGGGGGTCATAAGGGGGGAAAAGACCCGTTAATTAAGGGTTCAGGGGAACCACCCTCAAAATAAATTTGGGCATATTTTGCATCTTTTTGTGGTTTTTGGAACATTGTTTTCACCTTTAACAATTTTTTGGTGCACAGTTGTTTAGCGCATTGTTTTGTTGTTTTAGTTAAGGAACTATGATTGTATTTTAATCCAGGATAAATTGATTGGCAATTTATGGATGTGGTGGTACACACACACACACACACATATGATATTGTAATACTATAAAGAAGAATATATTGAAAAAAATTTACGGTTTTCTTTGTTAGATTTTCAAGATAAAATATCTATGTTAATGCGTGTGTTTTCCATTGCATATTTTTATTTTATTAAGAATTTTTTTTAGCAATTAACGATACAGGGTTTAAATGTACATTTGAATTAGAGCAATTTTGGCTTCAAGGGGATGTTTTGTGGCTAATGGTTATTCTTAGGTTTGTGGAAGACCCTAATACAGTGGGAGATCTAAGGAAATAATTCTTCTAGTGAAAAAAAATGGTGAGTAGTTTAATGCTAGAGACAAATAAATTTCAAAGTTTTAAGTTATGGAAGATATTTTATTGTACAAAGATCGGTGGATTGTTGTGGATTTGGGTATTGCACCAAACAAGGGTCTTGATAAAAGATTCTCCCAAGTTGGATCTAAAGGCAAAGATCATAGTACAATTATGTCTCTTAGATTTGGTATTACTAAATTTTTTGGGATAAGCTACAGTGAAGCCATTGTGGAACAAGTTAAGGACTTTATATTAGTTTAAGTCCCTAGTGAAAAAATTCTTGTTATGGAAAAAATTTGTATAACATGATGATGAAGGATGGAGACTCAGTGATGGAGAATATAAATGCCTTCAATATTGTGGAAATTCAACTATTATATATTGATATTAAGATTTCAGATCAAGAGAGAAGTGCAATAGTTTGTTGTGGTCCTTGCCAGACTCATGGGATAGTTTAGTTGTTGCAATAGTAATAGAACTATTTCAAGTATTGACAATATATTCTCATCCTTATTTTAAGAGGAGATGAGATAGAAAAAATATGGATAGTCAGAACAAGATTCCTTGTGTGTAAGAGGATGCTACCAAAATAGAAATAAAAATAAGTCCTCAAATGGGAGATCCAAATCTCCAAGAAAAATTGTAAACGTATGTTCAAGATCTGAAAAAGAAGGGCATTACAAGAAACATTACACATTCAAAATTACTAAGAAACAGAAGGGATTTGATTATGCTCCTTCTCCAAAAGGAAAATCATCCTTATATAAAGGAAGTGATGTGTACTTGGCTTCTTCAAGTACACAAGTAGATAATGACACATGGATAGTTGGCTTAGGGGAACTATTTCATATGAATCCTCTCAAGGAGTGGTTTTCTCAGTATGAAAGATATGATGGTGGTGATATTTTCTGAGGAGATAACTCGAGAGCTATAATTATAGGATGAGGAAAATTCAAGTTGAAGCTCATGGGTGGAAGGATTGGGAACACTCCCCAGTGTTTTTTACATCGTAAAATTAGCTATAAATTTGATTTTTGTAAGCAAGGTAAGTGATGAAAGTGTAAAAAAAATGTTTGAAAGGATGCCTACAGGATGGATCTAGGAGAAATGGTATTACTAAGAAGAGTTTTTAGTGGGAATTTTCATAATCTACTAGGAAGAATTTTAAGTGATAGGTGCAATAGTTCTTTTGTTCCCAGGAGTGGAGTAGAAGAAGGAAAAACTCGTACAATATCTAGAGAAAAAGGTTATGCTGTTTCATTAAAGACTGGGACATATTTGAGATAAGGGCCTTTGAGTACTACACAGTAAAGGTATGATAGAAGGTACGTTGAATTTCTCTCTAGATTTTGATTTAGGTGAACATTTTTTATATGGGATGAAAAATCGGGTAAGATTATCCTTTAGTGCTACAAGGTTAGAGGGAATATTGCAATTGGTGCACAATGATGTGTTTGGATTGGTGTTGGTTCCATTACTCGGTAAATCTATGTACTATGTCTCACTTA